>JAUCBN010000037.1:13175909-13809090 GCA_035048815.1 Abelmoschus esculentus
TTGGCTTTAGGACTAGTTATGTTTTTCTTTAAGTTCTTGTTTCATTTTCATTTCATATAGACTTATGCATCTATGTTATTTCTTTATGCTTTGGAATATTTTGTTGGATTTTGAATATTTATGCTATGGATTATAATTATATGCTATGCTTGTTATGCGTTATGCCTCATATTGATTTTGATCTAACAAAAAGGGGGAGAAATATTTGTAGAATTTAAAGTTATGCACCTATTAAGGGGGAGTCCTTTTAAAATTTATTTCAAAGTCTTGGAACCTAAAAGTGTGTCTTTTAAACTTAAAAATTCATAATGGTTTTGTTATATCAAAAAGGGAGAGATTGTAAAACCAAAATTGATTTTGATATAACAATTATGAATAAGGACTATTTTGTAATAAATTTTTAAGTCCTTAAGTCAAATTTTTTATTTCAAGTTAAACCAAGAACTTTGAAATAAAATTTCTAAGTGTTTTAATACGAGAGTATCGATACCATTTCAACCGGTATCGATACCCTACTGCATTTTAAAGCCTTGTTCTTGAAACTAAGAACGAGTATCGAAACATGGTTCGATACCATTATACCACTGGAAATGCATGTTTCGAACCTAGTATCGAACCACATCGAGTATTTTTATTTGTTTTAAAAATCTTTTAAAATAGGACTCAAGGTATCGGTACCGGTATCGATATCGATACACCCTTTAATTCCCAACGGCTATTTTAGCATTAAATGAGTTGACCGTTGGTGGCAGTTAAAACTTTAAATGATGGTTTAGATGTTTCGAAACATGGTTCGATACCCACCATTATAGTTTAGTAATGGCATCGATACTTGTTTCGATACCCTCCCTATTAAATGCACAACGTCTCTTTCTTTTTATAGGCTGTTTCGAAACAGGTTTCCCGAGTATCGATATCTGTGTTTGCAGAAGAGCATTTATGACGAGAAGATGAAGTCTCAACGTCTTTATTTCATTTCCCAACAACCACAACGGTTAGAAATCAATGAGGACATATAAAATGAAGATGTTCAAGTAGCATTAACAACTATTGAACCTCAAGCAACATCCAAGCACAAAAAATCCAACTCAAAGCACTTAATTGCATATCTTTGCTCCCAACTCTTGTAATTTCACTTTGATTATTTGTAATCTAAGTTTGGGGAGAGTTTGTTTGTATTTGGGGCATTTATTTCTTGTAAGAGAATTCTTTTTAGCCCACTTTAATCTCTTGTAACACCTTGTGAGGTCCAAATCAATTTTGGGTAGAAAATTGATTTGTTTGTAACGGTTATCCCTTGAACCGAGAAAAAGGTCGAATTCAATAGTGAATTGGTTTCAAAATACTTAGTGAGAGCTAAGGTAGTGGATGTAGAGCTTGTTCCGAAGCTTGAACCACTATAAATCGTTTGTCCTTAAATTTCACACTTTTACGAAAAATTTCCCGACTAAATTTTAATTGCCAATTCACCCCCTCTTGGCCATACTTCAAGATCGATCAACTCAACAATCTTTCTTTGATGTTTTGTTTTGCTTTGCTATGATTTTATGCACGATGATTGTTTACTATGCTTTGTTGATATTGCACGGTGATTGCTATACATGTTGATATGTTATATGCACGGTGATTGATTAAGTTGCTAAGGCTAAAGCATGTTAGACCTATATCTTCATTACTCCACTACTTTAGGTTGGTTTTTGTTAAAAACTTGAGCTAGTTGACTCCTTGCTTCTAGTAGACTCACTTAGTTTTGAATTTTTGTTTTGTTCATAGTAATAGTAATATGGGACCCCGTAGAGAGCTTAGAATGAACACTCGATCTATCATTATTAGAAGGGATAAGAGTGAGGAGGAAGAGTTACCACCTCCTCCACAACCACCAGTTGAACCGCCTGTAGCTCCCCTTGCTATGTCGGTTGTCGGTGACATGTCTTAGTTTCTTAGGCTATTGTGGAAGCTTTTCAGGCTGTAGTTGCTGGAATGCAGGCCAGAATTGCTCCAGCGGTAGCTAATCATGGTTTACCGTTGGAGAAACTCCGTAGTTTAGGAGCGGTTGAGTTTAAGGGTTTTTCACTAAAGGTTTTGGAGGCTTGGTTAGAAAGTACAAATCGTATCTTAGTTCAGATGAGTTTTTATGATGTCTCAGTTAGTTCATGCTATTTAGGGTCTTTTATCAGGATGAGTCTCCGTATTAGCCTTGGTATTCCCCGTGTAGCTCATTCGATTCGGGTGGCGTTTATACCAGGTCGAGGAGGTTACAAAAAACTTTAGAGAGTACTGTCTCTCTTTCCTTTCCTTTCTTTTTCATCTTTCTGTTATTCTACTTTATCTTCTCTGTTAGTTCCCTAGTATCTAACAGTCAACTCCTCTAGTTGATCCATTATCAAATCCTCTTCCCTGCAAATTGGAAGTTAATCTTACTTCTTTATCACATCTTTGACCTACAAAAACAAAAGCCCCCAATCCATCATTCTACAACTAAAATAAGTTTCTTCAAAGATCTTTCCTTTCTTGACCTTTTAGTTGCCTCAACGATTACCAACTTTGAAAATTTAGCCATGAAGAAGCTAATGTACAAATTAAACATAAAGAAAAGGAACAGCTTTCAGTCTCAAATGTTCATCAATCTCAGTTAACTTGAGAAAAGGAATAACTATTAAGCTCACAAGAGAGTATGAGAAATTTACAATTAAAACATTCTCTAAAACACTATGTACAAGAGAAGTAGGAAAAATATGAATTATACTCAATTTCTCTTGATCATTTTGCTTGGATGTGTTCTCTAACCATATTCAAGTGTCCCAAGCTTGCTTTTATAGTGTGGAATTATATTCTAGTCGTTTATGACCGTTGGGGATGTATTGGAGCCATTGGGAAGTCATAAAGTTGAGCATTAAATTTTCACCTACACAAAGGTTTCGAAACCTTTACTAGAGATTTCCAAACCTTATAGAAATATAGCCGTTAAAGGACCAAGATTTTGAAACCTTTGCTAAAGTTTCAAGAAAAAGACTATTCTGACTGAGAGGTTTCAAAACCTAAAGGGAAGGTTTCGAAACTTTCATTTAAAAACGCAAGTTTAGCTATTTTAAATCATTTCCAACAATTCTAAAACCTCTCAAAAACTTTTTAAACTTATTTTCAAGTTGTTTGAATATAAAAATTATTTTTGAATTCTTTTCAAATTAGTCTAAAACATTTTTCAATTATTACATCAAAATTAATATCTCAATATTTTTTTTTGAGTGACATGAGTAAAAAAAGGCATATATTGGTGATGAATATGTCAAAGAAAAGAAGATTGTAGCCTCTTTATAACACAGTCCAAATCAATAGTGGATCTGTTTTAAAAAAATTACGATATTGAGAACACTGGTAAATTAAGACATCAACTACTTCTATAATTCTATGACTCACATTTAGGTGTCATTCAAAAGTCCAAACAATATACCATAAAATGAGATTATGTTGATAAAACAAGTCAAGCAACATATTTTACAGTGTGATACTTGTTTTCGAGGGTCAAAGGTAAAAATATTTTTAAATTTAAACTTCTACAATCATTACAAATTCTTATTTAAACTTAAGACAACATCTTTATGAATTTTAGTGAAGACTTTTTTTTAAAAAAAATACAACTTCATCTTGTGATTAACAAATACACAAGTATAGTCATTTTTTGTCTCTCGTATTCTTTTACTGTACCTGAGGTAGTTTCTCTCTACTTGGATCAAATCTATAGTATGACAGACTCAAAATTATCATTTTTGATAGGGATAAAACTTTTACAAATTTCACTATAGTTGGCCTTTCAAGAAGCTATTGAAAATTAGAGGAATTACTTTCTCTGTGTCGGTTGAAAGTAAGACACATAGTGTGAGAAAAATTTTGGTCAATACTCGGATAGTAGGGAAGAAAACTCATTTGCATAAAATTATTTGGTTTCCCATGCATATTCCTAAGCATGAAGTGATTCTCTGGATGGTCATTCTTGATAGGTTGTTTACCAAAGATCGACTGTTCTACGAATAGGGATAGCAAATGATGGCGTGTGCTTGATATGTGGGGATTCGGCTGAGTCTCACGATCACATTTTCTTTGCGTGTTCCTATTCGAGAGAGATATGGGGAAGGATTCTCAAGTACAGTGAGATTTAGAGAGGAGTTAAGGACTAGAACAGAGAGCTAAATTGGGCAATAGCAAAATTGAAGGGGATGTCTTCTGTAGTACTTATTTTGAAGGTGGCTTGGCAAGCTTTCGTTTACTCTATTTGGGAGGAAAAAAATCAAAAAAAAAATTCATAATACACAAAAAGATAGTGTTAGTCTTTTTGAACATATAAAATTTATCGTTTGCATTCGTTTGAACCATAGAGGGTTTGTACCAAAAAATGTACATACTAATATACTAGCTGCATGGGGAATTATTATGCAAAAACCACAATAAAAAACTTATTAGAAGATATTTGCAGAAAGGCCAACATTGCATGAAGTATTATGCAGACAAAAACAAGACTGAAAGAGAATTTCAAATTGATGATTATGTTTACCTTAACCTCCAGCTCTACAAACATTTTTTTGTGATCTTAAAAATCTAAAGCAAACTGATCGTTTTTTATGGCCCCTATATGAAAAAAATTTACCTTCTTGTTGTTGGAAGTATGACTTAAACTCTTTAAAAAATCAAATCAAAGATATGTAATTGGAGTAAAATCTTTTTTTAAAGTTTAAATTTTAATTTGTTCTGATAGATTTTTAGATTTTAAATTATATTTTTATGTTATATTTTTATTCGAAATAGCTTTATAAATTGAACATTTTATATTGAATAAAGTCATGCTCCCACACAACTTTTTCTGTTTCTCTTTTTATTTCTTTTCATATATTAGAGCTCTTTATCCTGAGGGACCTGTAAAAATGGAAGAGACAAGCTTTATAATGGTACCACCAGTCTTCAACGGATAAAATTATCAAACATGGTCTATTAAGATTAGTGTTCACATGTAAGTGTTTGATGTATGGGATGCAATGGAAGATGATTATGAAATTACTCAACTTCTAGCGAATCCAAAGGTGGCTCAAATGAAGAATCATGGAGAACGAAAAGACAAGAAAGGTTAAAGCTAAATCAAGCCTATTTTTTACGATTTCACATCAATTTTCTCAAAAATAATGCACTTTGATTCTGCTGCAGAAATCTGAAAGTTTAGACAAGGTTAGAATGTTGGGTAGAAATTCTTTGATAAAAAAAATTGTTGAAAAGATTTTGAATACACTTCCTGAAAAGTTTGAACCAACAATATCTTCATTGAAGAATTATAAAGATCTTTTAAGTATTATTTTAGAAGAACTTTTAACCCAAGAGACACATGTGAGGCAAGAGAATTTCATAGAAGGAGCAATTCAAGTCCATAAAATATAATTTATTTGTTTGTTTTTGACGTGTTATTTTGTCGAATCATTCTAAATTGTTTATAGCTAATTAATTAATAATTTTCATCCACAAAGAAACTATTTTAACTCAAAATAAAACATTAAAAAAATACTTTAAAAAATAAGATCAAAATTATAATTCAATCCAACGTTAAAAACAATTTTAACGTTATACCTTTTATTTATCTACATGCAATGAAATGTACTCTAACTATAAATAAAGGCTAGATTAGTTTCCACGGCAGGAGATTCTAATATTAATATAGGCTCAAATTAAGGTGAGCCATCTTTTAAAAATAGAAAGAAAAAAAATTATGCATACAATTTTTTATTTAGTAGGCATTTTTTTTAATTAAAAAATGTTAGCTACATAAACTGAATATACCATTAAAAATAACAATCAATTTCGTGAAGCAATAAATTTAGGTGCATAATATTTGTTCATCTAATCTGTTTATATATTTATTTAAACAGATCTTCAGTTAGGAAATAATATTATGGAGTCCAGTCAATATAATTTGACTGATAAAAAATATTGATATTTAAATTCTTTAAACTAAATTAAAGGCCTTATTTATGAGCTTATTTTATTAAAATAACACATTTACCAAAATTATTTTTTAAAATTATTTACAGAAATGATGCTTCAGTATATTTTCAACATACTACTGCATAAAAACAAACTTATAAATTTATAGAAAAATTCATATTCTACATTGTAAATTATTTATCAAATTAAAAAATAAATTAACGTGTACCCTTTTAATTAAATTAGATTACTTGTACTAAAAAATTACATTCTTAACATCTCATGCATAAAATATTATATATTTATAACAATATAGGTTTTCACTCTATGTGATGTTCAGTCAACGTTAGATATTATTTTTATAAGTAAATTTTTTAAAAAGTTATTTTTCTAAATAATTTTGAAAAGACGTTACTTTAATAAAAATATTGTTAGTAGTAAATAATAAATAATTTATTATTTGTATTAATTGATATTGACATTTTTTATTAGATATTGATACCTTGATATCATGCTTAGTTGTTTAATTAAGATTGACTTTAACTTTTTATTAAATCGTCCATTGTTGTTAATTTTATTTTTATAATATTATTTTAATTAATTGAAATAGGAAAATCTTTATCGCATGATTCATCAAACTATATATCAAGTTGACCTAAGAATAATACATAAATTAAAAAAAATTCAAACAATAAATTATCGATTGTTTGATGAGATAAAATGTTAAATTTTTTTAATAAGATTAAGACTTCTCATAAAATCTAATTTTAATTAACCGATAGCAACATGTTTTTATGTATTTTTATACATATTATATTCGGTTATACAAAATAAGAAGTAGCCTTCTTGTATCCCCTAACATTGCTATTCGCCTTCGAAAATCTACCGAGTTTAAAGCTGTGGACTTAATTTGGACAAAACATATGCCAACCGGTTCATTATAAGCCAAAACTAGTTGCTGTTCGCACTTATAAGCTCCTTTAAAGCTTCCTCGTCAGGGTTGAGAATGAAAGCAGCAACGAAGTCTGTAAATTTGAAGGTCTTGTAGATTGCAGGGTTGCTTGCATTAACCAAAGCTTTTGCCGGTCCTATCAGGCTCTCATCGCTTGGATAAACGAAGAAAGGAATGGTCGTCCTAGCATCTTTCGAGTTCGTCACCACACGATGTTCAGCTCCGACCAGTTTCCCATTGCTGATGATCTACAAAGAGGGTATTCAGAAATGGAAAAAAAATTGACAATTTATTACGATGAATGATTCGATGGGTACCTGTAAAAGGTAGCCTATATTAACCACAAAGGCATTGGGAAGCGGTTGGACCCCGATCCATCCGCCGTCTTTGAAGACTTGGAGGCCATTTATTTGGCCTTGAAGAAGAATGGTGATGATGGTAGGGTCACGGTGTTTAGATAATCCCAGTGTTAAACTCGGTTCAGGGCATGGAGGGTAGTGATTCATCATGATTTTGGGAACTTGAGTGAGGTCGTTGCTCAGATAATCAGAGCTGAGCCCTAATCCTTGGCATATAAACTCCAGGATTCTACAACTCAACTTCCATAACTCAGCCGAATACGCCCCAATCACTTCTCTGAAATAAATGAAAGGGTCAAACTGTGGACAGTTTAGAGGAACATTTCATGCACATTAAAAGCTAGAAACTTTGAGGCATGTCAGTTTACCTGTATCTGGTTGGTTTTTCCGGCCAAAATTGAATGTATTGGTCTAAAGGAAGGCAAGGGTGCGTGACGGCGTCTCTCCACAAATGAAAATCCTCCCTCGGATAAACGTAGCTGCTTGTGTACAGCTTGCAGCTCCCGTTCGGGTCCTTGGCGCATTCCCTTTCCTTGTCCAACCCGGGCATTGCATGGAATTCCTCTGCAACATTCAGTGTTTCATCGATTAAATCCTTCGGAACTCCGTGGTTGATTATCTGCAGCGTTTAAAAATATGCATTAGTGCATGAAGATTATAAATTTATAATCAGTGTAACATGATTCAACTTTCCAAATTATTGAACCTGAAAAAATCCATACTCTTCTCCAGCTTTCAGGATTTGTCGAATCATCTCGCTCCGGTGGGGGAACTGAAGATCGATCACCGGGATAGATTTTTCCAAGGGAACGACGAGATCTCCGGGTCTTTTCTCCAGTGGCATCACGTAACTTTGTGGCAAGGATCCATCGTGATACCAGCTTGAAATCAGTTCCATGGCTTAAATTTGAATCTAGAAGAAATAGTTTTTATTTAAGTCCTAGGCACAGGAAGTAAAAGGAGAGGGCAGAATTAAAATCCTTGCTAGAAAGTTGACCCTTAAATAAACAAATTTAAAGGTCCTTTGGCCAGCCATATGCACTTGCATCATCACATTTTCTAATTATAAAGCAATGATTTGGATACGTACCGATATTGAATTGCCAAGTTGACATTCTTTTTCCTGAGAGTTTAACAATAAAGTAATGATGTCGAAAATGTATAAATTATTTTCTGATGCACTGTAAATATTCAAACACTAAAAATTAGATGAAGAGTTAAAATTTAAATTTTAGAGTGTATAATTTAATGTTTAAAATTTAATATGTAAGTTTAATTTTTTAATATTAGAATATATAATAGAGACACTAAAATTAAGTAAAAAAAAAGATATAATTTTTGTTCGTACTAAATGCAAGTAATTATGTAAAAAGAAAAAGAAGTGATTTGGCATCATAGACGACTCTATGGCAGCATCCATTCATCTTATTCCGATCTTTCGGAGTATGTTGATAGAATCGAATATAATTTTTTTGTTCTATTTTAGTGTTCTTATGTTCGAAAACTAAAAATAGATTTTAGGGTGTGTGATTAAATTTTTAGATTCATGATTTAAAATTTAAGAATTCGAGTTCAAATATAAGAACACCAAAAAAGATTGAAGAATTTTTATTCGATTGAATCTTTATTTAATAGTATTTTAATAAAGAGATTAATAAAATGTCAATTGTTCAAAGTGATGTGTTTCCTTGAAATGGCTAAAGTTGAGTCCCAACTGCAAATACAAATGAATGATTTTGGTTTTGGTGCGTCTCTCTGTAATGAAATTTAGAATACTTCCTGGTTTTGTTGCTTACTTCACGGACTGGAATATAAAATTCTGTATTTTTTTTTGTATAAAGATAATTTTTAACGTTTATAATTTTTGTCATTTTAGTCCTTATTTTTGGGGGATAAATTTAGCCCTTGACCTATGTTTTTTTAACAAATAACTCATTTTTTAACTACTATGATAATTGAACCGTTAAAAATCTAATAATGATGACATATCATATATATGTAATAATATATTTTAAATGACTTAACATCTAGTATATCAAATACATACATGCGAAACATAGTTTTATTCCAATCTAAAAATATAAAACAATTAAAATTCAAATAAAATATTAAAAATTATTTTTTTTATTCATTAAAAATTAATTAAATCTAAAACGAAAGGCTACTAAACATTCTCAACCTTAACTATAGTAAAATCAAATTTTATCTAAAAAGGTATGAACATAATCTGAAAAGAAAGGATCTTGTATAGTTTATTACCGGTAAATCAAAGATAAAGGATTTTGATAATAATCAATTGGATTTTTTTTAATTTAGTTTAGAATTTAGGTATTTTAGTTTTAATCTAAATCGGAGTTTTAGGGTTTTATAAAGATATTTTAGTTTAGTTAGGGTTGAGAATATTTAGTAAATTTTTGTTTTGGATTTAATTAATTTTTAATAATTTATTTAAATTTTAATTGTTTTATATTTTATACTAGAATAAAATTATATTCTATATATATGTATATATTTAATAGGTTAGACTCTATGTCATTTAAAATATGTTATTACATATATATGACATGTCATCATTATTAAATTTTTAACGGTTCAGTTATCATGGTAGTTAAAAAATGAGTTATTTGTTAAAAAGACATAAGTTAAGGGTTAAATTTATCCAAAAATAAAAATAAAAACCAAAATAATAAAAATTATAAACGTTAAGGGTGAAAATTATCTGTCTATTTTTTTTTTCTAAAACACTTGAATATGGAAGAATAATTTACTAATAGAAATTTCCGATAATCACGTTTTGGTAAACACTTGCATGATCCACATGGATTATGGAAACAAGTAAACTACTAAATGCAAATCATCAGACAGGAAAGCTAACCAATCCAATGTTGCCTATACATGAAAAACAACAACTAAATATATATATAAAATGTAAATTTGACAAAATATTAAATCAAAATAATGACTTGTTTGTATTTAGTTTTCTATATATAAAAGATTTGTTATAAACATTGTGGTGGACAATAAAATATTGTTAGTGGGTAATTTTCGTAATTTTATTTATTGTTGTTTCGAGTTCTGTTGACAGATATGTGTTTGGTTATTGATTTTTTGTTTGTTGGTGTTTTAATGATTATTATTTTTAACCCTTTCATGTGTATATTCTTTTTTTCTCTGATAGATTTAAAGAGATTTTTTAATGGGATATGTAATTGTTGCCTTCCCTTATTTTATATAAAAAAATTACCTTTAAAAATGGTATTTATTATGAAAAATTCTACAACGGGCGTCGAACATCGTTGAACACCACTAATGATGAACACCGCTGAACATTATTAAACCAATTAATAAAGATTAAAAAATTTAAGGACTCAACATATAATTATAAATTATTTAAAATATTTTTTATTAAATTATTTTTTTTATATATTATTTAATTTTTTAATAATTGCATAAAATATTAATTTAAATTAATTTTAAAAATAAAAAATCTTAAACTCTAAACCCTAAAACCAAAATTCAAAACCTAAGTCACTAAACATTAAACCCTAAACCCTAAAATATAAAATCTCAAAACCCTAAATACAAAACCTAAAACCTTAAAACCCTAAAAACCCTAAACCCTAAACACTAAATCTAAACCCTAAACATTAAACACTAAATCTAAACCCTAAAATCCTAAACCCTAAAATAACTAAAACCCCTGTATCTAAATCTTAAACTAATTTTGGGTTCAAGTTTAGGGTTTATAATTTTTAGAGTTTCAATTTTTTTATTTTAGGGTTTAGGGTAGGTTATATTTTAGATATTATGATTTATGGTTTTATTATTTTAAGGTTTAGAGTTTATGATTTAGTGTTTTAGATTTAATATTTTTATTTTGAAATTAAAAATAATTTAAATAAATTATTTAAAAAAATTAAAATATAATTTATATAATATGTTTAAAATTTTATTTTAAATAATTCAAAATTATATATTTAATCCTTAAATTTTTTAATTTTTATTAATTAGTTTAATAGTGTTCAGCGGTATTCATCGTTAATGGTGTTCAGCAATATTCGACGCACGTGATAGACTCATTCATTTATTATTTCTACTATTAACAGAATTTCTAATTGAGTTGGTATCATGACCACTCGACAAGTACTTAATTAAAAAATACTAAAATATCTCCACTTCAATAAATAATTAATTTTCAAATATTTTTATATTTTTATTAGTTATATACGATACTATGGATATCTTATACCATTAATAAAATTCTTAATAAATCATAAGAGATAATGTGATGGTTATTCACCTATCTCTTAATTATGATATCAGAGTTTGATCTCTAATAATAAGAATATAGTATATGTTATGATCATCCGTTTATCTTTTAACGAGAGTTACCCACAACGAAAAGATTAATAATTATCATCGATGATGAATATCTTAAACCAAAAATTTCTTATTGTACTAGGTTTAGTTTGACATTGTTTATAAAAAGTATATTTGAAAAAGTGATCTTAAAAGTGTGGTAGAAAAAATGATTTTTAGAAAGTTAAGTAGTGTTTGTCATTGATGTCAAAAGTGATTTTAGAAAGATAAAATATATATTTTAGACATGATGTTGTAAGGTATAAGTGAACTTAAATTATAATAAAAAAATTATTTTTTGTTAATGTTATAATTATTAAATAAATCAACTTAAATTATAATAAAAAATTTATTATTTTTAATATTATAATTATTAAATAAATCAACTTAAATTATAATAAAAATTTTAAATTTTTATAAAATTTAATTAAAAATATAAATTATATTTTAGATTATGCACGAATATAAAAATTATAAATTAATAATAAATTATAAATAAAATAATTTTATTCTCAATATAAATATTAAAATAAAATACAAATAAAATAATTTTATTCTCAATATAAATATTATAAAATATATATATTATTTTATAATTATATATGTAGAGACATTATTTTAACAATATATTATAAAGGTAAATGATGAGTGTTCAAAAGTACTATTTTTATTACCATTTTTACTCACATTATTGTTAGACTTAAGCATATTATTAATTATATTATTAGTAATTCATACATATTTACATAATTTTTTTGTTTGTCATATTTATTTTATGTCTTGGTTAATATTTGTGGAAAAAGATATTGTTGTGGTTTATTTTTATGTTTGCAAGATTCCTTCCTTGATGAGAGCTACATAATGGGCAAGAAATTAGTGGAGATAAGGTCAATGGGAGATTAAAGAAAATATGGAAAGACATTATTGGAATCAAATGAGATTGGAAATACTCTTTTGTAATTATTTCCAATTCAAGTTTATTCCATCATTTTAGTCAACAGAAAAAAGCCATTAAAAAGAGGATGTCTTCCAAGTAGCAAAGTGAGCCGATCGTGAAAGAGAGATTGACGCAAAGGGGTTGCAATTTTCATCTTGTTGTCTTGTTTATTTCGAGTAATGAGAGGATATTGTTTTTAGATATTTTGCTCAGCCATGAACTAATTCTAAGTTAAGGATTGATTTAGTTTGAATTTTTATCTAAGTGTGTGAGTGTTCTTAATTAAGTTTTGTCTATTCTTGGAACTTAAATTGTTTGCGAGAGAATTGGGAAAGGACCTCGATAAACGACTTATTTATCCAGATTCGGGAGAATTAGATTTACGAAACGAATAGACATGGTTCGATCCAAGTGCGAAAGAACTAATCCGGCTTAGGGATAAGTACAAGATTTCAATGGCTAATAGAAGCAATGCTTTGTCGAACCTTAAGGATAGTTGCCCAAATTGCCCGAGCAATTCCCTCATCGCAATTGCCCAAACATTCTACAAACTGACAACTCGAAGAACTAACATAAGCAATCGATTGAGCCCAATTGCCGGAACAAGTTGAGCGATGCGAGCACCACTTACGAAGAAGAACTCATTCGACAGTCATTCCATAATTCGAAATAACCCAACCTAATTTCTCTCATTGATTAATCCAATTTATTTTACTTGTTTCTTTTACTATTTAATTTCAATTAAATATCAATTCTATAAACATTTGTGTCTTTATTTTCAGTGCAAGAAATTAAATTCCGAAAGAAGTATCAATCCCTGTGGAGACGCTATCTTTCTATACTATAACTTGAAACGTGTACACTTGCACGTATTTGCAAAGCACTTAAAACATACAAAAATAAATAAATAATTTTATTTTCAAACTAGTTTGTCTAACTTAAAAACCATAAATTTTAACTTTAGGTTTGAATGAAAAAACTGGTTTAAAAAAAACCAATAAAAAAATAACTAAAATCTAATAAAACTTTTAAACTGTCAAAAAAGACCCTTAGTATCACAAATCAATTTAAAATAACCAAAATACCCCTCACTTTGAAAAAACCAATGCCATAACTTTTATATAATGTCTGCCCTCTTCCTAAACCAGCTACTATCATTTCTTTTCAAAACTTAATATGTGTGCATAAACTATTTCGTAAACAATTTCTAAAATCTATGACATTAATAAAATCATTAATCATGTTGCTGTTATAAATAAATTAGATACTAATTTAATTGAAAAATTAAAATGCCTTTAATGTTAACAAACAATTAATATTAAGTTTTTTAACTATTTTTTTTTATTTTATCTTTTTTGCTTGATCGGCGGCTACACATGTTATAGTGCTGGTTTCAAATTACTTGTGTTTGTTATTTCATTTATTTTTTTATAATTCTATCTTTATTTTGTTTTTTAATTTTTAATAAAAATTATTATTCTTGTGATACAATTTTTTTTATGTCATGTTTTCTTTTATTTTTATGGTACATTTTCGTTGTCGTTTGACATGGTTCTCACATACTAAAACAGTTATTTGATGTTCGTTCAAAAATTCTCGTAATGTTTATTTTTCATTTTAATCTGCTAGTGGTCATAGAAAATTTGATATCCTTTGATATTTGTTTGCTGATATAATCAGAATTATATAACAAAATAATCTGTTTGATAGTTTAATTTGCTCATCACTCGTTTTTACTTTATAAAAGTATCTCGTTTAAATAAAGATAAAAAGATTTAGGCATAAAGATAATTTTCACCCTTAACGTTTATAGTTTTTGTCATTTTGGTCCCTATTCTTTTTTGGGATAAATTTAGCCCTTGACCTATATCTTTTTAACAAATAACTCAGTTTTTAACTACCATGATAACTGAACCGTTAAAAATTTAATAATGATAATATGTTATATATATGTGATAATATATTTTAAATGACGTAAAATCTAACCTATTAAATATATACATATATATAGAATATAATTTTATTCCGGTATAAAATATAAAACAATTAAAATTTAAATAAACTATTAAAAATTTATTAAATCCAAAACAAAAATTTACTAAATATTTTCAAACCTAACTAAACTAAAATATATTTATAAAACCCTAAAACTCCTATTTAGATTAAAACTAAAATACCTAAATTCTAAACTAAAAATAATAAAAATCCAATTGATTATTATCAAAATCCTTTATCTTTGATTCACCGGTAACAAACTATACAAAATCCTTTCTTTTCAGATTATGTTCATACCTTTTTAGATGAAATTTTCATTTTACTATAGTTAAGGTTGAGAATGTTTAGCAACCTTTTGTTTAAGATTTAATTAATTTTTAATGAATAAAAAATAATTTTTAATATTTTATTTGAATTTTAATTGTTTTATATTTTTAGATTGGAATAAAACTATATTTCGCGTGTATGTATTTGATATATTAGATGTTAAGTCATTTAAAATATATTATTACATATATATGATGTGTCATCATTATTAAATTTTTAACGGTTCAATTATTTTGGTAGTTAAAAAATGAATTATTTGTTAAAAATAGATAAGTCAAGGGCTAAATTTATCCTAGAAAAGAATAAAAGTCAAAATAATAAAAATTATAAACGTTAAGGGTGAAAATTATCTTTATACCAAAAATTTATTTGAATTTTTGAATTCTTTAATAATATACGTCAATCTTAAAAAATTGATTGCTTTTCTTTTCACTTTTAGATTTTAGATTTTTTATTAATTTTTTCAGTAGACTTATCTTATTCTTTAGGTTGGGTCATATTTGTGATAATTTTATTATTTTTTAATAATATTCGATTCTCATCGTTAAAAAATAAACAATTACTATTATTATGATGATGAGAATTTTATTTTTCCATACTTATATAGTATTAAAATAAAGCAACTAAAAAACAATACATAAGAATTGAGCCAGAAATCAGTAACTTTTTATGTAAAAGTTTCTTACTACATCTATAATCATTTCTTAACATGATATTTCAAAACATACTGTTAATGTTTGGCAAACCTCCTTTATTCAAATAAAATTAAAATTTTAAATTATTTTTAGAGAATTTATAGGTTATATCTATTAATTTAAATATTTAATAAATAAATGATTGTTATAATAGATTACGATGAAGCATCTCAAATTAAAACGTATATTCTCATATATAATTTAGAGAAATTTACATAAAATTGATAAAGATTTTTTTATCTTTAAAAATTATACAAAATATCCAAATAACATAAATATACATTTAACTAATTATTTTTTCAAATATATAAGATTAATATATATACTCAAAATATAATTTTAGTTTATAATGAATCAAATTGTATTAAAAAGATAATTATATAAATAAAAAATTAATATATAAATCCATCAAATATACTTAATAATGATATATTAATTAGATTAATTTTTGATAATCATATTAATATTAGTAGATACAAAATATTGATAACTGATAAACTATTAAAAAAATACAGAATACAATCATATTCTTATATATCATTTAATTATTTTACCTTTTCAAATAATCAAATAAATATCAATTAATTTTATCAAATATTTTTATACAATAAACTAATATAATTCACTAATCAAATCATTTAATATAATCTACCATCAATTAATAATCTTCTATCAACAATCAATTAATCGCCAAACATTATGTTTGCAATAACTAATTCTTAAATAATCCATACTTATTATGAATAAAATATATGATTAATTAGTGTCACAAGTTAATTTTAAAAAATAAACTAAAGCAACAAATATGCGTACTTTAACAAATGATTAATATTAATGGATTATATTTTGTTTTCATACTTATAATTATTTTTAAATATATATATATATAATCCTGGAATAAAGTAATAAAAATTAAATATGAGAACTTTTATATCAAACCTTTCACGACTCCATCTATAATCACTTCTTAGCATTATTATATTTAAAAGATAAAACTAATGTAACTAATTATATTTAAAAGTATTAATTAGTCTCATAAAATGAGGTATTAAATTTTTTATATAGTATTAACTATTTAAATTATAATGAATCAAATTAAATTAAAAAATTATGTTTATAATAGATTTTTATATTATTCGATCAGGATCGTCCCTAGAGGTTAGTTATAAGGGTGGTGGCCGAGGATCCACCTCTATTCAGGGCTCATCGATTATGATTATAAGTGTTTAGTTTTTTTTATCAAATATGTTTAATTTTAATGATAGTTTAATATTTTAATATTTATTATTAGAATTTAACTTTTTAATATTTGTTATTGCGAGTTAATTCTTAATTTTTTTTCAATACTTATTCTTATATGGATTATTTTTTTCAATACTAGTTATTATGATCTCATTTTTTTTTCAATATTTGTATTAGATTTACTCTTAAAATTTATTTTTTTCAATACTTATTATTATATGAGTTTGAACCTTAGAGAAGACATTGTTAGGAAGGAGAGATACGAATCCCGAACATGAACCACTATAAAATGAACATGTAATTTACCAAAAGAATTATACATACTTTTAAAAAAATTGTTACTTATTATTAGGATCTCGATTTTTTTAATAATTGTTACTAGGGACATAAATTTTTTTGATTGCTCTTTTAGTTCTAGAGTCTAGACCTAACTAATCCAGACCAACCCGCGTCGCACACTTAATTTTGGTGGGTGACTCTCTCAACAAAGATTTTTTGCGTACACAACGTCTCGAACCTGAGACTTGCTTAAGCGGAACCAAGCTACTTACCACTCGAACCAACCCCGGTTGGTTAGTGTTTAATTCCCTCAAAAATGTTTTAAAAATCTATTTTCTAAATTTAATATTTTTAATATTTTTATTAGATATTTAATTTTCTCGATACTTGTTATTATAAATCTAATTTTTTTAAAAATTTTTTATTGTAAGCTTAGTTTTATCAAAAAAAATCAGTTTTAAGGTTTAGTCTTAAAATTCATTTTTAATTATATTTATTATTAATGTTCAATTTTTTAATACTTATATTAAAATTTTAATTTTTTTTCTAATAATTATTACATCATAATTTTTCAATACTTGTCGTTAAAGGTTTACTCGTAAAATTCATTTTTAATATTTATTATTAAAAAATATTTTTTATTAAATATTTATTTTTAAAGATTTAAATTTTAAGTTAGTACTAGGATTATTAAAATCTTAAAAATGACACTGTATTGATTCGAATTAGGCAACTAATAAATGAGAAAATATAAATAATATTGGATATGCCACCTGTAGTTTCCGAAAATGTTCGGTCTGCTTGGGACATGTCTGCAATTCTTTTTATTAAGGAAAATAACATGCAAATCTCCTAAATTTATATTGGAGGTAGTTGGAGAATGTCTTTTAACCTTTAATTGGGAAGCATTAATTGGTAAGACAGGTTGTATCCGAGTCATATTACCATATATTAATATTACCATAAAAACAAAAATAATTTAATTAATTAATGAAATAAAATTTAACTAAAAAATTAAATAATACTATTAATATAATTAAAAATATAAAATATTTTTTCTATAAAAATTATATTTGGTACAAATAAATCATAAAATTATTATTAGGGTGATATTCTTTTATAAAAACTTTTAGGTATTTATTCGAATATAATTATTTAATACACCGTCAATACAATTTTTTTCATATGCGGGGTTTTAAAGCATTCACATGTCTTTTTAGGGATCCTAAATATAAACCATTAAATTTTAAATCATAAACTATAAAATTTAACCCATAAAATTTATTTTTAAACCTTAAAAGTTAAGTAAAAATGAAAAATATAATTTTATCATTGATGTATAAAATATTTTCATTGTATTTAAATAAAAAATAAATACAATATAATTGTTTTATTTAACAATTTATAAAAATATGGAAAAGACAAAAACATCCCTAAAATAATATGAGACTTGAAAAAATATTATATTTTTTTTTATCATTTTTCAACTAAGCTGGTGCTTGATTAAATTGTGACATCAAACTTAGTGAGTTAAATAATAATATATTAATTATAAAAGGAAAGAATCTTTTTATTAAAAATGGTATTTGGTAAATATAAATCATAAAATCATTATTTGTGGATTGATAAAATGTTTCTTTATAAAAAAAATAGATTTCTTTATAAAACTAAGCATAAGGGAAAAATATAAATATTAGTGAATCTTAAGTAATACATTATAGTTATTTTATTTAACGATTAATAAATGTATTGAAAGAAGAGAACATCCATAAAATATGCATTAGAATTCAAAATAAAGATATGGTCATTTTTCAAAATATTAGTGACATCAAATTCAGTTAATGAATTAAATAATACATCAATTCAGTTGAAAATGAACTAAAAATGAGAAATGCTCATACTTTAATAAGAATTAAGGTTTAACACTACCACAAAAACATAAATATTTGAAGAAAATTAATTATCAGATTTTTATCACTAAATTAAGTTTTAAAATTTTAAAATTTTATCAAATCACCTTTTTACTAGCGTTTACTATTAAAACTAATAATTTTTAATTAATTGATGCAACTTGTCATATTATAATGTTGTCACTTGATATTTTAAAAAAATTATTTTATTTAATTTTTTTAAAATTACAAAAAAATCTATAAAATTTGCAAATGTGACCTTACATTATTTTCTCAAGAAAAAAAAAGTTGATGGTCAAAATTTGATCAAAAGACTTAATTCATTTAATTTATTTGTAACGACCCAGATTCGGATTCGAGGGTCGGGTTAACCCGAGTGTTAGGCTTTGGTTTGGGCCTCGGTTTTTGAGTGTTTGGGCCTTGTTGGTCCTTAGGCTTGTTGGGTTTTATTGGCTTGGGCCTTGAGAGTTTGGGTGAGGACATTTTAGTAAATGTCTAAGAGGGATGAAAGAGAGGGGTGGGGGTTAAACTTCCTCTGCAGAAAAATCAGAATGAAGTCACCCAAATTTCTCTTTTGTTCTTCCCTTTTTTCTTCACTCAAATCATCAAGGAAAGGAGTAAAATTTCAGAGTTTGATCAAGAATCAAGTTGTTTAGCTTGAGGGTAAGTTCTAGGGCTTCTTGTGATCCATAAAATAAGGTAAGATTGGTTTGGTTTGGTGGAGAAGAAGGTGTGTATGGGAAATCCGAGAATGAAGTTTGGGGGGATTGTTTTTATGTTTTCTTGATGTTTTAAAGAGTTAAAAACATCCATGGAAGTGTTTAAGAGTTGGCTTGATCCATTTCTTGTAGAGAAAGAAGTTGTGGCATCATCACAAAGTTTGGACAAGGGGAAAAGCTTGAAAGAGTGAGATCGGGTTTTGGTGGCTGGTTGCTTAAGGTTGGTACTTCCAACTCTTCTAATCTTTATGTATTTCATGGTAGAGTGCATAGCATATAGAATCCATGTATGTATGCTTGATTTACTTGGTTTGCTTGAAAGAGGTCTTTAATGGTGAATTTCAGATTTATGTGCTAAATGACTTGAAAATGATGTTAAATTATCCTAAACACTCCTAATAATGTGTAGGAACACTTTAGGATTGATTTGATCAAGTTTGGGAAGGAATCCTTGAAATTTCTAAGTGCAGACCTACATTTCGTGCTGGGGTATCGATACACGGGCTATCGGTATCGATACCCATGTGTGAAAATAGGCTATGTGAGCAGGGGTATCGAACCATGGTTCGATACCGGGACCTCCAGTGGCATAATAGCATCGATACCAGTATCGATGTTGGAGGGTCCTCTTTCGTTGACTTTAAAAATGGTCAAAGGGTATCGATACCATGTTTCGATGCCTTCTTTGGGTGGGTATCGAGGTAGGGTGGTTCGATACCCCATATAAGGGTATCGATACCCCTGCAAGAACTCGATAAGTTTGGTATTGTTGAGGTTCGATAAGGGTATTAAGAGTCCTAATGAAACCTATATATGAGGAAATTAATTGTTTAACCAAGATTGGTGTTTATAAACCCGAAAGACTAAGGTATGATAAGTCTTAATATATCTTATTGTGCTAAGATCCTAAGTGGATCGTTTGTGTGGTTTGAGTGCTTGTGTGATGGAAATCCGGATATCCATAAGTGTTGCAACACGTTGAAGGCCATCCGATGTAACATGCCGGATGATGTTTTGAAGACTTTTATTCCGAGTGTTGGGCGGCCTTACTCGAAGATGTTCGATGTAACATTCCGAGCATGGGGTTGGTTGGGCGGCCTCCACCCCTTTCCGAACGTTGGGCGGCCTCGTTCGAAGATGTCCGATTTAACATTCTGGGCATAGGATTTGAGGGCGGCCTCAATCTTGAGTGTAGGATCCCGATGCTGTGTGGACGCGGGCCTCACTCTTGTGTATTAATTTGTGATGTGACATGTATATGCTGTGTGCGATATTATACATTGTTTATGCCATGTGGTAGGCAAGCATGCTAGATCATCATATCATGCACGATATTTTATACGTTATGCTTTACTGCTTATGATATGCATGATGTTGGCCGAGTTCGGCGTACCCACTAAGCTTTAGTAGCTCAGCGTTCGAAATGTGTTTTCGTGCGTAGGTTAGGTGAAGCCGGTTCGTGGAGCACCATCAAGGTTTGGATTTCAACATCAACCGCGTTGTCAGAGTACATTTATTAGATTAGTGGGCTAGTACCTTGTCGAACCCTATATGTAGTTTTTATAACTCTGTTTATTACTGAGTCGAATGTTCTAATGGTTTGTAATATTTTGGGAGCTCCAAGTGTTTTAAATTATTTTGGGCTTTCGTTTTAACTTAATGGATTTATGAATCGTATTTAGAATTGATTTGGATTTTATTTGTTGGGTTTTCGAAAGAAATTTGAAACACAGGTTTTAGGTCGGAGGCTCAATGTGACATCCGGGTCGGGGTGTTACATTATTGGTTTAGATGATTAATTGATTATAAAAAAAAAATTATGAACTTCACTAATTTTTCTTTAAAAGTTTAAGGGTTTATACACCTTTAAGCCAATAATTAAATATTATTACGGGGTATTTTTGATTTTTCATACTTATATAAGCTCTTAAAATAAAAAATAACTATTAGTAAATAAGAATTGAACTTGAGATGTCAAATGAGTGGAATAGGGTTTTGGTATCCACGAACTTGTTCTATTCTATAAACTCTTAAACTAAGTTACTCGATTCTAATTTACTAAACAAAGTATTGAGTCATTTTAGAGGTTTGACCAATTAAATCCACTAATTTAGATTTTTGATAAATAAAAAATTATAACATCATATTGAGGTAAAAACTCTCTATTTAAAAAACTCATTTTAGAAGTCTTTTGAATTATATATTTAGATAAAAGAATTATAAAGACTTAAAACTTATAAAGACTTTTTTATCCTTGATAATTATAATAAATTTTTATAAACAACATAAATTTTAAAAATAAATAAAATTAAAAGATAATTTCAACTAAATAACAAATTAATATATAAATTAACATTCACATCTAAATTTAATAATTAATAAAATTATATTTAAAATATAATTCCTTAAAGAAGAAATTAATATATACATCTAAATATAATAATCATAAAAATATATTAAAAATATAATTTCCAAAATAAAAAATTAATATATACATCTTTCATATATATTTACTAATGATATCAGAAAATTTTAATTGGCCTAATGATTAAGGATGTTCATCTTGTATGAATTTAAATCTCGACAAGAGAATATAATACATATTTATTCAATAAAAAATAATTTTCATAATATAATTAATTTTAATAGATACAAAATATTAATAACTAATAAATTATTCAAACAATTTAAAAATAAAATCATGTCCTTATGTGTTATTTTGTATATCCAAATAATCTAATTGCTATAAATTATCAGATAATTTTACCAAATATTATTATACAATCAACTAATTCAATCCATTAATAAATAAATTAGTGTTATAAACTAATATAATTTAACTATCTGTTAATTATCAAATAAGACCTAAATAAAATTAAATAAATTATTCACATAAAAAATATACACTTAAAATAATAACTTGAACCATTAAATATTAGAATTGAATATATTAAATTTTGAAAAAAATTTAACAATATTACAATGAGCACAAACCCCCAAAAATAGCTTAAAAACCCTATTTTTCATACATATGATAATATAAGAAATTTTATCATATATCCGAACCTTTGATATACCACTTCAAACTCGAAATTCAAGAAAAAAAATTTGAACGGTTCAAATTAGACACAGCTGATCATATCGGATTGAGTCAAGTAATTTTAGTTAGGGGTGACAATATAATCTGAATCTGATTCGAAGAAAAAAAATATGATCCAAAACCGATCAAAATAAGTTCATACCCAAAACTGAAAAAAAAGGTCTGAGTCCTAATAGTAGGTGGATTATATATGAATATTGTCTTGATTCGATTTGAATTCAATCTGAATCTATATCCAATATGAGTTCGATCTATGTATGAATTTGAATAAAATTTTTAAAATATTTAAATTTAAGAAATATAAATATATATTAAAATCCTAATTAAGATGAATTAGTATTGTGTAATCGAACTTTGATTACTAATTGAAATATAGATATATATTGAAATATTAATTGAAATACTAATATAGATTTAAAATATAGATTTGTTACTTTAAAAAGAAAAAATAATTAGATTTAAACTTTTGGATTTGGATTTATATTTTAGAAATTTTATTAGATTAGACGTGGATTAATCGGACTTAGATTCAGACTTAGATTTTTTTGAAAGTCTAGTTATTAATTGGATTAGACTTATACTTTATAAAATCCGATCCAAACCCTATAATCACTTTTTAACATAATATTTCAAAACATACTAATATTTTTATATAGACTCGTAACTTCGTAATTCTAGATGTTAAATTTGGTTTATACCATTTTCAAGTCTTATGCAATCAAAACACAAATAAACTCCAATCAAGCGTACAAACTAGGGCTATTCAAAACTATCCGACTTGAACTATTCGACCCGTATACCCGTACACCCAATTAATTTTTTCTGGGTATTTTAAAAAAAATTACCCGAAATTTAGGGTCGGGTACCCGACCCGTTATTTTTTCTAGGGACCCGGGTCGGGCCCGGGTCAAAAAATCATCTATAATCGGGTACCCGATTACCTGATACTCGATTTATTTTTTAATTTATATTTTATTATTTATGTTATATTTACTAAAACACCCAACCCCAAATAATTGTAGGAACCCTAATTTTCTAATTTCTATCGATTCTCTCTATCTCTCGCCACTCTTTATCTCTCTCGACTCTTTCTATGAATCAACTCTTAGACGTTCGATCAAACAAGCCTGTGACGCCGATGCTCTCTCTCTCTCCGACAATCGGTATCACTCTTTATCTAAACTCTAAAGAGTAAAGGTCCTAAGGCTAAAGGTTAGTCTATTTTTTTCTTCTTCAATCTACTTTTTTTGTTAAAATACGATACCTCCTTTAATTTCTTGTTCTTCAAATTGTTCCTCTGTAACTCTGTTGAATGGGTTAATTATTGTTCTTCAAACACGATCTATCTCTGTTAAATGTGTTAATTCTTGTTAGGTTAACAGTTTCATCTTCGTTAGGTTGTTAATAAGATTTCGATTCCAATTTCATTGTCCTTCTTCTCTATAAAGGTTCTTAATCTAATTATTATTTCGTTTGTTTGTCAATTTCTTTTCAAAGTATTTTCGAAACCCTCAACTTTTTAAAGTTTCAACACTTGTGTTAGTCAAAGTAGTTAACTGTTGTGATTACTCTATCTTTTGGGAAGGAGAAACAATCACTTTTATAATCAAAGATTCAAATTCGTTAAGCAAAATAGGGTTAATAGTCATTAAATTCTCATTTTGGTAGTAATTCATGATAGATGTTCATTATGATTTGGACGTTTTAGTTGTTTTGTTATGGAATTGTGATTTTTATTAATTCTTATTAAATTGCGGTTGAATATGTAAAAATATAAATATGCAGAATTTTTAAAATGCAGTATATGTAAAAATTTTAAAATGCAGAATATACAGAATTTCAATATTGCAGAATTTTAATATGCAGAATATGTAATATGTATATGCAAAATTCGAATATGCAGAAATTTAAAATGTAGAAATTTTTTCAGGTTATGTAGATGACTGGAGAAAACAAAAATTTCACGAGGAAATCTTCCTCCGATGAGTCACCTAAAGACCATGAAGAGTTAAAAAACACAAAGACTCCAATAAATACAAAAAATAAAATAAAATAAAAGAGAAAAGGCCTATCGAAGCTACAAGAGAAAGAGGTAAACGAAAAAAGAAATCAGTTGTTTGTGATCATTTTAAAGAAATTGAGAGTGATAAATATCATGTTGAATGTATTTATTGTTCTCAAAAAATATCTTGTGCATCTAGTAACGGAACTAATGCCATGAAGCATCACACTAGCCGGTGTAAAAAAGCCCCTTTTAATGTAGATACAAAGCAAACAATCTTAGATTTTGAGTCTAAGACAAAGTGCAATGCTGATGGGACTATTGAAACTGTTAGTGTTCCTAAACTATGGCATTTTGATCAAGATAAGATTAGAAAAGCACTTGCTAGAATGGTAATTGTTGATGAGTTGCCATTTAGATTTGTTAAACGGGAAGAATTTCGTCATTTTTATAAGATTGCAGTTCCTAGTTCTGTTCCTCCTTCTCGTGCTACTATTACTAAAGATTGTTATGCTTTATTTATTGAAAAAAGAAAGAAGTTGAAGAATTATTTCAGTAATTTATTTTCTAGAGTATGTCTGAGAACTGATACATGGACATCTGGCCAAAATCTGTCATATATGTTTTTTATTGTCCATTTTATTGATGTTGATTGGAAATTATGTAAACTGATTATAAACTTTTGTCCAATAGTCGGTCATTTTGGGAAACTCATTGGTAGGTCTGTTAAAAAATGTATACTTGAGTGGGGTTTTAAAAGGATAATGACTATAACTGTTGATAATGCTAGTTCTAATGATCTAGCGATCAAGTACTTGAAGCAAATCCTTAATTTTTGGGATGGTAGTGTGTTGAATGATGAATTTTTGCATATGAAATGTGCTGCACACATTTTGAATTTGGTAATTAAAGATGGGCTAAAAGATGTTGATGTCTCAGTTATAAGAGTTCGTGCTGCTATGAAATATGTTAGATCATCTCCTGCAAGACTTCAAAAGTTTAAAGCTTATGTTGGAGAGGAGAAAATAAATTCAAAATCTCTTGTTCTCTTGAACATTGAAACAAGGTGGAATTCCACATTTTCCATGCTTAAAAGTGCTTTGGTGTTTAGGAAGGCTTTAAAAAAATTGAAAACTAAGTATCTTACTTACAGAAAGGAGCTTCGAAAGGTTGGTGGTGCTCCTGATGATGAAGATTGGGATAAAATTTCTTTCTTTTTGTCTTTTCTTCAAATCCTTTACGATGCAACATTGAGTTTTTCCGGATCAAGGTATGTGATTGGCAATACTTTTGTGAAAGAAATTTATGATATTGGGTATACAATTAATTGTTCTGTTGATGATTCGAATGATGGGGTTAAGAGTATGGTGCGTCAAATGAAACTAAAATTTGACAAGTATTGGACGAATGTCAACAATGTGAATGTATTGATGTTTATTGCTTTAGTTCTTGATCCTAGGAATAAGTTAAGATATGTTGAATGGATTATTCATCGTTCTTATGATCCTAACGACTCTTTTGACTTGTGTCAACAGATTAAAAGTACTTTGACATCATTGTTTGATTTTTATACTTCTGCGCATCCTGAGTCAACTCAAGCGAGATCATACTCTTTGGATCCTTATTCTAGTGGTCATAGTGGTGGGGGAGAAATAAGGAAGTTGAAAGGAACAAATTGGCGAAAGGACTATGAGACCAAGATAGAATTGAATGATACTTCTGAAATAAGTGAGCTAGAAAGATACTTGGGGGATAAATGCGTTCGTGATAGTGATAGTTTTGATATCCTGAGTTGATGGTCTATGAAAACAAATAACTATCCTATTATTATGAGCATAGCACGTGATATACTTACGATTCCGGTTTCTACCGTTGTTACGAAATCCGATTTTAGCACGGAAAGATATGTTCTTGATTCCTTTCGTATCTCTTTGACTCCTAGATTGGTGGAAGCTCTTTTTTGTACTCAAGATTGGCTTCGTGCTTTTCGTGACCCCATTATAATGAAGAGAACTTACTAGTATTGGAGAATATGGAAGAAGGTTAGTTTTCAATTTTCAATTTGTTATTTTTATTTTTAATACTATTGTTATTTTGTTTTTGATTTATGGATATTGACATATATTTAAAATGTTTTATGTAGAAATGCAAGACTTGATATTAGAGCAACTAACAATTATCATCGACGAGACAAACGAAGTTTCGGAGCAATGAAAAATATTTTTTTAGTTGTATTTTGATGACTTGAATGGAGTTTTAGTTACATGTTGTTTAAACTTTAAGTTTTATATTTGAATTATGTAATTTTAACTTTAATTTTTAAACTATGTGATGTTTGAAACTTTGAATGATGTAATTCGGATATTTGAATGATGATATTTAGTTTGGTGGTTTAAATTATTGTTTAAGTTTTATATATTTTTTAAAAAAAAATCGGGTACCCTATTATCCGGATTATAGGGTACCCGGTTTTTTAGAGTACCCGTTTTGCGGGTACCCGGTTTTCTCGGGCCGGGTAATGGGTCGCTACTTCAATACTTGAAATTTTCGGGTACCCAGAATTTCGGGTACCCGAATTCCTGGGTATCCGGTTTTGAATACCCCTAATACAAACATCATCCTTAGGATATGCATGAACCAAAGAAATCAGAAGTGTTGCAATGTCGTCCCTGGTCATGGGCAGGAGGGGCGTCCGTCCATGGTCCCATTTTTTTAATATCCCATATTATGATTTTATTTTTTTAATATTTTTTTTAAAATTTAATTTTATTAATTTTTATTAAGAGTTAAATTATTTTCTTAATTTTTTAAAATTATTTTTGGGTCCAAATTTTTTAATACTTGTTATTAAAGACTCAAATTTTTCCTAATATTTTTTATAAGAACACTTTTAAAATTTATTTCTTTTTTAGTATTTATTATTAGGATTCTAATTTTTTCTCAATACATTTTATTAGAGATTCAATTTTCTAATACTTGTGATTAGGGGCCTAATATTTTCCCCAAAATTTATTATTAGAGATCTACTATTAAGAGTTCAATTTTTCAATATTTGTTATTAGCGATATGATTTTTTCTAATATTTGTTGTTATAGATATATTTTTAAATTCATTTTTAAATATTTATCAGTAGGAGCCTAATTTTTAAATTCGCCCTTGGACAACTAAATTCTCAGAAATGGCTCTAGAAGTGTACTAACCTTACTCATGTAATAAAAAAAACTATTTACTCAAGACCTTAAGCCTTCTAATTTTGGGGGGGATTTAGAAGTTTATCTCACATCTTTAACTACAAGAAAATATTTTAAGTCTAGTTACAATAGTGCTTGAAGATTAAATAATATTAGAGAAAAAAACTATAACATTTCTAAAATTAGGCTAGGGAAAATTCTTAATTTCAAAATTATTCTCCAAATTTGAAATCCCTAATTCCATTTAAATTAGGATCCTGTGTGAGGGTATTTTCAGGATTTATAAGAATCCTAAACCTAATGGAATTAAACATTAGTTTGATTATAACAAGAGTCTCTCTTTGTCGTTCTTCCTTCCTTCTTTCCTCTCTCTATCGTGTTCTTACCATCCTTTCCTTTTTCCCGTAACCTTCTCTTGTCCCTTTTCTGTGCTTCGTTTTACTAAACCTCCGCTCTCAATCCACCAGTTTTTTTTAAAAGAAGGTCGTGGCAGGGTAAGTCTCTATGGGTTTTATGCCTAGAAAAGTGATTATCAGGGTGTTTAGTCTCTCAAGTTTGGTCGGTCGAAAGTTTGGGAAGGGTTTTGTTTTAAGGTTTAGTCGAGTTAAGGAGAACAAGGGAGGATTTATGTTGAATAAAGGTTATTTGTTGTGTGGGTTATGAATTTTTGTCTGTCGGAACCTTGCCAGAATTTGTTATCATCGGTCAATGGTGGCTCGGTCGTTTATGGGTCCGACTAGGGAGGAGTGCTGGGAGTCTGCGGCTAGGAGATGGGGTTTCTCATTAGGGTTAAGTGTTGTGAAAGAGGATAAGAGTGAACCGAACCAGTTAATAGAGAACCAATCCGAACCGTTTTGTGAACTAGACCCGACCCATGACCCGTACTCGACCCGTGACCCGAACCCAACCCAAGTATGGACCCATGATGATGTCAACAGTGACGTTAACCGTTGACTTTGACCCTTTGACCGTTCACCTGACCGTTGACTTTGACTTTGACCATTCACTTTTTTACCCGAGTTGACTTTTTTCAAAAGACATTATCTTGAACTTTTTTGACGTTCTGAGTTCGTTTCTGCAGTGCGTTTTTTTAAATTCAAACCTGAAAGCCCTTTTTTGACCTTTTAAAGTATGTTTTGGGTAAATGTATTTGAAAAAGAGTTTAATTGAAATTTTATGGTCATTTTTAGACGACGTGTAATCTGAAGAGACGTTTTGCCTCCATCGCCTCCGCCTCGAGTTCAACTGACTCCTGCGAGCACCGCTCGAGATACACGTATGTGTTCCTTTAGTTTGTTTAGGTGGTATAGTACTAATTTAGAATAAGTTTATTTAAGCTCTGACCATGGGAAATGTCCGTGTCAACATTAGTGCTTGTGTTTTGAGAGGTGTGTTCTCTTCCTGTGCTAGATTTTCTGTGTATTGTGCTTATTTTTTACTGAGATCCTTTGATGTATTGACATGCTATGCGATACTGTGAACCCTGTGTTACTCTGTGAGATTGCGATCAAATCTATTGAACTGTGTGATTCGTATTCTATACGAATATCTATGATAAGACATTTAATATCATTGGCATTGATTGCATAGCATGTGCATAAGGTGGATTGTACGGAGGAAGGTGGTTTTACCACACAGCGTTTTGGTGAAATAAGGGATGATGGGTTTTGGGGAACTACCTCTACAGCGATCGGTTGGTTTAGCCACCACTATCTTGGAAGTTCGGAGTATGAGACTACATTCTCTGTGACATTGCATTTCACTCATCACTCATTGTGTTTATTTACTGGGAATGTATATTTTATTATTGTGATTGTGAATTAAGTGATATTGTGTTTATGACTACACTTTAGAGACACACTAGGTTTTATAGCTCAACCTTTAATTTTAACTTTTCAGATACCCCGAACATAGGATTTGGTACTCGGAGCTCTCAATCGGACATTAATTTCCTATTATTTTCAGTATGTTAGTTATCAAAGTTTTTATTTTAGTTATTTTGGAAATTATTAGGGATTGAAATGTCTTTAATTTTATACATGAACTGTTTGTTTAATTTACAATATTTTAATACAGAATAATTATCTTATAAATTAACTTTTTCGTTTACTTATTTCTAAAGTTTTAAGAATTATCAATTTAATCTAACGTACACCTTAAATCAAAATTAAAGGGTTACAAAAACTTTACAACAGAAAATGAAGGTAAATCGTTCAATCTCCTTCACTTCTCCTAACCCCAATAAAATCTTATTTTCTTCACCCACAACCATTTTCTTATATACTTATCCTGATTGATAGATGTTTTAATGAAGTTTATACCCTCAACCCAAAATTCAAAATTTCTAATCAAAATGACAAAGATTGAACTTTAATGTTTGAGTCTTTTAAGGGAGAAGAAGAAGAAAGATGATAAGAGTATGAGAGACAAGGGTGAGCTCATACCTTTTTCTGCAGGAAATCAAAGAGCCAACCTCTTTCTTTGTTCAAAATGAGGCAATTTACCTCATTACACTTTTATCTTATTTCTAAATCAATTTAACCCAAAATTTAAACCCGACATAAAAAAATTATTAAGTTTATAATCTTATATCACCACCTAATGCCTAAGGCTCTAAGACTCACAAATCTTAAAATTTAGTTCGTTACAACTTTTTTCCTTAAAAAATTAACTTCAAAATTTACCTAATGAAAATATATGCAAATTTACTCACAAATCTCTCTTTTCATCTTCCCAACTCTAGCACCCTTTCCCCGTTTGCCCAATCTCAAATCGATTGAGAATTCAATAAAACGGAAATCCAAAGATGAAAATGGAAACTGAGTTTTTCTTGGCTTGAAAGAGGATGATAAAATGACAGCATAAACACCAACAACAATGCTAATAATTCGTCAGCCACAAACGCCCAAGGAGCCTATGGTGTTTTTATCAAAATCTCTAAATCTTTTTGCCCACAAGCATAAACTAAAACAGAAACAATTTGAAGTTGATAATGTTAATCCAAGTTCATTTCCAGATTACTTAGCTGCACCACGAATTGTGAAGAATAAATGATTTTATCACCACAAAGAATTAGGAACCATCATAGTGAAGAAGAAAGATAAAATACATATAAAAAATGCTCGTTTGCACTCAATTATTTCCATTGCAGGACTAGTTAAAGCCTTGATCGCAATAGCTGACGTCGAAACTATAATGGCATCGCGACCACCACAGGTAACAAAAACAATCTAATGGACAAGGTGCTAGAGTTTGGGAAGGTAAAATGGGGAAATTTGGGTTCGATGAAATTCGAAAAATTACTTTAATTAAATTATAGTTTTGGATAATTAGATATCCAACTATCTGATCCGAATATTAGATATCTAAATATATGGATATCTATTTTTTTTGGAATTTTAGGGTTTGATATTCAAATATTTAACAATTTGTTATAATTTTAATAATTTTGGGGTACTATGATGAAAGATAAAAATTAATATTGTTATATTTAACAATTTAGTGCTTGATATATTCAAAAAATTTAAAATTAAAACTTTTATAAATATGAATCTTGTTGTATTTAATAATTTTTTGTTTATTATATTCGAAATATCAAAATTTTCATAAATAAAATCTTCAAATTCAAAAACTTAGTTTAATCAAATTATAGTTTTGGATAATCGGATATCCAACTATCTCCGAATATGCGGATATCCGTTTTTTTTCTGGATCAAATATGAATTATTACATTATTGATTCGAAAACTCGAATATTAAAAAATTCGAATCTGATCTGATCTAATATCCAACAATAAACACCTTTAATTGCGAGGATACCAAGGATGACACAGTACGAATAAACTCACTAGACCATATAGATTCATGGTTCCGTTACGAATCAATCGGAAATGGATATATAAATTTAAATTTAGTAGTTTATTAATTAATGTAAAAACAAAATTAGGATTGCATAATAGGAATGATTAAAATATTAAATTTAAAAAATAAAATATATTTTAAGTATTTAACTCAAAATTTAAGAAAAAATTTAATTGGTAAAATATTTAAACTTGTGAGAATCTAAATTATTATTATGCCAAAAAATTTGAGGACACACATCTATCCTTTTTAAATTCAATCCCTATTCAATTGTATAATTATATATTTATTTTTTTAAGAATTAAATTATTATTAAATCAGAAATTATTAAATATTCAAAATTTATAACGGGCCTAACCCTTGGGCCATCAAATCAACTTATATTGATGTCGTAATGTCTTAATAAGGAATAACCGTTATTCACGCAAGCATGATTTATACATTATCATATTAACATTGAAAAATAAATCTGTAAACATATTTAAGATTTTAAAACTATTTTATACAGCAGTAACTGTGCTTTAGATAGTAAGAAAACTTATTCAGATAAAATTAATTATTGATAAGTGATAATTTTTGTACAAATAAACTGTAATCATTAATTTTATTCAAGTTATTAACTTAATTTTTGTTTTTGTTAAGATAATCAATCGAACAATAATGATCAAAAAGGGGTAAATTGACAAATTAAAAATGAAGGTGTGCAAAGAAAATTGTGAAAAATAGACAGGAGAAATTTTAGAATGATTCAAGCTTCAAACAAGCTCTACATCCCCCACTACTTTAGGACACTACTAAAGATTTCAACTAATTCACTAACTAGAATTCATCCCCTTTTCATAGATTAAGAGAAAACCTTACAATCGATCAAACTTTCTACCTAAAGTTTGATCATAGAACACTCTTTACAAGAAGAGAAAATGATAAACTTAAAATACCCCACAAAGACCGATAACTATTTACCCAATTACAATAAAAATTTTCCCCAAACTTGAAATAAAGATTATAGTTGAATACCCACAAGTTAAGTACAAGCGTTTGACAATAAATACTTAAAAGGATTGGATTTTTACTTAATTACTCATATAATGATCATTGATTATTGATAGGAGCTTTGGAGAATTATATTTATATTTCTTCATTGATTTTCAACTTTTTAGGTTGTTGGGATATTGAATATAACCGTTGGTGTGCAAATTTTCCGCAATAAATATTGTCTGACAGCCAACGATATGGATACTCGGGCTCCACTATCGATACCTACCATAAAAAAAGTTATTGCATAAAGTGATAACGATATATAGTATATCGTATCGATACGCATAACTAAAATTATAAAGAGGTATTGATACGTATAATAGACATATCGAAATTAAAGTTTAATTTTATAAAGAGATCGATATGGGCAGTACCGTATCGATACAAGTTTTACTCATGGAATTTTCATAAAACTAATTGAAGAAGTATCAATATGGGCTATAATCGTATCAATATGCTTAATAGTTCTCGGTTTTATCGATCATGTAATTTAGTTTTTAGCAATTAATATTATTATTTTAAAAAATAAGAAACACTAAATCATAATATTATTATATATTACTTTTTTACTATTTATATTATTAGTACAATTATATGATCATTGTACATATTAATTATAATTATTATCACTATCTATTATTATTATTTCTAAACCATTGTGTTTATTTTTTACTTACTTTTATCGATACATACATTTACCATTACTATTATTGTTTAATATATATATATATATTTCGGTTTTTTTTAATACTTATTATTAAATTTAAAATCAAAAAATATATATTTTGTTATTATTATAACTGTTATTATTTTCATTTTGGGTGGTTTTCGCTTGTTATTATTATGTTATTATTATATCATATGTTTATTTATTGAAGTTATTGTTATTATAAAACAAAAACCAAAAAGATGATATTAATTAAATAAATAACAAAACAACATTTAAATAAACAGACCAAATTTAGTCCATATTAGAAGCCCAAATGATACAAGAATTATAAATCTAGCCAGATTAGAGCCCAAATAATTGACTCAAATTAAAATAACTAATTAAAACCAAAACCCTAATCCATCTTGTTTGTCTTCTATTCAGCCAATTTCTGATCGTTAGATCTAACGGTCCAGATGATTGCTAGGTCATCGGTTTATCTTTTACGTGCGCATGCGACACACGCGTGACTTTTAGGATCGACGACGCTAATAAACGGTAGTCAATGCGGCGGAGTCCTAATTGTTTTTTAAAAATAACGGCGGAGGGTGTTTGTTCTTAAAGTTTCTGGGTTTCAGTCTTGGGTATAAGAGTGTGTTGTGTTCTTAAGAATGAAAAAATAAAGGGGAAAAGGTCGATTCTATTCTCTCAGTGTGCTTCAATACTTCAACAATCGAAACTTGTTTTAATTGCCTTTTTAATCCCCCTGCGTTTTCAATACTCATGTCTAGGGATATAAAAATAGTTATTCGGATGAGTTTCAGGTCGCGTACTGTTAGGTCGGGTAAAATCGGATATATGTCATTTCAGGTTAATTTGATATTTTGAATCGATTCAGGTCGGGTGCGGATCCGTTTTAGGTCGGGTCCTTTTCAGGTCGGGTACATTTCAGTCGGGTTCATTTTAAGTTGGGTTTATTTCAGGTCGGGTTCAAACGGTTCGGGTCTAAATCAGATAATTGACAGGTTTATTTCAGGTCGGTTCATTTCAGTACGGTTGCATTTCAGGTCGGATTCATTTCAAGTCGGTTTTATTTCTGATCAAATTATTTCGGGTTTTAAATTCATATTAATTTAAATTATTAAGTTTGAGTTTGGTACAAATAAGTAATTAAGTAAATAACCGATAGACTTTGGGTTGAATAGTTGATCATTCCTTTCAAATTAATTATTTAATATCTAATATCTTTAACTAACACGAATTTTATTAAAAATAAATATTATGCACTAGATTAAACAAAAATATCATCAAATGATTCATATCTTAAAAATTAGGCTAAATTACAAAAATTAAAAATTAATAAGAAATAAACATTGGACCTAAAAGAATAAAATTTTAAATTAAAAAGGATAAACATTAATAAAATAAAATATCATCTTATTAAAATCACTACACTAAATTAGAAAAATAAATAATAATTAATTTGAAATAAAAATAAAGTTGTAAGGACTAAATTGCAAAAATTATAAATTAATAATAGTTAAATTCGATAAAAATTTTAATTTTAATGTACTTTAATACATTATAATTTATACATATACAATATAGTTTAATATATTTCAAAAATAAAATTTATATTATATATGTTATGATACTATATATAGAAATATAAAATATATAATAATGTATATATAAAAATATATCATATGTATGTATATATAATATATATAAGTATGTATGTAAGTATATGTATATTTATATATTATATAGTATATATTAATATATATATATATATACTTATTACTTTTTTATATATATATATATATATATACTAGATGTATATATATTAATATATATAATATATATTATAGTCTATATGATATATTAAATATATATACAATATAATATATATTATATATAATATCGTTTAATGTATATATAATATACTTATATATATTATACTATATGTATTAATGTATTATATGTAATATATAATATACTTATAATATATATAATATTATATATATAATATACTTTAATATATATACTTAAATGTATATTAATATATGTATTTAATTTGTTTATAAATTAATGTATATATATGTATTTAATTAATATATGTATATTATTAATTCTTTAAGCTCAACATTAATCCCCTAAACCCAAATCATTAAACTAGTTCTCTGAGTTCAATTCTCCAATCACTAAACTAATTCTCTATGATCAAATTAAAACAATTTTAAAATATATAATTTGATTTAAATAAATAAAGATCAAATCGAATAAAAAATAAAATTTAAAATTTAATTTTTGAGTCATCATAACCAAATTGAAATAATTATAAAATAAGGTGTAGAGAGGTACAATATTCGATTTTATAGGCGCGACCTATATTAAAATGTGTAGAATTTTTTATCTGATCTAGAGTAGTGTCAAATGAATATCTAAATCTAATCTCTATTTTATATTTTTAATTGATTATATTTTAATCAAAATTTATTATTTAATTATAACTTATAATAATAATAATCCTCCAAAATTTATTATATATATTAATTCACTCCAAATTTTTGTTTTTTTTTTCACTCTTTTTTATAGAATAATCAAAATTTATTTCTAATTCCCTCCAAAATTTTGGGTAACTTATATCCCTCCAAAATTTTTAAACTAAAAGTAAATTAATTCAAACTTAAAAAATAAGTGGCTTATTTCCCTCCAAAATTTTGTTTTTTCATTCTTTTTTATATAATAACCAAAATTTATTTATAATTTCTCCAAAATTTTGGATAACTTATATCCTTCCAAAAATTTGACACTAAAAGTAAATTATTCTCAAACTTAAAATATGAGTAGATTATTTCCCTTCAAAATTTAGCCTTTTCACTTTTTTACCAAATGTCTTTTTCTTTTTTTTATCAATTATTTTAGTTTAAATTAATTGAGTTTAGATTAATTTAATAAAAAATTATATTTGATTTTAGAATTCTTTTAATTATGATTGTACTTTATATTTTTATATTTTAATTTAGATTAATTAATCTTAATTTCTATAAGTTAATTTAATTTAATTAAATATTAATTTAAAACTATATTTTTTTAATAAAATATTAATTTAGAATTATAATTTTTAATTAAATATTATTTTAAAATTATAATTAAAATTAAATACATTAAAACTAAATAAAATAGTAAATACATTAATTTAATTAAATATGTAATACTAAACTTAAATATTAATCTCTAAATTAATTCTCATCTCTAATTCTAAATTTTTTAAGACTAATTATATTTACTAATATTTTAAATTCATTAAATTATAGATATACTTAATTATATGTCATGTAAATATTAAGTCTTGTTAATATTAGTTCAGGTCAATAATTGGTCGAGTTCAAAATAAGTCGGGTCATTTATCAGGTCGGGTTCAAAATAGGTCGGGTAAAATCAGGTCTTGGATAGATTCAGTTGGGTAATATCAGTTATCTGCTAGGTCAAACACGGGTTTCGGGTTTGTTTCAGTCGGATACAGGTCGGGTTTTGGGTCCACAATAACAGGTTGAAATTGGGTTTGGGTCATTTTCGGTCGGATACAGTTCAAGTTCAGTTATTATAGTAATAGGTCCAACTCGGGTTCAGGTCTACAATAGTCGGATACAGATCGGGTTCGGATCATTACATCCCCGGGTCAAACCAGGTTCTGACTCAAACAGGTTTCAGTCGAGTTTTCAGGTCGGGTCAGCTTTTTACATCCCTACCCCTATCCGGTCCTTCCCCATGGAAAAACTACGTACCCAATCCTTGATTTGTTTTTCATCATTTCAATCTGGTCACTAGTGTCGGATATAATTTTAGTTTGTAAATGGTTTTATTAACCACTGGTCCCGCATTTATAAAATAACTTTTTAAACCATTTTGTTTTCTTTAATTTTTTAGAGGTCCCTAAATGTTATTAAGAGTTTTAATTTCACCCATGTTTCGTCAATTTTTCTTTATTACTGATTTAACCTTTTTATTTTTTTTAAATTCAGTCCTTATTATTATTGTTATTATTATTATTATTAATTGCATTGTGATTATAGTATATATTTTTATATCATCAATAGTATATATTGTTATACATTATATTATTATATAGTATATGTTATATTAACTATATATTATAACTATGGTTATTAGTTTTCATGTATATGTGTATTTTTATATATTGTATAGTTTTTTAAATTTATAGGTTAGTATTATGTATATATGTAATGTTACATATATACACTATTATTTATGTTATTTATATATCATAGTTATTTGTTTTATAGTATATATTGTTACATTTATTTATTACTCATTTTATTTTTATTATTTGAATCGGTCTGACAATGATTCAAAATGGGATATGACACATATTATTTACGAGTTATTTAATGTAGTCATTTAATTTCCACATTTTATTTTACTGCAATTTAATTTTCACTCTTCAATTCCATGTGTTTATTTAATTGTTCGATTGTTGTTTATTTAAGTTAATTTCCTCATCTATTTATTTTGCATTTTTGGTGACATAATTGGACTCGTCAGTGATATGAACTTATCTTGTTTAATTGAAAATATCATTAATTAATTAACTTTAAGCCAAAAAATGGTATTAATTAATTGTAATATTCGAGTCATAACAATCCAAATTTAAAATATGTTGATCGAATATTTGAATTAATCCTTACTGTTTGAAGGTAACTTAATTTTAATTAAAATTTAATAATTCATAACATCTTCCTTTAAATATTTGTATCATGAAAAAAAATAAGTTACGAGATTCGAATCATAAAATTTTGAAAATATCATTTCTTTTAAAAGGTTTTCACTTTCCTAAAAATAGAGTTTTCAATTTTAAAAACCATTTAAAAAATTAGCGACATTTTAACACCCGAATTTAAATTTTGAAAATATTATTTCTTTTATATTGCTTTTAAGAATGAAAATTTTAAAATTTATGTGGAGTTTAATTAATTTGATCTCTCTTGAAGGAGAAATTATATCATGGGTAAGTCCCACTACGTCATTTATGAGATCAACCACTAAAAATCATTCATATCATCATTTTTTTCATGTCATATTTTTCTAAGTGAATCTTCACCCATATTTACTGTTAATTCATTTTAAAAATATTTTTTTTTCAAGTGAAGATTCACTTGGGAAAAATATATGACATGGAACAATTGATGAAATGGGTGATTTTTAGTGCTTGGTCTTGTAACGCCTTACAATTGGGCCTAGAAGTTTAGCGAACCGGTTTCGTCGGTTTAGCCTAATTCGGGATTAAATACTTAAAAATTTGATTTTTAATCAAAATAAATTATGAAAAAATATCCTAAAATCATTATTTAGAATATATTTGACTTAGGTCAAATCAATTTTGAAAATTGACCCTTTAATCCCTACGATTTTGAAATTAGTGACTATTTTGTAAAAATTGAAAACTTGAGGACAATTTCATAAATTAAGCCAAAATTTTTAATCTTTAAGGGGATTTGATCCAATCCTAATCCTAGATTATCTAAGACTTTCAAGGGTGTATTTTAATAACCCATAACCCATAATTTTAATATTAATCTAAAAACCTATTTTTAGGTCATAAACCGAAACCTATTTTTAAAATTTCGACTTTTCATCTTCTTGGCAGCCATTCCATCATATTTTAAAATGTAAAAATAAATATTTTCAATAAAAATTAGTTTGGTTAATTTTTTATAATTTTCTTCTTCGGTTTTACTTGAAAAACTCTATTTTTCCATCAAGCTTTAAACCTTTCTCCAAGATTTCGGTTTCTTCCTTAACAAGACATATTCTTCACCATATTTTCAAGTTAAATATCCATTGTTTTTAATAAAATTTCTTTGATTTATTTTCCTATATTTTTCTTTTTCAAAATCTCTTCGTTTTTCTTCGATTTTACTTGTTTTTAAACCTTGGAAGTGGTTGGATCAATTTTGGAGGTGAGAATCATTCAAACCTCTGAAACCTAAAGTTCTTTAATGAAATTCCTAAGTTCTTGGCTGATTGAAACAATCTTTAAAGTCTTGAAACAATAAAATCGGTTTTCTTGATAAAAATTCCATTATTTTCTTGATTTTCGTTCAAGGGTTTTCCATGAATGTTTTTGATGAATAAATACATGAATCTTGAAGTGTTTAGATGTAATTAAGATGGCTTTTAAGTATCTAATCTCGTACATAAGATTTAGGGGGTGTTTGGAGAGGTTTTCAGTGAGTTTCGGTTAGGTTTTATGATGTTTTTAGGGGCTGCCATATATTGGTCTGACTTGATGGATGTTTGGGTGTGTTATGATGCACTAAAACCTATTTTTTGATGCTTAAATTAGTTCAAGAGGTAGAGGAACAAGTTTGAGGAAGATCGGAAAGCTGAATCGCGTTTTCGGGTGACTTGTCGAGTAATTTTCGGTAAATCGGTGAGTGGATTATGAGGGTTTCCTATTTGGCATGTTTTTAAATGTGTTTTCAAAGGTTTGGGTTGTAGGGAAGGTGTGAAAAACCTCCCTATACTCGGAAGTAAGTTTAAAGTTTTGCTTTCTATGGTTCCCATATTATGCCGTGTTTTTACAACGTTATTTATCATGCTCTTTTTGTGTTGTGCATATGTGATTATGCACGTATATAAATGCTCATGAAACTATTTTTAAAAAGATTTTATAAACATTTGATGTTCCCACAATTTTGTTTTGAAAAATAAGATAAAAGCGGTTTTACCGATTTTTGCAAGTGATGCGTGAAAAGTGGGATACATGTGATTTAAATTCTGTTTTGAGTTAAGTTTTGAGCATTGATTTTTTGAGAATATATTAGCTAGTTAAGTGATGAACCTTATGGAATAAGTTGATCGATCAATAGGGTCTAGAGTGCACTATAAATATTCAAAAGTCGTACGTGTTTAAATTCCTTGTGTGTTGCATTTTGGCTTTTAGCCTAATGTTGTGTGATAGGAGTAGTACTGTCACATCCGGGTTGATAGGAGTAGTACTGCCACCGGGAACCAAGGTGAGATAATTCATGTTGAGAGTAGTATCAATATGCGCATGCTCTGGGAGTAGTACTAATATGCGGTTGCCCGTTTATCCTAATGATTTGTAGTAGTACAAATCTGATCACTGACATCAATATATGTTTTTATTTTTTAAAGGTAAGTGACATGGTTTTTACTTGTTGCATATGGGATTATGCATGCGAGGTTTTGTGCATGTGATTTAAGCATTGCTATGTTGTTAGCATGTAAGACTTGAGTTTTATGCATTGAGATGCATGTGTAAACATTGCTATGTGAGTAGCATGTAAGACTTGTTTTTTAGTTTTTAAAGCATGTGATTTTAAAAAGGGTTTTACTAAATTTTAATGATGACATTGTTAGTCATGGTTTGATGACACTTACTGAGTTTTAAGAAGTGGTGTTGTTAGCCATGTTTGTTTTGTTTTATAAATAGCATGACATGTTTTTAAATTGATAAAATTGGTTTAATATGGATTGCATTGCAAGGTGTTTTTATACTTGTTTTTATTCACTCAGTAAGCTTATGCTTACCCTCTCATTTACCTTACAATGCAGAGTAAATAATGTTGAGGCAGCAAAGGAAAGCAAGGATCCAGGTACCCACCAAGTAAAAGCTCAAGTATGTCTTTATAAAATTAATAGTAGTGAGAGAACAATGATGATGAGTTACCATGTTAATAATATTGTTATATTGAAGAGATTTGTAGTAGTTGTATGCTTATACATGTTTGATATTTATCATGTTGATATTAACTTTACAAATTAACTTGAATTGTCTATTGATATTCCTTTAGTTATAATATTGTTATTTTGAAGTTTGATTCTTGATATCCCTATGTGTGAATTTGAGTGTTGTTGATCATGAAGCATGACTATTTATGAGTCAAATATATGATGTTGTTATTTAGGTTGGAATGCATCTAGAAATCATGTTGAGTATATTGAGGTGGTTCTTCCGTATGTTTATAAGAATGTTAATGTTGAAGCATACTCTTAGGATTTGAATATATTATTACTAACTAGGTTGAATTGTATCTAGCTAATATGCCTTGATTTGTGCTTAAAGTGTTTTTAGGTGAAATTACATATAGAAAATGTCATGAAACATTTGGAGGTTGGAAATATTCCCTAAACTTTGAGCATGCAATTGAATGACTTATAGATATTATTTTAAGTTGAAATTTGAGATACAAGCATGTAATAAAATTAATTAAATGTTGATAACTTTAATTTCATAATTGGTCCATAAATTTATAGAAAATTATAATTAGGTCCTTATAACTTGTTGGGTTAAATTAGGACTCGTTTCTTATCGATTTCTGCTGCAATTGAACTCCATCCTTGCATGAACATGTAGGATCTAATTAAAGCATCTAGATAAGATAAAAAGAAAATAAAATTTAGGGTTGTTTATCGTGGTGAGTCTCCGGATTAACCTCGATATTCCCCATGTAACTCATTCGAGTCGTGGGGTGTCTAGACCGGGTCGAGGGAGTTACAGGTCTAATGGACACATGGTGGAACTTACCCATAATATAATTTTTCCGCTTGAAGATAATACATTAGTCTAATGGGTTTTGATAATTGGTGATTTCAAATTAATTATTCATTTAATTTTTAAAAATTTACCTACATGTGTTGTATCGTGATCTTTAAGTTCTACACCGGAGTTTTGTTCTTTAAGTGAGTGAAATTCCCATACCTAGGTGAGTAACCCTCTATGGATCAATAATTCACTTTCGGAATCCATGTTTTTTTGACAAGTTAACAACCCTAGTCTCCATGTAACCAGGTCATGTTTTCTCGCGAACTAAAACTAATTCGCAAGTTTTTAATGAGCCAGAATTAGATAATAAGATAGTTTCGGGTACCCTTTTAAAACCAAATCACATGTGTAAGAATATAAAGAATCTAACCTTTTTAGAGCCATGCATATAATGGTTTCGATCTAGACTTTATGATGTTAGGCTATTTTGGTTTGTATTTACTCAGTCATTGTGTTCCTTATTAATTTATTTATCTGGTAATAATCTTGTTTTCGTTTTTAATTCTTTTTTTGTATATTCATTATATTTTCTTTCAAAGTGTTGATTCAAGAATAATTCAAAATTAAAAACTTTTGTAATGAAAAAAATCCATAACACTGAGATAAAGAATTTTGAACTCCAAGATAAACAAAGATTAATTTAGAAGTTCTTTACGTAGAATTATTTTCTTTACTCGTTGTAATGAGACTCAATTTTTGTTATAAAAATTGTTTAATGAGAATATTCGTCGAATAATATTTTTACATTCATTCGTGCATTTTTAATTATTTGTTTTCAATATTCATTTTTATTAATTAATACCTACATTATTGTATTTATTTATAAGAAAATTAATTTAATGATGAAAATATTATTGAGTAATCAAAGATTTTATATTTCATCCTTATGTCAGGAAAGGAAAATAAAAGAAAATTTTGTTAGGTGTGAAGTTAATTTGAGAGAAACCCTCGCCTCGAAAAAATAGAAAGAACATGAATCTAATTTTGGATCAGTATAACTTCACAAATATGAATGACTGACTAGGGTGAGTAAGCTTAAAACCAAAAAGAGATGATGCCATATGTGAAAAAAATTTCAAGATGAAATTAAAAAGTAAACTAATGAATTGAGAGGCAATAATGACAACCATGATTAAGGAAAAGGGTTTGGCGGAAGACTCTCTCGTGCAAAGTAGGTCTGAAAAGATAAATGAGATTTAGGGCTATAACTTTTTGATGAAAAAGACTCTATCCAGTAAAGACCAAATTATGACCAACCAATATTTGAAGCTCTTATCATCATCATGAAACGAAGGATCAAATGAAGTTGGATTGTAAGATATGCGATGTTTTTAAGAATACCCACAAAGAAGGGGCAAAAAGGTAAGCAATATGAACATTTGCCGCCCATTTGATATCTTATCAAGGTCGAAAACAATGAGCTCACAACAAGTTATTATAAAGAAGTCCAAGAAAGAGTAAGTCTTCACTCCAATACCCATGTTTTGTAGTGAGTTGTATCCTAAACTTCTTGAGGCAACATTGATTCTCCCTTATCATATTACCCCATTGCAACCTCCTTACCCCGCATGATATTACTCTAAGGAAAAATGTGAATATCATACGGGAGTCTTCAGACACTATATCAAAAATTGTAAGACTTTCAAGAGGGTGGTTTGTGACCTAATTGATAACAGAATTCTAGAGTATTTAATTTCATATATCAATCCATATAACATATACCGGACATTCTAAAAATAGTCCAAAAAAATATATAATTTCATATTTCAATCTATATAACATATACATATCATGAACATTCCAAAAATAGTCCTCAAAAGCATATAAATTCGCACTACAAGCTATATAGCATATACATATTAAGGATAGTCCAAATTAATCCACAAAAGTATATAATTATCACTTTTCAATTCGTATAAGATATACATATAAGAACATTCCAACTTAGTCCACAAAATCATATAATTTAAAATCTTTCTTGAATTTCTTTAACTTTTATTTTACCTTGGAAGGTAGTAGGACAAGGTAATTGAGTTATGTGTTAAGGTGTCAAGCATTAGATTGTGTTAAGGTATCAAGTATCGAATCATGTTAAGGTGTAACTTACACCACAAGGTGATAATTATACCAGACTATAAGGTACACAAAGTAAAAATCATGTTATTGTGTTAAGGTATCATTTACACCACAAGGTGGCAGTTATACTGGACTGTAAGATACACAAAGTACCATCATGTAATCATATCAAGATGAGCTCTAGACTCTAGGCATATTTTACTATCTAAGATCAACTAGCAACCAATGATTTATAAGGTCTTTTAAATTTTACAATATTGTATATTGAATCATTGTAAGCATACTTATAAAATCAATTTCATGACAATTCATTTTACCATTATATCAAGCAAGAAATTCAATTTTACAAATAACTTACCGAAACAGTTTCATTTAAGTCATGTAATTTCTTATATCCTAATGTTATAACAATTCATTCAATCAGATTTATGGCAACTATCATACCATCATATCAATCTCAAACTCAAGCACATCATATCAATATCAAACATGTCATATTTCAAGTAAATAAATCAACTTAGTTAGAATATAAATAGATTTATGGTAACTATCATATCATCATATTAATTCAAACTCATACACAACATATCAATCTCAAACATGTCACATTTCAAGTAAGTAAATCAATTGAGCCACAATATAAATAGCTTCATAGAAACTATCATATCATCATATGAATTCAAACTTATACACAACATATCAATCTTATACACATCAATCTCAGTCAATCAATTCAATTTATCCATAATACAAATAGCTTACCAAAACAATTTCATACTAAACTATGTTTCATGTTTTGTTTCGCTAAATTATAACAACCCATTCTTCCCCTTATAAAATCAATTATCATTAGTAATTAATTTCATTTCATGTATAATTTATCATGTAAAAAATAAACATGTTATTTGGTTAGGAGATAATTCTTCTAACACTAAATTAAAAGCTACACTCACAATGCTCCAAACATTATTGTCTTGGATGAATCCTTTTATCTTTTTTTGCAAGCTCAATCCTCCTCAATTTCTCACTATAAATCTCCTTTGAATCCTCAGAAAAACATATAATAATCATTAGAATTTAATTAAAGTAAAGTAAATCACGCTCTTATGTGCATAAACATGTTATTCATGAAACTCCCTAATTTAGGAAGTTTGTGTAACGTTTATTAAAATAGTCATATCTTTTAATCCGTACGTCAGAATTTTGATTACTTTATATAGTTTTAAAGCTAATGAAATTCTATATAAAACCATTTAAGACTTGTATTTTATTTCTTAGTTAATTTATACAGTCTTTAACTTCTTTATATGGTATTTTTAGTTTCAAGACAACTTTTTACTACTAAACTTAATTCATTTTCAAATTCCATTACGCATATCCAAATTCAATTCTGTTCTCTCAATGAAAATAGGCATATTAAAGATTAATCCATACAAATTTTAGTCCTAAATTTCATGTACATCATTCTTGGAGAATTTTTAAAGTTGTTGTCCAGAATAATACTGTTTTGGACAGATTATACCAACTTGCTTTCTAATCTTTATTTTATCAATCTATCATCATATTCATTTATTAACATTTCAATTCACTATTAAACTCAATTTTTAGCATATTTCTCCATTAGAAATATTACTTGATACTCAAAGTGTTATCTATCATGACATCAAATTTGCATACAATTTTTTTATATATTTTTCATTCAATTTCTAGCACGGTCTTTATTTAATTTAAGCTTCATTAAACTATTAACATTATCCCTGTATTTTCATCAAGTTCCAGCATTGATTTGACTCAATTTAACCCTTGTAATTTGCTATTTCTATCAAAGCAATCCCTAAATTCACGTAGTACTTAATTCCTTAACAATTCAATGGAACAATTACATAACTTACTGTAGAAACCCTTTTTTCTTAAGTGTAAAAAAGTCACTAAATTGAGAAATTTAAAATTAGGGTTTAGGTTTGAAAATAGGGGAATTAGGGTTATAGTTTGGAAAAAGGAATTGGGGTCAAAAATAGAAATCTAGGGTTTAATTGAAAATTGAGGAATTTGAAATTTAAACCTAAAAATTGGGGATTAGGTTTTAAAATTAAAAAAGAAAATTTGAAATTAGGGTTTAAAAAAAGGTTAGAGTCGCCACCGTTCATTTTTGGTAGACCGGACACCGTAAAAACCAAAGATTCGAATAAAGTAGGGTCCGAGAGTCGGTTACGATTAAAAACGAGATTAGCGTTTAAAACCGCCCAAAAATTGGCACCTTTATCAAATTATTGCTTAATTAATTTTGGATTTTTCGGTTTAAAGTGGCATTTAAATCAAGGTTTGTTTAAAGATTTGAATTTATTTTAATTTTACTGTGTCTTTATCCAAAGGTAAACGCATACACTGCCACCACTATGTTTGGTGTCGGGCCCGTTACAACCGAATAAAGACGTAATTATTAGGTTCATTAATTAATGAGGTGTGATCTTAAGCAAAAATGATATAAACAATATATAAGAATAAATGTATAAACACATGACATGATAATGTAAATACATGGAACAAGATAAATAAACAAAATGTTATGCACAAAATCATATGATATACTTAGCAAAATATATGATGAAATTATATATAAAAAAAATATGTAAACAGTAAATGCATAAATAAAATAAAACATGCATGACAAAAATACATATAAGGCATAAATAAACAAAAATATACAAAAATATATGTACATGAATAATGATAAAAATAAAATGCAAATGATCAAACAAAATAAAAGCATGGTATAAATTACATGAAGTATAAATTAAACATGTTAAAAAGACTTAAAGGAAACAAAATAAAAAGGAAATAAAGGAAAAAGTTTCTGGAAGAGGACTTAAAAGAAAGAAAAATAAAGGTTTTAGACCAAATCAGATAAAAAAGATTTTGATGATATAATCCAGTGACTGAATCGAAAATATTCGAAAACATCGAAGCCCTTAACACGCTATTACGAAACGAGGAAGGGATTAAAATTAAGCATGAGAACACGGAGGGACTCAAGGGAAATAAAATCAATTTTAAAAGGGGTTATAATCGAATTTGGTAACTAAATTAAAAAAAACAAAGTAAAAGAGACTGCGGAGAGAATTTTTCCCACACAGAGGGTTTTACGTTGTTATAAAACCATTTTAAAATTTATAAGGGACTATAAAACTCAAAAAAAAAAATTAATTCCAACCTTCTTCCTCATTTCTCTCATCCTAAAACAAATAAAACCCCATATTTCTCTCAACCGTTCTTCATCATACCCAGAAAAATATGAACATTCAACATGTTCATCTTGTTTTCCAGAAAACACCACCGTGAACCATCACGCCGGCCACCGCGAGTTTAAAAAACCACTAAAAAGACCTCCTTTCGAAAGCAAAAATGAAAAACAACCACTCTTTTTTCTTTTTGAAATCAAAACCCGAATCAAAAAACAGATATGAACCCCTCTTTTCGGTTCGAAGAGAAGAAAAAGGGAAAGGGCTTCCTTCTCCATGGGCTCACCACCGAAGGCTCATAGCCTTTTAATTAATGTATTTATTTGTTTAATTTATACGTTTGATTGCTTTTTAAATTCATATAGAATATTTTGTTTAGGATGACACTAAATTTACATTTAGACAATTAAATTAGAGAATGATTATTTTCTTAATTAATTAAAATATAAATAGGAAGATAATTGTAGTAAAGATGACATGTTTAATCATATACCTCGGATACACTAAGTGGTTAGTGTTTTGACGTATCATGATGTTGACCAAGAGTGTACTTTGATATCGTATTCAATGTGTCATATAAATTTAGAAAATGATAAATCATTTAATGTTAGAATTAGATAAATTAATTAGGCAAATAACTAGTAACGTTAATAGTATTATTAATTTTATTAAGTGTCGAAATGATAGTGTTCAATTATTTGATGTTATCATAATACACTTGAAGAATTATTAATTTAATAGGATTTTAAATATTTAATTAATGGAGCCTTATAGGTTTGACAAGATAATAACCAGTCATGCATTCAAACCATCTGAAATAGAATTTATATTTCTTAAAATATGAGTCAAGGTTTCCTATTATAGGACGTCTTATTCAAACTCGTATTTAAAAGAAATATACTTTCTTATCCAAAAGGATATTCTCATTCGAACGATATTCATCTGACAATAACGAACTAAATTAATATTATTATTCGAAATGTTAAAATGCTACATGTAATTAATAAGGTACCAATCTCGAGCGCTTGTAAGGGTCGTCCTTACGCGTAATCGACTCCCGAACCCAAATATTTTAAAAAGAGAATCTCTGGTTCGTTTTAGGGTGTCTGACTTACCTAAGTGGATGATAGCGATTCCAATTCATTTTTAAAATTAAAATAATACGTGTTTTTAATAAAATTTCGGTTTTCATAATTACTAATTAAAAACAATGAAATTTGATTTTCTGGAATTCAATCATCAGACTATTTTTACAAATTCAATTTAAATATGGTCATGATATTCGTATTTTTTATTTTATTTTTCATTAATTTTTAGTATAATAAAATCTCCGCTAAGGAGACGTACAAGACAGCCATTTATAAGGAGTGATTGTCATGTGTAATAGTCACTTTCATTTCTTCATTTTGCATGCAAACATTCAAGTTTCAATTGATTATATTTTTATTTTTTTAAATTTGGTCGTTAAACTTTTAATTCTTTTTATTTAGTTACTAATTTCAAGATTTCTTTAAGTTTTTTTTTAAATTGATTTTAAATTTAATTTTTCAGTTTAATCCTGAATACAATGAGTATCTCTTCTTTTAGTTTGGTACTTTAATTTATTATTTATAACATTTAATACTTTAATGATAAAATGACATATTATTTTTGTTTTTAATTTGATCTTAATTCTTTCATTATTTAATTTCATTGACTTGTTTATTCAATTGACTCTAATTGTGTCTAAAATTTTAAATATAATTTCTCAATAAATATTTTTCTTTTAAAACTCTTGACCCGATTTTAGGGATATTACAACTAATTGGAAAACCGGGTTGTCACAAAACGACTAAGCTAGGCTAAAAAAATTATAATATTTTCAGAAATATAATCTTTAATATAAGGTGTATTATCACCTCAAAATTAATTAAAATACTACTAAAATAAATTTAAAATCATTTTTTATAAAATTATATTTTTTTTATTTAGCTAATAATGATTACATTAATATCTATTCTAAAAATAATCTCAACTATTTGACATTAATCGTTCAATCACATTTTACTGCAATTATTGATGCTCAATCACATTGATCGCTCAATCACATTTTGTTGCAATTTTATTTGACAATAACTATTAAGATTTAAATTTATTAGTTAGGTTACAAAACATCTCTAATTATCTTGAAATGTAATTAAAAATGAATATTAAACTAGAATTATTTTTTATTTTATTTTAAAATAAAAATAATAATTAAATATTTTTTTAATTTATAGTAAAAGATTATAAAAATTAAATTTAAATTTTTTATTTATGATAAAATATAATTTTTCAATAATATTTAATTAATTGACATGTATTTAAATAATTTATTTTACATATAATTAATTTTTAGAATGATCTAGTATATTTTTATAAAAATAAATAATTATTTTTTAATCCAAAGAAATTGAAAATAATAATTTTAGATTTATTTTATTAATATTTTTATTTAATTTTGATGTAATAATAAATTTTAAATTTAAGATTAAATTTTGTGAATACATAAAAAATTAATTTAACTTAGTGGTTAAACATACTACTTTTGGTGTAAGGTTTTCCTGGTTCAAGCCTTCACAGAGGTAGTTTTTCTTTTAAGATTGGAAAAGTATAACATAAATATTAATTTGGATAAAATTTATTCAAATCCTGACACACTATAAATTCATTATAACATTTTTGTCTAAGAGATTTTTCTTTGATTCATTCAAAATCAATGATCGAAAAAACACACACTATGTAATTCTTAACAAGAAGAGATGTGATATGAAAATTTTGAAAAAGGTGTCAATTCAATATCAACTATAAATTTTTTAATGATCAGGTGATTAAAACATGATAGATGATTTTAAAAAAATTAGTTGAATGATCAAAATAGATTTTTTTTTTACTGATTATCCATATCTTTTTCCCAAAATTCAAATAAAATGAATTTGATTGCCGATACTAAATTAAACAAATTAAATTTTTTTCTTAACCAAACAAAAAATGTGTAACGCCCCAAAATTGGGCTTATAAGATAGTAGGTTGGTTTAGTCGGTTAAGCTTGGTTCGAGATTAAATTCTTAAAAATTGATTTTTAATCAAAAAAATTTATGAAAAAAAATTCTAAATCCTAATTAAGTATATATTTGACTGTGGTCAACTCAATTTCGAAAATTGATCATTGAATCCCTAAGATTTTTAAATTAGTTACTATTTTGTAAAATTTGAAAACTTGAGAACAATTTTATAAACTAAGTCAAAATTTTTAATCTTTAATGGGCTTTGATCCAATGTTAATTTTAGTTGAACTAACCTTCCATGTTCTTATTTAATTAAATCATAACCCAAGTTTTAAAACAGAAAACCCAAATACCTTTAATAAAAACCTATAAACCTGATTTTATATCAAAACCTAAACCCATATTTTATTATTTTTCTTTTCCCTCTTTAAAAGACAAAGAAAATCCGTCTTTTCAAGGTAAACTCGTTTTCTTTTCAATTATTTTCGTTTAGGATTAATTTTTCAAGTTTTCTTCTTCAAAAACCATGGAAGTTGGTTGGGTCAGAATTGTAGGTAAGAATCATTAAATCTATGATTTCAAAACGTTCTTTACTGAAATTTCCAAGTTATTAGATTGGTAAAAACGTTTTTACTCTTCTAGTTTAAGAAAATTCGGTTTTTGATCAAAACCTATAATTTTCGTTCAAGGATTTTTACTCACTGTTTTTGTATCCTAAATGGATGATTTTTAATGTTTTAGGATGTTTATAAAGTTTTTTTAAAATCCCTAATCCCGGACTAAAGGTTTAGGAGAAGTTTGGTTGGTTTCAGAAAGTTTTCGGTCAAGGTTTTACTAGGTTTTAAGGGATGTTGTGTGGAAGTCCGACTTGGGGTTTATTGTGTGCGATTAGGAGCACTAAATCCTTTTTTTCTTTTAACGCTTAAACAGGAAAAGAAGTGGGTGATCATGTTTGAAACAGTTTCATTTTGGTTCGGTGGCTTGTTGCACAAGAAATCGGTTTTTGGTGAGTGGATTTGAGAGTGGGCGGCTACGAAATTTTTTTACTTTGTTTAAAATGGTTTGGGAGCGTAGGGATGGTGTAAGAAACCTCTTTATACTCTGAGTTTTCATTTGCTCTCGTAAATTGGTTTTTCCATAATATGATTATTTTACTATGTTTTTGACATGCTCGTATTATATTGGTACATATGTGATTATGTACGTGTTAGAATGCTCTCGTTACTATTTTAAGTTGGTTTTAAATGTTTCTATGTTTTGATTTTTGAGACATGTTAAAAAGAGATTTTGTCGATTTTTGCATGTAAGCATGAGAAAGTTGGATACTAATGTTTTACCTACTGTTTTTAAATAAGAACTTGAGCATTTATTCTATTTTGTGTTGGATATTGAGATGATGTTATAGGGATAAGTTGATCGATCGATAGGATGTTAGTGCACTCTTTATATATTTATGAAAATTCTTATACGTGAGTAAATTCCTTAGCGATGCATTAGAGTTATTGCTTGAACTTTTATATATGTATTGTATTGCATTTGAGCGTAGCTTATCCCGAAAACTAAGGTGGAAAACATGTTTGGAATTGATTCCATTTGTGTGCATGAGATAGACTCGTGCATAGTATGAGTAGGTAATAGAGCCCTCATACGTGGTATGGTGACGGTTTAGTCCCATACGTAGCATGATTCGACTTTTATGTCTTCATGCGAGTATCCGTTTATCCCAACGACTAGAAATAGACTAATCAGATCACTAATACCATCACGTGAAAACGCAAGTGTTAAATTTATGTTAATTTTAATTGCAAATTGAGTTGCGTGAGTTTGACTTGTTTTCAAACGATTTATAAAGCCTTACTAATGAAGCATTTAAGTCTTGAGTTTTTTGGATTTGTTCCACGTGATAAAACACTTGCCGAATTTTTATACTTGGCGACATTTTTGGCCACGTGTGACTGTTTTAAGAGCATGAACTGATTTTCTCATATAAATTTTTAGTATATTATGGGTTGCATTACAAGTTGTTTAAACTAGTTTTATACATCCCTCACTAAGCAATTGCTTAACCATTCTCTTCTCCTTGCAATGTAGAGAAATAAGTGAGACTCTCGTCCGAAAAAGCAAGGAGTGCCATATTTTACGCTTTGATACATTACAGATGAAGTATTTTATTTTTCAATTAAACCTTAAGTATCAGAGAGCAATGGAGCTAGAGACCTTATGCTATTTATGATTTGTTGATGAATGATGATATTTTGAGAACCTTGAATATGCTATTGAATCCATGAATTTCTGAGTTTAGACATGCTTATCTATTTCTTATGGAATTAATAAAGTACATTGTTTGATTCCCACATGCTTCTATGATTATTTATGTTATTACTTGGTATGTTTGGATGTTTTCATATGTTGTATGATACTCATATGAATTAGGAGGTATTGCATCTAGAGAACTTGTTGATACATGTGTTTCATGGCCTTTTAGGTGAAATTATGCATTTAGACTTTGTTGGGTACGTTTAGACTTGAAACCAGAGTCATCTGTATTTTTTGGGTAGAGGGTTTCGATACCACCTCATAGGGTATCGATACCCAGGTAAAAAATGAACGATTTCTTGAAAATTAGGCTTGGGTATCGAAACCACGTGAATTGGTTTCGAAACCGTAATGCAAATTTGAGCAGGCATATCGATATGCTCGTCCCGAGTTCCAAAACCAAGTTTTACAGATTCAAATCGTATTAGAATGGGGATCAAGCTGTATCGAAACGCGGGCTTATCTCGCGGGTCACCATTTGAGTAATCGAAGGCGTATCGAAACACTTGTGTACCGTTTCAATACCTACTTTAATTTTTCAATGGTATCAAAACAGTGCAAGAGGTTTCGATACCCCTGGCAGTTAATGTCGTTTAGATGCTGAAATAAACTTTGAAACTTCACATTTTTGTTCCAAAACTTAGGGAATGCAATTAGTTGACTTTTAGATATTAATTTAAGCTGAAAATTCACGTGCAAATATGAAATATACTTAATTAAGGATTGGTAACTTTAATTCCATAATTAGTACTTAAATCCTGGGAAATTACAATTAGGTCCTTAAAACTTAAACGGTTAAAATTAGGACTTGTTTCTATTTAGATTCCGCTGCAATTAAACTCAGTCCTAACATGAACATGTAGGATATAATTAAAGAATATAGATAGGATAAAAAAAATTTAGGGTCGTTTATCGGGGAGAGTCTCCAGATTAGCCTTGGTATTCTCCGTGCAGCTTGTTCGAGTCGGGTGGCGTCTAGACTGGTTCAAGGGGGTTACAAAATAAATTAAATTTTTTCTTTTTAATTATGAAATAAAATTTATCGGATTGATTTATTTTATATTTTTTTTTATTTGATGAGATATTTATTATTTATATAACTCAAGAAAAAATATTTTTGGATTTAAACAAGATTATAAAAATATTTTAAAATTCAAAGTACTTGAAAAATATGATTAAAACTTTTTTTAAAGTGGTTTTTATTCAAAAATATATTTTCAAATGCATTTAAAAGTAAAATATAAGCCTTCAATACTGGTAAGATACTCTCAGTATCCATAGATGTTGTTCGTACCGGTACAATAATCTCCTATACCAATACGTTTTTGTTTAAGATTTCAGAGAGCAATTTGTGTACCGATAAGGAAACTTCAGTACCAATATGAATGTGTCGTTTATCCATACATTCTACATTTATGTACAATGGTCTTTTCTTGTTTTAGTACGTAACGATACTCAGTTTTGAGTATCAATACTCAAGGTTGTAAAAATGCATTTATGGCTAAAATTAAAGTACTAATGGTTATATTTTATCCCAATGACTATAAACAAATAATTTTTCATTCTACACCATAAATACAAGCTTGAACACTTGATGAAAAAGAGGATGGACACCCAAGTTTAAAGATTAAAAGAGTAGAGTTTTTTATTGTATATTTTGTTTTATCTTTTGTAATTTTTTAGTCCAATCCTAATGAGCTAAATTGTGTAAATACCCACTTAGAGAGATAATTAGTTTATATTGTCAAGATGTCCTAATTGAGGGATATATTCTAGTTGAGCCAAAAAATGGGAGGATTCATTTTTATCCCGTGAAAAGATAAGGTGTAAAGATAGCCTTAAAAAAGGAATTCATAGTAGTAAATTGAGAAATCCTTAGTGAAGATGTTAAGGTAGTGTATGTAGACCTTGGTTGGAAAGGTCGAATCACTCTAAAATTGATCATATCAAAATTTTCATTTTTTTGTCAATTTTTGTTTTCCAATTTCACAAGAAATCTTTATAATTTTCATCGACGACATACAATTGAAGTATTTCAAGCTTATCGATATTTAATTTCATATTTTTATTAATTTAATTAAACAAGTATAAACAATTTATAATTTAATCGATTTAAATATTTGGCTTAACCGTAAGAAAAGCAATCAAGCTATACCTTTCTTTTTCTAAATAAGTGTCTAAATTACTTTTTGAGTTTAATTTTATAAAAAAATCCCAAAAATCCTTAAAAATACCTAAAATCCTAATCTAAATCCTTAAATTCCTTTCACATGACTGACGTTTCAACCGTTGTCTATACTCTTGCCTTCATCAAACCTTCATGAATAAAATTTTATCATCCCATCGTTAAAAATCAATGAATGATTGTCGATGAACATCCATCAATAAAAAAAGTGACTGAGTTTTAACTATCGACTAAAGGATAAAGATGTCAAATATTTAACTACCGATATGTAAGTGTCACGTCCCGCACATTGAGGTCCGTGACAATCGTACACAAGTCCGACAACAAGGTTCCATCGGGCTTGCCAAGACCACTAGACTTGGCCCAACACTTGTTGAATGCTAGAGAGCCCGATTCGAATAAGGCAAGAGACAACTTATCAGATAAATATAAGGAATAATCTTACCATATCGGGAGAGATCAACTATCTAGGGAAACTTTCCTATGAATTGATGTAATTTGATAGAAATTGATAGAACTTCCTTAGATAGGTGATTTTGTATTTAATTTGGGCTAATCCTGGCCATCCATGTAAATCGATCCTGACCATTAATTGAGTGAGAGCTCAACTATAAGTAGAGAGCTCTCCCTCATTTGTACTCACCTAACAATTCCATCCATCCTCTCTGAGGAGAGTGATAAAAAGCTCTGGCATTTACTCTAGTTCTTCTTTTGTTCTTTCCTTAGCTTTTCGTTCTTGTTGCCTCTTGAGTGGCTAAGAGTAGACACCCTAGTGCTATTAAACTTTCGCATCCATCGAAGCCTTGAGGGATTCTCTAGGCCTTTGTCAAGTTAGAGTTCTCGCAAGGCTAGTTGAAGGCTGACTTAGTCGTTGAGATCGGGCCAAGTAGCGTCACGAAGCATCTAAGACCGCACGTTCCGGAAGAGTAGCCGAGTTCTACGGATGTGAAACTCTACGGACGTGACATAAGGATACCAGATAATAGGATAGAAGTGATTTAAGAGTTTGAAAAAAAAGGTAAAACATTGAGATTAAAAAAAATTAAAATCATAGTTTAAAAAAATATTTTTTTATAAAATGGTCACATGTCATGTTCTGATTGGATGATTAATTTTTTAAATAATCGACGAAAAAACCTTATTTGAGTAACATAATAAAATATCAGACAATTATTTGACCCAAAAAATAATCCAACTAGAAGAAATATTTAATTTAAACTTGTTTTACGGTTAATTTTAAATTTTTAAAATTAATAATTGAATTAAACAAAACTTTTAAATCAAATAAACAAAACAAAACCTTTGTGAAAGACCATGGACCTCCCTGGCGTAGTCTAATTATTTTGTGTCTGATTCCCGGTTCCAGCACATTGATTGAAAAGCACATGTGTGCCTGTCCTAGCCTGCACTGAATTGAGTTCTCCTTCTTTCAAGTAATCAAAATCTTTGGCTTTAGCTCCTTAACCCCACCTCCACATTATCCCCAGTATCTTGCTACTTCCCTTCAAGTCCCTTGTCTCTTTCCCACTCAAATCACCCTTTTAATTCTTTCTCAAGACATTGCTTATGTTATACTACTTGTGATTCAGCTCATGATCTAGTTTTATTCATCTTTCCAATAGGCCACTCACTTGGGCTCATGTTTTGCTTATGGCATCAGAACATAACCTGGGATTTCAAGCTCTTTCACACCACCCTCCCTTGCCTGCTTCTGACCCTGAATTTCCAATTCTAGCCATTGCTGTGCTAAGCATCATGGGCACGGCTTTCTTGCTCGTCAGCTATTATGTTTTTGTGAGCAAATGTTGCAGCTCTGACTGGTACCAACTTAATCTACTAAGCCGTGTATCTTTGTTTCGAGCAAGACGAGAGGAAGATTCGTTTATTGCGTTCTCTCCGACAATATGGAATCGTGGTATTGATGAATCTGTCATTCGAGAAATACCAACTTTTCAGTTCAAAAGAGAAGGCGACGAGAGATGTGTGTATGGTTGCGTGGTTTGTCTGAATGAGTTCCAAGAGCACGACATGCTTAGAGTTCTTCCTAAATGCAGCCATGCTTTTCACTTGGATTGCATCGACATATGGCTCCAAAGCAATGCCAATTGTCCTCTTTGCAGAACGAGCATTTCGGGAAATTCGCGCTATCCGATCAATCATATCATTGCACCTAGCTCTTCACCTCAAGACTCACAGTCATATGGTACTGATAGCCTGATCGGTGGAGACGAGGACTTTGTAGTGATAGAACTCGGAGGAGATGGAGATGCTCTATTGCCATATAGACAACAAGAAAGGGACAATTCAAGAGAAGCGCCGACGCAGTTGCAGGCTAGAGGTCAATCACCAAGAAATCTGGAGCAGAAGCATGGGAACTTAAAATCAAGTAAACGGCACCGACACCAGTACCGGCACCATCTCTCAATTATGGGAGACGAGTGCATTGATGTTCGACAGAAAGACGATAACTTCTCAATCCAACCTATCAGGAGATCATTCTCATTAGATTCTGCCGTCGACCGACAGCTTTACCAATCGGTTCAAGCCATTGTTAGACAAAACAGACATCCTGGAGGGAGTAATACTATTGAAGACTGCAGCAACAGACCTCGGACATCTTTATTTCCATTTGAACTTGGCCGGAGCCAAAGAAATGTGGTACTTCCAGCCTGAATTTTGATTTATAATTAGACATTAACGTTTTAAAGTTAGTTTTTGTTGTTTTGCTTGGGAATTTTTTGTGAGGCAAATGAGGATAACAAAAAAGCTTGTAGAGTAACTTTTCAGTGATATTGTACAAAGTGAGGAAAAACAAATGAATCATTGAAAAAAAAAATTCAGGCATGGGTGTGGGAAATCATTGCTCAAGGCACTTAGTGGGTATCAGATTGATTTCGTTCCATATTAATGGAGTCCAGAGAGAAGAGAAGGGACCCAACATTGAGTAACTATAACTCTACCCTGTTAGAGAAATGGGGCCAACTTTTGTCTTGAGCAAATCATTTTGCTTCAGAAAATATTGCTCAACCCTTTACCTTTCTTCAAATATTCATGTTGGACATTTATGTCATACATATTTGGACAAGTCCTACTTATAATACATTTATGCCATATCTCGTGCTAAAACCGGAGCTTGAATAAAATAACCATGGTGATAGAGCAAGGCATCAAAACCTAGGAACATGGTGATCACATGACCTAATAAATTATAGGGTAAATTATATAAATGGTTCACCGATTATACTTTAATTATTTTTTATGTCTTTCCACTATTATAAATTACAAATTAGTCGCATGATTTAAAAATTATAACAAATTTGTCCAATATCGTTAAAAAATTCATGATTAATGACGTGACAATTAATATAAATATATAATTAACCTTCAAATTCTATACTTATTTTAATTTGACCATAATTCTAAAAAAATAACTCATATAATTTTAATAATTTTTTAATTTAGTCACATTTCACCCAAGAACCAACAATCAACCATTCTTTTCTGCACCAAGAACAAGCATTCATTCTCCAAAAAGAAAGAAAAGTATTCTTTTTCACTTTCATAGGAAGGTCATAGCATGTAGGTGGTGAAATGGAAGCCTTCTTCGTTTGTTTGTTCTTTGTCTTTGCTTTTTAATAATCTTCTTAGCTTTCTGTTGTTGTTTTTATTTGGAGAGACTATGGACAAAAGGGTTCTTGATGGTATAATCAATAGATTACTTGATGTTAGAGAGAAACCAGGGAAGCAAGTCCAACTTTCTGAATCCAAAATAAGACAGCTTTGTCTTGGTTCTAAAGATGTCTTCTTGAAGCAGCCCATTTTCTTACACCTTGAAGCTCCCATTAGCTTCTGTGGTATCTGTAAGAGCTCAAACTAAATAACAAGAATTTTAATTGAGGAAGGAGATAGAATAGAACATAGATAAGAAAAGAATAGAATTTTTAGAGAAGGAAAAAGAAGAAAGGAGGAAGACCAGAAACTTTTCTCAATTCATCGTTAGTGAAAATACAACACAATAAGGGTTTTTATCCTAAAAAACGAAACGACGTAGTTTTACTCAAATATAAAATAGGACCGTTACAAATCTCCCTACTCGAATTAATTCTTGTCCTCAAGGATTGAATAAGATCTTTCTCTTCTTCCAATGATTAGACCAAACGTGTCCCCATGCTCTCTTAGCTTTAATGGAAGAATACGAAGTATGAATCGACAATAGTTCTTCCATGTCGACAAAAATCGAAAACCAATTATGAGTCAACTGCAAGATTTTCATGTCGACGCATGCAAACTTAAAACCTCCGGATCAAAAAGCATCCTAACTGGTTTCTCAGGATCAATGTTAACTACCTCAGCAACGAATAACCATCCATAAATTGATACCTCGTTGTTAATACTCTCTTTGTTGACATGTCGACTATGTGACACAAATTTCTCCGATGCTTGGTAGTAAGGTAAACTAGCTCCTGCACTTGTAAGCTTTTTCAGATACTCCAACTCCCCACAAGTATGCCTAGGAACCTTTCTTATTGCATCGAGTTCATATAGGAGAACCTGGTAGAATTGGCCTTCACTTACATCATTTTTGTAGAAGATACTCTTCAGCGGCTTTTGTCCAATGACCTTTCTAAATGCAAGTAAGAACTCCTTAATCAAGCCTCTAACAATTGTTTTTCGTTGTAGATTCTGCCAGGTCCTGAATAGATCTTGAATAAGTTCTTGGCTATAAGGCTGAGCAGATAATAGGCCATCATATTTTATTACTTTTGGCCAATTTTTTGAGACCACCACAACAGCTATCGACGGACTACGATCCTCTTTAAACTTTGGATGAGTTTCAACAACTCCAAATATTACGATTGGGATGTCACTAACCAAAAGAATTCTCTAACTTAAAGCATCTAAGAGCATAATATTTCTTCCTCCCATCTTGACATTTATTTTAAGTTACATATTTGTCAAATAATGTCCACTACCCTTGAAGATGTGCTTTGTGAGGCTAAATTACGAAATCAAATCCAAATCAGTTTCACAAATTCCTTAAAGATCACCATATAATGAACCATTATTGTCCGAAAGAATAACAATAAGTAATTCTAGTTCTTTTCTTTCAAGTCTGTTTGCAACAGCATGATATACATATTTCAATGCCTTCTTAATTTGATCTGGTCTTGTTGAATATACAAGAGTTATCGGATCCCAATTGAATTTCATTCCAAATATTTGACACATATGAACTAACTCCTGACAAAAATCATGTGAAATGCTCTCTTGAATTGTAGTAGTCGATTGTTCAAAGAAATCCTGAATATGTTCAACGGTATTCGCAAGAACATTATCCTTCAACGATTCAGGCAGACACTTAAATGAAGCATCCAAGCCCTCTGTCTTCACTACTACAATCGACAGAGACGACAATCGTGTAGAATGCTCTACTGAAGATAAAGCTACTGAAGAACTCAACTCTCCATAAGATTCTAGTGATTCATCCTCTATTGTCACTTATCTATCTTTAACGGTAATATCTTTAACATCATATTTTTTTAAAACCATTTTATCAAACATTTGGGCTTCACATGGTTTTGCAAAATCAACTACCAAGGATGAGTCATCCGATTTCTTACCCCTTTGATCAAACAATTGAACTTCACTTGAGTCTACTTCTGTCGATACTTGTTCCGACTCAATGAAATTTGTTGCATCTGTATCATTATAGAACTGAATATCCAGTTGACAACATCCATCATAAACATTACGACCTTAAAGAGAAGATCTAGACTCGATTGCATTCCGAAGTTCTTGATATTTGATCAAAAATTGACAACAATCTGATTTTTGGAGGTGAATAATTTTTTCCAACGATCCATAAGGTGAGAAAACTTGATGCATCACCTCTTGAGTAATAGGATAAATCATATGGTGGATTGTAACTCGGAGGATTCGATTGTCCAAATAACTATCAAGCAATGTTTGTAGTTCTGACAAAAACAACTGGTAACCTTCTTCCATGGCCAAGAACGTGACTCTGGATACCTTTGTAAGAGCTCAAACTAAATAACAAGAATTTTAATTGAGGAAGCAGATAGAATAGAGCATAGATAAGAGAAGAATAGAATTTTTAAAGAAGGAAATAGAAGAAAGGAGGAAGATCGAAAACTTTTCTCAATTCATCGATAGTGAAAATACAACACAGTAAGGGTTTTTATCCTAAAAAACGAAACGACGTAGTTTTACTCAAATATAAAATAAGGCCGTTACAATATCTTCTTTTCCTTTATTTTAAAGTTTGATTCTTTTTGAAGTGGTTTGCTTCAAGTTTATGTATTTGAACTTGGAAAGTACTTGCTTTTGGTGTGTCTTGTGACACTTATTGTGTGTTGTCACCAAAAATGTTCTAAATTTAACACCCTATGACCTGTTTGTTGAAGTTACTGACTGATGTTTATGTTCATAAATACAACATATGAGCTTCAATCCTAAACTGACAATTTTTTGTACTTGTAGTTCATAAGTTATTATTGTTTCTAAATTCAGACATTCTAGGATGAAATGAACCATGTTGTTCTTTTAAATCCTAACTATTAAAATGGTGTATGTCTCTCACGAACCAGGAGACATTCATGGCCAGTACTCCGATCTCCTAAGGTTGTTCAAAAATTGTAGTTTGTCCGTACTAATAAAGGAGGAACTGTATCGATATGATATATCACGTACCGTTAACCTTTTTATAATCCCTTTACAGTGATTTTATATTGGCTAATCTACATTTCGCTATAGGCTTAACCATACCGATACGTTTAGGAGTATACTGATATCCCTTATGAGTGTACCCTTGTGTAATTTATCCTCAAACAACTCTTTCTGAAAGACTGATACCATCCTCTCGCGTATTGGTATCGACAATATCATATTTCTTGAAATTTATCCCCAATGACTTTAATTGATCCCCAATGATCATCAACGGTTAGAATCTTAATTAAAAGTATAAAATGACCCTTCAAGCACCTGGAATAATTAATATTCGTCAAGTCAATATCATCACAATAATCGTAAAAGTCAATGAAATTAGACTTAAATCTCGATCAAACATTCAATTAAACGGTATTCATAACGCAACCAATTGATAAGTCACCATTCTTCAATGGTAAACATTATACCTACTGAAAAAATAGAATGATTTACTTCATCAAAACCATCAATTAACATTTTTGAGATGTTGTTAAAGAATGACTATGTCACAACGAGAAAGACCTAATTAGAGTTGGATGAAATGAAAAAATGAAGTTAAATTTGAGGCATTGCACATTCTATTTTGTGCACTTGACCTAAATGAGTATACAAAGGTTTCTATTTGTGAGAGTGTCAAGAAAGTTTAAGACAAAATTGAAGTGACCTATGAAAGAGCGAACGAGGTGAGGGAGCTAAGGATCAATTTATTCAACTACAACTATGAAAACTTCAACATAAGTTCGAAAGAAGACATCAAGAACATGTTAAACCGACTCTCCATCATTGTCAATAAACTCAAAAAATTCGAAAAAGAGATTCTATAAGAAAAACTCGTGAGAAATTTAATTTATTTATTTCACGAATCATAAGAGTTCAAGAAGACTAAAACCACACACACAAAAAAACTAAAGAAACTTATCCGTTTATTTTTCACGAGTTGATATCAGAAGCGAGAATAAGATTAAGAGCAATAAATCAAAGATCTAAACATTGCTGCTCTTCAATACACTATAATTTTTTAAAAGATTCAAGTGGGTAGAAAAATAAAAGTGAAGATATAGTTCATCTTTTCAAGAAATTTTATTTGATTTATGAAGAAAAAAATGGAAGAATCAAAGCATGAATCAAAGGACAAGATGAAAGATTCATTTAAATGCTTTGAATGCAATAAGTAATGGAACACCAAATATGATTGCTCTCATTTCAACAAGAAAGGATCATCTTTAAAAAAGGCATGTATGACAAGATAGAGTGATGATGAAGAAGACTCCAAGATAACCCACCTATGTCTTATGGCCCTCTAAGAGAGTGAGATAACTTATCTCATATAGTTTAAATTCTTAATATTTTGATAAGTTTTTTTTAAATTCAAAGTTTAATTTTAAAAAAATGATTTTAAAATTAAAAATAAAAAATGATTTTTATTTAAAAATCAATTTTGAGTTTGAAACGAAAATAAATATTTTGAACTAAAAGTTTTAAATTTATAAAATTTACTTCAAAATGTAGAAAAAATTATTAAAAAGAGTTGAATGATCTAAAGGAAAAAACTTTAATTTCCAAGAAATTTAAAAAGATAAATTATTTTAAAAAATCAACCTTTTATCAAAGATAATAAATTCCCTAAGATTTATAAAAGAAAAACTTGTAAAATCTATTTTGGTATTTAAGGGACTTATTTTTTTTAAAGAAAAATGATAGTATTAAAAAATGAATTCCTAAAATTAATAAAATTTTTTAGACTAATGAAAAAGGATCTAAAGTAATCTGGATACAAAATTTACTTAATTATCTTGATGTGAGATGGAGCAGTGAACAACAATGTGATGAATTTTGGAGGCTCTACACAAACAAAGAATAACACGTGAAAAAACAAGCTTTAAATCTTACTTTTGGTTTGAGGGGTAAATTTAAAATTGGATTTCTTTTTGTTTTTATTTTATTTATTTATTTTTATTTTTTTAACCATGAATTGTTGAACTAATTATTTGATTATGACAACATTGCTTCATCTCGATTATAAAAAGAGAATCAAGTAATATTTAGTATCCACATTACTTGGTATCCTTTGTATTAGTCTAAAAAAACATGAATCGTTGAATTTGTCATTAGATTAATATTTTCGTAAAGAAAAACCATTTTTATGAAAAATATTTTGTAAAATGATTTTTTTACTCTCTATTGTTATTCAATCTTTAAATTCATTTCAAACTTAATTTTAAATTATTTTTGATATAACAAAAAAGAAAGAATGGATTGAAAAATTAATTTTTAGAAGAAAAAAAATAAGTTTTCAATATTTCTGAAAAATATTACATTTTTTAAAATTTATTTTATTAAGGGGAATGATAAAAAACTGTAATCCTCTCAACCCGGTCTAAACAAAATCCGAATCAAACGAGCTACACAGGAAATATCGAGACTAATTTGGAGACTCGTCCCGATAAATGATCCTTATTTTTTTTAAAAAAAAACTTGTCTAGATGCTTTATTTTAGTACTACATGTTCATGCACTGATTGAGTTCAATTACAGCGGAAACGAAAATGAAACGAGTCCTAATTCGATCGAACATGATTTAGGGACCAAAATGTAGTTTTTTAGAAATTCAGAGACCTATTGTGAAATTAATGTTACCAACCTTTAATTAAATTCATTACATGTTTGCATTTTAAATTTAGGTCCTAAATAAGGTCTACAACTCATTTAATTGCATTCACAAGTTTTAGGGATTAAAACATAAAGAATCTAAACTTATTTTTCAGCCTTTAACTAACTTAACGACTACGAATAACGATACCCCTTGGTCCCGTTTTAATATCATTTGCCTTTGTTAACAATGGTACCAGAACACCGATCAAGCATATCGATACTCGGGCTATTTCTCGCTTGATGCCCTGTGCAACAAGCCCACGTTTCGATACAACTAAGACCATGTTCCAATATGATTCAACACTGCCAAAATTGGTATCGAAACCCCGACCAAGCATATCGATACGCTTTCTTGAATTCAAGTTGTCGTTTCGAAAAGCGTTCATGTGGTATCGGTACTGAGGCTAAATTTTCCAGATTTCCCTTGCGTTCAAGCCTATGTTTCGATACCCTATGAAGCCGTTCGAAAACTATCTGCCCAGAAACTGTAGATTTCCAGATTTAACTATCTCAATTGGTTCCAAACACTACCTAAATGCATATATATACCTGAATAGACATTAAGCACATATCATAGTCAACTTACTAGATGCATAACAACTTAGATAGCAACAATATAATTCAAACTCCTATAAGCATGCTTAAACATCAAACAATCTCATATTCACACATATGAACAAAAATTAATCAAACTCAATACGTTTTTATTATAACTAAAAGTATATCAATAGGAAATTCAATTCCACAGTCACAACTAACATAAGTCCAATTACCTCATTGCTCTCAACTACCTATGGTTCAAACTTAAAAACATACTTGAACTAATAAAAGAAAGGCGCAAATGGCTCTTTGCTCCTTGGCTGCCCTTTCCAACTATTTATCTGCATTGCAAGGAAAAATAAAGGGTTAAGCACAAGCTTAGTGAGGGAACAAAATTCGTTATAAAAATACATTGCAATGCAACCCATAGTAAACCAATTGCATCACTTTAAAAACATGTCATGTTATTTGTAAAATCAAAATAATCATGGATAACAATGCCATCAATAAAATCTAGCAAGTGTTATCAACATGGCTAACAATGCCACCATCAAAATTCAGTAAAATACCTCTTTGAATTCACAAGCTTTACAAGCAAAAATACAATTCTTACATGCTACTCACCTAGAAAAGCTTATTTAAAAATGTATGTGCTAACATGAACAATATCAACATCTCATGCAAATTCCTTATGCCATATAAAAGTCATAATACATGCTTTTAAGTATATTGGCAATTATGATTCGATTATGCTCACCTCTAATCGTTGGGATATACGGACACTCGTTGGTTACCCCAACGAGAAGCATGATGGGATCACCTACAAACATGCTTGTCTCACCTTAGTATCCGGGATAGCTCACCCCATAGCCTGAATGTGATAGGCTTATCTCTACCACACAACATTAGGCTCACCCCATAATGCAACACTAAGGAATTTTGTCTCATTTACGAATTTTGTATAGTATAGTACACTCTAGACCGTATTGATCGATCAACATATCCCTCTTAACACATCACTTAATTAGCCAATATTAAATCAAAACCAATGCTCAAATCACATGTTCAAAACATTATATTAACCACATACATCCCACTATCTCGTGTATCAATTGCATAAACTGGTAAAATCAATTTTCTCATGTTTTCAAAATAAAACTATGGGAGCATCACATGCATACAAAACCTTTTTAAAAATATATCATGAGCATTGAAACACAAGCTTAAACACATGCAAAACATGATATGAGCATGACATATAACATAGTAAAACACGACATAATATGGAACCTTTAAGAAAGCAAATCAACTTAAACTTACTTCCTACTGTATGGAGGTTTCTTACACCTTCCACTCCCAAACCTTTGAAACGTAAGTAAAACATTGCTGATGAGTGCTTAAAATAGTTATTATTTTGTGCTTAATTACTCCTTGGTTTGATGAATATGTTAATGATCTTGCTGTTTTTTGTGCAGGATTCTGAATCTAGAAAATATACTTAAATAGCCGATTTTTGAAGTTTTTTTTATTTTTTGGATCGAGTCTGAATTCGTGGGCTCGACTTTGGGCTTGAAATCTGACGCGACATTTCGTCAGCAACTTCTAGAAAATGACGTCAGCAGGCGCGTGATAACTTATCAACATTCTAGAAAGCTTATCAGTCGCGTTTTGAACTTCAAATTAGGATTTATCTCTTTGTAATTTGAATTTAAATATTTTTATATTTATCTAGGATTTATCTCTTATTTTTAAGGTTTGTAAAAGGCTATAAATACCCACCTTTGGTAAGTCTAGAACTCATCTTTTGATTCATCTTTTAATCCTAGAGTTTTCTTTCATCTTTTATTTTCTTTCTTTATTTTTTCGTGCTTTTATTTTTTTACTTTATTTTTATGTCGAGCATAATTCTTTCCATAATTATGCTCGGCTAAATTTTTATTAGCCAAGGGCTTAAACGATGACTCGATCCAAACGTGAGGATTGAAAAAGTACATCATCAACCTCGTCTTTTTATTTCTTTAAGTTTTCTTTTAAACTTATTTTTAAATCAAATTGATTTCAAAACTAAAGATCGACTTTGGTGAAGATTTTGATTTGATCATTTATGTGGGAGGAAGGATCGGCTATTGAAGAAAATTCGACTTACTGGGAACACATTAGCAAATTGTTTGCTAAGGCGAAAAACTACGATTGAATCAAGTTATTATTGAAATAACTTAATCCAAGTCGGTCTTGAGATTTAAAAATGACTTTTCTACAAACATTGAGTTGGTGGATTAATCCATGAAACCAATATCAAAGATAGATTTGGGTATTCGGTTTAGAAATTTTGCTTCAAGGATAGAACTGATAAGTCCTCAAAAGACTATCACTTTTATACCTTTCATGGAGAATAATTACTTAATCTACACCTACTTGGACTGATGCATAAGCCTAATGTGTGATATTTGCATACAGTGCATTCATGACATATAAGGATGATATTTATAGAAAATATAAGCTTTAATGCATCTTTGTGTGTTTGTAGGTAAACTTGGACCCTGATAGAACCAGCCACAGATAAGAGCTTCTACTGATGGAAGCTAAGCAGACTCAAAGCCAAACCTCCACCGGGGCAACAGATGCATCCTGCCAAGGCGGGGAATTTCCTGAGACCAAAAGTCAAAGTGGTGATCGATTTGAAGAGCAAAAAAAGCTGGATTTTTCTAGACACTTTGTAGAGCAATTGGAGTTCGAGAAGATGGTGTAAAGATGGAAAGTACCAAATTAAGAGATTTACCTTTTCAAGGAAGGAAACGTCCAAAACTCACTAAACTTCTTCTCCAAGGCTGATGTTGCCCTAGTTTTAGCCTATATAAAGGAGGTGCCGTCCAAGGAAAAGAGAGGAGAGTTCACAATAGAATCTAATGTTTTCTTTGATTTTCATTATGTTCTAAATTCTTTTAGGGTTTAGGTGAAAGTTGTCGAGTATTTGTGAGAGGATATTGATTTTTGTTTTCTTGTTTCATGCAATAAAATATTAAGGTTTGCTTATTCTTTTCCATTCATTGTTTTTGCATTCAAGCTCGGGAGAGAAGTTTGTGAGAGATCTATTTATCTAGCATCGGGAGAGTTAGATTCAAGAAAGGAATAAGTACGGTATTTTTCTGGCTGAAAAATACTAACTCGGCCTAGGAGTCCATGAAGATGTTTTGAGACTGAAATTATTTCCCTATTCACTGAGGAATAGGGCAAACACTTGGTTAAATAGCATTCCAGCAGGATCTATAGGATCTTGGAGTGAACTATGCTGTGATTTCATTACACGTTTCAATCCTACTAATCTATATGATCGTATTCGTAATGAAATTACTTCTTTTCGGCAGGCAGATGATGAACCGATGTATGAGGCATGGGAGCGATATAGGGAGCTATTACACAAGTGTCCTTTGCATGGATTCCCACTATGGACACAAGTGACTATGTTTTACAATGCAACCAATGCCCCAATAAGAATGATGTTAGACGCGTCTGCCAATGGAACACTCCTTGAAAAACCACCAGAGGAAGCTATAGAAATTTTGAACAAACTTTAAAAGAATGACTTCCAATTCCCTACATCTAGGAGAAGAGGGGTGAGACGCCAGCCCATAGTAAATGAGTTAGAAACATCAAATTCTGTGGCAGCACAATTAGCCGCTCTTACTAAGATGGTTCAAAATATGCAAATACAAAATAATACCCATGAGGTCAACGTAATCGATTCTTCTTGTAATTTATGCGGAGGTAACCATAGTTCTTCTGAGTACATGCAGGATCAAGAATCTAGCCTGTATGTGGGAAATTACAACCGGAACAACATGATGTCCAATACATATAATTCAGCATGGAATAGGCATCCAAATCTCTCATGGAGTAATCCTAATAATGCTCTTAATCCGCCGCTGCCGCAGGGGCAGCAACCATTGCCGCAGCAGCAGATGCCTCAGCAGTAGTCTGCAAGCTCATTGGAAAATTCTCTTAAAGCATTTATGATGAAAACTAAATCATATATGGCTGAGAATAGTAACTTCATTAAGAGAATTGATGCTTTCATGAATAGAACTGAGATGAGGTTGCGAAACCAAGAGGCAGCCATTAAAACACTAGAAACTCAAGTTGGGCAGTTCGCTCAAAATATGAACACTAGACCACAAGGAGGATTACCCAACAATACTGAAGTTGCAAGGGGAATGGGCCATGAGCAATGTAAGGCAATCACTACTAGGAGTGGCTTACAACTTAAAGAAGTAACAAGCAGTTCGACAGACAAAGTCCCACTAGTGGAATAAGAAGAACCAGATAAAACGGAGTTAGATGCTGCACCAAGTGAAACTGCCTCGGCAGAGAAGTCGACAACTCCACAGCCAGCAACTGAAGCAGCAAACATACCAGTGGTACCAGGCTTTAAATTCCAAACTAATGAAACACTAGAGGAAATGCGACCCCACCACCTTTTCCACAGAGGTTGAAAAGACAAAAGCAGGAGTATTAGTTTAAAAAGTTCTTAGACATCCTGAAGCAAGTCCACATTAATTTGCCATTAGTTGAGGCAATAGAACAAATGCCAAACTATGCTAAATTCCTAAAAGATATTATGTCCAAAAGGAGAAGGCTTAGTGAGTTTGAAACTGTTGTCGCGACAGAAGGATGCATGGCCATGCTTCATAATCGCATGCCCCCTAAATTGAAGGACCCTGGATGTTTCACTATACCATGTGCAATTGGAAATCACTATGAAGGAAAGGCCCTATGTGATCTTGGAGCAAGCATAAACTTGATGCCGAAATCTGTCTTCCAAAAGCTCGGAATATGAAGGGCAAAACCTACAACTATGATGCTCCAATTGGCAGATAGATCATATGTGCATCTTGAAGGAAAGATCGAGGATATATTGGTAAGGGTGGATAAATTTATTTTTCCAGCTGATTTTCTCATTCTTGATTTTGAAGTAGATGACAATGCACTGATCATCCTGGGGAGACCTTCTCTAGCTATTGGACACACTTTTATTGATGTGGAAAAAGGAGAATTGACAATGAGGGTTCACAACCAGCAAGTCAAACTCAATGTTTTCCAGATGCTGAAAAGACATGATGATCCAGAGGAATGCCAGGTAATTCACACCACAGATACAGACAACGCAACCCCCTATCTTAGCAACCACTGCCTTGGTAACAGTATCGACAATATGTCACAAAGCTGCCTCGACAGTACAGTTGATGACTGTTACAGCCGAGTTTTGGACAGTTTGCCCAAAGACGATAAAGTTGAAACTCAAGAGGTAGAGGAGATCAACTGGACATCACACCTTCCAGGTAAGTACTTCGAACATCTAAATTACCCAAGTAAGGATGAAAAACCTTCAGGTGAGGAAGCAGTGGTTATTAAATTAAAACCTTTACCTGATAAATTAAAATATGTTTATTTGGGATCCAACCACACAATGCCCGTAATTATTTCGTCTGAGTTGCAGCCAGAATAGGAACAAAGCTTGATAGAGATGCTGCGGCAACACAAGAAGGCAATTGGGTGGTCAATTGATGACTTGAAGGGAATAAGCCCAGCCGTTTGCATGCACAAAATCCTTTTAGAGGAAGATCATCAGCCCACTGTTGAGGCCCAGAGGAGACTTAACCATGCCATGAAAGAGGTAGTACGTAAGGAAATAATGAAATGGCTAGATGCTAGAATCATCTATCCTATCTCTGAGAGTTCATGGGTATGCCCGATACAATGTGTACCCAAAAACGGTGGCATGACGGTAATAACCAATGAAAACAATGAATTGATCCCAACTAGGACTGTGACCGGTTGGAGGGTTTGTATGGATTACCGAAAATTAAATAAGGCAACAAAGAAGGATCATTTTCCATTGCCTTTCATTGATGAAATGCTTGATAGACTTCCTGGTAAGCCCTTTTATTGTTTTCTTGATGGATATTTAGGTTATAATCAGATTGCCATAGACCCTAAAGACCAGGCAAAAACTACCTTCACTTGTCCATATGGGACATATGCATTTAGAAGAATGTCGTTCGACCTTTGCAATGCCCCAACAACATTTCAGAGATGCAGGATGGCAATTTTTCACGACATGGTCGAAGACTTTCTATAGATATTCATGGATGATTTTTCAGTCTTTGGAGATAACTTTAGTCATTGCCTCGGCAATTTAGAGAAGGTGCTGCAAAGATGTGAGGAATCCAATTTAGTCATCAATTGGGAAAAATGCCATTTTATGGTGAATTAAGGCATAGTTTTGGGCCACAAGATCTCATCACAAGGAATTGAAGTTGACAAGGCTAAGATAGATGTGATAAAAAAATTGCCTCCACCAATTTTAGTCAAAGGAGTTAGAAGTTTCTTGGGTCATGCAGGTTTCTACAGGAGGTTTATTGTTAACTTTTCCAAAATTTCTAAACCCCTTTGTAATTTGCTTGAACAAGACAAAAAATTTGAGTTTAGCAAGGAATGCACTGAAGCATTTGAAGCCCTTAAAGAGAAGCTGATTACTGCACCAATTGTAGTCCCACCAGATTGGGGGACTACCTTTTGAATTAATGTGTGATGCCAGTGATCATGCTATCGGGGCAACACTTGGGCAGAGAAAGAATAACCTTTTCCATATTATTTACAATGCTAGTAAGACCCTCAATGATGCCCAGATTAATTACACCACATCGGAGAAGGAATTACTAGCAGTAGTCTTTGCCTTTGATAAGTTCCGATCCTACCTTATTGGAACAAAAGTGACTATTTACACCGACCACTCGGCAATTAAGTACCTGTTTTCCAAGAAGGATGCCAAGCCTAGACTGATTAGATGGATTCTTCTTTTGCAAGAATTTGACATAGAAATTAGGGATAGAAAATGTACAGAAAATCAAGTAGCTGATCATCTTTCCAGATTGGAAGCTGGAGAGAAAAACATCACGTTAGATGAAATACAAGACGCATTCCTAGACGAACACATCCTGCAAATCTCATCAACAGAATCTGCCGAGGCTGGCAGTGTACAACTGTGGTGCCATGGCAATACCTAAGTATATTTCGGCAACATTGATAGAAAACATTGCTGCAGTCACAACCACTCCCTGGTATACTGATCTTGTCAATTACTTAGCTAGTGGTGTTCTGCCTTATAACCTTAACCATAATGAGAAAAAGAGGTTCCTGCATAATGTGAAGCAGTATTTTTGGGACGACCCTCTTTTGTTCAAGCAATGTGCAGATCAGGTTATAAGAATATGTGTTCTGGAGGATGAGCAAAAAGAAGTGCTCAGGCAATGCCATGATTCACCCTGTGGTGGACATTTTGGAGGAAATAGAAAAGCCGCCAAAGTGCTTCAATCAGGCCTTTATTGGCCCACAATCTTCAAGGATGCACAACTTTACTACAAGCACTATGATAGATGCCAACGCACGGGCAATATCTCTAGACGTAATGACATGCCATTATAGCCCATATTGGAAGTAGAATTATTTGATGTTTGGGGCATAGACTTTATGAGACCATTCCCATCATCTCAAGAGAATCTCTACATCCTAGTAGCAGTGGACTACTTATCAAAATGGGTCGAAGCAATTGCCACACCATATAATGATGCCAAGACTGTTAAGAAATTTCTCAAGAGAAATATCTTCACACTAGATTCGGAGTGCCTAGATATCAAACAGGCTTATTGCCGCGGCCCTAAAGAGATTAGGCGTCACGAACATAATTAATACTACCTACCACCCACAGACAAATCGGCAGGCTGAGATATCAAACAGGGAATTAAAGCAAATCCTTGAAAAGTTGGTCAACCCATCTCGAAAGGATTGGTCTCATCGTCTTGACAATGCCCTGTGGGCATATAGGACAGCATACAAGACCCCATTGGGAACATCTCCATACAGGCTTGTATTTGGAAAAGCATGCCATTTGCCCGTGGAAATTGAGCACAAAGCTTATTGGGCAGTGAAAATTTTGAACATGGAATGGGAGAGAGCTAGACAGAAAATACTGCTAGACCTCAATGAGATAGAGGAATTCAGAGCAGCAGCCTATGAAAATGCCAAGATCTACAAAGAGAAGACTAAAAGATTGCATGACCGTAAGCTACTGCTGATGTAATTCGTGCTAGGGCAGCAAGTCCTTCTTTTTAATTCCAGGCTCAAACTATTCCCAGGCAAACTCAAGTCTAGATGGTCAGGCCCATTCGAAGTTGTTCAGGCCCTTCCACATGGTTTAGTAGTGATCAAATCAAAAAGGGATGGACATGAGTTCAAAGTGAATGGCCAACGCTTGAAGCACTATTCTGACCTTCATGATATGAGGATTATTGAGACCATCACCGTAGGAGATGCACTTGCATGCACTCTTATTGTGACTTAACTATCTTATCTTTATGTTGTTACATTTTTAGGATTAGTTTTAGTTTAGCATTTTTCTTTCTATTATTGTTTATTTTTAATTTTTATTATTGGTGTTTATTTTATTTAGGACAGGAATTGATAACTCCGCAAAAAGGTTATATTTTAGGCCTTTTTACTTAAGTTATTGAGTGCCCTTAGGCTCATATAGGATCATGAAGTTGCATTTAGGGTCATAACATTGCGTATAGTCTTTTGGTTATGCCTTGGCATTTTCATATGGTAATAGGTGTTATCTCACGAGAAAGGTAGTTCTTTTTAGTGGTGTTGTGCAGGGAAGCAGAAACGGAAGTTGAGGCAATTTGTCATGGCATTTGCAAAAGGATAGCAAAAGGAAAATACCATGGCAAAGCTAGAGAACTCCTGGGCTGAGCTAAACGACAAAGAGATATTTTGATAAGAGTGCCAGCTGGTGCTACCACAGCCGCTCGGGACCACTACAGCTGGCTACAACCACCTCACTAGGGGACCACTGCCATATTGCATGTATGCGAGCCACCTGGGTAGGGGACCACTGTCACCTCTGCTAGTCCTGCAGAAATGCCAGGACAAAATGAGGGCAGAAATGGACTTTTACACATTTTTTAGGGTTTCTCACCCACTTTAAAAGACATGGTGACCTACACAAAAAGAAAGGCTTTTTAGAGGAACAACCAGAAAAGAGAGACCTTTGAGGCGGTCTTTGCGGCGGTGGAAAGCTTCTACCTTTCTCCTCCAAACTCTGGCCAAGGGGACCTCCATTGATAGAGCTCGAAGGGAGTAGTGTGCTAGGCACCCGAGAGGGGCTAGCACACCAAGGCGTCCCATGGTGGTTGAAGAGCCGGCGGAAGCGCACACCGAGGGTGTCTTCTAGTCCTCCTTCCTTCCTTTATTTTGTTTATCTTTTCATGAGGATGATTGTTAGATGTTTAAGATTTATGTGGATGATTTATCTTAACATTTAGCCCCACCATGTAGCTTTGTTTCGGTGGTTGTTTTTATGGATGACTATGTTTTATTTCTATTTAATATATTGCCTACTAAGCGTTTGTATATTTGCTTTGCTCATTGTTGGTAATTATTTAAGCATTGTAATAGGCACGAGAGTGTCCCGTGTTTAGGTACATGTTAGAGCACTCGAGAGAGGCGTAACTATAGATCCTTAGATCATCCGAGAGGAGCTAAGGGAGGATCTACGTGAGCAATGGGTTCTAGACTGAAAATAGGGCCTAGTTGGATCCTAGAGCACTCGAGAGAGGCGTAGGTGAAGGCTTCAACAATTAAAAGGAGTGTGCTTTACCGATAGACTAAGGTGTCATTCGCGTGACAGGCGAGAATACCATGACATTTTAGAATATCAGGTTCCTATGACTCGAGAGAACGGGAACACTTTAGAAACCTCTACCGAGTAGGTATACACCGTAGTGGATATATTTTAGGTAGGGTTAAGGGGTAGGAAACCATAGAAGCCACCATCAGGCATTCCCGAGAGAGTTCATCAATAGAGGAGAAGTACAATATATTGTTTAACGTGTTCCTACATTCTGTTTTTGCCTCCGCATTTACAACTTACTTTCATTGTTTTGCTTGTTACTCAGCGATCTCTCTACTATTCAATCACACACCACCTTCATACATTCACCTTGCCATCATCATCCATACCATTTTGCCTTGACATATTTTAGTTGCTTGCATTCTAGAATTGCCATAGCATTTCCATTTTACACCTTCACCGTACATAACCATTTTCTCTTGTTTATATCTTTACCTTTGTTTTCCTTTTTAGTTTGTGACAACCCTTTTTGTCTTGGCAAATTTGACTGCATGCTTTACATAGATCCTCGTGGGAACGATACTCACTCACCCTATTATTACTTGTACGACTGTGTATACTTGCACATATATGTGTGTTCACATACATCATTTATAGCACTACACAGAACACACCAAGTTTTTGGCGCCGTTGCCGGGGATCTATCTATCTATCATCTAGAGTAAAGTTTGTCATTTTGTCTTGACATTTTTGTTTTGCTTAGTTTATTTTTGTTAGTTGTATTTTACTTGTTTTATTTGTTTTTCTTTTCAGTGCATGTCCAGACGGTCTACTGACGGACCTCTATATCCTATAGTGCATGAAATTGAGCGTTTGTTTTGTCAAAGAAGGCGTACTCAGCGTAGAGACATGGACCCACCACCAGTTCAAGACCCAGTAGTTCAAAATGCCGGGGCAAATCAGCATGTTGCTGCACCTCGATCGAGAGCTATTAGGGATCATTTAAATCCCATCTTGGATGATCTTAATCTTGGCATCGTAGCACCAGAAATTAAAGCTACACATTTCGAACTTAAGCCAGTTATGTTCAACATGCTTAACTCGATTGGGTAATTTGGAGGAATGGCGCATGAAGATGTGACTCATTCCGTCAACAAGGAGTTCATGAGGATGTGTTGAAGCTCAAGTTATTTCCTTATTCTCTATGTGGTCGAGCAAGGGGATGGTTGAGTGGAGTACCATCCGGATCGATGGAGTCATGGGCTGATCTATGCAAAAGCTTTTTGTTACGGTATAATCCTCCGAATCTCAATACTCAACTTAGAAATGACATTGCTTCTTTTCGACAAGGTGACGATGAGTCGATGTGCGAATGTTGGGATCGATATAAGGGACTGTTGCGCAAGTGTACAAATCATGGATTTCAAGATTGGACTCAAGTTGTGATGTTTTACAACGGAGTCAATGCACCAACTAGGATGATGCTAGATGCCTCGACAAATGGAACTTTGTAGACAAATCACCCGAGGAGGCATTTGACATTCTTGATAGAATTGCCAACAATGACTATCAATTTCCTTCTACGAGACTTGGAACCGGGAGGAAGGCACAAGGGACACTTGATCTTGATGTGAAAGACTCATTATCCGCCCAACTCTCAGCTATCACCAACATGTTGAAGAGCATTCAACGTTCCAATGAAGTAAAGGAAGTAAAGATGGCCAGTTCAGCATGTCTATTATGTCATGGCAATCATCACGAGAGTGAGTGCCCAGGAAGCCATGAAATAGCCAACTATGTGAGCAATTTCAACCGAAGCAAAAACAATCCTTATTCGAACACCTACAATCCAGGATGGAGACAACATCCGAATTTTTCATGGGGAAACCAAGGACCCATCAATCCTAATCCCCCAGCGCGGAACCAAAATCAGCATGAGCCCCAGAATTTTCAACCGAATATGCCCTGGCATAATCAGAGCAAGGGGCTGCATATCATCTAATACCAGTTCTTTGGAGGCAACTATGCAAGATTTTATTCTAAGTACCAAGACGATGCTTCAAGAGCATACAACTGCCATCAAGAACCAAGGTACTCTACTGCAAAGCCACAGTGCTTCGTTGCAAAATCTGGAGAGTCAGGTTGGCCAAATTGCTACAACATTGCAAGAACATCAGCCTGGACGTTTGCCGAGTGATACTGAAGTCACTAAGCTGCATGGTAAAGAGCATTGTAGCACGATCACACTAAGAAGTGGTACTCAACTTAATCAGCAAGATAAGTTTGGGGGGAAGAAGTCTGATGATTCCCTACCAGAACCTATGCAAGAAGAAATATCTAAGCAAAATCTCGAGGAAAAGGACCAGGAGGAAGGTTTGACAAAGGAACCTGTCGATGGAGCGAGCAAAAATGCCACGGCAAAACCAGTTCCTACACCACCTGTGGAAGAAGTTAGACCCCCACCACCCTTTCCCCAGAGGCTGAACAAGCACAATGATGAAGTTCAATTTAAGAAGTTTGTGGACAAGTTGGATCAGCTATATATAAATGTCCCACTATTGGAGGCAATTGACCAGATGCCCACCTACGCTAAATTTTTGAAGGAGATAGTCACGAAGAAGCGTAAAGTGGAGAAGTTCGAGACAATTGCCACGACAAAAGAATATTGCTCTGCTTTGAGTAATCTACCATCAAAGAAGAAGGATCTAGGCAGTTTCATTATTCCTTGTGCCATTGGAGAAAAGTTTTTTGGGAAAGCACTCTGTGATCTTGGATCGAGTGTAAATCTGATGCCCAAGTCAATTTTCATGAAGCTTGGCATGGGAAATGCGAGGCCCACATCCGCCATATTGCAGCTAGCCGATTGTTCCCATGTGAGACCCGAGGGGAAGATCGAAGATGTCATAGTGAGGGTGGACAAGTTCGTTTTTCCAGCCGACTTCCGCATACTTGATTGCGAGGCTGATGCTAATACACCTATCATCTTAGGGAGGCCTTTCCTAGCAACTGGTCGCATTCTCATTGATTGTGAGAAGGGTGAGCTTACAATGCGAGTAGCAAATCAAAGATTGACCGTGAACATCAACAATTCTCTCAAGTACATGGATGATTTTGATGAATGCCGGAGCATTTTGGAAGCAGATTATGAGCAATCTACAGAAGCTGATCAATTTTGCCACAGCAATTTCGTGCAACTGGATGAGTATGAAGAGCTCACGAATGAAGAAGAGGAAGAAGCTAGTGAACCTTCATTGGAGGAGCATCAGTCTAGTCTGTTGATAGCTAGAAGCAATTCAAGCTTTGAAACTCTTGATTTCGAGGAATTCAGTCCTCCTAAGCCTTCATTACTCGATGCACCGAAGCTGGAACAAAAAATTTTGCCACAACATTTGAAATATGCTCATATGGGTAAAGACGAGACCCTGCCTGTTATTATTTCTGCGAACTTAAACGTTGATCAAGAGAAGAGTCTACTTGCTATTTTGTCACAGCATAAACGAGCAATAGGATGGACCATGGCAGACTTAAAGGGAATTAGTCCTACCATTTGTATGCATAAGATACTTCTGCAAGAATGTCATGGCAAATCCGTTAAGCCACAACGTAGACTCAACCCCATCATGAAGCAAGTTGTTATGAAGGAGATTCTTAAATGGCTTGATGTTGGAGTAATTTACCCAATATCGGACAGTTCATGGGTAAGCCCAGTTCAGTGTGTACCAAAGAAAGGAGGCACGACCGTGGTGAGCAATGAGGACAATGAGCTATTGTCGACGCATGTAGTGACCGGATGGAGGATTTGTATGGACTATCGTAAGCTCAACAAAGCTACGAAGAAGGACCACTTTCCTCTACCCTTCATCGACCAAATGTTAGATCGCTTGGCGGGCAAAGCTTACTATTGTTTGTTGGATGGATATTCGGGTTATAATCAAATAGCTATCGCACCGGAGGACCAAGAGAAGACCACTTTCATTTGTCCTTATGGCACTTACGCTTTTCGAAGGATGCCCTTTGGATTGTGTAATGCGCCGACAACTTTCCAGCGCTGCATGCAAGCTATATTCTCCGATATGGTTGAAGACTCTCTTCAGATTTTTATGGATGACTTTTCTGTTTCTGGAGACAGTTTCCAGAAATGTCTTGGCAATTTAGCAAAGGTCCTGAAGCGATGTGAAGAGGCTGACCTTGTGCTAAATTGGGAGAAATGTCACTTCAATGTGACGGAAGGTATTGTGTTGGGCCATAAGATCTCACACAAAGGCATTGAGGTAGACAGAGCTAAGATCGAGGTGATCGAGAAGCTATCACCACCGATAAATGTCAAGGGCATAAGAAGTTTTCTTGGACATGCGGGATTCTACCGGAGATTCATCAAGGATTCTCCAAGATCTCCAAGCCCTTGTACATGTTGTTGCAGCAGAACCAACCTTTTGTGTTCAATCAAAAATGTCATGGCGCTTTCACAGAGCTGAAGCAAAGCCTGATCACTGCACCAATTGTTGTTCCCCCAGATTGGACACTACCGTTCGAGCTGATGTGCGACGCGAGCGACTACGCCGTGGGAGCAGTCTTGGGGCAGCATCGAGGTAAAATTTTTCATGTTGTTTATTATGCTAGCCGTACTTTAAATGATGCACAACTTAACTATACTACCACCGAGAAAGAGCTACTTGCCGTGGTATTTGCATTTGACAAGTTTAGGTCATACTTGATAGGCACTAAGGTTATTGTTCACACCGATCACTCAGCTATTAAGTACTTAGTGACTAAAAAGGATGCCAAACCTAGGCTCATTAGATGGATACTGCTGTTGCAAGAATTTGATTTAGAAGTGGTAGATAGGAAGGGAACCGAGAACCAAGTTGCTGATCATCTTTCTAGGCTAGAAGATAACCTAGAATGTCATGACAAAATTCATATATGCATGATGAATTTCCTGATGAGAAAATTCTTTATGTCACGGCAATTCCATGGTACGCTGACCTTGCTAATTTTCTCGTTAGTGGTATTTTGCCTTTTGACATGACTAGCCAGGGAAGGAAGAAATTCAGACATGACGCGCGGTCATATTTCTGGGATGAACCGTATCTGTTCAAGCGTTGTGCCGATCAAATTATCCGAAGATGTGTGCCGGAAGAAGAGCAACGTGATATTTTGCATCACTATCACACAGGCCCATGTGGAGGTCACTTCGGAGGAATGAGGACTGCTGCAAAAGTCCTCCAATCAGGCTTCTATTGGCCTAAATTATTCAAAGATGCCCAGGCATTTTACCAAGCCTGCGACCGATGTCAGAGAATTGGGAACATTTCCGAACGGCATGAAATGCCACGACAAAATATATTGGAGGTTGAGTTATTTGACGTATGGGGCATAGACTTTATGGGACCATTTCCATACTCATTTGGAGATCTGTACATCCTTTTGGCGGTAGACTATGTGTCTAAATGGGTTGAAGCCATTGCAACACCAAGGAACAATGCAAAGACAGTGCTTAAATTTCTGCATAAGCACATTTTCACAAGATTTGGTTGCCAAGGGATATCATCAGTGATGAAGGTACCCATTTTGACAACAAGTTAATTGCCAAGGCATTACAAAAATATGGGGTGCGACACAAAATTGCCACAGCATATCATCCCCAAACCAATGGGCAAGCCGAGGTTTCCAACCGTGAAATCAAGCAAATTTTGGAAAAAGTGGTGAATCTGAGAAGGAAAGATTGGTCACCAAAGCTTGATGAGGCATTGTGGGCGTACCGAATAGCTTTCAAAACCCCACTAGGGATGTCTCCATTTAAGCTAGTCTATGGCAAAGCATGTCACCTCCCGGTCGAACTAGAGCATAAGGTTTATTGGGCAATCAAGAAACTCAATTTGGACGCCGATTTAGCTGGTGAGAGAAGACTTCTAGAGTTGAATGAGATGGAGGAATTCAGGACCCAAGCTTATGAGAATGCTAAACTGTACAAGGAGCGAACCAAGCGATGGCATGATCAAGCGATTTTGCCACGACATTTTCATGCGGGACAATAGGTGCTCCTATTCAACTCAAGTCTGAAGCTCTTCCCTGGGAAGCTGAAATCGAGGTGGTCCGGGCCATTTGAAATTCACCATGTGTATCCCTATGGAGTTGTAGACATCAAAAATACGGACGATGGGACAATTTTCAAAGTTAATGGCCAGCGTATGAAGATCTACACTGGAGCCCACGTGATGCGAGATAAACCTACCGCATATCTGATAGATGCATGACATACTGAAATGTCATGGCATTTTCAGTTTACTCTGTTCATAAATAAATAATCTTTGAGTTTGTTTATATTTGCTTTTATTTGCTTAATCCTTTTTAATCCGTTCTTTTATTTTTATTAGTTTATTATACACCCTTGGAGGCGGACGACAGAAGAAAAAAGAAGGAGAAAAGTAGGAAACCCTACTTAGAAACTTTGGGCAGTGATAAGTGCTCAACACACTATCACTTTTTACTCCTTTTACAGGCATTAATCACCAAATATACACCCACTCGGACCAATACATGTACTCAATGTGATATATTTAGAAGTTATACTCATATAAATAATATTTACAGAAAAAAGGCACGTTTTACTGCGTTTTCATATCTGTGCAGGAGAACCAGTGCCGCGACAGCAGCAAAAAGACAGGAAGCAAGACTATAGGCGATGGAAAGATAAAAATCCAAGGAACGTGTCTGGACTTGAAGCCCATGGATCGGAGCTGGGTAGCATGAGGAAAAGCCCAAAGGAAGACCACGCGGGAAAGCCCTTTAGCCGGATCAAACTTGGAAATATTTTAATTATGTACTTGACTTGTTCCCCATTCCAAGTTGTATTCTACTTAGGAAAGGTTTGCCCTAGGTCTAGCCTATATAAAGACCTAGCCACCCAATGTACAAAACACGGAATACCCAGGGAGAGAGCCGATTTCTATTCTTGTTTTCTTCTTCTCCATTATGTTCTAAACCTTCTTAGGGATTAGGTGAAGGTTGTCGAGTATTTGTGAGAGGAGATTGTACTTTGTCTTTGATTCAATGCAATAAAGTTATCAAGGTTTGCTTATCCTTTGTTATTCCTTGTTTTCACAATTGAGCTCGGGAGAGGATATTGTGATCATCCATTTATCTAAGCTCGGGAGAGTTAGATTCACGAAAGGGGTAAGTACGGTATTTCAATCGCGAAATACTAACTCGGCCTAGGGATAGGTTAAGAGTTTCAGCGGCTAAAAGAAGTGTGAGATTGGTTGGTGAGTATAATTGGTTCACGCCGGGAGGTATCATCAAGGACTAGTCATCAACAGCACTCTGACTTAGGGATAAGCGGAGTCATCCAAGGACACTTTGCCGAACTTTGGTAAAGTCTACCCACGAGCAAGGGATTGCCGCGGCAGACAGTATTGTCGTTGCCAAGGCAGTAAACTGCAGTGCTGCCGAGGCAGTGATATACGATTGCATTGGACAGAGACGAGTCAATCAAATCCACAATACGATGCAACTGGATCCTAGCCCATCTCTCTCTATTATTTCAACTCTTTACTTTTATTTAGTTATTTTAGTTTAGATAAATCAACTCCAATCACTTGTGTTTTTTTTTACTTTTCTACAGAACAAGAAGGTGAAGAAAGCATATTAAGTATACCGGTCCTTGAGGAGACGATAACTCGATAAAATACTTATCACTTATTACTTTCGATGTGTCCACTTGCGCTAAACGCGCACTTTTGACACGCGACAAGTTTTTGGCGCCGTTGCCGGGGACTGGCAACTAAATTTTGTTTTCTTTATTTTCTTGTTTATTTTTATTTTTATTTTACTTTTGTTTTTCGTGGTGTATGACCAGGGTCAATCCTACCAACCCCTTGTACGATTTAGATCCAAAGATCGAAAGAACAAGGCAAAGGTTGAGTAGACAGATCCAAGGAGCCATGGCAGAACACCCGGCAGGACAAAACTTACCTGCCGGAAATGGAGGACTTCCGCCGCCACCTGGGCCGCGGTAGCTCACTGTCAGAGACTTCCTGGAAGAGGACTTAAACGGATTAAACCCAGGAGTTGTTACACCGGAGATTGAAGCAGCCCATTTTGAACTAAAACCTGTTATGTTCAATATGTTAAATACAATTGGGCAATTTGGTGGGTCTGCAACTGAAGACGCAAGACAGCACCTCAAGTCCTTCATGGAAATCTGTAACTCTTTCAAAATCCAAGGAGTCCATGAAGATGTCTTGCGATTAAAGCTATTCCCCTACTCACTGAGGGATAGGGCGAAAGCTTGGTTAAATAGCATTCCAGCAGGATCTATTAGTTCCTGGAGTGAACTCTGTCGTGATTTCATTACTCGTTTTAATCCCACTAATTTATATGATAGAATCCGTAATGAAATCACTTCTTTTCGACAGGCAGATGACGAACCAATGTACGAGGCATGGGACCGCTACAGAGATTTACTACACAAGTGTCCTTTGCATGGATTCCCCCTACGGACATAGGTGACAATGTTTTACAATGCCACGAATGCCCCGACAAGGATGATGTTAGATGCCTCGGCAAACGGAACACTCCTGGATAAAGCACCTGAGGAAGCTATTGAAATATCGAATAAACTCACAAAGAATGACTTCCAGTTTCCTACATCTAGGCGAGGAGGAGTAAGACGCCAAGCCACGATAAATGAATTAGGCACATCAAGTTCAGTGGCAACACAATTGACCTCTCTTACCAAGATGGTGCAAAACCTACAGTTACAACAAAATACCCGTGATGTCAAGGTAATTGATTCATATTGTGATTTATGTGGAGGTAACCACAATTCCTCTGATTGCATGAATCAAGAAATCGGTATGTATGTTGGGAACTACAACCGCAACAATGTGATGTCCAACATATACAACCTCTCACGGAAGAGGCATCCAAACCTATCATGGAGCAACCCTAACAATGCCTTAAACCCAATCACCCAACCTTCAGGATTTCAGCAACCGATGCAACAACTGCCGCAGCAGCAAGCCCAGCAGTCAATGCCGCCGCCGCAGATGCAACATCAACTGGTAAGTTAATTGGATAACACGCTTAAGGCCTTCATGATGAAAACTGAGTCATACATGGCAGACAATAGTAATTTCATCAAGAGGATAGATGCCTTCAAGAATAGAACTGATATGAGGTTGCAAAATCAAGAAGCGGCCATGAACAGTAATGGGCCATGAACACTGGACCACAAGGAGGACTACCTAGCAATACTGAAGTTGCTAAGGTAATGGGCCATGAACAGTGCAAAGTAATCACTACTAGGAGTGGTCTACAGCTGAAGGAGAAGATCCTAGAGAGCCAAATTCAATCAGCGGATCAAGCAAAAGAAGAGGCTGAGCAAACTGAAGCTGACAACATTGCCCTGGCAGAAAGCACTGCAACTCCTGAGCAACCTGGCGAGGCAACAACTACTCCAATGGTTCCAGGTATTAAATTTCAAACTAAAGAAACCCTGGATGAGATGAGACCACCACCACCTTTCTCACAAAGGTTGAAAAAGCAAAAACAGGACCAGCAATTCAAGAAGTTCCTCGACATCTTGAAGCAAGTCCACATCAACATACCGTTCGTTGAAGCTATTGAACAAATGCCTAACTATGCCAAGTTCCTAAAAGACATGGTGTCAAAGAGGAAACGAATAGGTGAGTTTGAGACAATGGCTGCTACCGAGGGATGCATGGCAATGTTGCATAACCGCATGCCACCAAAGTTAAAGGATCCTGGTTGCTTCATCATTCCTTTTGCGATAGGTAAGAGTTATGAAGGTAAGGCCCTATGCGACCTTGGAGCAAGCATAAATCTCATGCCCAAATCAGTCTTTCAAAAGCTTGGAATTGGAAGGGCGAAACCTACAACCGTTATGCTCCAACTAGCGGATCAATCCTATGTACAACCTGAAGGCAAAATCGAGGACATACTGGTAAGAGTAGATAAGTTTATTTTTCCAGCTGACTTCCTTGTACTTGATTATGAAGCAGATGACAATGCATCGATCATCCTTGGAAGACCTTTCCTTGCAACTGGACGCACCCTAATTGACGTGGAAAAAGGAGAGTTGACAATGTGGGTCAATGACCAACAAGTCAAACTCAACGCATTCCACAACTTAAAAAAATATGATGATCCAGAGGAGTGCAAGGCCATCCACACAGTAGACACTAAAGTATCCTGCCTTGGCAGTCTGCTCGGCAGGATATTTGGCAAAAAGATTAAGCCCAAGGTGAATGGACACACAGAAAAAAAGAGTGGCCCACAACCGATTCACAATTTGGGCCTAAGGGAGAGAATAATTTTGGGAGATGCATTTGCATGCTCTCCACCAGTAACATGATCTACTCCCTTTTCTTTATTAATATATTAGGATTAGTTAGTTTATTTTTATTATTCTTATTTTTTCTAATTATTTTTGCTTTAAGTACTTTTTCTTTTGTGTGTTTTATTTAAGAATAATAAGCAAAGGAGAAATAGTTCACTGCAGGAACTCTGCCGAGGCAATAAAATAGTGTCAGGGCTGCAGCAGTCCTAACGGGCAGAACAGTGTAACGGCTAGTCTGTCGAGATTCCTGTCGCGGCAGAAAAAGGAAACGACAGAAAAGGAAACGATAGAAAAAGGAAACGGTTACAAAATGGCTAGTGGCTTCAACGGTCACAAGGCCGAGGCCTATATAAGAAACTCCTTCCTCTTGAACTATTCACTCTTGCTTTCTTGTTTTCTTTAGTATTCATAACAATCTCTCTCTCACATTACTCTCTGCATACTAATCTTCGCTAAATTCCAGATTCTTTTCAAGAAAAAACTCCAAGAAATCACATCTCTCAATCTTGATGGCAACATACAAGCGATTTGCCCCCGCCAACGTTGAAGATCGCTTCAACCGATCTTTCATCGCTCGGCAACTATGGGAAGAACAAGGTTTCTAGCATGCGGACAAAGAGAACTACGGTATTGAGCACTACCTCTTCGACAGAATTAAGTACCAAAACTGGGAAATTTTCTATCTCCAACCTGCCCAGGCGAATGCCACGATCGTCTGGGAGTTCTACGCGTACGGGCCCAGCAAAGACTCCCTCTTCGTTCATTGCCGCGGTAGGCCAGTCCAACTTGATGCCGAGATAATCAATAATTTCTATGGCTTCACCCCTAACAGTGACATCCACGCCGAATTCATGGAAGACGTCACTACCGAGGACTACGAGCTCATGAAAGATGATCTTTGTTACGCGAACACCCCATGGGAAACCGATACCCATCGAGGATCAGTAACAAGACAAAGCCTAAAGTCCGAGGCCATGATGTGGAACACCTTTGTCAAGCGACGGCTCATCCCCACATCACACAATAACACGGTACATCGCAAAAGATTGGTGCTGATCCAATCCATCATCAACAAGTGGACCATCAACGTTGGAGAGATCATCCTTCGAGAAATTCACGAGTGCGGTAAGAAAGATAGGGGACCATTGTATTTCCCTTGTTTGATCATGGGTTTATGTGTTGCCGCAAGTGTGCCCATTGAAGAGATGGACGAATACTCTCCCCCACGACGAGGATGGACCAGGGACTTCTGCCACAAAGTCATGCAAATCACGCAAGCAAAACCTGTCCAAGCAACGCCGCAGCAGTTCACTACCGATACTGCTGCCGAGGCCCAGTACACGGCAGACATGCCTGGTACTTCCCACACCTCTACCGCAGCAGACCCATACCAGGAGATCTTGCAACGAATGGCAACAATGGATCTCCGACAATAAAGGTACATGGAGTACCAAAGGGATTTCAATGGCACTCTAGCCCAGATGCTGCTGCACGCCTTCCCGGACCAAGGAGCACAATTTCCGGAGTTTCCCAGCAATATGTTTGTCACAGCCGCCCCTTACACCGAGACTACACCAGCCCCGAGAGGACCAAGGCCGTTCTTCCATTCAGACCCTCAGCCCCAATACCAGGTTGCCGGCCCATCCAGGGCAGCAGATTCTGCCGCGGCCTCGTCTATCAGCAGAAGGTCATCCAAGCGAAGGGTTGTTTTCAGCACCCCACCCCGATCACCAATTATCATGGGCAGTCTATCAGCCGAGATAGATGCCTATGTGCACCAAAGCTCCATCGCCGCCGGCCCAAGTACACACCATACCGAAGGAGCAACAACAATGGGAGGAGGAACGGACGTAATGCTAACTGAAGAGATGGCTGATGTAGAAGAAGGAGAAGAGGTAGAGGCCCCAATGCAACGGACACCACCCACTCGAGTCCAACAACCCCGGCAAGCGAAAGCGCAACCATCGCCTTCACCAAGGACAAAGCATTCGACAGCAAGGCCGAGGAGAAAAATTGTTACAAGCAGCTCTTCGGAGTCGCTTTAAAATTCTTTGTCTTTAATTCAATATTAATTGCTTTTACTGTTTCTATTTGCTGTTTATTATATTCATATTTTGTTTTGCCGCATATCTCTTCAAATATAAAGCATTGAGGATAATGTTTGGTTTGAGTTTTGGGGGTGCAGATTCACTGCCAAGGCAGCAATCTACTGCCGCAGCCTTGCCAAAAAGGGAGTATTCTAGTGTATTTTTTTTAATTTTTATGCTCCCTGCCTTACTTGAATTTAATGCCTACACTTTTGCACTGCTTATCATCAGTAATGCCTTAGTTTATTCTTTAAGGTTATAGAAATCTTTCTCCTTACCATGTTTAGGTTCTGTTAAGAGGGCTTAACCTTAGGATGCTTAAGGATGAAAATTTAGAAGCTTACTATAGGAAGAACTTTAAACACTTTTGGGACTTGTTGGATTATAGGAGTTCTTTTAATGAACTTAGGTGATAAAGACTTAGACTTTTGGAAAAGTAACTAGAGGTGCCTACCACCGGCTCTAGAAAGTCTCTTCTTCATGCTAGAGGTGCCCGAAATTGGCTCTAGTATGTTTTAAGGAATATTAAAAATAAAGAAGGAATTTAGTGAAAAGAAAAACACAAGTCTTTGAGGTGCCCGAAATTGGCTCAAGATTTGGTGTTTGAAAAGAAGAGAAGCACTTAACCAAATTCTATTTGTCTTGAACTTAAAGTTTGTCTAAGAAAGCCTTTAATCAACTTGTGCATAAAAACGCACACACTCACAATTCTTATAGTTTGTTTCTAGGTAAACCCTTGGGTAACCGAATGGTTAAGGCTTAAGAATAGGCCTAGTTATGGTGGGGAGAATAGATGGACATGTAAGACTAAGAGAGAGTAGAGTTCGGCAAATTGATGGTTTGCATTGCTTGAGGACAAGCAATAATTCGAGTTTGGGGTGTGATAAGTGCTCAACACACTATCACATTTTACACCTTTTATGGGCATTAATCACCAAATATACACCCATTCGGACCAATACATGTACTCAATGTGATATATTTAGAAGTTATACTCATATAGATAATATTTACAGAAAAAGGCACGTTTTACTGCGTTTTCATATCTGTGAAGGAGAACTAGTGCCGCGGCAGCAACAAGGCCGAGGCAGGACCTGATGCCGAGGCAGCAGCAGAAAGACAGGAAGCAAGACTATAGGCGATGGAAAGATAAAAATCCAAGGAACGTGTCTGGACTTGAAGACCATGGATCGGAGCTGGCTAGCATGAGGAAAAGCCCAAAGGAAGACCACGCGGGAAAGCCCCTTAGCCGAATCAAACATGGAAATATTTTAATTATGTACTTGACTCGTTCCCCACTCCAAGTTGTATTCTACTTAGGAAAGGTTTGCCCTAGGTCTAGCCTATATAAAGACCTAGTCACCCAATGTACAAAACACGGAATACCCAGGGAGAGAGCCGATTTCTATTCTTGTTTTCTTCTTCTCCATTATGTTCTAAACCTTCTTAGGGATTAGCTGAAGGTTGTCGAGTATTTGTGAGAGGACATTGTACTTTGTCTTTGATTCAATGCAATAAAGTTATCAAGGTTTGCTTATCCTTTGTTATTCCTTGTTTTCACAATTAAGCTCGGGAGAGGATATTATGATCATCCATTTATCTAAGCTTAGGAGAGTTAGATTCACGAAAGGGGTAAGTACGGTGTTTCAATCATGAAATACTAACTCGGCCTAGAGAAAGGTTAAGAGTTTCAGCGGCTAAAAGAAGTGTGAGATTGGTTGGTGAGTATAATTGGTTCACGCCGGGAGGTATCATCAAGGACTAGTCATCAACAACACTCTGACTTAGGGATAAGCGGAGTCATCCAAAGACACTTTGCCGAACTTTGGTAAAGTCTACCCACGAGCAAGGGATTACCGCGGCAGACAGTATTATCGCTGCCAAGGCAGTAAACTACAGTGCTGCCGAGGCAGTGATATACGATTGCATTGGACAGAGACGAGTCAATCAAATCCATAATAGGACGCAACTGGATCCTAGCCCATCTCTCTCTATTATTTCAACTCTTTACTTTTATTTAGTTATTTTAGTTTAGATAAATCAACTCCAATCACTTGTGTTTTTTTTTACTTTTCTACAGAACAAGAAGGTGAAGAAAGCATATTAAGTATACCGGTCCATGAGGAGACGATAGCTCGATAAAATACTTATCACTTATTACTTTCGATGTGTCCACTTGCACTAAACGCGCACTTTTGGCACGCGACAGACGGCAAAAGATAAAAGGAGGAGCCTTTTCTTTATTTTATTTTGAATTTCAAATTCAACCCTTTCTCTCTGCTATTAAAAACCTGACACCTTTATTCCCCACCTACCAATTAACCCCCTCCACACGTCTCTAGCCCACACCCCCACTAGAAAACAAATAAAGGTTTCACCTTTATTTTCTTTAACCTTCATCTTCTTCTTCTTCAAACCCCCTCTATAGCCGAAACCCCCCTCCTCCATTAAAGAAAAGTTTCAAGCTTTCTTGCTTTCTCTCCTTACTTTTCACTCAAAGATGGTACACACAAGACCTTTAGGATCCGCACCCCCCTCCCGTTTTTGTGGACCAAGCGGTGGAAGAAAGATTTAAGAGCTTCAAGAACCGAAGGATTTTGTTCGAACTAGGCTTCAATCTCTTCGATGAGATGGGACCAGAGGTAAAAGATGTGGTGGTGCAACACCATTGGGAGAAGTTCGCCGCACATCCAGGCTCCGTCAACGCAACAATAGTGCATGAATTCTACGCAAATATCCATAGCCCAGACTAGAAATCCGTTTATGTCCGGGGCAAAAATATTCACTTCACCAACACCGCTATCAACCGATTCTTCAAGATTCCCCAAGGAGTGGACCGTCACGCCAACAAAGAAGAAGAGGCTGATTATGAAACCTATCAGGGAGTGAAGGAAGATTTGTGTTTGCCCGGGACAGAATGGAATGGTCAGCAAGCAGCTCGACGCACGGTGAACCGAGAGTGTCTACTTCCTAACGCTCGGTTGTGGAGCCACTTTGTTCGATACAAGTTGATGCCTACCTCGCATCATACCACTGTAAGTTTGCCCCGCCTTATGCTGTTGCATTCTATTTTATTTGGCTGCCCCATCGATGTAGGGAGGATTATTGTGCAAGAGACGCACGCATGTTGGAAGAGACCCAAGAGCACCCTTGTGTTCCCAAATCTGATCACGGCTTTGTGCCGGAAAAAGGATGTCCAGGAAGATCAGTACGATCAAATTTTAGAAGGCATGAAAGGGCTTTCGCCCGAGAAGGTACCCCCTTAATGGGAAGCGTAGATGAGCAGCCAGAATCTTCTCACACTACTGCTCGAGGAAGAGCTCCATTCTACAAGGATGAGGCACTAGAGCTGTCCAAGAATGCCCTGGCAAAAGTGGATGACTTGTCCAAATATCTCAAAGAATTTTTTCTCTACACGAAGCAAAGAGATGAAGTCATCAAAGCTTACCTGGCAGAGTTGCTTCCTCCTCTCGATCAAGAATTTCCCACTTTCCCGGACTCAATATTGCCCACTGCAAAAGAAAATGCCACGGCATTTATAGCTACTTCAACTCTGACCAGGCGAGCTGCACCTGATCTAAATCAAGTACCATCCCCAGCTGAGCCATCAGAGGAGGCACGACCAACAGAGCCGGAGAACGAGGAACAAGCCCCAGAAGCGCAATCACTAGCACAAGAACAAACTCCTGAAAATGTCACGACATTTTCAGAGGAGCAAGCCCAGATTTAAGATCAACTGGACCCCACTGCTGAAAAAGAAAAGGAAGACGAGTTTATTTCTTCACTTTTCGAAGACCCTCCCGCACCGCCAGCACAACAACAAGAAGAACACCACCCAACAGCTCCGACAGTTGAATCACAAATGCCCTCTCCTTAGAGGAAGAAATCGAAGCGCAAACTCAAAATGTCGGCTGGGAAGCTCCCAACCCCACCTTCAGCTGTTAGCAAATCAAAATCACGGGGAGCCGATGAAGAGACTGACCCTGAAGTCAGCCCACCCCCGTTGAAGCGCCGAACCTCGCGTCGAATTGCCACCACACCGTCCAAGTAGCCAAGGTACATCTCATTGCATTTCATTTACTTGCATTGCATAGCATATAGTTTAATTTTTTTAGGTGCATTGAGGACAATGCTTGCCTCAAGTTTGGGGGAGGTATCGTTCTCAACTCTTTTTCATGCGCATGATAGCTACAGTTGTAGAAAAATGCCTTGACATTTGTAAAAGTTTAGGTTAAGTTTTTAGTGTTATAGTTAGTGATGCCTGATGATGATATTCCTTATATGGACAGTATTGAATTGAATGCATGACTTGGGATTTGAATAGAACCTGCCTTAGAATTTGGTTGGTCGTGATTATTTTATTGTTACACGAGTGTATGTTCTCCATGCTTAGGAAAGTTAGAAAATTTTTTATAGAATGAAAACTTGAATAGCTTAGCATGCTTAAATGAATTTTGATGTTAATAGAGAACCCCCAATAGTTAGTATTAGAAGTTGAAAATAAATGTCTGGACATATCTGTAGAGGGATACTCCGCTATGCCATGGCACTTACGCATTTCCATGAGCATATGAGTTACTGAAAGAGGCACAGGGTGACACTACACTTTTAACTTGCCATGGCATTGCCTGGATACTGCGTTTAAATAAATGGCAGATATGGTATGAGTAGAAGGTATTGTGACAGGCTGGCTCCTCTCGTAGCAGTTTGTTGGCATGTAAAAAAATGTATATATATATATATATAAATATGGGGAGTATTAAAAATATGCTTTAATGAACAAACATGCCTTGCTAGAATAGCGAACATTACTTAGAATTTTTCTAAGTTAACTAAGCATAGATTAGATGCACTCACTCATGTACACACACACGCAGTCGACCTGGTCCTAGGGCAGTGTTCTTGAAAATTCCTCAAGTCTTATATGTGTATGTCATGACATTTTCTGAGGGCTGAAACTCTGACCTATTGCTTGCCTAGATTTTGAATTTTTCATGAAATTATTTCTCTGCTAGCTGCTATCCATTGCTTGAGGACAGGCAATAGCTTAAGTTTGGGGGTGTGATAACTCCGCAAAAAGGTTATATTTTAGGCCATTTTACTTAAGTTATTGAGTGCCCTTAGGCTCATATAGGATCATGTAGTTGCATTTAGGGTCATAACATTGCATATAATCTTTTGGTTATGCCTTGGCATTTTCATATGGTAATAGGTGCTATCTCACGAGAAAGGTAGTTCTTTTTAGTGGTGTTGTGCAGGGAAGCAGAAACGAAAGTTGAGGCAATTTGTCATGGCATTTGCAGAAGGATAGCAAAAGGAAAATGCCATGGCAAAGCTAGAGAACTCCTGGGCTGAGCTAAACGACAAAGAGATATTTTGATAAGAGTGCTAGCTGGTGCTACCAAAGCCGCTCGGGACCACTACAGCTGGCTACAACCACCTCAGTAGGGTACCACTACCATATTGCCTATATACGAGCCACCTGGGTAGGGGACCACTGTCACCTCTGCCAGTCCTGCAGAAATGCCAGGACAAAATGAGGGCAGAAATGGACTTTTATACATCTTTTAGGGTTTTCCACCCTTTTTAAAAGACATGGTGACCTACACAAAAACAAAGGCTTTTTAGAGGAACAACCAGAAAAGAGAGACCTTTGAGGCGGCGGAAAGCTTCCACCTTTCTCCTCCAAACTCCGGCCAAGGGGACCTCCATTGATAGAGCTCGAAGGGAGTGGTGTGCTAGGCACCCGAGAGGGGCTAGCACACCAAGGCGTCCCATGGTGGTTGAAGAGCCGGCGGCAGTGCACACTGAGGGTGTCTTCTAGTCCTCCTTCCGTGCTTTATTTTGTTTATCTTTTCATGAGGATGATTGTTAGATGTTTAAGATTTATGTGGATGATTTATCTTAACATTTAGCCCCACCATGTAACTTTGTTTCGTTGGTTGTTTTTATGGATGACTATGTTTTATTTCTATTTAATATATTGCCTACTAAGTGTTTGTATATTTGCTTTGCTCATTGTTGGTAATTATTTAAGCATTGTAATAGGCACGAGAGTGTCCCGTGTTTAGGTACATGTTAGAGCACTCGAGAGAGGCGTAACTATAGATCCTTAGATCATCCGAGAGGAGCTAAGGGAGGATCTACGTGAGCAATGGGTTCTAGACTGAAAATAGGGCCTAGTTGGATCCTAGAGCACTCGAGAGAGGCGTAGGTGAAGGCTTCAACGACTAAAAGGAGTGTGTTTTACCGATAGACTAAGGTGTTATTCGCGTGACAGGCGAGAATACCATGGCATTTTAGAATATCAGGTTCCTATGACTCGAGAGAGCGAGAACACTTTAGAAACCTCTGTCGAGTAGGTATACACCGTAGTGGATATATGTTAGGTAGGGGTAAGGGGTAGGAAACCATAGAAGCCACCATCAGGCATTCCCGAGAGAGTTCATCAATAGAGGAGAAGTACAATATATTGTTTAAAGTGTTCCTGCATTCTGTTTTTGCCTCCGCATTTACAACTTACTTTCATTGTTTTGCTTGTTACTCAACGATCTCTCTGCTATTCACTCACACACCACCTCCATACATTCACCTTGCCATCATCATCCATACCATTTTGCCTTGACATATTTTAGTTGCTTGCATTCTAGAATTGCCATAGCATTTTCATTTTACACCTTCACCGTACATAACCATTTTCTCTTGTTTATATCTTTACCTTTGTTTTCCTTTTTACTTTGTGACAACCCTTTTTGTCTTGGCAAATTTGACTACATGCTTTACATAGATCCTCGTGAGAACGATACTCACTCACCCTATTATTACTTGTACGACTGTGTATACTTGCACATATATGTGTGTTCACATACATCATTTATAGCACTAAACAGAACACACCAAGAATCAAGATTGAAAGTGAAGACATTCAAGGGAAGAGTCACTGCCGCAGCAGTGAACAGTGTCAGTGCCGCAGTAGTTATAACGGGTAGAAATGCCCAACGGCTAGTTTGGCGTAATTTTAGCCGTGGCAGTTAATGCCAACGGCTAGAAAACGACTAGTTGGATTAAAACACGGCAGTACAAGGCCAGGGCCTATATAAACACATTCTCACTTTGAATTATTCACTTTTGCATTCTTGATTTCTTACGAACTCTTTGCCTATCTCTCAAACTTCTTAACAACTGTTACAAACCTCTTTGCTTACATTTCTCCATGGCAGCATATAAAAGATTCGCCCCCGCCGCTATTGAAGAATGCTTCAACAAATCCTTCGTTGCACGGATATTGTGAGAAGAACAAGGCTTCCAGCACTCAGATGCGGAGAACTATGGAATCGAGAATTACTTGTTCGATAAGATAGCATATCAAGAATGGAAAATCTTTTGTTTACAGCCTGCTCAGGCCAACGCCACAATTGTGAGGGAATTTTACGCGCATGGTCCAAGAGAAGATTCACTCTATGTCCACTGCCGAGTCAGACCAGTTCAACTTGATGCTAACACCATCAATTTGTTCTATGGCCTCCAACCTGCTCGTGATGATCATGCCGCATTTCTAGAGGACATCAACAATGAGGACTATGAACTCATCAAAGATGACCTTTGCTATGATAACACACAATTGGAAACCGGATCACACAAAGGCTCTGTGGCAAGACAAAATCTCAGGCCCGAGGCAAAGTTGTGGAACACGTTCGTGAAACGCCGCCTCATCCCAACATCCCACAACAGCACGGTAGATAAGAAGAGATTGGTTCTCATCAAATCCATCATCAACAAAAGGAGTATCAATGTCGGACAGTTGATCCTACAAGAAATCTATGAATGTGGTAGGAAGGAAAGAGGGCCGTTGTACTTTCCATGTTTAATCACGGGACTTTGCACTGCTATCGGTGTCTCAATCGAGGATACAGATGAGATCACCGTCCATAGGCGTGGATGGACAAGGGAATTCTGCCACAAAATTATGCAAATAACCAAGGCAGAACCAGTCCAAGCAACTCCTCTGTTGGGGCCCAATACACGGCAGACATACCTGCTGCTTCCCACAGTGCTGCCACGGCAGATACTTACCAGGAGATACTCCAGCGGATGGCAGCCATGGATTTGAGACAGCAAAGGTACATGGAGTATCAGAGGGATTTCAACAATGCCTTAGCCCAGATGATGGTCACCAACTTCCCAAACCAAGGGGTGTAGTTCCCCGACTTCCCCCCGGATATGTTTGTCACGGCCGCACCTTACACTGAAACAACTCCAGCACCAGAAGGACCGAGGTCATTCTATGCCACTGGACCATCACAGCCATTCTACTCAGTAGGCCCATGATAAGTGCTCAACACACTATCACTTTTTACACCTTTTGTTGGCATTAATCACCGAAATTACACCCACTTGAACCAATGCATGTACTCAATGTGATATATTTAGAAGTCATGCTACTAGAGATAATACTTACAAAAAAGGCACGTTTTACTGCATTTTCATATCTGTGCAGGAGAACCAGTGCCGCAGCAGCGACAAGGCCGAGGCAGGACCTGATGCCGAGGCAGCAGCTGAGAGCCAGGAAGCAAGACTGTAGGCGACTGGAAGATAAAAATCCAAGGGACATGTCTGGACTTAAAGCCCATGGATCGGAGCTGTCTAGCATGAGGAAAAGCCCAAGACAAGGCCATGCGGGAAAACCCCCTTAGCCGAATTAAACTTGGAAATATTTTAATTATGTACATGACTTGTTCCCTACTCCAAGTTGTATTCTACTTAGGAAAGGTTTGCCCTAGGTCTAGCTTATATAAAGACCTAGCCACCCAATGTAACATATACGGAAAAACCTAGAGAGAAAGAGCTGACTTATAATCTTATTTTCTTTCTCTCCATCATGTTCTAAGTTTCTTTAGGGTTTAGGTGAAGGTTGTTAGTATTTGTGAGAGGAGATTGTTCTTTGTCTTTGATTCAATGCAATAAAGTTATCAAGGTTTGCTTATCCTTTGTTATTCCTTGTTCTTGCATTCAAGCCCGGGAGGGAAGTTTGTGAATAATCCATTTATCTAAGCTCGGGAGAGTTAGATTCACGAAAGGGGTAAGTACGGTGTTTCAATCGCGAAACACTAACTCGGCCTAGGGATAGGTTAAGAGTTTCAGCGGCTGAAAGAAGTGTGAGATTGGTTGGTGAGTATAATTGGTTCTCGCCGGGAGGTATCATCAAGGACTAGTCATCAACAGCACTCTGACTTAGGGATAAGCGGAGTCATTCAAGGACACTTTGCCGAACTTTGGTAAAGTCCAACCACGAGCAAGGGATTGCCGCGGCGGACAAGTATCGTCGCTGCCAAGGCAGTGAACTGCAGTGCCGCGGAGGTAGTGACATACGATTGCATTGAGTAGAGACAAGTCAATCAAATCCACAATACAACGCAATTGGATCCTGACCCATCTCTCTCTATTATTAAATCTCTTTACTTTGCTTAGTTGTTTTAGTTTAGTTAAACCAATCTCAATCACTTGTGTTTTACTTTATTTCTTTCTATAGAAAAAGAAGACGAAGAAGACATATTAAGTCTACCAGTCCCTGTGGAGACGATAATCCGATAATTACTTATCACTTATTACTTTCGATGTGTCCACTTGCACTAAACGCGCACTTTTGACACGCGACAGCCCACCTCCGCCACAAGAGCCTGTCGCGGCATCATCTTCCAGCCGAAGACCATCCAAGAGGAGAGCAGCAGGCTCTCCCGTAATCATAAGGAGTTTCTCGTCAGAGATGGACTCCTTCATGCAGCAGCCCCACTTCATTGCCGAGCCCAACACACAACCCGCCCGAGCAGATGACATGGAAGATGAAGATGCAGGTGGGATAGAAATCATGGCAACCGAAGAAATTGGGGACGAGGAGGAAGGAGAAGAAGTCAATGCCCCATTGCAAGGGACGCCACCTACAAGAATCTAGCCACCTCGAACAACCAAAATGCAGCAATCACCAGTGCAGGGATCCAAACTTAAACTGTCAGCAACAAGGCTAAGGAAACTTGTCATCCACAACAGTTCTTCGAAGTATTTTTAATCATTTTCATACCTATATGCTGTTTTAATTTTTTTTTATAAATCTTTATGTTTGTTTCCTGTCTTCTGCATGTATTTAAGCATTGGGGACAATGCTCAGTTCGAGTTTGGGGGTGCAGATTCACTGCCGAGGCAATCCATTGCCGCGGCCTTGTCCTGAAAGGAAGCAAATTAAATTTACGTTGAAATTTTTTCGTCTACCACCCTACTTGAATTATTGCCTATACTTTTGCACTGCTCTACATCATTATTGCCTAGTTTATTCTCCTTGGGCTATAGAAATCTTTCTCCTCACCATGGCTAGGTCCTGTTTAGAAGGATAAACCTTAGGATGCTTAAGGACTAAAATTTAGAAGCTTGCTATAGGATTGAATCTAAAAACACTTTTGGGACTTGTTTGACTATAGGAATTCTTTTGATGAACTTAGGTGATAAAGGCTTAGATTTTTGGAATAATGACTAGAGGTGCCTATTACCGACTCTAGGACTTACACTTTGATAAGTGCTCAACTCACTATCACTTTTTACACCTTTTATGGGCATTAATCATTAAATCTACACCCACTTGGACCAATGCATATACTTAATATGATATATTTAGAAGTGATGCTTATAAAGATGATATTCACAGAAAAGGCAAGTTTTACTGCAGTTTTACATCTGTGCAGGAAATACTATTGCTGCGGCAGCAACGTGGCCGAGGCAGGACCTAATGCCGAGGCAGCAGCTGAAAGACAAGTAGCGATATTTTAGGCGATTGGAAGAGAAAAATACAATGGACGTTTCTGGACATGCAGCACATGGATCGGAGCTGGTTAGCACGAGGAAAAGCCCAAGACAAGGCCACGCGGGAAAGCTTCTTATTTGGAATAAACTTGGAAATTTTTTATTTATGTACATGACTTGTTCCTACTCCAAGTTGTATTCTACTTAGGAAAGGTTTGCCCTAGGACAAGCCTATATAAGACCTAGCCGTCCAAGGGAATAGGGGAGCCGATTCTTAGAGAGTTCATCCTAAGACTCATTGTTTTCTTTCTCTCAAATTATGTTCTAATTTTTTTTAAGGTTTATGTGAAGGTTGTCGAATACTTGTGAGAGGAGATTGTACTTTGTTCTTTGTTTCAATGCAATAAAATATCAAGATTTGCTTATCTTTTTCCATTCTTTTTCTTGCATTCAAGCTCGGGAGAGAAGTTTGTGATAATCTATTTATCTAGACTCGGGAGAGTTAGATTCACGAAAGGGATAAATACGGTATTTCAATCGCGAAATACTAACTCGGCCTAGGGATAGACTAAAAGAAGTGTGAGATTGGTTGATAATTATAATTGATTCACGCCGGGAGGTATCGTCACGGATTGATCACCAACAGTACTTCGACTTAGGGATAAGCGGAGTCATCCAAGGACACTTTGCCGAACTTTGATAAAGTCCACCCATGAGCAAGGGATTGCCACGGCGGACAAGTATCATTGCTGCCAAGGTAGTAATCTGCAGTACTGCGGAGGCAGTGATGTACAATTGCATTGGACAGAGACAAGTCAATCAAATCCACAATACAACATAACTGGATCTTGCCCTCTCTCTTAATCAGATCTCATCCTTTTACTTAGTTGTCTTTATTTCAAATCATTTAGTTTCATCAAAACCCAAATTACCTGCGTCTTTATTTTATTTCTTTTTACAGAGCAAGAAGACGAAGGAGACATATTAAGTAGACCAATCCCTGTGGACACAATACACGATTATATTGATCACTTTATTACTTGCGATGTGTCCACTTGCACCAATTGCGCACTTTTGACACGTAGCAAGTTTTTGGCGCCGTTGTCGGGGATTGGTAACTAAATTTTCTTTTCTTTATTTTCTTGCTTTTTAATTTTTATTTTACTTTGTTGTTTTTCTTGTTGTATGACCAGGGCCAACCCAACCAACCCTTTTTACGAGTTAGATCCAGAGATCAAACGTACACAACAAAGGTTGAGGAGAAAAATCCAAAGAGCCATGGCAGATCATCCGACAGGACAAAACTTACCTACCGGCAATGGAGGTCTTCCGCCGCCACTAGGGTCGCGGTAGCTCACTGTCAGAGATTTCCTGGAAGAGGACTTAAATGGGTTAAACCCAGGAGTCGTTACACCGGAAATAGAAGTAGCCCACTTTGAGCTAAAACATGTCATGTTCAATATGCTCAACACTATTGGACAGTTTGGTGGGTCTATGACTGAAGATGCCAGGCAGTACCTCAAGTCATTCATGGAGATATGCAATTCCTTGAAAATCCAAGGAGTCCATGAAGATGTCTTGAGATTGAAATTATTCCCCTATTCACTGAGGGATAGGGCGAAAACTTGGTTAAATAGCATTCCAGCAGGATCAATAGGATCTTGGAGTGAATTATGCCGAGATTTCATTACACGCTTTAATCCTACAAATTTATATGATCAAATTCGTAATGAAATCACTTCTTTTCGATAGGCAGATGATGAACCTATGAACGAGGCATGGGAGCGCTACAGGGAGTTACTACACAAGTGTCCTTTGCATGGATTTCCCCTATGGAAACAAGTGACCATGTTCTATAATGCCACTAATGCCCCGACAAGAATGATGTTAGATGCCTCGGAAAATGGAACACTCCTTAACAAAGCACCTGAGGAAGCTATTGAGATTCTAAACAAACTCGCAAAGAATGATTTTCAATTCCCTACATCTAGGCGAGGAGGAGTAAGATGCCAAGCCACAGTGAATGAGTTAGACACATCAAATTCAGTGGCAGCACAATTGGCCTCTCTTACCAAGATGGTGCAAAATATGCAACTACAACAAAATACCCGTGAGGTTAAGGCCATTGATTCTTTTTGCGATTTATGTGGAGGTAACCACAATTCTTCTGATTGTATGAATCAAGAATCCAACCTGTATGTTGGAAACTGTAACCGAAACAATATGATTTCCAACACATACAACCCCTCATGGAAGAGGCATCCAAACTTATCATGGAGTAATCCTAACAATGCCTTAAATCCAACCACCCAACCCCCAGGATTCCAACAACCAATGCAACATCTACCGTCGCCGCAGGTCCAACAGCCAATGCTGCAGCAGCAGTCTGTAAGTTCCTTGGAAAATTCTCTGAAAGCATTCATGATGAAAACTGAGTCATATATGGCAGAGAATAGCAACTTCATCAAAAGAGCAGATGCATTCATAAATAGGACTGAGATGAGGTTGCAAAACCAAGAAGCACTAGACCACAAGGACGACTACCTAACAATACTGAAGTTGCTAAGGTAATAGGCCATGAACAGTGTAAGGTAATCACTACTAGGAGTGGTCTACAGCTGAAGGAAAAGATAGGAATTCCAGCAGTCCAAGTTCCATCAAAAGAACCAGAAAAAGAGGATTTAGATGCTGAACAAACTGATCATGATACCACTGCCCCAGCAGAGAACTCAGCAGTTCCTGAACAATCTACCGAGACAGCAACCACCCTAGTGGTGCCAGGTATTAAGTTCCAAACTAAAGAAACCCTGGATGAGATGAGACCACCACCACCCTTCCCACAAAGGTTGAAGAAGCAAAAATAGGACCATCAATTCAAGAAATTTCTTGATATTTTAAAGCAAGTCCACATCAACTTACCATTCGTAGAGGCAATTGAACAAATGCCTAATTATGCTAAATTTTTTAAAGACATTTTGTCTAAGAGAAAAAGACTAGGTGAATTCGAAATAGTGACTGCTACCGAAGGATGCAAGGCAATGCTACACAATCGTATGCCACCAAAATTGAAGGATCCTGGATGCTTTATCATACCTTGTGCAATAGGTAATAACTATGAAGGTAAGGCCCTATGCAACTGTTGCGTGTCAAAAGGGCGCAATTGGTACAAGTGGACACATCGCAAGTAATAAAGTGATAAGTATTATCATGTATCGTCTCCACAGGGATTGGTATACTTAATATGCCTTCTTCGTCTTCTTGTTCTGTAAAAAGAAATAAAATAAAAACACAAGTAATTTGAGTTTGGATGAAACTAAATAAACTGAAATAAAACAACTAAGTAAACGAATGAGAATTGATTAATAGAGAGAGGTCAGGATCCAGTTGCGTTGTATTGGTGATTTGATTGACTTTTTTCTGTCCAATGCAATTGTATATCACTGCCACGGCAGTACTGCAGATTACTGCCTTGGCAGCGACGATACTTGTCCGCCGCGGCAATCCCTTGCTTGTGGGTGGACTTTACCAAAGTTTGGCAAAGTGTCCTTGGATGACTTCGCTTATCCCTAAGTAGAAGTACTATTGATGACTAGTCCTTGATGATACCTCTCAGCGTGAATCAATTATACTCACCAACAAATCTCACACTTCTTTTAGCCGCTGAAACTCTTAACCTATCCCTAGGCCGAGTTAGTATTTCGCGATTGAAACACCGTACTTATCCCTTTTGTGAATCTAACTCTCCAGAGTCTAGATAAATGGATTACTCACAAACTTCTCTCCCGAGCTTGAATATAAGAACAAAGAAGGGCAAAGGATAAGCAAACCTTGATAGTTTTATTGCATTGAAACAAAGAACAAAGTACAATCTCCTCTAAAAAATACTTAACAACCTTCACCTAAACCCTAAGAAAGCTTAGAACATAATTTGAGAGAAAGAAAACAATAAATCTTAGGGTGAACTATCTATGAATCGGCTCTCCTATTCCCTAAGACGGCTAGGTCTTATATAGGCTTGGCCTAGGGCAAACCTTTCCTAAGTAGAATACAACTTAGAGTAGGGAACAAGTCATGTACATAAATAAAATATTTCCAAGTTTATTCCAACTAAGAAGCTTTCTCGCGTGGCCTTATCTTGGGCTTTTCCTCATGCTAACCAGCTCCAATCCATGTGCTTCATGTCCAGAAACGTCCCTTGTATTTTTCTCTTCCAATCGCCTACAGTATTGCTTCCAGTCTCTCAGCTGCTGCCTCGGCATCAGGTCCTACCTCGGCCATGTTGCTGCCGCGACATTAGTTTCTCCTGCATAGATGTAAAAAAGCAGTAAAACTTGCCTTTTCTGCAAATATCATCTTTATAATCATAACTTCTAAATATATTACATTAAGTATATACTTTGGTCCGAGTGGGTGTAAGTTTAGTGATTAATGCCCATAAAAGGTGTAAAAAGTGATAGTGAGTTGAGCACTTATCAGTGACCTTGGAGCAAGCATCAACCTAATGCCCAAATCTGTTTTTCAAAAGCTTGGAAAGAGCAAAACCTAGAACAATGATGCTCCAACTTACGGATCGATCATATGTGCAACCCGAAGGCAAAATCGAGGACATATTGGTAAGAGTTGACAAATTTATTTTTCTCATTGACTTTCTTATCCTTGATTGTGAAGCAGATGATAATGCACCGATCATCTTGGGGAGACCTTTCCTTGCCACTGGACGAACACTAATTGATGTGGAAAAAGGAGAGTTGAAAATGAGGGTCAATGACCAACAAGTCAAACTCAATGCCTTCTACAATTTGAAAAGGCATGATGATGCAGAAGAGTGCAAAGTCCTTCACAGCACAAATGCAGGCACAAAGATATCCTGTTTCAACAGCCACTGCCTAGGCAGTATGCTTTTCAAGAAAATGGAAATACGTTATGGCAGAATATTTTGCAGGAAAAGTAAGGCAGATGTGGAGGAAACCAACAGGACAACACACTGTCCAGTCAAAAAGGGTGCGGTAAAGATCAGGAAAAACAAATATGGAAATAAAGCCAATAGCTAACACTTGAAGAGCCACTTTGGCCAGCGAGAGAGAATCACCTTGGGAGATGCATTTGCATGCACTCCACCAGTAACATGATATCTCACCTTTCTTTTTACTATATTAGGATTAGTTTAGTTTATATTTTAATTTCTATAATTTTTGCTTTTGCTTTAATTATTTCTCTCGTTTGTGTTCAATTTTTATTTAGGATAATAAGCAAGAATAAAGGAGAAATAGTTCATAGCAGGAATTCTGCCGGGGCAGAAAACAGTGTCAGAGCCGCAGTAGTTCCAACGGGCAGAACAGTGTAACGGCTAGTCTACTGAGATTCCCGCCGCGACAGTAATTACAAATGGCAGTAAAAGTTTAACGGCTATAAAACGGCTAGTGGTTTAAACGGCTACAAGGCCGAGGCCTATATAAGCAATCTCTCCCTCTTGAACTATTCACTCTTGCATTCTTGTTTTCTTTAGAATATTTGCTAATCTTGCTCTCACAATACTCTCTGCCTACTCACAACCCAATTTCGGGCACCTCTAGCATGAAGAAGAGTAATTCCTAGAGTCGGTGATAGCCACCTCTAGCCACTTGCCCAAAAATCTAAGTCTTTATCACCTAAGTTCATTAAAAGAATTCCTATAATCCAACAAGTCCCAAAAGTGTTTAAAATTTATCTTGTAGTAAGCTTCTAAGTTTTCATCCTTAAGTATCCTAAGGTTAAACCTTCTTAACAGGACCTAATCATGGTAAGGAGAAAGATTTCTATAGCCTTAAAGAATAAACTAAGGCAATACTGTTGATAGGCAGTGCAAAAGTATGGGCAACTGATTCAAGTAAGGCGGGGAGCGTAAAAAATTAAAAAAAATCACTTAAATACTCCCTTTTTTTGGCAAGGCCTCGGCAGTAGATTGCCTCGACAGTTGATCTACACCCCCAAACTCGAACCAAGCATTGTCCTCAATGCTTTATATTAGAACAGAATAATGGGCAACAAAAATATGAAAGGAAATAAGCACCATATCAAGAAACAAACAGCAAATAATATTGAATATATGAAAAATTTAAAGAGACTCCGAAGAGCTGCTTGTAACAATCTTTCTTCGAGGTCGAGTTGCTGATTGCTTGATTCTTGGTGAGGGCGATGGCTGAGCTTTTGCTTGCCGGGGCGGTTGGACTCTGGTTGGGTTGTCTTTTGCAATGGAGCGTCCGCTTCGTTTATGTGCTTATTGTCAAAAACAAAATATAATCAACAAGTAAGTATTAAATATCCTAAAATAAAAGCAAAATTAAAATTATTCCTAAAAATTGCAGTAAAATAAAATGGAAGATCAAAACATTAAGTCTCCATAGGAGTGCGTGCAAATGCATCTCCTAAGGTGATGGTCTCCATAGTATTTATGTCATGTGGCCCAGAATAGTGCTTCAAACGTTGGTCATTCACATTGAATTCATGCTCATCCTTTAGTGATTTGATCATTACTGCTCCATGTGGGAAAACTCGAACAACTTCAAATGGGCCTGACCATCTGGATTTGAGTTTTCCTGGAAACAGTTTGAGCCTGGAGTTGAAAAGGAGAACGCGCTTCCCCGGCAGGAACTGCCTAGGCAATAACTTACGGTCATGCCATCTTTTAGTTTTATCTTTATAGATCTTGGCATTCTCATAGGCTGTTGTTCGGAATTCTTCTATCTCATTAAGGTCTAGCACCCTTTTCTGGCCAGCTTTTTCCCAATCCATGTTTAAATTCTTTACTGCCCAGTGGGCTTTATGCTCAATTTCTACAGGTAAGTGGCAAGCTTTCCCAAATACAAGCCTATATGGAGATGTTCTCAATGGGGTTTTGAAGGTTGTCCTATAGACCCATAAAGCATCGTCTAGACGATAAGACCAATCCTTTCGAGATGGATTTACCACCTTTTCAAGGATCTGTTTTAATTCCTTGTTTGATATTTCAGCTTGCCCATTTTTCTGTGGGTGGTAGGCTGTAGCAAGTCTATGGGTGATACCGAGTTTCTTTAGTGCCGCGACAATGAGTCTGTTATCAAAGTGTTTACCTTCATCACTTATTATTGCTCTAGGGATTCCAAATCTTGTAAAAATATTTTTCTTGAGAAATTTTTGAACTGTCTTGGAATCATTGTGAGGTGTGGCAATTACTTTGACCCACTTTGATACGTAATCCAATGCTACTAAGATGTAGAGATTGCCTTGTGATGATGGGAATGGTCCCATGAAATCTATGCCCCAAACATCAAACAGTTCCACTTCCAATATGGGTTGTAATGGCATCTCATGCCGTCTCGAGATATTGCCCGTGCGTTGGCATCGGTCACAGTTTTTGTAATAGTCGTGGGCATCTTTGTAGAGTATGGGCCAATAGAGGCCTGATTGGAACACTTTTGCTGCTGTTCTATTTCCGCCAAAATTCCCGCCGTAAGGTGAATCATGACATTGATGGAGTACTGCTTTCTATTCTTCTTCTGGGACACATCTTCTTATAACCTGATCTGCACAATGTTTAAAAAGAAGAGGGTTGTCCCAGAAATAATGCTTTGCATTATGCTGAAACCTCTTCTTTTCGTTATAGTTAAGGTTATAAGGGATAATACCACTAGCTAAATAATTAACAAGATCACCATACTAGGGAGTGGTTGTTACTGCAGCAAGGTCTTCTATTAATGTTGCGGAGATGTATTCAGAAAATGCCTCGGCGGCATAATTGTATGCTGCCGTGGTCTCTGTCTCGGCAGTGTCCCTTGCAGTTGTCGCAATATGCAATATTTGTTCATCTGGGAATGCATCTTGTATCTCTGCAGGTGAGTTGTTTTTTTCTTTGTTCTTCAATCTAGAGAGGTGATTGGCTACCTGATTTTCTGTACCTCTTCTATCTTTGATTTCCGCATCAAATTCTTGTAAAAGAAGGATCCATCTAATCAGTCTAGGCTTGGTATCCTTCTTTGAGATTAGGTACTTAATTGCCGAATGGTCAGTGTGGACAGTAACCTTTATTCCGATAAGATATGATCGAAATTTTTCAAAAGCAAATACTACTGCTAGTAATTCTTTTTCTATTGTGATGTAATTGATTTGGGCATCATTAAGCGTTTTACTAGCATAGTAGATTACATGGAACAAGTTGTTCTTTCTCTGCCCAAGTGCTTCCCCGACAGCATGATCGCTAGCGTCACACATCAATTCAAATGGCAAGGACCAATCTGGTGGGATCACTATTGGTGCAGTGATTAGCTTATCCTTGAGATCTTCGAATGCTTCAGTGCATTCCTCATTGAATTCGAATTTCCTATCTTGTTCAAGCAAGTTGCAAAGAGGTTTAGAAATTTTGGAAAAATTAGAAATAAACCTTCTATAAAAACCTGCATGGCCCAAGAAACTTCGAACTCCTTTCACAGAAATTGGTGGAGGTAAATTCTTGATCACATCAATCTTGGCTTTATCAACTTATATTCCTTTTGATGATATTTTATGGCTCAATACTATGCCTTCATTTACCATAAAGTGGCATTTTTTCCTGTTTAGGACTAGATTGGATTCCTCACATTTTTGCAGCACTTTTTCTAGATTGCCGAGGCAGTGATCAAAGCTATCTCCAAAGACTGAAAAATTATCCATGAATATCTCTAGGAAGTCCTCTATCATGTCAAAAAAAATCGCCATCATGCATCTCTGAAAGGTTGTCGGGGCATTGCACAGGCCGAACGGCATCCTTCTAAATGCATATGTTCCATATGGGCAGGTGAAGGTGGTTTTTGCCTGGTCTTCTGGATCAATGGCAATTTGATTGTATCCTGAATAACCGTAAAAAAAACAGTAATAAGTTTTACCAGCAAGTCTATCAAGCATTTCATCAATAAATGGTAAAGGGAAGTAATCCTTCTTTGTTGCCTTATTCAACTTGCGATAATCCATACAAACCCTCCAACCGGTCACAGTCCTGGTTGGGATTAGTTCATTGTTCTCGTTGGTTATGACAGTCATACCACCTTTCTTTGGTACACATTGTACTGGGCTTACCCATGCACTGTCAGAGATAGGATAAATAATTCCTGCATCAAGTCACTTGATTATTTCCTTACGTACTACCTCCTTCATGGCGTGGTTAAGTCTCCTTTGAGCCTCAACAGTGGGTTTATGGTCTTCCTCTAAAAGGATTTTATGCATACATACTGTTGGGCTTATTCCCTTCAAATCATCAATTGACCACCCAATTGCCTTTTTGTGCTGCCGCAACATCTCTATCAGTGTTTTTTCCTGTTCTGGTAGCAACTTAGAAGAAATAATTACAGTCATTGTGTGGTTGTCTCCCAAATAAGCATATTTTAGTTTTTCAGGTAAGGGTTTTAATTCCGTGAACAGGGGTTCATTACTTACAGATTTTTCATTCTTACATGGGTAATCTAGAGGTTCGAAGTACTTACCTGGAAGGTGTGTTGTCCAGTTAGCTTCCTCATTCTATGTTGTTTCAACACTGTCCAAAGTTCTGCTGTAACAGTCTTCCGTATCACTGCCGAGGAATACCTGTGATGTGTCGTTAAGATTACTGCCGAGGCAGTGGTTGCTGAGACAAGGTATTACACTAACTTCATCTGTATTATACAGCATCTGACATTCTTCTTCCGGCTCATCATGTTTTTTCATAATTTGGAACACATTTAATTCGACTTGTTGATCATTGATTCTCATTGTCAACTCTCCTTTTTCCACATCAATTAGTGTTCGTCCAGTGGCAAGGAAAGGTCTCCCCAAGATGATCGGTGCATTATCATCTGCTTCACAATCAAGAACAAGAAAATCAGCGGGAAAAATAAATTTATCAAATCTTACCAGTATGTCCTCGATTTTGCCTTCAGGTTGCACATATGATCGATCCGCAAGTTGGAGCATAACTGTTGTAGGTTTTGCCCTCCCTATTCCAAGCTTTTGAAAAACAGATTTGGGCATTAGATTGATGCTTGCTCCAAGGTCGCATAGGGTCTTACCTTCATAATTGTTACCTATCGCACAAGTTATGATAAAGCAGCCAGGATCCTTCAATTTTAGTGGCATGCGATTGTATAGCATTGCCATGCATCCCTCTGTAGCAGCCACTGTTTCGAACTCACCTAGTCTTTTTCTTTTAGACACAATGTCCTTTAAGAATTTAGCATAATTAGGCATTTGTTCAATTGCCTCTACGAAAGGTAAGTTGATGTGGACTTGCTTTAAAATATCAAGAAATTTCTTGAATTGATGGTCCTATTTTTGCTTTTTCAACCTTTGTAGGAAGGGTGGTGGTGGTTTCATCTCGTCCAGGGTTTCTTTAGTTTGGAACTTAATACCTGGCACCACTGGGGTTGTTGCTGTCTCGGCAGATTGTTCAGGAGCTGCTGAGCTTTCTGCTGGGGCAATATTATCCGGATCAACATCTAAATCCTCTTTTGTTGGGTCTGATGATGGAACTTGGCCTGTTGGAATTCCTCTCTTTTCCTTCAGCTGTAGACCACTCCTAGTAGTGATTGCCTTACACTATTCATGGCCTATTACCTTAGCAACTTCAGTATTGCTAGGTAGTCCTCCTTGTGGTCTAGTGTTTATGTTTTGAGCAAATTGCCCAACCTGAGTTTCCAATGCCTTAATTGTTGCCTCTTGGTTCTGCAACCTCATCTCAGTCCTATTTATAAACGCATTTGTTCTTTTGATGACGTTGCTATTCTCTGCCATGTATGACTCAGTTTTCATCATGAATGCTTTCAGAGAATTTTCCAAGGAACTTACAGATTGCTGCTGGATCTGCTGCTGCAGCAATGGCTGCTGGACCGGCGGCGGCGGCGGAAGTTGTTGCATTGGTTGTTGGAATCCTGGGGGTTGGGTGGTTGGGTTTAAGGCATTGTTAGGATTGCTCCATGATAAGTTTGGATGCCTCTTCCATGAGGGGTTGTATGTGTTGGACATCATATTGGTTCGATTATAGTTTCCAACGTACATGCCGGTTTCTTAATTCATACAGTCAGAAGAATTTTGGTTACCTCCACATAAATCACAAAAAGAATCAATCACCTTAACCTCACGGGTGTTTTGTTGTAGTTGCAAATTTTGCACCATCTTGGTAAGAGAGACCAATTGTGCTGCCACTGAATTTGATGTGTCTAGCTCATTCACCGTGGTTTGGCATCTTACTCCTCCTCACCTAGATGTAGGGAATTGAAAATCGTTCTTTGCGAGTTTGTTTAGTATTTCAATAGCTTCCTCAGGTGCTTTGTCCAAGAGTGTTTCGTTCGCCGAGGCATCTAACATCATCCTTGTAGGGGCATTTGTAGCATTATAGAACATGGTGACTTGTGTCCATAGGGGAAATCCATGCAAAGGACACTTGTGCAGTAACTCTCTGTAGCGCTCCCATGCCTCATACATAGGTTCTTCATCTGCCTGTCGAAAAGAAGTGATTTCATTACGAATTCGATCATATAAATTTGTAGGATTAAAACGTGTAATAAAATCACGATAGAGTTCACTCCTAGATCCAATAGATCCTGCTGGAATGCTATTTAACCAGGCTTTTGCCCTATCCCTCAGTGAATAGGGGAATAACTTCAATATCAAGACATCTTCATAAACTCCTTTGATTTTGAAGGAATTGCATATCTCCATGAAAGACTTGAGATGCTGCCTTGCATCTTCAGTTACAGACCCACCAAACTGTCCAATGGTTTTAGCTCAAAGTGGGATGCCTCTATTTTCGGTGTAATGACTCCTGGGTTTAATCCATTTAAATCCTCTTCTAGGAAATCTCTGATAGTGAGCTGCCGCGGCCTTGGTGGCGGCGAAAGACCTCCATTGTCGGCAGGTAAGTTTTGTCCTACCGGGTGATCTGCCATAGCTTCTTGGATTTGTCTCCTCAACCTTTGTCGTGTACGTTCGATCTTTGGGTCTAACTCGTACAAAGGGTTGGTTGGGTTGGCCCTGGTCATACACAAAGAAAAACCAAAGTAAAATAAAAAAAGAAAAAAGAAACAATAAAATAAAGAAAACAAAATTTAGTTGCCAATCCCCGGCAACGGCGCCAAAAACTTGTTGCGTGTCAAAAGTGCGCAATTGGTGCAAGTGGATACATCGCAAGTAATAAAGTGATAAGTATTATCGTGTATCGTCTCCATAGGGATTGGTATACCTAATATGCCTTCTTCGTCTTCTTGTTCTGTAAAAAGAAATAAAATAAAAACACAGGTAATTTGGGTTTGGATGAAACTAAATAAACTGAAATAAAACAACTAAGTAAACGAATGAGAATTGATTAATAGAGAGAGGTCAGGATCCAATTGCGTTGTATTATGGATTTGATTGACTTGTTTCTGTCCAATGCAATTGTATATCACTGCCTCGGCAGTACTGCAGATTACTGCCTTGGCAGCGACGATACTTGTCCGTCGCGGCAATCCCTTGCTCGTGGGTGGACTTTACCAAAGTTCGGCAAAGTGTCCTTGGATGACTTCGCTTATCCCTAAGTCGAAGTACTGTTGATGACTAGTCCTTGATGATACCTCCCGGTGTGAATCAACTATACTCACCAACCAATCTCACACTTCTTTTAGCCGCTGAAACTCTTAACCTATCCCTAGGCCGAGTTAGTATTTCACGATTGAAACACCGTACTTATCCCTTTCGTGAATCTAACTCTCCCGAAACTAGATAAATGGATTACTCACAAACTTCTCTCCCGAGCTTGAATGTAAGAACAAAGAATGACAAAGGATAAGCAAACCTTGATAGTTTTATTGCATTGAAACAAAGAACAAAGTACAATCTCCTCTCACAAATACTTAACAACCTTCACCTAAACCCTAAGAAAGCTTAGAACATAATTTGAGAGAAAGAAAACAATAAATCTTAGGGTGAACTATCTATGAATCAGCTCTCCTATTCCCTAAGACGGCTAGGTCTTATATAGGCTTGGCCTAGGGTAAACTTTCCTAAGTAGAATACAACTTGGAGTAGGGAACAAGTCATGTACATAAATAAAATATTTCCAAGTTTATTCCAACTAAGAAGCTTTCCCGCGTGGCCTTGTCTTGGGCTTTTCCTCATGCTAACCAGCTCCGAACCATGTGCTACATGTCCAGAAACGTCCCTTGTATTTTTCTCTTCCAATCGCCTATAGTATTACTTCTTGTCTCTCAGCTGCTGCCTTGGCATCAGGTCCTGCCTCGGCCATGTTGCTGCCGCGACATTAGTTTCTCCTACATAGATGTAAAAATGCAGTAAAACTTGCCTTTTCTGCAAATATCATCTTTATAATCATAACTTTGGTCCGAGTGGGTGTAAGTTTAGTGATTAATGCCCATAAAAGGTGTAAGTTTAGTAAAAAGTGATATTGAGTTGAGCACTTATCAGCGACCTTGGAGCAAGCATCAACCTAATGCCCAAATCTGTTTTTCAAAAGCTTGGAATAGGAAGAGCAAAACCTAGAACAGTGATGCTCCAACTTACGGATCGATCATATGTGCAACCCGAAGGCAAAATCGAGGACATATTGGTAAGAGTTGAAAAATTTATTTTTCTCGCTGACTTTCTTGTCCTTGATGGTGAAGCAGATGATAATGCACCGATCATCTTGGGGAGACTTTTCCTTGCCACTGGACGAACACTAATTGATGTGGAAAAAGGAGAGTTGACAATGAGGATCAATGACCAACAAGTCAAACTCAATGCCTTCCACAATTTGAAAAGGCATGATGATGCAGAAGAGTGCAAAGTCCTTCACAACACAGATGCAGGCACAAAGATATCCTGTTTCAACAACCACTGCCTAGGCAGTATGCTCGGCAAGAAAATGGAAATACGTTATGACAGAATATTTTGCAGGAAAAGTAAGGCAGGTGTGGAGGAAACCAACAGGAAAACACATTGTCCAGTCAAAAAGGGTGCGGTAAAGATCAAGAATAACAAATATGGACATAAAGCCAATAGCTAACACTTGAAGAGCCACTTTGGCCAGCGAGAGAGAATCACCTTGGGAGATGTATTTGCATGCAGTCCACCAGTAACATGATATCTCACCTTTCTTTTTATTATATTAGGATTAGTTTAGTTTATATTTACTTTCTATAATTTTTGCTTTTGCTTTAATTATTTCTCTCGTTTGTGTTCAATTTTTCTTTAGGATAATAAGCAAGAATAAAGGAGAAATAGTTCACAGCAGGAATTCTGTCGGGGCAGAAAACAGTGTCAGAGCCGCAGTAGTTCCAACGGGCAGAATTTTTGCTAATCTTGCTCTCACAATACTCTCTGCCTACTCACAACCCTTCTTGAAATTTTCAGAATTTCTTCAAGAAAATCTCCAAGAACCTCAACTCTCAAAATACTTACTCATGGCCACCTACAAACGTTTTGCCCCAGCTAATGTTGAAGACCGCTTCAACAGGTCCTTCATTGCTCGACAGTTATGGGAGGAACAAGGGTTCCAACATTCCGATGAAGAAAATTATAACATCGAGCACTATTTGTTCGACAGAATCAAGTATCAAGAATGGGAAATCTTTTGCCTACAACCTGCCCAGGCCAATGCCACCATCGTGCGGGAATTCTATGCGCACGGGCCAAGCAAAGACTCTCTTTTTGTCCACTTCCGAGGTAGGCCTGTCCAGCTGGATGCCGAGACCATCAACCAATTCTACGGCCTCACACCTGACCATGATGTACATGCTGAATTTATGGAGAATATCACTATTGAAGATTATGAATTGATAAAAGACGACCTTTGCTACGAGAATACTCCTTGGGAAACCGGTGCCCATAGAGGATTGGTAGCACGACAAAGTTTGAAACCCAAGGCCAAGCTTTTGAACACCTTTGTCAAGAGACGCATTATCCCAACCTCCCATAATAGTACGGTGGATCGGAGAAGATTAGTGCTCATCCAATCAATCATCAAAAAAAGGAGCATCAACGTTGGAGAAATTATCCTATGAGAAATTTACGAATGCGGTAAGAAGGATAGAGGACCATTATATTTCCCTTGTTTAATTACTAGTATTTGCAATGGTGCAGGTGTCCCTACGGCCGAGACGGAAGAATTTACAGCCTATAGGAGAGGGTGGACAAGAGAATTCTGCCACAAAATCATGCAGATCACACAGGTAGAACCCGTCCAGGCAACGCCCCAGCAGTTCACTGCTAATACTTCTGTCGGGGCCCAATACACGGCAGACATGCCTGACACTGCCCACAACACTGCCGCAACAGACCCATACCAGGAGATACTTCAAAGAATGGCAACTATGGATCTTAGGTAGCGAAGATACATGGAGTATCAGAGGGACTTCAACAGCACACTTGCCCAAATGATGCTCCATGCCTTTCCAGACCAAGGGGTGCAGTTTCCAAAATTTCCCACCAACATGTTTGTCACAGCTACACCCTATATAGAAACTACACCAGCTCTAGGAGGACCGAGGCCATTTTTCCAAACTGGCCATCAGTAACAATTTCATGTTGCCGGCCCATCTAAGGCAACAGACTCTGCCGCGGCATCATCCGCCAGCAGAAGACCATCAAAGAGGAGGGCAGTCTTCAGCACTCCACCATGATCCCCCATCATCATGGGCAGTCTATCAATAGAGATAGATGCCTATGTACACCAAAGCTCAACCGCTGCCGGACCAAGTATACACCATGCCGGGGCAAACGCAACCAATGAAGGTGGGACAGACATCATGATCACCAAGGAAATTGCCGACGAGGAAGAAGGTGAGGAAGTGGATGCTCCAATGCAACGAACACCACCAACAAGAGTCCAACTGCCCCGGCAAGCAAAAACTCAGCCATCGCCATCACCGAAGACAACACAATCAGCAGCACGACCCCGACGAAAGATTGTTACAAGCAGCTCTTCGGAGTCCCTTTAAATTTTTTATATTCAATATTTTTCTCTTTATATGCTGCTTGTTTCTTTTCATATTTTTGTTGCCCATTGTTTCCTTCTAATATAAAGCATTGAGGACAATGCTTGGTTCGAGTTTGGGGGTGTAGAGTCACCGCCGAGGCAATCTACTGCCGAGGCCTTGCCAAGATAAGGTAGTATTTAAGTGAATTTTTAGTTTAAAATTTTTTTTATGCTCACCGCTTTACTTGAATAAATTGCCCATACTTTTGCACTACCGATCATCAGTATTGCCTTAGTTTATTCTTTAAGGCCATAGAAATCTTTCTCCTTACCATGGTTAGGTCATGTTAAGAAGGTTTAACCTTAGGATACTTAAGGATGAAAACTTAGAAGCTTACTATAAGATAAATTTTAAAAACACACTTTTGGGACTTGTTGGATTATAGGAATTCTTTTAATGAACTTAAGTGATAAAGACTTAGAATTTTGGGCAAGTGAATAGAGGTGCCTATCACCGGCTCTAGGAATTACTCTTCTTCATGCTAGAGGTGCCCGAAATTGGCTCTAGTATGCTACAAAGAATATCAAAAGAAAGAAGGAATTAGTGAAGAGAAAAACACAATCCTTGAGGTGCCCGAAATTGGCTCAAGAATTGGTTGTTTAGAAAAGAAGAGAACACTTAACCAAAATCTACTTGTCTTGAATTTAGAGTTTATATAAGAAAGACTTTAATCAAACTTGTCCACAAAAACGCACACACTCACTAAATCTTATAGTTTGTTTCTAGGTAAAACCTTGGGTAGCCGAAAGGTTAAGTCTAAAGAATAGACATAGTTATGGTGGGGAGAATAGATGGAAATATAAGACCAAGATAGAATAGAGTTTGGCAAGTTGATGGTTTGCATTGCTTGAGGAAAAGCAATAATTTGAGTTTGGGGGTGTGATAAGTGCTCAACTTACTATCACTTTTTACACCTTTTATGGGCATTAATCATTAAATCTACACCCACTTGGATCAATGCATATACTTAATGTGATATATTTAGAAGTAATGCTTATAAAGATGATATTCACAGAAAAGGCAAGTTTTACTGCAGTTTTACATCTGTGTAGGAAATACTATTGCCGCGGCAGCAACGTGGCCGAGGCAGGACTTGATGCCGAGGCAGCAGCCGAAACACAAGTAGCGATACTTTAGGCGATTGGAAGAGAAAAATACAATGGACGTTTCTGGACATGCAGCACATGGATCGGAGCTAATTAGCACGAGGAAAAGCCCAAGACAAGGCCACGCGAGAAAGCTTCTTATTTGGAATAAACTTGGAAATATTTTATTTATGTACATGACTTGTTCCCTACTCCAAGTTGTATTCTACTTAGGAAAGGTTTGCCCTAGGACAAGCCTATATAAGACCTAGCCGTCCAAGGGAATAGGGGAGCCGATTCTTAGAGAGTTCACCCTAAGACTCATTGTTTTCTTTCTCTCAAATTATGTTCTAAGTTTTCTTAGGGTTTAGGTGAAGGTTGTCGAGTACTTGTGAGAGGAGATTGTACTTTGTTCTTTGTTTCAATGCAATAAAATATCAAGGTTTGATTATCCTTTGCCATTCTTTGTTCTTGATTTCAAGCTCGGGAGAGAAGTTTGTGAGTAATCTATTTATCTAGACTCGGGAGAGTTAGATTCACGAAAGGGATAAGTACGGTATTTCAATCGCGAAATACTAACTCGGCCTAGGGATAGGTTAAGATTTTCAGCAGCTAAAAAAAGTGTGAGATTGGTTGATGATTATAATTGATTCACGCCGGGAGGTATCATCAAGGATTTATCACCTACTATACTTCGACTTAAGGATAAGCGGAGTCATCCAAGGACACTTTGCCGAACTTTGATAAAGTCCACCCACGAGCAAGGGATTGCCGCGGCGGACAAGTATCGTTGCTGCCAAGGCAGTAATTTGCAGTACTGCCGAGGCAGTGATGTACAATTGCATTGGACAGAGACAAGTCAATCAAATCCACAATACAACATAACTGGATCCTGCCCTCTCTTAATCAGATCTCGTCCTTTTACTTAGTTATCTTTATTTCAAATCATTTAGTTTCATCAAAACCCAAATTACCTGTGTCTTTATTTTATTTCTTTTTACAAAGCAAGAAGACGAAGGAGACATATTAAGTAGACCAATCCCTGTGGAGACGATACACGATTATACTGATCACTTTATTACTTGCGATGTGTCCACTTGCACCAATTGCGCACTTTTGAAACGCAACACACTTCTTCTTGCTATAGGTGCTCAGAATTGGCTCTAGTATGCTTAAAAAAATTATGATGAAAAAGATCTTGACGATGAAACACAATCCTTGAGGTGCCCGAAATTGGCTCAAGTATTCGTTGTTATAAGAAGAGATCATAAATTCCAAGTCTATTTGTCTTGAACTTAGAGTTTTTCTAAGAAAGCCTTTAATCAAACTTGTCCACAAGAACTCACACACTCACAAAATCTTATAGCTCAATTCCGGGTAAGTCCTTGGGTAGGCGAAAGGTTAAGACTCACAATAGGCATAGTTAGGGTGGGGAGAATAGAGGAAAATAGGGAATAATTTATGGCAATTTGATGGTTTGCATTGCTTGAGGACAAGCAATAGTTCGAGTTTGGGGGTGTGATAAGTCCTCAAAAGACTATCACTTTTATACCTTTCATGGACAATAATTACTTAATCTGCACCTACTTGGACTGATGCATAAGCCTAATGTGTGATATTTGCATACAGTGCATTCATGACATATAAGGATGATATTTATAGAAAATATAAGCTTTAATGCATCTTTGTGTGTTTGTAGGTAAACTTGGACCCTGATCGAACCAGCCACAGATAGGAGCTTCTACTGATGGAAGCTAAGCAGACTCAAAGCCAAACCTCCGTCGGGGCAGCAGATCCATCCTACCGAGGCGGGGAATTTCCTGAGACCAAAAGTCAAAGTAGTGATCGATTTGAAGAACACAAAAAGCTGGATTTTTCTAGACACTTTGCAGAGCAATTGGAGTTCGAGAAGATGGTCTAAAGATGGAAAGTACCAAATTAAGAGATTTACCTTTTCAAGGAAGGAAACGTCTAAAACTCACTAAACATTTTCTCCAAGGCTAATGTTGCCCTAGTTTTAGCCTATATAAAGGATGTGCTGTCCAAGGAAAACAGAGGAGAGTTCACAATAGAATCTAGTGTTTTCTTTTTTTTTTCATTATGTTCTAAATTCTCTTAGGGTTTAGGTAAAAGTTGTCGAGTATTTGTGAGAGGATATTGATTTTTGTTTTCTTGTTTCATGCAATAAAATATTAAGGTTTGCTTATTCTTTTCCATTCATTGTTCTTGCATTCAAGCTCGGGAGAGAAGTTTGTGAGAGATCTATTTATCTAGCATCGGGAGAGTTAGATTCACGAAAGGAATAAGTATGGTATTTCTCTGACTGGAAAAATACTAACTCGGCCTAGGGATAGGTTAGAGTTTCAGCGGCTAAAAGACGTGTGAGATTGGTTGGCGGTTATAATTGATTCACGCCGGGATGTATCATCAAGGACTAGTCATCAACAACATTTCGACTTAGGGATAAGCGGGATCATCCAAGGACACTTTGCCGAACCTTAATCACGTCCACCCAAGAGCAAGGGATTGCCGCGGCGGACATACCTTTCACTGTCGAGGCAGTAAGACTGCAGTACTGCCGAGGCGGTGCTGTGTAATTGCATTAGACGGAAACAAGTCAATTGAATCCACAATATGACATAACTGGATCCTGCCCATTCTCTCAATTTGATTTCATTCTCTATTTTCTCTTTATTATTCAAGTTATTTTCATTCAATTCAAGACAACCAATTAATCTGTGTTTTTACTTTATTTCTTTTGTAGAGCGAGAAGATAAAAGGAAACATATTAAGTATACCAATCCTTGTGGAGACGATACTCGATATTTATCACTTTATTACTTGCGACGTGTTCACTTGCACAAATTGCGCAACCTTTTTACACGCAACAAGAACTTTGAAAGCTAACTACCGACGTAAAATCCTGAAGTGAAAATATTTTTCCGATGATCTATTAAAGTCGAGTCAAAGCGGAAGCCTAAGGATAAGTTTTTATTATATTTAAATCAATTTCTTAGTTTTATTTTCTTCAATTATTTAGCTTCATTACATAAGACAAAAAACCCTTTTTACTCAAACACAATTCGATCAACCTTCTTAGATCACCAATCAAACAGAGCATAATCAGGAAGTTTCTAGTCCCTATGGGATCGACCCTTACTTCTCCTTTACTATATTTAATTTCTATTTATTATTTGAGAATAAGTAATTAATTTTTAACACTACACGACGCGTGTCAACTGCCATATAGTCAGTCCTCATAATCCACTCACTAATTAACTAAAACTTTCTTGTCGAAGCCACAAAACACATTTTGGCAAGTCTAATCACCTTCAAACGTGATTCCTTCTTCTTGCCCTGTTTTAAGCATAAAAAAAAGAGGGATTAGTGCATTAAGGTGCATCCAATCAACCTCCAACTCGTACCAAAGCACAATAATCCTTTAAACTCTATAAAACCTAACCGAAACCTACTAAAAACCTCTCCAAACACCTCCTAAACCTTAGGTCCAAGATTAGATAGTTAAAAGCCCTCTTAATTTCATCTAAACAAATCAAGATTCATGTATTTAATCATAAAAAATGCCAAGGTATACCCCTTGTATGAAAATCATAAAAAACCATGAAGAAAAATTGTTTTTATTAAACCAAAAGATTAAAACATAATGTAATCAACCAAAAACTTGAGAATTTTAATAAAGAACTTTATAATTTAGAGGTTTGAATGATTCTCACCTCCAAATCTGATCCACCCACCTCCCAAGGGTTAAAAACATGTAAAACTGTAGAAAAACAAAGAAATTTGAAGAAGAAAAATGATAAGTGCATAAAAATACTAATTTTATATCATTTTTCCTCTCGATTATTGCTAGTAATGAACAAAATTAATGACAATAAAGGATAATTCTGCATATTTTTTATATTTCAACATCCATGCACTTAAATTATGCTTTTATACATTATTTGGCATAAAATAGGTAAGGTTAATTATTTTCTTTCTTATACAGGAAATAAACCTACAAGTAATGCCAGATGAAAATAATGGATGCTGGAAACTGAAGTTGATTGCAGAAAAGCACCCGCCTTGGCAGCACATTGACTATCGCGGCAATAGAATAGAGATGACAACTGGTGCTCGATAGATAGAGAATAAAGTAATGATTCCATAAAAGAGACAGAAACAAGGGAAGAAAGAGTCAAGCCAAGCTCAAAGTCAATAGAAGTCAAAGAATCCTAAAAGGAGTAAAATTAGGAAATAGAATAAAGAGTTGTAATTTAATATGGAAAAATATTTTATTTTTTTAGAACTCCTATAGTTTATGGAGACTTTAACCTAGGCTTGGCTTATATAAATCAAGCCCTTAGGTCATAGAGAAACAATTCGGTTCTCATAGACAAAACCCTTAGCCGCCGACAAGTCCATTATGTTCTAAAATCCTATCAAGGCTTAGGTTATTTGTGGAGTAGTTGAGGAAGAAAGTTGTAACTTATTTGAGATTTATCAATGCAAGTTTGATTTTCATAGTTTATTCTCTCTTGATACTTACTCTTTTTTGCATACAAGCTCGAGAGATAAGTTTTCAAGGAAAAATATATTTGTCTACGACTAGGGATAGCTAGGCTCATAAAACGAGAGAATACGGTCTTTGCTCATGGGCATTGGCTATTTCGCAACGGTTTTAGCGACTAAAAGGAAGCATAAAATCGATTGTTATTCATCCTTGATTAATGTTGGGACGTATTATCAAGAAGTGGATTTCAATAGTTCTTTGATTTAGGGATAAAGAGGAGACAATAAAGGATGCTTTGTTGAACTATGAAAAGTTGAGTTGTCGACAAGGCATAACCCCGCTGAGGCAGCCAAGGTGACCCTTCGAGTAACCCACCGCGGCGACAATTCAACCTCATGCATTAATAAGTGGACAATAATTATAACTGGATTCCCCTTTTCAAAGCAAACGACCTGGCCTTACTTATTTCATTACGATTCTTATTAATTATTTAGTTTTCTTTTGTTTTCAATTAAATCAATCATCAAACCATTAATTGTGACTTTTTATTTTCAAAATTGGATAATTTTGATTAATTAGGATAATTAATTTGATTAAAGTATATTTAAATAGGCTCATTGGAAGGTTAGATCATATATGAATAGGATTGATGATAAGTGTTAAAATAGTTATTATTTTATGCTTAATTACTCCTTGATTCAATGATTTGTGTTATTGATCTTAGTGTTTTTCGTATGTTTTTGTGCAGGACTCTGAATCTGGAAAATGCACTTAAATGGCTGATTTCTGAAGTTTTTTTAATTTTCTGGATCGAGTCTAGATTGGTGGGCATGACTTTGGGCATGAAATCTGACGTAAGCATTCGGTCAGCCGCTTCTAGAAGATGACGTCAACAAGCGCGTGATAGCTTATCCGCGTTCCAAATAGCTTATTAGCCGCATTTTGAATTTTAAATTAGGATTTATCTTTTGTAATTTGATTTTAAATATTTTTAGAATTATCTAGGATTTATCTCTTATTTTTAGAGTTTGTAAAAGGCTATAAATACACATCTTGGGTAAGCCTAAAACATGTTGAATCTTGAATTTCATCTTTTAATCCTAGAGTTTTCTTTCATCTTTTATTTTCTTTCTTTATTTTTTTGTGCTTTTATTTTTTTTACTTTATTTTTATGCCGAGCATAATTATGTTTTAATCCTAGAGTTTTCTTTCATCTTTTATTTTCTTTCTTTATTTTTTCGTGCTTTTATTTTTTTTACTTTATTTTTATGTCGAGCATAATTCTTTCCATAATTATACTCGGCTAAATTTTCATTAGCCAAGGGCTTAAGCGATGACTCGATCCAAACGTGAGGATTGAAAAAGTACATCATCAACTTCGTCTTTTTATTTCTTTAAGTTTTCTTTTAAACTTATTTTTAAATCAAATTGATTTCAAAACTAAAGATTGGCTTTAGTCAATAATTTGATTTAATTACTTGTGTGGGAGGAAAGATCGACAATTGAAGCAATCCGACTTCTTGGGAACATACTTAGCAAATTGATTGCTAAGAAGAAAACTAAGATTGGATCAATTATTATTGAAATAACATAATCCAAGTCGGTTTAAACGATTTATATGATTTTTCTACAAACATTGAGTTGGTGGATTAATCCATGAAACCAATATCAAAGATAGACTTGGGTATTCGGTTTAGAATTTTTGCTTAAGGATAGAACCTTGAAAGCTAATTACCGACGTAAAATCCCGAAGTGAAAATCTTTTTCCAATAATCTATTTAAATTGAGTCAAAGCGAAACCCTAAAGCTAGTTTTTATTATAATTAAATCACTTTATTTATTTTATTCTCTTTAATTATTTAGTTTCACTATATTCAACAACAACCCCCTTTTTTTACTTAAAACATCATTCGATATTATTGGATCACGATTCAAACAAGCGTAATCAGGAAGTTTCTAGTCCCTTTGGGATCGACCCTTACTTCTCATATACTATATTTAATTTCCTATTTATTATTTGAGAATAAGGAATTTATTTTGACACTACACGACGCGTGTCAAATGGATCAAACCCCTTAAAGATTCAAAATTTTGGCATGTTTAATATTTAGTCACTAAAATAATCCGGTTTTTAAATTTTACAAAATAGTCACTAGTTTCAAAATATTAAGGACATAAGGGTAAATTTCCGAAATTGACTTGAGCAAAGTCAAATATAAGTGAAATAAGAATTTTAGTATATTTTCCACAATTTATTTTTATCAAAACTGATTTTTAAGAATTTAATCCCGAACTGGGATAAACGACTAAACTAGGTCCACCTAACCTCTAAACCGATTTTCAAAACATCTAAGCCCATTTTCTGGGTGTTACAACTCTCCCTCACTTAAGTATTTTCGACCCCAAAATTAATTGGTGGAAAAAGATACGAGAACTGCTCTTTCATGTGTGATTTTCTCTCCCACGTTGCTTCCTCGAAACCTCGATTTCACCAAAGCACTTTGACCAACTCGATGGTCTTACCACATAAAACTTTGGTATCCGATGCTAAGATCTCAACAGGCTCCTCGTTCTAGGTAAGATCTGGATTAAGCTCAACTTCTCCCACCGACAACACATATGATGGATCCGATCTATACTTTCGAAGCAACAACACATGAAACACACTATGAATCTTCTCAAGCTGGGATGGTAACTTTAGACAATAAGAAACTGATCTTATCCTCTCCAAAACCTTAAACAGTCCAATAAATCTAGGACTCAACTTTCCCTTATTTCCGAAACACATTACCTTTTTCCACAGAGAAACCTTAAAAAACACATTCTCACCCACAACATACTCTATCTCTTTTCTATTAAGATCTACATAAGACTTTTGAAGATCCGATGCATCCTTCAATCGATCAATAATGAGATTAACCTTCTCACTAGTATCCTCAAGAACACTAGGCAAGGTTACGAACTTCTCACCAGCCTCAGGGTAATATAACGAAGTACGATATCTCCTACCATACAAAGCCTCGAATGAAGCCATCTGTATACTTACCTGGTAACTTTTATTATAAGCAAACTCAACTAATGAAAAGTGTTTCTCCCAAGAACCCTAGATTTTGATGATACAGTATCTCAACATGTCCTCCAAAACCTGGACTACTCACCCAAACTTTCCATCCATCTGCAGATGATAGGAAGTGCTGAAACTCAACTGAGAATCAAGAGCTCGCTGTAGATAACCCCAAAAGCTCGATGTAAACCTTAGATCCCTATCAGACACGATAGATTTTGGAACGCCATGCAACCTCACAACACTAGAAACATATAACTCGGCTAACTTATCCAAGAAATACTTAGTATTAACATGAAGAAAATGCGCACATTTGGTGAACCGATCCATAATAACCCATATAGAATCCTTCTTTGATGGTGTCAAAGGTAAACTTGTCACAAAGTCCATAGTAACTCTCTCTCATTTCCATTCCGTCACTTTCAACGGTTATAACAAACCTGATGGAACCTGGTGCTCAGCCTTAACCCGCTGGCACACTAATTATTCGCTTACAAACTCAGCTATGTACTTTTTTAAACCAACCCAAAAATACTCATTCTTAAGTCTACGGTATATCTTAGTACTACCGAGATGCATAGAAAAGGACTACTATGCGCCTCCATAAGGATAATACGTCTCAACTCAACATCGTTCGGCACTATTACTTGATCTCTAAAACACGAGAGACCATCATCACAAAAACCATTCTCGGTTATTAGACCTTCCGCTATGTCCTAAATATGAGGAACTAAGGTTTCATCTGAAAACTGTCACTCTCTAACCAACTCTACCAAAGAAGTATCACTAGTAACTCGACTACTAAACCACCATTCTCTGACACACTCAAACGAGAAAACATAGACCACAACCCAATTTCCACTTTCCTACTCAAAGCATCCGCAACCACATTTGCTTTACTCGGATGATACTCGATTGTCAGATCATAGTCCTTAAGCAATTCAAGCCACAAACATTGCCTAAGATTCAGCTTCTTTTGTGACATAAGTACTTTAAAATCTTATGATCGGTATACACCAAACAACGTTCACCGTAAAGATAATGCTTCCAAATATTAAGGGCAAACAGTACTGTAGCCAACTTTATATGTGGTAAACTTTTTCCCGGACTCCATTTGAACTAAGACTGGTGCTTGGATCAAAGCCCCCTTAAGCTTTTCGAAAGCCTATTGTATCTTCTCTGTCCATTCGAACTTTAAATCCTTTTGCAACAACTTGGTTAAAGGTGCAACTATACAGGAGAAACCTTCCATAAAACAAATATAGTAACCTGCCAAATCCTAGAAACTATGAACCTCCGTCACAGTCCTAAGTGACTTCCAACTCACAGCAGCCTCAATCTTATGTGGATCGACCCTAATGCCCTCGGCCAAAACCACATGTCCAAGAAAAACAACTTCCTTAATTCAAAACTCATATTTGCTTAACTTGACATTCAACTGATTGTCAAGCGAAGTCTAAAGAACCACTCATAAATGTCTATTGTGATCCTCCTCGGTACGAGAGTACACGAGAATATCATCGATAAACCCCACTAAAAACTGATCAAGGAACTCAAGAAACACTCGTTTCATCATATCCATAAAAGCAGCTGGTGCATTTGTCAACCCGACTGGCATAACAAAAAACTCATAATGCCCATAACGAGTTCGAAAAGTTATCTTAGGTACATCTTTATACTTAAATCTTAACTGATAGTACACTGATGGAAGATCGATCTTAAAAAACATCGTTGCACCCTGAAACTGATAAAAAAAGTCATTGATTTGTGGCAAGGGATACTTGTTCTTTACTATCAACTTATTCAACTGCCGGTGTTCTATGCACATACGCATGGTTCCATTTTTATTTTGGGTTAATTACTATAAAAGTCACCTTTGTTTGCTCTCAGTACAAATATGGTCACCGATTTTGAAAATCAACCAATAAGATCACTTACGTTTTCGGACTATAAACTTTTGGTCACTTTGACGCTAAATGTCGTTAATGGTTGACGGAAAGATGATTTGGCATAATAAAAAATGAATAAATCACTTAAATAGTCCCTAAATAATTATTTTATTTTTATTTCATTTTAAATTAAACCCTCAAAATTTAAAATTATATATTTTCACCATCTTCCCCAAATAAATCTTTATTTCCTTCTCCTGTGCAGACCATAGAGTTTCAAAATCAAAAGTTCTCTGTTTAAATTTAACTCTTGTCATCTATTCCCACTGAGTAACAACATTTTAATACGGGAATAGATGACCATATCATTACAAATTTCCTTCTCCTGTTTTCTTCTCTTGTGAAAACTCGAAAAAAAATTTACTTTTATTTCATTATATATATGTCCATGTAGCTTCTTCTTGCAAAGATGATAAGAGTTGAGAAAATCAAAGGTTGGGTATTCACCATCTTCAACGAGATTCGTCACCATTGAAGACGACGTTTCTTTAACTGTTCCAAACAACCTGTTTTTTTCATGACTTAAATTATTATTAATATTTCTTTCGGTTCTTTGTTCGTCGCCATTGAAATACACCTTGGTAGATGATTTTCCAGGTCGGTGATGGTTTATCACGAAGGTGTAATCTTCCAAACTATCCATCTCTAAACCCAAGAATCCACCTCTGAGTATGTCGTGATTGTTGTCGTCGTGGTTCACGATGATTTTCGTCGAACTAGGAATAGATTTCTCCATCGAAGCAATGATTCCGTGACCAACGTTAAACCTTTTCGAGCCACTCGGTGATAAAGTTTTAAGATCAAATGGACCTCTAAGGCTTCTTGATGAATCCCAAAACCAGATTTCTAGTCGAAAATGAGTATCTCCGACAGGTTTTTGATCAAGGATCGAGCTCTCCTCCCTAACATGGTGGTTATTGGTTGTTGAAAGGATTGAGGAAAAGGAGAATTCAGTGGTTGTTTCTATAATTTTCTTCTCCACCAAAGTTGAAGAGTTCTTTAAACCATGGTTTAGTTTGGAGCTATATGGATGATGATTGTTGTTTTGATGGGTTAATTCTGGAAAATCAAGTTTAGTTTGAATATGGAGTTTAGTTTTTTTTGGGAAATATGGTGAAAATATATAATTTTAAAATTTTGAGTGTTAAATTAAAATTGAAAAAAATAAAATAATTAATTAGGGACTATTTAGGTAATTTATTCATTTTTTATTGTGCCAAATCATCTTTCCATCTACCATTAACGACATTTAACGTAGAAGTGATCAAAAGTTTACAGCCCGAAAACGTAAGTGACCTTATTGGTTGATTTTCAAAATCGGTGACCAAATTTGCTCCTGGAGCAAACAAAGGTGACTTTTACATTAATTAACCTTTTTTTAACAAACAAGATTGTTGCAACCCACGGGGACATGCTCGGTCAGATGAAGCCATGGTCTAGCAAATTTTGTAACTGAGTCTTCAAATCTTTCAACACCTTTGGTTCCATCCGATAAGGAGTGATGGACACCGGTAAAGATTCCTTGATTAACTCGATGCTAAAATCAACCTCTTGGTAAGGTGGTAAACTCGATAACTCTTCGGGAAACCCCCTAAAAACTCACAAATAGTGTGTATATGACAAGGTCGAGCCTCCACCATGTTCGCATTCATAACATAGGCCAAATACGCATCATAGCCATCACTTAACATCTTTTCAGCCTTCAAAACTAACAAACATTTGACAAGAACTTCACATTCTTACCGGCCATAATTACCTCATAATCATTGACTATCTTCAATGAAATTCTTTTTGCCTTAAAATCCACAACAACCCGATGTTATACCAACCAATCTATACCCAAGATAAGATCAAAACCATGGAACAACAATTCCATAAGATCAACAGCAAACACATGACCTTGCACGGTCAAAGGGCACCTCCAAACAAAAATCATAAAAAAACATGAAGAAAAAACATTTTTATTAAACCAAACGATTAATTACAAATGGATCAAGATGTGCAGACCTTGCATCTTTTTTATTGTAGTAGTTAGATCACACATCAAGGCTTGTCGTCAGATCGTGTCTCTCCGGCAATGTTGCGTCTTCAGTGTGCATATGGATCAAGATTTGCATACCTCGTTTGTCCGACAATGTTGTTGTTAGGTCAAGTTGTCACCAGAAGTAGTAGTGCCATCAACATCATCACAGCTAAAGTTTTGTGCTATCTTCACCAAATGATCGTCAATTTTGAAGATTTTGCTGATAATGGAGGTGGAGTAGATCAATTCAAAGCTCCAAAGAAGAAGCGGTGGCAAAAAAAGAACCCTAACCTTACCAAAAAAGAACTCCAACCATACCAAAGAAGAACCTTTAAACCATACCAGATAAAATGGATTATTCTTTATCTTTGCTCTATATTCGTTACACAACAATGAGCAAAGAGGGGCAGCTGTAATAACCCATTTATTAGATCCAATACATAAATTAAAACCCATGACAATACAACACATTGAACCAATTACAATAGGCCCAAAACCTGACATCCCAACATTACAACCCATATCCATTATTATTAACCCTAATTACCAATGAAACCCTAACCAACTAATTACCTAGCCAGTTGTCGTCGCTCCTAATTTTGTCCGTTGGTCTCCCATGTGTGGTCGCCACGTGCAATTGTTTGAATCACGCGTGGCCGTCACAAGCTCTCCTATTCGATCCCTTGGTCTCCAAATACATATAATACGAGTACTTATCTGTAGATATAGGCTTACCAGCACTTCTATTAAAAAATCCAACCTTTGATTCAGGTTAACCATGTTGAAACGAGACGGAAAACAATCTTCTTTCCTAATTATAGCCATCGATGTGACGGTCGACAACCGTATGCGACGGCCAGAGAGCAGCTGATCTTCATGGAACTAGAGAGCCTTTAAAGCTCTGATTATTCCCATTGTTGTGATATGAGAAAGGAAAATGGGAATTCAAAGGAATTCGACCATATATATCACCACTAAAACGATGATATTTTGGAATCCGGTTACAACTCCCGAAACGATATCGTTTTATGCCTTAAAGCCTCGTATACGATTCGAGTCCAGACCCGAACCCGCTAGTAACCCGATAAAGCGAAATATTTGCATCCGTAGTTCTTACTCTTACAGCATGTTTGTGTTTCGGCCATACAGTTTGCATTTTCTTCGATTTTGGTCCATGCTTTGCTATTTTTTGGCTTTATATTTTCATTTTATTTAATTTCAGTCCCTATTTTCACTATTTTGACCTTATATTTTTGCCTTTTTTCAGATTGGTCCCTGCTTTTACATTATTATCATCATATAATATTATTTATTTTCATTTTCTTATTTTTTTATCTAACATTCATTTTGTAGATTATTTTTTAAAATTAATAGGATCACAATGATAATTTTAACTCCGAATTTATATTTCATTCGTATGAAATATTTTGTAATCGATAGGTGCCAATTTTGGGCGTTATGGGGTTGCTCACCCTTCCCCACGCGTAACAGACTCCCGGATCCAACTCTAGTTTCGCAAATTCAAATTTTGTGTTCCAATCACACTGTTAAAAAGGATTGGTGTGGCGACTCCCTGTACAATTTTTGGTGATTACAACTTGATAAGTAAGGTATACCTTATTCTTTTTTAGATTATAAATCAAGTGAATATGAGTTAGCTTACAAGTTCATGTTATCATATTCAGTATAGATAAGATGATGAGAAGTATGGATTGAGATAAGTGAGCCACCACTCATTCGGTTTTCACACAATCTTGTGTCATCTTCCTTTTCTTATCGTAATGTTTTCGTTAAATAATGGTTTTTCTTCTTGGATGAGAAGATTGGAAATATAGGAACTGACCTAAGAACTAAACAATGAGAAACAAAAATGTAAACGTCGATGTAGTACTTACCAGGAACAAATACACAAGTAATTGAAATTTGTTGAGGAACATACCGATCAATTGTCAATAAGAGTTAAAGATATAGTCAACAACATAAAGGAACTTGAAGAAACATAGTTGGGATATCGAGGTTCCATTTATTCTATCTTCTTGTGAGGCCTAAAAATATATGATGCATTGTACAATTCCTTTATCATCATTGTTTGGATATATCCAATGGTGATTTTTCTGATGCAAAAAGTAGTTTATTTGGATCATGTTGGAAAAATAGTGAGAAATGACCAACTTTAAAGCATGTTTTGGAATTGTAAAGACGAAGACTCAAATAAGGAATTTATTGATTCCTATTTTATTTCGTAATATCTTTACAATGATATCTCATATGCTCAAAATGGTTGATTGATGAATGAGAAATTGATGCTGAAAGTAAAAAGGTCGTGAATAGAGTAAGGAATGAAACCCCTATTATCCCATATTCATGGGATAAATAAAGTGGGAAATGTTTATATACCATTACCCACATAGTTGTCATTGAATGAATTGACTCTTGAGTTGGGGTGTACGATGTAAGCGATGTGAATATCTAGATCGATTAGGCCCTTTGTGGGCTTAAGGATATTTTACTCATTGTGATTAAATTTTCCTTAAATTATTTATCTTGTTTTAATATTCGAGAAGAGTTTTTATTGTAATTCAGTGCAACTTTAGAATATTAGATAAGATAAAATTGACTATTCATATTAATTCAGATTAGAACTCTCACTGTTTTGACCTAATTTTTCCCTATAAATAATAATGAATTCTCATTTTCAAAACACACTCAAAAATCATTTTCTACTCTCATTTTCTTCTGGTGACTAGCGAAGGGAAGAAAATCTCGGGATATCTGCAGCTGTGCTACTGTTGCATATCCTCTTGTTGTTGTATGTTAGGAGACAAACTACCATCGAACTCGAGTACCTCAGGAGCGATAAAAAATTTGTCTTAAAGAAATTGTGTTCGTGTAGGCCTCAACATGATTTCTACTTATCGTTTCCAAAACCGGTTTGATCTAATATATTTATTTTATTTTATATTTTTAGGTTTTTTTATGTTCGGTAAATAACAATATTTGTTTTATTTTATTATTTTACTTTCTTGGATTAACCACATATATTTTTTTCAAATCTTAAGACAGATTTTGATTGTTTAATCCAAGACAAACAAATTAAAAGGTTCATGATTTGTACGTGCGATGGAACCCCTCTTTTAAAGGAATAGACACGGTAATTGATATTGTGTTTGCGTGCGAAGGTTTTCAAAACGTGGTAAATGCTTTAATTTAAGGCATTTGTTTTGGTTTGTTTCCTTAATAATTATTTATTAATTACAATAATTATTATTTTTAGAAATAATGTGTTTTAGTTCTTCGTCCTAATAATTTCTTTTGAGAAATTTTATAGACACGAACAGGATATTTGGAAGATAAAACCGAGATTGATGATTTATTCTTCGGAATAAAATGAGAAAGCAAACAACTTTTTTATGGAATTATCCTGTTGTTTTTAAATGAGTTTGCTAAAATCTAAAATTAGGACAAATCTGTTTCACAGAAATTTTCATGAAAAGTAATTGAGGTTACGGATTTTGTGAAATATCAAAATCAAAATAAACGAAAATTTAATTTTTGATTTATTGGAATTATAATTAATTCTGGGTTTGTTTCCTTTATTAAAAGAGAAACAATGGACAATGGCAAACTCTCGAAGCTAGAATCTTTGTGTTTTATCAAGAACGAATATGAGCCTTGTGTTTACAAGAAGACAAGTGGGAGCATTGTTTCTTTCCTAATCTTGCATGTAGATGACATACTTATCATAGGAAATGACATACCTACCTTATAGTCGGTTAAGTCTTGGTTAAGTAGTTGTTTCTGTATGAAAGATTTGGGTGAGACAACATATATCTTAGGGGTTAAGATCTATAGAGATAGATCTAGACGACTTCTAGGTCTGGGTCAAAGTACATACATAGAAAAAGTTCTAAAAAGATTCAGTATGGAAGAATCCAAGAAAGGATTCTTACTTATGAGACATGGTATTTCTCTTTCGAAGGAAATGTGTCCTTCAACTCCACAAGAAAGAGAACGAATGATTAAGATTCCATATGCTTCGTCTATTGGTTCTATCATGTATGCCATGATATGTACTCGACCCGATGTATCGTATGCCTTAAGCATGACAAATCGATATCAGGTAAACCCTGGTGAAAGTCACTAGGTTGCAGTCAAAAACATCCTTAAGTACTTGAGAAGAACTAAGGATACATTTCTTATCTATGGAGGCAAAGAAGAGCTTAGTGTAAAAGGTTATACTGATGCTAGTTTCCAAACAGACAAGGATGACTCACGATCGCAATCTGGGTTTGTGTTTAGCCTTAACGGAGGTGTTGTAAGCTGGAAAAGTTCAAAGCGAGAAACAATAGTTGATTCTATAACAGAGGCTGAGTATATTGTAGCTAGTGAAGTTGTAAAAGAAGTTGTTTTGATCAAAAAGTTCATATCCGAACTAGGGGTTGTTCCAAGCAAAGAACCCAGATCTCATCAACGATCCAAACATATTCTTAGACACTTCCATGTCATTCGAGAGATCACAGATCGAGGAGATGTGGTGAAATACAGAGTACACACGGATGATAACATTATCGATCCCTTAACTAAGCCTCTAACACAACAAAAGCATGATCATCACACTGAGTCACTCGGTATTAGATATGTGAGTGATTGGTCTTAGTGCTAGTGGGAGAATGTTAGAGTATGCCAAAAAACCAATCATATGGTGATTGTAAGGATAATTTTATTTACCAATTTTATTGAATAAATGCATTACCATTATTATTTTTAGATATATATGTCAATGTATAACATAAACTAAGAAATAATAAGGTCCATATAATAATTTAAGTATTATTATTATGAGACCCTTAGTTAAGTATTATTATGGATATGGGCAATAATAATACGCTTAAGACTAATATGTTATTAATTGATGACAATGAGTTGTCATTGACATAGAGATGTCAGAATTAATACATGCATATATTAATGGAGAATAATATATTGGACTGACCCGTTGTGAGCATATGTCTTGGATTATTATGTGACGGTCACGATATTGCTCGTAGTGACAACTATATGTATGATCCTTAGACTTGAGATTATTACTATCTCAACATATGTTGATTTATGTTTTGATGCAGTTAAACGTGTCTCGTAATTAGTTACACTATAAAAATTGACATTGGACATATTAAAATGTATGTAGTGAGATGTGAATGATCGAGATATGATTTGTCATTCTTACATAATAGGAAAATATATCAAAGGCCATTTGATTGAGTGAGACTAGAAATGCTTGGCCATGCTTAAATAGGTTGATATGAGATATCACAAATTATTCATTAACAGTAGTTCACTCTCTCTCTCTCTCTCTCTCTCTCTCTATCTATCTATCTATCTATCTATATATATATATATGTATATGTAGATTATATTTAATGACGAATTTTAAACAAAGGATATAATTAAATTAATTGTATCCCTTTTCAAATTCAAATTAAATATAGATTCCAAAAAATAAGGAAATAATAAAAGTAATTATTTCTTATAACAAATTCGAAATAAAACTCTAATACCTAGGGTTACACATATATAAGGGACTTTTTGTCTAGCAGCCGCATTAGAGAATCCCGAATTCCCAAAACTTAAAATCAAGAAAAATAGTTTTTCGAGATTTGCTCTCAATCGGGTGAACTAAGTAGAGGCCGAGACGATATTCGTGGAGGCAAAAGATTCGGATTGTTGAACGATCGTGATTGTAGCAGATCCAGTTGCTGTTTTTGCTGCTTATCAAGGAACCCAATGTATGTCGTCGTATCTCTTCCTCCCGATTTCGGATTAAACGTACATGGATCACTAGAAAGACCGTCATAATTTTGTTCTGTTGTTCCATGGGGTGTGCCGGCGGTCCCAACAAAAATGACATGTTTTATATATTGGGTTAAAACCCCAATTTCTATTAGACTTTTGGTTATCGACAATTTTAAATGAAAATCAATTTCTTTCTCTCAATTTCTTCTCTTAAATCTCATTTCTTCTCCTACTTCTATAATCCTTTCTTGTTCTTGGAGTGTAGGTCATTACATTGTGTTAATCGATTTGAAGATTAAAAATACGAAAAATAGAATTTAAAAATAGTTGGAGTCATTATCTGACACTTTAATAGGTTGTATACCATTAAAGCTAGAGATTCATTTCAAGACGGATCCGGGAGTCAACTACAGATGAAACATAATTAACACCCCATGACGTCTAAAAATTGGTACCTAATCTAATACGATTTACCCAAAATTGAAAATTTTCAAATTCATGCTTTTATTAATTTAAGATCTGTTTAAGAATATGAATAAATTTTAAAGACTTCGTTGTTCGATAATAAAATAAAAAACCTCTACCACTTTGATTGGTACTAACAATTTTTACTATAGAACAAAAGGGCACAATATTATTAATTTATTGAGGTACCAAATGCGAGTTAAAAGAGTGAAAATTAAATTGTAAGAAAATTAAAATGCATAAAATTAAAATACAATAGAAAATGAATTACGAAAATTAAATGGGGAAAAGTAAACATCACGTTAAACGATACGTATATAATACGAGTTACTTTTCATTACAGATCATCGTAAGGTCTAATCAAATAAAAAATATAAATTACATAATATAAACAGATTAAATATATGTAGAATATACATATATGTAAATACCATAAGTAGATAATAGTAATGATATATATAATATATATAGTTATAATACTTATATACATATATCATTTATATGTAATATAAAAATATAACATATATCAAATATATAATTATATACATGGGTGAAAACTGAGAAGACAAAAAGAACATGACTTTGTAAAAAGTTGAATAATAATAATAATATATATAAAAATGGAAAATAAAAGTCGCGATATTTAGAAGAAATAAATAATGGAGAATATTGGCATTTAATGCCGTATAATAAAATAGGTAAAAAAATTGAATATGAAATAAAGCCTCACGTTTTTTTCTTTTATTTTCGATAAATATCTCCAAACTCTAGAGTTTTCTTGCAGTCATTCATTCTCAAAGACACAACCAAGATAATGTAATGGTTTTTCCTCGTCGTTCATCGGCGACGAGACCTCATGTTGGTAACTCCAAGCGTTAAAGAAGAAGTATATCGATGGACCCAACCTTAAACACAAATAAGTGTAAATATCAATTTGAGCTTACCTTTTTATTTTTGAATGTTAAGTTTGATTAGCTGTTAAGCACAGTAATAATGATACGGTGCGTTTTAATTTTCTGTTTTCAGTAGTTCTAAACGTTGCTTTTGATGGCTAGGATATTTATACTGAGTGTGGTTGTGAGTAAAGACTATCGAATGAATGAAAATCAATGTCTTCTTTCCCTAATTTCTTTGTTCTGAGTCTCATCCTTGCTCTTCTAATTTCTCTTTTAAATTTAATTCTTGTTTCTTTGATTTGTGCTATTACAAAGGCATTAGAGAGCAGGGTTATCCTCGGATTTTTGTGAAATTTTTGAAATCAAGCAAAAGGATATCAATGAAGAATCAAGCTCAGAACCTATCGGTTCCAGCCATAGTCGACGATTTTCAATCAGCTTGGTCTGAGCTCAGTGAGGACTTCAAACTGCTGTTGGAGAGTTTGACGAGTCGACTCTTATTGGTAACCATTCGTTGCGTGTCGTTTTCTATCACTTTGGAAGAATTGTACCAGGTATTCTCACCTTTTAGAACCATAGATAAGATTGAATTGTTTCAAAAGTCCATTGACAGTCAAGTCCTAGTCTATTATCGAACACGCTCAAATGCAGTCTCGGCTAGAGCTTCTCTTCATGATCGTAATATTTATGATAACTGTTGTCATATGAAAATTCAATTTTGCAAGGAACCTCGCTCGATAGATTGTGTTGAGTCGAAGATAGAACAAATTTTGGAAACCACTTGCAAAAACAATACATTCGAGGAAGTGTTTGTACAAAATGACGAAGTTAAAGCCGTTCAAAATATGGATACCAATTTTGGTAATTTAAATCTAGAATTGGACATTAATCCATTGAATGTTGCAGTGACGATAAAGGATGAATCGGTAGACGTTGTTGAAGGCTTGAATGGAGTTGAAACAAAACAAAAAATATTATCGATGAGCTCTAAAACACAAAAGATGTTCGATGAATTATCTTTGATAATAGATACAAAGTTGATTTATTTTGATGACTCGATTGGGGGGTTGTATTATTTTGTTAAAGAAAATAATTATAGGTAGGTCCATGGAAATCGATTTTGGAAGACATTTTTGGAGAAACATGTTGATGGAGAGTGCAGCAAGTGAAATATACCATTGGACGAGATTCTCGGTGTTACTTTACCTATGATGTACATTATAATGTTTATCAGTTGGTTCACTTGACAAGTAGAGGATCACGATTTGTATATAGGAATAGGGAAAACATGATTAGATGTTTGATGGAGGCTCGAAAGTCCTGCTTTTATGATGAAGCATTCGTCCTTCCACCTTTGTCAAATTGTAGTATTTTAGATGTCGAACCCACAGGGATTGACTTTACTTACGCAATTTATTCTTCCTGCACAATGAAAAGGTAAAGACACAGATAATTGAGTTGGATTATAACTAAGGAAACTAATTAAAGCGATAAAGATAAATGATCAAGAAATCAAGGATGGAAAAGTGGGGTAGGTTAGAGTGCTTCGTAGTGTGGAATCAGAATGTAATTATCTCGTTCTTATAATGCAATAGGGTTGAACTGCCGCCTCGGCGGGTCGCACCAAGGGTCTCCGCAGCTGCCTAGGCGGGGTTATGCTTTGTCGACAATTCAACAACTCATAGTTCGATAGAGCATCCTTGTATGTTTTCTTCCTTATCCCTAAGTGAAGAGAACTGTTGAAACCCACGTCTTGATGATACCTCCCAGCGTGAATCAAGGGTGAACAACAACCAAACACATGCGTCTTGTTAGTCGCTGAAATCCTGGGTGGTTGATCTCTCAACCAGATTAGTCAATGCCTTTGAGAAAAGACCGTATTCTCTCATTTCGTGAGCCTAACTCTCCCGATATTAGACAAATAAATCTCTCACAAACTTCTCTCCCGAGTTTGAATGCAATAACAATGAATGCCAAGAGAGAATAAACTATGAATTCTGAAATTGCATTAATAAGAACTAAGCAAATTACAAACTTTCTCCCACAACTACTCCACAAACTAACCTAAACCCCAAGGGGGCGATGGAGGAAGTTAAGGTTTTTCTATGAGACTTGATTTCGTGGTATCTTCCTCTCTACATAGGCTATGGTTTATATAGGCTTGGCCTAGGGCAAACCTTTACAAATTAGGAATTCAACTTGGAGTAAAACACAAGTTAAGTACATAAATAAAAGATATTTATTTTATTTCCTAGTTTATTCCTATAAGGATTCTTTTCCCACGTGGCCTTTGACCTTGACTTTTCGTGTGTTTCCCAGCTCTGATTTCTATGCCGCTTGTCTTAAAATATCCACCTTATTTGTTTTACCGGTGCTGCCGCAGCCTCCAAAGTTCTGCCGTGGCAGGTGTTTATCTACATTCTAGCTTTGGTTTCTAACATCCATTATGCTATCTGGCATTACCTGTGTGGTAGTTTCCTGTCTAAGAGAAAAAACCATTAACCGCACCTGTTTTATGCCAAATAATCGATAAATGCTTGAATTGAGTATTGGGATGTTGAAATATGGAAATAAGCAGAATTATCAAATATTGCCATTAAATTTGTCCTTTATTAGCAATAATCGAGTGGGAAATTGGTATAAAGAATAGGACTTTTAGGCACTCGTCACACCCCAAACTCGAACTATTGCTTGTCCTCAAGCAATGCAAAAGATAGATTTTTAAGTAAGGAATTTTAAAGTAATATACCGTCCTGCCTGCCGCGGCAGAATTCTTTTCTTGACTCGGCCTCTTCTAGGTTCTAGGAATTCCTCGGAACTGGACTATGAGTCTTGGTGAGTGTGTGCGTAGCTGTGTCAAAGTTAATTATCTAAGTTCTAATCCTTTTTCTAGCTCAAGACTTCCGACTAAGATTTTTCTTCAATTATTTTTCTTTCCTTTTCCCTGTTTGGTATATAAATATATATTGCTATATACTTATACTGCTTGAGCCAGTTTTCGGGCACCTGAAGTGTTAACTACTCTTACTAGAGCCAATTTCGGGCACCTGTAGTAAGTGGGAAAAAGACTAAGTCCTAGAGCCAGTGATAGACACCTCTATGGACTAAACTAGAGCCGGTGATAGGCACCTCTAGTTAAAATTTAAGCCTAAGTCCTTATTGTTTTTCAAAGAAAAGAACTTTTAAAATCAACTAAGACTAGTAGTGTTATTGATTTTTCAGGCTCATGGTCTAATCCTAAGTACTAATCCTAAGAAACCTTTCTGATTTCAAGTCTGGTGAATGGTGCATACTACTGCGGCGGCTGGAGAATATATTGTTGCCGAGGCAGTCTCAATAAAATTCAACAGACTTAAAAAAAATTGCATAAAACTGTAATTGTTGTAAAGAAAAAATTTAAGGCAGTAGTAGGATAATCCGAATAATTTCCATACATGGCATATATTTTTATAAGGCAGAAAATTGGATCAATACTCCCCCAAACTCGAGGGATGCATTGTCCTCAATACATGTATCTGAGCATAAGGCAACAATAAAAGACAAGATAAAAATTAAGAGACAAGGAAAAGATAAACCAATATTTATATGTCGCGTCTTGGCCTCTTCTGTATCTTGAGGGTCATCAGTTTGTGTGGAGTTTGTTGAGAAAGAAACTAAAAACTGCACTGGAAACAATAATGAAGAAGTATGAAATAAAACGGGGGAGACTAAGTTTTAGGGACGCAAACCCGTCATCATATGTTCTTGGGTGGCCAGCCCTCCTTCATATTTTTCCGCCGTGGCAACCTTTCTCCGTGGCAACTTGCCGCCGAGGCAACCTCCACCGTGGCATTATGCTGCCGAGGCAACCTTCCGATGTGATATTCTGCCGAGGCAACCTTCTTGGGCGGGACGACAAGCTCGATTTCAGGGTCGTTTTATATGCTTCATGGCTTCTCCTTCTTGAAATACCATCCTAAAAAAATAACTCAAACATAATTAAACTTATTTCCTAAAACAAATAACTCAAAAATAATTAAATTAATTTCCTAAGATAGTAGTGCAAGAAAAATAAAAAGGAAAGTTGGCATTGCCAATCCCCAGCAACGGCGCCAAATCTGATGGAGGCTCGAAAGTCCTGCTTTTATGATGAAGCATTCGTCCTTCCACCTTTGTCAAATTGTAGTATTTTAGATGTCGATCCCACAGGGATTGACTTTAGTTACGCAATTTATTCTTCCTGCACAATGAAAAGGTAAAGACACAGATAATTGAGTTGGATTATAACTAAGGAAACTAATTAAAGCGATAAAGATAAATGATCAAGAAATTAAGGATGGAAAAGTGGGGTAGGTTAGAGTGCTTCTAGTGTGGAATCAGAAAGTAATTATCTCGTTCTTATAATGCAATAGGGTTGAACTGCTGCCTCGGCAGGTCGCACCAAGGGTCGCCGTAGCTGCCTAGGCAGGGTTATGCTTTGTCGACAATTCAACAACTCATAGTTCGACAGAGCATCCTTGTATGTCTTCTTCCTCATCCCTAAGCGAATAGAACTGTTGAAACCCATGTCTTGATGATACCTCCCGGCATGAATCAAGGGTGAACAACAACCAAACACATGCGTCTTGTTAGTCGCTGAAATCCTAGGCGGTTGATCTCTCAACCGGATTAGTCAATGCACTTGAGCAAAGACTGTATTATCTCGTTTCCTGAGCCTAACTCTCACGATATTAGACAAATAAATCTCTCACAAACTTCTCGCCCGAGCTTGAATGCAAGAACAATGAATGCCAAGAGAGAATAAACTATGAATTCTGAAATTGCATTAATAAAACTAAACAATTTACAAACTTTCTCCCACAACTACTCCACAAACTAACCTAAACCCCCAAGGGGGTGATGGAGGAAGTTAAGGTTTTTCTATGAGACTTGATTTCGAGATATCTTCCTCTCTACATAGGCTATGATTTATATAGGCTTGGCCTAGGGCAAACCTTTACAAAGTAGGAATTCAACTTGGAGTAAAACACAAGTTAAGTATATAAATAAAAGATATTTATTTTATTTCCTAGTTTATTCCTATAAGGATTCTTTTCCCACGTGGCCTTTGACCTTGACTTTTCGTGTGTTTCCCAACTCCGATTTCTATTCCGCTTGTCTTAAAACGTCCACCTTATTTTTTCTTCAAATCGCCTATCATATCAATGTTTGTTTTCCCAGTGCTACCGCGTCCTCCAAAGTGCTGCCGTGGCGGGTGCTTATCTACATTCCAGCTTCGGTTTCTAACATCCATCATTCTATCTGGCATTACCTATGTGGTAGTTTCTTGTCTAAGAGAAAAAACCATTAACCGCGTCCTCCACCTGTTTGTTCTCTAACTTTTTATTATTTCAATTGTTTTAGTTTCATTCGGAACAATCAAATTAATCCGTGTCTTTATTTTATTTCTTTTGCAGAGCGAGAAGAGAAAAGGAAACATATTAAGTACATCAATCCCTGTGGAGAAGATACTCGATACTCATCACTTTATTACTTCCGACGTGTTCACTTGCACAAATTGCGCAACCCTTTTTAAACGCAACAAGTTTTTGGCGTCGTTGTCGGGGATTGGCAACTAAGTTTTGTTATCTTTATTTTCTTGCATCTTAATTTTTATTAAACTTCGGTTTTTACTAGTGTATGACCAGGGCAAACCCAAGCAATCCTATGTACGAGCTAGATCCATAGATTGAACGCTCGTGCCAAAGGTTGAGAAGAAAAATCCGAGTAGTTATGGCAGACCACGCGGTGGAACAAAACTTACCTGCTGGCAATGGAGGACTTTCGCCGCCACCAATGCCGCGGCATCTTACAGTTTGGGATTTCCTAGAAGACGATTTGAATGGGTTAAATCCAGGAGTTGTTACACTAGAAATCGAAGCGGCCCAATTTGAGCTAAAACCTATCATGTTTAATATGCTCAATACCATTGGACAGTTTGGTGGGTCAGTAACTGAAGATGCCAGACAACACCTCAAATCGTTCATGGAGATATGTAATTCATTCAAAATCCAAGGAGTCCATGAAGATTTTTTGATACTGAAATTGTTTCCCTATTCATTAAGGGATAGGGCAAAGACCTGGTTAAATAACATTCCAGCAGGATCCATAGGATCTTGGAGTGAACTATGTCGTGATTTCATTACACGTTTCAATCCTACTAATCTATATGATCGTATACGTAATGAAGTTACTTCTTTTCGGCACGCAGATGATGAACCGATGTTTGAGGCATGGGAGCGATATAGGGAGTTATTACACAGGTGCCCTTTGCAAGGATTCCCATTATGGACACAAGTGAGTATGTTTTATAATGCAACCAATGCCCCAACAAGGATGATGTTAGACGCCTCTGCAAATGGGACACTTCTTGACAAACCACAGGAGGAAGCAATAGAAATTCTGAACAAACTTGCAAAGAATGACTTTCAATTCCCTACATCTAGGTGAGGAGGGATGAGACGTCAGGCCACAGTACATGAGTTAGAAACATCCAATTCAGTGGCAGCACAATTGGCCTCTCTTACTAAGATGGTTCAAAATACGCAAATGCAAAATAATACCCATGAGGTCAAGTTAATCGATTCTTCTTGTAATTTATGCGGAGGTAACCATAGCTCATCTGAATGCATGCAAAATCAAGAATCTAGCCTTTATGTGGGAAACTACAACCGGAACAACAACATGATGTCCAATACATATAATCCGGCATGGAAATGGCATCCAAATTTCTCATGGAGTAATCCTAATAATGCCCTGAATCCGCCGCCGCCGCAGGTACAGCAACCACTGCCTCAGCAGCAGATGCCTCAGCAGCAGCCTGCTAGTTCATTGGAAAATTCTCTTAAAGCCTTTATGATGAAAACAAAATCATACATGGCTGAGAATAGTAACTTCATTAAGAGAACTGATGCTTTCATGAATAGAACTGAGATGAGGTTGCAAAATCAAGAGGCAACAATTAAAACACTGGAAACTCAAGTTGGGCAGTTCGCTCAAATCTAAACACTAGACCACAAGGAGGATTACCCAGCAATACTGAAGTTGCAAGGGAAATGGATCATGAGCAATGTAAGGCAATCACTACCAGGAGTGGCCTACAACTGAAGGAGATTTCAAGCAGTTCGGTAGAAAAAGTCCCAACAATGGAACAAGAAGAACCAAATAGAGAGGACATAGATGCTGAATTAAGTGATCATGTCACAGCAGACAAATCGATCCCAACAGAAGGCACTGCCTCGGCAGAGAAATCGGCAGTCCCACGCCCAGCAGCTGAAGCAGCAGATATACCAGTGGTACCAGGCATTAAATTTCAGACTAATGAAACACTAGAGGAAATGCGACCCCTACCACCTTTTCCACAAAGGTTGAAAAGGCAAAAGCAGGATTATCAGTTTAAAAACTTCCTAGACATCTTGAAGCAAGTGCACATCAATTTGCCATTAGTTGAGGCAATAGAACAAATGCCAAACTATGCCAAATTCCTAAAAGATATTGTGTCCAAAAGAAGAAGGCTTAGTGAGTTTGAAACTGTTGCCGCAACCGAAGGATGCATGGCCATGCTTCATAATCGCATACCTCCTAAATTAAAGGATGTTGGATGTTTCACTATACCATGTGCAATTGGAAATCACTATGAAGGAAAGGCCTTATGTGATCTTGGAGCAAGCATAAACTTGATGCCTAAATCTGTCTTCCAAAAGCTTGGAATAGGAAGGGCAAAACCCACAACTGTGATGCTCCAATTGGCAGATAGATCATATGTGCAACCTGAAGGAAAGATCGAGGACATATTGGTAAGGGTGGATAAATTTATTTTTCCAGCTGAGTTTCTTGTTCTTGATTGTGAAGCAGATGAAAATGCACCGATCATCTTGGGGAGACCTTTTCTAGCTACTGGACGCACTCTTATCGATGTGGAAAAAGGAGAATTGACAATGAGGATTAACGACCAACAAGTCAAACTCAATGTTTTCCAGATGCTGAAAAGACATGATGATCTAGAGGAATGCCAGGTAATTCACACCATAGATGTAGACAACGCAATACCTTATCTCAGCAACATTGCCTCGGTAGCAGTGGCAGCAATATATCACAGATCTACCTCGGCAGTACAGTTGATGACTGCTATAATAGAGTCTTGGACAGTTTGCCCAAAACTGATGAAGATGAAACACAAGAAATTGAGGAAGTCAACTGGACAGCATACCTTCCAGGTAAGTACTTCGAACCTCTAAATTATCCAGGTAAGGACGAAACACCTTGAAGTGAGGAACCCTTAATGATCAAATTAAAACCTTTACCTGAAAAATTAAAGTATGTTTATTTGGGAACCAACCACTCAATGCCCGTAATTATTTCTTCTGAGTTGCAGCCAGAACAGGAACAAAGCTTGATAGAGATGCTACGGTAGCACAAGAAGGCAATTGGGTGGTCAATTGATGATTTGAAGGGGATAAGCCCAGCCGTTTGCATGCACAAAATCCTTTTAGAGGAAGATCACAAGCCCACTGTTGAGGCCCAGAGGAGACTTAACCATGCCATGAAGGATGTAGTACGTAAGGAAATAATCAAATGGCTTGATGCTGGAATCATCTACCCTATCTCTGACAGTGCATGGGTAAGACCGGTAAAATGTGTACCTAAGAAAGGTGGCATGACGGTAATAACCAATGAAAACAATGAGTTGATCCCAACCAGGACTATGACTAGTTGGAGGGTTTGTATGGATTACCGCATATTAAATAAGGCAACAAAGAAGGATCATTTTTCGTTGCCTTTCATTGATGAAATGCTTGATAGACTTGCTGGTAAGCCCTTCTATTGTTTTCTTGATGGTTATTCAGGTTATAATCAGATTGTCATAGACCCTAAAGACCAGGCAAAAACCACCTTCACTTGCCCGTATAGGACATATGCATTTAGAAGAATGTCGTTCGGCCTTTGCAATGCCCCAACAACATTTCAGAGATGCATGGTGGCAATTTTTCACGACATGGTAGAAGACTTCCTGGAGATATTCATGGACGATATTTCAGTTTTTGGAGACACCTTCACTCATTGCCTCGGCAATTTAGAAAAGGTTTTGCAAAGATGTGAGGAATCCAATTTAGTTCTCAACTGGGAAAAATACCACTTTATGGTGAATGAAGACATAGTTTTGAGCCACAAAATCTCATCACAAGGAATCGAAGTTGATAAGTCCAAGATAGATGTGATAAAGAAATTGCCTCCACCAATTTCAGTCAAAGGAGTTAGAAGTTTCTTGGGTCATGCAGATTTTTACAGGAGGTTTATTGCTAATTTTTCAAAAATTTCTAAACCTCTATGCACTTTGCTTGAAAAGGACATGAAATTTGAATTTAGCAAGGAATGTACGGAAGCATTCGAAGCCCTCAAAGAGAAGCTGATCACCACACCAATTGTAGTCCCACCAGATGGGGCCCTGCCTTTTGAAATAATGTGTGATGCTAGTGATCATGTTGTCGGGGCAGCACTTGGGTAGAGAAAGAACAACCTATTCCATGTTATCTACTATGCTAGTAAAACCCTCAATGGCGCCCAGATCAATTACACCACGGAAAAGGAATTACTAGAAGTGGTCCTTGCTTTTGACAAGTTATGATCCTACCTTATCGGAACAAAAGTGACTGTCCACACTGACCATTCGGCAATCAAGTACATGTTCTCCAAGAAGGATGCCAAGCCTAGACTGATTAGATGGATTCTTCTTTTGCAAGAATTTGACATAGAAATTAAGGATAGAAAAGGTACGGAAAATCAGGTAGCCGATCATCTTTCTAGATTAGAAGTTGGGGAGGAAAATATCCCATTAAAAGAAATACAAGACGTATTCCCAGACGAACACATCCTACACATCTCGGCTGTAGAGGAAGAATCTGCCGTAGCAGAGACCGTGGCAGTATACAACTGTGTTGCCATGGTAGTAACTAAGTATATGTCGGCAACAGTGATAAAAGACATTGCTGTAGTCACAGCCACTCCTTGGTATGCTGATCTTGTCAATTACTTAGCTAGTGGTGTTTTGCCTTATAACCTTAACTATAATGAAAAAAGAGGTTTCAGCATAATGCAAAGCATTATTTCTAGGACGACCCTCTTTTGTTCAAGCAATGTGCAGATCAAGTTATAAGAAGATATGTTCCAGAAGACGAGCAAAAAGAAGTGCTCCAACAATGCCATGATTCACCCTGGGGTGTACATTTTGGAGGAAACAGAACAGCCGCGAAAGTGCTTCAATCAGGCCTTTATTGGCCTACACTCTTCAAAGATGCACAACTTTACTACAAGCACTGTGATCGATGCCAACGCACGGGCAATATCTCTAGACGTAATGAGATGTCATTGCAGCCCATATTGGAAGTAGAACTATTTGATGTTTGGGGCATAGACTTTATGGGACCATTCCCATCATCTCAAGGGAATCTCTACATCCTAGTAGCAGTGGATTACGTATCAAAATGGGTCAAAGCAATTGTCACACCACATAATGATTCCAAAATTGTTTAAAAATTTCTCAAGAAAAATATATTCACCAGATTTGGAGTACCTAGAGCGATAATTAGTGATGAAGGTAAACAGTTCAACAATAGACACATTGCCGCGACCCTAAAGAAAATAGGCATCACACACCGAATTGCAACAGCCTATCACCCACAGACAAATAGGCAGGCCGAGATATCAAACAGGGAATTAAAGCAAATCCTTGAAAAGGTGGTCAACCCATCTCGAAAGGATTGGTCTCATCATCTCGACGATGCCTTGTGGGCATATAGGACATCATACAAGACCCCATTGGGAACATCTCCATACAGGCTTCTATTTGGAAAAGCATGTCATTTGCCCGTGGAAATTGAGCACAAAGCATATTGGGCAGTCAAAATTTTGAACATGGAATGGGAGAAAGCTGGCCAGAAAAGACTGTTAGACCTCAATGAGATAGAAGAATTCTGAGCAGCAGCTTATGAAAATGCTAAGATCTACAAAGAAAAGACTAAACGATGGCATGATCATAAGTTACTACCGAGGGAGTTCCTGCCGGGGCAGCAAGTCCTCGTTTTTAATTCCATGCTCAAACTGTTTCCCGACAAACTCAAGTCCAAATGTTCAGGCCCATTTGAAGTTGTTCAAGCCTATCCACATGGTGCAGTATTGATCAAATCAAAAAGGGATGGACATGAGTTCAAATTGAATGGCCAACGCTTGAAACACTATTCTGACCTACATGATATGAGGACTATTGAGACCATCACCTTAGGAGATGCACTTGCATGCACTCCTATCGTGACTTAATTTCATTATCTTATCTTTATTTTTTTGCATTTTTAGGATTAGATTTAGTTTAGCATATTTTTTCTCTTCTTGTTTTATTTAATCTTTTATTGTTGGTGTTTATTTTATTTAGGACAGGAATCAAGAATGAAGGTGAAGACATTCAAAAGAAGATCCACTGCCGCAGTAGTGAACAGTGTCAGGGCCGCAGCAGTTCTCAACGGGCAGAATAGCATAACTGCTAGTTTGGAGTAATTTTAGCCGTGACAGTCAATGTCAGCGGCTAGAAAACGGCTAGTTGGGTTAAACACGACAGTACAAGGCCAAAGCCTATATAAACACATTCTCACTTTGAACTATTCACTCTTGCATTCTTGATTTCTTAAAATTCTTTACTTATCTCTCTCAAATTTCCTAACGACTTTCACAAACTTTTTTGCTTATCTCTACCCATGGCAGCCTATAATAGATTCGCACCCGCCGCTGTTGAAGAACGCTTCAACAGATCCTTCATTGCAAGGCAATTATGGGAAGAACAGGGATTCCAACACTCAGATGCGGAGAACTATAGAATCGAGCATTACTTGTTCGATAAAATAGCATATCAGGAATGGAAAATCTTTTGCTTACAACCTGCCCAGGCCAACGCTACGATTGTGAGAGAATTTTACGTGCATGGGCCAAGCGAAGATTCACTCTATGTCCACTGTCGGGGAGACCAGTTCAACTTGATGCTAACACCATCAATTTATTCTATGGCCTCCACCCTGCTCGTGATGACCATTCAGCATTTATGGCAGACATAAGCCACACGGATTACGAACTCATCAAAGATGATATTTGCTATGATAACACACAATGGGAAACCGGATCCCACAAAGGCTCCGTGGTAAGACAAAATCTAAGGCCCGAGGCAAAGTTGTGGAACATATTCGTAAAACGACGCCTCATCCCAACATCCCATAACAGCACGGTAGATAAGAGGAGATTGGTTCTCATCCAATCCATTATCAAAAAAAGGAGTATCAATGTGGGAAAGTTGATCCTACAAGAAATCTACGAATGTGGTAGGAAGGAAAAAGGGTCATTGTACTTTCCATGTTTAATCACGGGTCTTTGCACTACCGCGGGTGTCCCAATCGAGGATCAGATGAAATTACTGTCCATAGGCGCGGTTGGAAAAGGGAGTTCTGCCACAAAGTCATGCAAATAACCCAGGCAGAACCAGTCCAAGCAACTCCAATGCCAGGCACTACTGATACCTCTGCCGGGGCCCAGTACACGGCAGACATACTTGCTACTTCCCACAACACTGCCACAGCGGATAATTACCAGGAGATACTCCAGAGGATAGCAGCCATGGAAATACGACAACAACGATACATGGAGTACCAACGAGATTTCAATACAGCATTAGCCTAGATGATGGTCAGCAATTTTCCAAACCAAGGGGTGTAGTTCCCCGACTTCCCTCCTGACATGTTTGTCACGGCTGCGCCCTACACCGAAACAAATCTGGCTCCAGGAGGACCGCGACCATTTTATGCCCTTGGACCATCACAACCGTTCCATGCACCGGACCCATCTCAGCCAACAGAGACTGTTGCGACATCATCAGCCAGTAGAAGGCCGTCCAAGAGAAGAGCAGCAGGCTCTCTTTTAATCATTAGGAGTTTTTCGTCGGAGATGGAATCTTTCATGCAGTAGCCTCATTTCACTGTCGGGCATAGCACTCAACCCGCTCGAGCAGATGACATGGAAGCTGAAGATGCGGGCGGGACAGAAATAATGGCCGCCGAAAAAATTGGGGACGAGGAAGAAGGAGAAGAAGTCAACGCCCCATTGCAAAGGACGTCACCTACTAGAATCCAGCCGTCCCGAATAGTCAAGACTCAGCAATCACCAGCACAGGGATCAAAAACTAAATTAACCGTAGTAAGTCCAAGGAAACTCATCATCCACATCAATTGTTCGAAGGATTTTTAATCCTTTTATATCTCTATGCCGTTTTTATTTTTCCATTGATAATCTTCATGTTTGTTTCCTGTCTTTTGCATATGTTTACGCATTGGGGACAATGCTCAGTTCGAGTTTGGGGGTGTAGATTCACTGCCGAGGCAACCTATTGTCGCGGCCTTGCCATGAAAGGAAGCAATTTAAATTTATTTTGAAATTTTTTCGTCTACCACCATACTTGAAATATTGTCCATACTTTTGCATTGCTTTACATCATTATTGCCTAGTTTATTCTCCTTGGGCTATAGAAATCTTTCTTCTTACCATGGCTAGGTCCTGTTTAGAAGGATTAACCTTAGGATTCTTAAGGACTAAAACTTAGAAGCTTGCTATAGGATTGACTCTAAAAACACTTTTGGGACGTGTTTGATTATAGGAATTCTTTTAATGAACTTAGGTGATAAAGGCTTAGATTTTTGGAATAATGACTAAAGGTGCCTATTACCGGCTCTAGGACTCACTCTTCTTCATGCTATAGGTGCCCAAAATTGGCTCTAGTATGCATGCTTAAAAAAAAAGAGAAAAGAAAAAGATCTTGACGATGAAACACAACCCTTGAGGTGCCCGAAATTGGCTCAAGTAGTTGTTGTTATAAGAAGAGAATATTAATCCCAAATCTATTTGTCTTGAACTTAGAGTTTGTCTAAGAAAGCCTTTAATCAAACTTGTCCACAAGAACTCACACACTCACAAAATCTTATAGCTCGATTCCGGGTAAGTCCTTGGGTAGCCGAGAGGTTAAGACTCAGAATAGGCATAGTTATGGTGGGGAGAATAGAGGAAAAATAGAGAATAAGGTAAGGCAATTTGATGGTTTGCATTGCTTGAGGACAAGCTATAGTTCGAGTTTGGGGGTGTGATAAGTCCTCAAAAGACTATCATTTTTATACCTTTCGTGGACAATAATTGCTTAATCTACACCTATTTGGACTAATGCATAAGCCTAATGTGTGATACATGGATGTTTTACCTTCATGACAAATAAGGATGATATTAATAGTAAATATAAGCTTTAATGCATCTTTGTGCATTTGCAGGTAAATTTGGACCCTGATCGAACCAGCCACAGATGGAAGCTTCTACTGATGGAAGCTAAGCAGACTCAAAGGCAGACCTCCGTCGGGGCAGCAGATGCATCCTGCCAAGGCGGGGAATTTCTTAACACCAAAAGTCAAAGTGGTGATCGATTTGAAGAGCATAGAAAGCTGGATTTTTCTAGACACTTTGCATAGCAATTGGAGTTCGGGAAGACGGTGTAAAGATGGAAAGAACCAAATTAAGAGATTCACCTTTTCAAGGAAGGAAACATCCTAACATACTAAACTTCTTCTCCAAGGCTGATTTTGCCCTAATTTTAGCCTATATAAAGGATGTGTCGTCCAAGAGAGAAAAGAGGAGGAGAGTTCACAATAGACTTTAGAGATTTCTTTGTTTTTCATCATGTTCTAAATTCTCTTAGGGTTTAGGTGAAAGTTGTCGAGTATTTGTGAGAGGATATTAAACTTTGTTTTCTTGTTTTATGCAATAAAATATCGAGGTTTGCTCATTCTTTACCATTCATTGTTCTTGCATTCAAGCTCGGGAGAGAAGTTTGTGAGAGATTTATTTATCTAATATCGGGAGAGTTAGATTCACGAAAGGAATAAGTACGGTATTTTTCTAGTTGTAAAATACTAACTCGGCCTAGGGATAGGTTAGAGTTTTAGCGGCTAAAAGAAGTGTGAGATTGGTTGGTGGTTATAGTTGATTCCCGCCGGGAGGTATCATCAAGGACTAGTCATCAACAGTACTTCAACATAGGGATAAGCGGGGTCATCCAAGGACACTTTGTCGAACCTTGAATAAGTCCACCCAAGAGCAAGGGATTACAATGGCGGACGTACCCTTCACTGTCGAGGCAGTAGAACTGCAGCACTGCCGAGGCAGTGTAGTGTAATTGCATTAGACGGAAACAAGTCAATTGAATCCACAATACGACTCAACTGGATCCTGCCCATTCTCTCAATCTGATTTTATTTTCCTTCTCTGGCTTTTTATTATTTCAGTTGTTTTAGTTTCATTCGGAACAATCAAATTAATTCGTTTCTTTATTTTATTTCTTTTGCAGAGCGAGAAGAGAAAAGAAAACATATTAAGTACAGCAATCCTTGTGGAGACGATACTCAATACTCATCACTTTATTACTTGCGACTTGTGATAAGTGCTCAACTCACTATCACTTTTTACACCTTTCATGGACAATAATCACTAAATCTACACCCACTTGGACCAATGCATGTGCTTAATGTGAGATAATTAAATATTCTGCTTTTGAAACATATAAAGATGATACTTATCGAAAAGACGAGTTTTACTATACTTCTGTGTCTGTATAGGAAAAATTATTGTCGTGGCAACGACCGAGGCTGAGGCAGGACCTGATGCCGAGGCAGCAACTGAAGGACAAGTAACGATATTGTAGGTGACTTGAAGAGAAAAATGAGTTGGACATTTCTGGAAAAGCAGCGCATGAATCGGAGCTGGGTAGCACATAGAAAGCCTAAGTCAAAGGCCACGCGGAAAAGAATCCTAGTTGGACTAAACTTGGAAATATTTTATTTATGGACTTGACTTGTGTCTTACTCCAATTTATACTCCTACTTAGGAAAGGTTTGCCCTAGACCAATCCTATATAATCCGTAGCCGTCCAAGAGGAGTGAAGAAGAGAGTTTTCGACACAAAACACTTAGCATCATAGAGAGCCGACTCCATCTTAGATTTTAGATTTCTCTTTTACTTTTTATTATGTTCTAAGTTTCTTTAGGCTTAGGTGAAGGTTGTAGAGTATTAGTGAGAAGAAATTAACTTTTGTTTCTTGTTTTAATGCAATAAAATATCAAGGTTTGCTTATTCTTTTCCATTCTTTGTTCTTGCATCCAAGCTCGAGAAAGAAGTTTGTGAATAATCCATTTATCTAATATCGAGAGAGTTAGATTCACGAAAGGAATAAGTACGGTGTTTCAATCGAGAAACACTAACTCGGCCTAGAGATAGGTTAAGAGTTTCAGCGGCTAAGAGAAGTATGGTATTGGTTGGTGATTACAATTGATTCACGCCGAGAGGTATCATCAAGGACTGGTCATCAACAGTACTTCGACTTAGAGATAAGCAGAGTCATCAAAGGAAACTTTGCCGAACTTTGATAAAGTCTACCCAAGAGCAAGAGATTGACGCGGCAGACAAGCATCATCGTTGTCGAGGCAGTAATCTGCAGTACTGCCGAGGCAGTGTTGTGCGATTGCATTGGACAGAAAAAAGTCAATTGAATCCACTATACAACACAACTGGATCCTGGCCACTTCTTTAATCTGTTTATTCTCTTTTTCTTTAGTTTTCTTTATTTAGTATTCATCAACCCTAATCTTACTTGTCTCTTTATTTTATTCCTTTTCAGGGCAAGAAGACAAAAGAAGAAATATTAAGTAGACCAATCCCTATGGAGACGATATCTTATATACTTATCACTTTCTATCTATTTCCAAGATTTCTCAGCACTTTCAAAACCTTTCCAAGAAACTCTCCAAGATCATCAATTCTCCAATACTCATACATGGCTGTATACAACAGATTCGCCTCCGCCACTGTTGAAGAACGCTTCAAGAGATCTTTCATTGCTCGGCAGCTATGGGAAGAGCAAGGATTCCAACACTCCGATGAGGAAAATTTCGGCATTGAGCATTACTTGTTCGACAAGATCAAATATCAAGATTGGCAGATCTTTTGCCTACAACCATCTCAAAGCAATGCCACAATTGTGCGGGAATTCTATGCGCACGGGCCGAGCAAGGACTCTCTTTATGTCCACTGTCGAGGCAGGCCTGTCAAACTTTATGCCGAGACAATCAACTTGTTCTACGGCCTTACACCTGAACGTGATATCCATGTTGAGTTCATGGAGGACATCACCAATGAAGATTATGAGCTGATAAAAGACGACCTTTGCTACGAGAATACTCATTGGGAAACTGGTGCCCATAGAGGATCGGTAGCAAGGCAAAATCTTAAGCCCGAAGCCAAGCTTTGGAACACCTTTGTCAAAAGACGCCTCATCCCAACCTCCCAAAATAGCACGGTGGACCGAAGGAGATTGGTGCTCATTCAATCCATCATCAACAAACGGAGCATCAATGTTGGAGAAATAATTTTAAAGGAGATATACGAATGCGGTAAGAAAGATAGAGGACCTTTATATTTTCCTTGTTTAATTATCGGTATTTGTACTACTGTAGGTGTACCAATGACAGAAACGGATGAATTCACAGCCCATAGACGAGGGTAGACTAGAGACTTCTACCACAAAATCATGCAGATCACATAAGCAAAGCCAGTCCAGGCAACCCCTCAGCAGTTTACTGCTGACACAGCTGCCGGGCCCCGTACACGGCAGACATGCCTGACACTGCCCACACCACTGCCGCAGCAGACCCATACCAGGAGATACTTCACAGGATGACAGCTATGGATCTTAGGCAGAAACGATACATGGAGTATCAAAGGGACTTGAACAACACACTTACCCAAATGATGCTCCACAACTTTCCCAGCCAAGGGGTGCAGTTTCCAGAATTCCCTCCCAATATGTTCGTAACAGTTGCACCCTACACAAAGACAACCCCAGCTCCAGGAGGACCACGACCTTTCCCCACTGGCCCTCGGCAACAATTTCATGATGTTGGCCCGTCTAGGGCAGCAGACTCTGCCGTAGCATCATTTGCCAGTAGACGACCATCAAAGAGGAGGGCAGTCTTCAGCACTCCACCAAGATCCCCATCATCATGGGCAGTCTATCAGCAGAGATAGATGCCTATGTACATCAAAGCTCAACCGCTGCCGGGACAAGCATTCACTATGCATGGGCAGACGCAACAAATGAAGGTGGGACAGACATCATGGTTACCGAGGAAATCGCCGACGAGGAAGAAGGAGAAGAAGTGGATGCTCCAATGCAACGGACACCACCAACGAGAGTCCAACCACCAAGACAAGCCAAAACTCACCCATCTCCATCATCAAAAGTCAAACAGTCAGCGACAAGGCCACGAAAAATAATTGTTCCCAGCAGCTCTTCCGAATCTCTTTGAATTTTACATATTCATGATGCCTTAATATATATATATATATATATTTACTTGTCTTGTTTTCTTCTTTATATCCTGCTGTGTGCAATTTATAAGCATTGAGGAAAATGCTTGGTTCGAGTTTGGGGGTGTAGATCCACTGTCGAGGTAATCTACTGCCGCGGCCTTGCCATGAAAGGAAGTATTTAAGTGTTTCTTCAAAAAAAAATTTATGTCCACCACCTTACTTGAATTGTTGTCTATACTTTTGCACTGCTTTTCATCAGTATTGCCTTAGTTTATTCTTTTAAGGCTATAAAAATCTTTCTCCTTACCATGGTTAGGTCCTGTTAAGAAGGTTTAACCTTAGGATACTTAAGGAAGAAAACTTAGAAGCTTACTATAAGATGGATCCTAAAAACACTTTTGGGACTTGTTGGATTATAGGAATTCTTTTAATGAACTTAGGTGATAAAGACTTAGATTTTTGGGGAAGTGAATAGAGGTGCCTATCACCGGCTCTAGGAATTACTCTTCTTCATGCTAGAGGTGCCCGAAATTGGCTCTATTGTGCTAAAAAGAATATCAAAAGAAAGAAGGAATTATTGATGAGAAAACACAATCCTTGAGGTGCCCGAAATTGGCTCAAGAAATTGTTGTTTTTAAGAAGAGAACACTAAACCCCAAGTCTACTTGTCTTGAACTTAGAGTTTGTCTAAGAAAGCCTTTAATCAAACTTGTCCACAAAAACGCACACACTCACTAAATCTTATAGTTTGTTTCTAGGTAAACCCTTGGGTAGCCGAAAGGTTAAGGCTTAAGAATAGACATAGTTATGGTGGGGAGAATAGATGAAAACATAAGACCAAGAGAGAGTAAGGTTTGGCAAATTGATGGTTTGCATTGCTTGAGGACAAGCAATAGTTCGAGTTTGGGGGTGTGATAAGTGCTCAACTCACTATCACTTTTTACACCTTTCATTGACAATAATCACTAAATCTACACCCACTTGGACCAATGCATGTGATTAATGTGAGATAATTAGATATTCTGCTTTTGAAACATATAAAGATAATATTTATCAAAAAGGCGAGTTTTACTGTACTTCTGTGTCTGTGTAGGAAAAATTATTACCGAGGCTGAGGTAGGACCTGATGCCGAGGTAGCAGCTGAAGGACAAGTAACGATATTGTAGGCGACTTGAAGAGAAAAATGAGCTGGACATTTCTGGACAAGCAGCACATGAATCGGAGCTGGGTAGCACATGGAAAGCCCAAGTCAAAGGCCACGCGGAAAAGAATCCTAGTTGGAGTAAACTTGGAAATATTTTATTTATGGACTTGACTTGTTTCCTACTCCAATTTATACTCCTACTTAGGAAAGGTTTGCCCTAGACCAAGCCTATATAATCCCTAGCCGTCCAAGAGGAGGAGAAGAAGAGAGTTTTCAACACAAAGCACTTAGCATCATAGAGAGTCGACTCTATCTTAGATTTTAGATTTCTCTTTTACTTTTTATTATGTTCTAAGTTTCTTTAGGCTTAGGTGAAGGTTGTAGAGTATTAGTGAGAAGAGATTGACTTTTGTTTCTTGTTTTAATGCAATAAAATAACCAGGTTTGCTTATTCTTAGCCATTCTTTGTTCTTGCATCCAAGCTCGAGAGAGAATTTTGCGAGTAATCCATTTATCTAATATTGAGAGAGTTAGATTCACGAAAGGAATAAGTACGGTGTTTCAATCGGGAAACACTAACTCGGCCTAGAGATAGGTTAAGAGTTTCAGCGGCTAAGAGAAATGTGGGATTGGTTGGTGATTACAATTGATTCACGTCGAGAGGTATCATCAAAGACTGGTCATCAATAGTACTTCAACTTAGAGATAAGCGGAGTCATTAAAGGACACTTTGTCGAACTTTGATAAAGTCTACCCAAGAGCAAGAGATTGTCGCGGCAGACAAGCATCATCGCTGTCGAGGCAGTGTTGTATCATCAAGGACTGGTCATCAACAGTATGCCAAGGCAGTGTTGTGCGATTGCATTGGACAGAAACAAGTCAATTGAATCCACTATACAACACAACTGGATCCTGGCCACTTCTTTAATCTGTTTATCTCTTTTTCTTTAGTTTTCTTTATTTAGTATTCATCAACCCCAATCTTACTTGTGTCTTTATTTTATTCCTTTTCAGGGCAAGAAGACAAAAGAAGACATATTATGTAGACCAATCCCTGTGGAGATGATATCTGATATACTTATCACTTTATTACTTGCGACGTGTTCACACGCAACACCTTGATTAAAAAATTAATTGTGCAGTCTCTTATACATAACAATGATCTACTTTATATTCTTGAAAAAAGATCTTCAGTGGTACTACTCCCTAAAGGTTTTGACATTTCTCTTTGTTCAGATTTAAGTTTTGCATCCCAATTCAGAATAAACCTTGGAATGTCCCTTGGTTTATTCAACTACAAGAAAGTACGGAAATCATCCAAAGACTTCTAATGAGATCATGTTAGACAAAAATGAAGAAATCAAGAGAGTAAATTGTTTATATTTTGCGGAAGAAAATATGATTTTTCATGGATGAGGTAACCGAGGTTCTTCTTATAGTGGAACTAATTATTTGTATAGGTTTTCGTCTCAGAATATGAACACGAGAAGAGATGAAGAAACTATTGTTCAAGATGACATGTTGTCAGTTTTTCATATGTTACATGTGAAATATGGTGTTTTGCATGTGTTGCTATTCTTCAACCAACCGAACAAGTAGATAAATACCTCATGTCAGTTGATTGTTATTCTTTTAATGAGTAGACTGTTGGTTCTAGAATAACCCACGACCAATTTACTTCGATTGAAGGGGGTGTATCCTTATCTGGGCAAAATCCTTGTATAAGGTGAATGAATAAACGTGTTTTGAATACTTCTAATGAAGAAAATGAAGCATCAGACAACCTAAAGCCTACTCGTGCTAAAGCAATTGATGTTGCTCGTGTTAGATGAGACTGATGCAAAAATCTTAGGGGCTGAAACCTTGAGTGGACTGTACCCTATTGAAATTGTCTCGAAAGATGAGAAAATTTGTGCAAAGGTAGAAAAAGTTTACAATAAAGCTTTCTACTACAAGAAAACTGTCAAATATGTTAGAGAACCAATGACACATTTGGAATCTATTGCTTCCTTCGTGGTAAGTGCAACTATGAAGGTCAAATTTGACCAGTCAAGTTAATGTTGACTTTGACTAATAGTTAACTTTTTAGATAACCTTCACCCTGAATTTTTTGACATTTTAAGCCCAAATCCAGTGTCTGTTATGTCAAATTCGAACGTAAAAGCCTTTTTTTAGTGTTTTCCTTTTAAGTTGTTAAGAATTTATTTAGTTGTTTAATTAGAATTTGATTCAGAATACCCCATTGTTCAGGTAACTACGTTTCTAAGACTGGTGAGTTACCTCATATTGTGCACGTTCTTTGATATTTTCATGTGAGTAAGCTTTCAGATCAGTGTTGCTTTTAGTTGGTGGTTTAGTATTAGTATTAAATATTAATGAAATAACCTTACCTTGTAGGTTCAAATTTAGATAGACTCAAGCGTGGGACACACTTTTCTCGGCATTAGATCTACTGCTTGCTTAAGGTGTGTCTCTTCCCGTATTATAAACTTCTATGTTCTGTCTATGTTTTATGATTGCTTGAAATGTGATTCATAAATCTTATTTGACTTATTATGTGTACAATTTGTGAAAGTTTTCAGACATCATGCATAGCATTCAGAATGTGATTTAAATCAGATTATAAATATCAGATTTGTTAGAATATGAAATATCATACTTTCAGAAATGTAATATATTAGACTTACAAAATTATGTAACTTAAACTTAAATGATTCAAGTTTTGGATGACATTCAAATTTTAAAATCGGAACATAACTTGACATGAGCATGGAATGGGATATTTGTATGAAGTAAGTTCAATGGCTTTAATCTTAAGATTGAACTCTACTTCGGATTATTCAATGATTTCAACCTTCGGGATGAATTCCACTTCGGATCAATGATTCCATCCTTCAGGCTAAGTTTCACTTCGGACAGTGACGATGGATGGGGGTAGGTTCTGGTGAACCATACTCATTTTGGTATTTTGGAGATTGGATATTGTTTCATCATGGGCATCAAATATCATATTATTATGATTCAGAATTTTATTAGATTCATTGAGTTTTCAAAAATAACTTTATCAGATTGAATGTGTTATTGAAAAAGAGAGTTTATCAAAAAATATATTATTTTGCTTTTGTGATGATTGTTTACACATAAAAGACAGACTAAGCTCTTTAGCTTACACTCTTTAGTCTTTTTTCAGACACTCAGACCTGTTTGGACGATTCAGTACTTGGAGCATCTTGTATTTTATTCAGATAATTTACTATTCAATATGGACTCCTTTAAATTACTCAGTTTAATGATTTTACATATTTTGGAATATTGTGTATATTGGATATTGAGAATTTTTGATTCATAACTATTTTGATGCATATTTTCACAGAATTATTGTCGAATATTTTAATTGATTATTTAAAACAATGTATTACTGTTGGTTTATAATATCGAGAGATTTAATGTATTTTACCTAAATATCAGGATGATCTAAATTTATAATTACTTAAACTTAAATTGTGTTACTTGAGGGGAAAATTTCACAATTTAACATCCAAGTTTCAATTTACAAAAATAGGTTTAAATTTAGGGTTACAATTCCTTTATGATAGATAACCCATAATTTAAAGCAAAACAATTTTGATTGATGTGTTTATCTTAAATCGAGTAATGATGGTCTACCTATATATTTATAATTTTATGTTGATGACCTGTTGATAGCAGTTAAAAATAAAGTAGAGATTAAACAAGTTAAGGTTCAACTTAATCGAGAATTTAAGACGTAAAATTTGAGACCAATAAAGTAACTAGAATAAGTAATCAATTCAAAAGCCACGAAAAAGTATGTAAGTTATACCTAAGTCAAAAAGGGTACATTGAAAAACTTATTTGCATGTTTAATATATAGAGTGCCAAGCCTATTAACACTCATTTGGTATCGTATATCAAATATCTAACGTTGAGATTAAATACATACCACGAGTTTCATATTCTAGTGTTGTGGAATCCCTCATAATACTATGATTTGTAACCTGAATTTAACACTATCAATTCAGTCGATAGATATATTGTATATCTTGAATAAGAATATTAAAAAGTTATCTATTGAGTTTTAAGTTACTTGCGTGGTACTAATCATACTTGCTTGCAAAAGAAATAGAGATATAGTTATCGGATATTTTGATTTTGTCAGAGACCTTGATTAAAGAAGATATTTAACCGGTTATGTCTTCACCATTGAAGGTTGTATTTAGGGGTGATAATGAGTCTGATCAGCTCGCGAATTATTCGGGTTCGGTTCAGTCAAAGTTCGATTTGAATGAATTCGATTCGGGCTTAGGTTTGGCTCGAGATTTTAACGAGCCGAGATAAGCCTACCGAAGCTCGGCTCAAAAAGCTCGTGAACAGGCTCAAAATAATTATATTATATATATGCTATATATACACTAAAAATAATCTATTTAACAAAAAAAAGCAATAAAATAAAAAAGGAGAAATCCACTAAAATAAATTAGATATTTTTTTCCTCTCAATATTGAATTTTGTTTCGATGTTGGTTATGAAAAGGATTTTTAACGATGTTCTATCTTTTATAGAAAAATATAACAAAATTGTCTATTTTCAGTCGAGCAGAGCCAAGCCTGACAAGCTTCGAACCTGAGCCGAGTCTGACCCTAAAATTCCGAGCTCGCCGAACCTGACCAGACTCAGACTCAACTCGGCTCATTATCACCCCTAGTTGCACCATTAATTTAATTTCTACTTTATTAAAATTCTCATTTTATCCCTTTTTACAATTTCAATTAGTTTTGATCCTCCAATTTTCAATTTGCTACTACATTAGTATCCGAATAGTTTCTTTTAAAAAATAATAGTGTGGTATAATCAAGTTTTGTCATTTGTAAAAAGAAATTTTAAAAAATTATTATGGCAGAATCTGATTAGGCCATGCAATATTCTTTTATTAGAAAGTACAAAAGACCAAAGTGATAATGAATTGAAAGTTGAAGGATCCAACTGAAAAAATAATAAAGAGCTAAAGAGAGATTTTCACTAAGTTAAAGTGACATTTAAGATATTAAGCCATTGAAAATAGCAAAGAGAGATACAAACATCAGCATCAAAGCGGAATCAGCAAAAGCCATGGCTTCAACTTCAGTCGCAGTTAACTACCCGAACTCTTCCAAATATTTTACCAAAGGAGTCGTCGCTTCGGAAAGGGTGAATCGATTATGTTCCTTCTCATCCCAATCAGGCTTGTTTGGATCCAAAATCCCAACCAAAAAGCTTTCACTCTCGGTTAACGGGACCAGACCAACCCGACCCCAACCCCAACCCGTCCGACATTCGGGTTCGGAACCGGTGAAGGCATCTTCCCGTTCTTTCGACGTCGTGATTGTGGGTGCTGGAATCATCGGGTTGACAATCGCTCGGCAGTTTTTAACTGGATCGGATCTATCCGTTGCGGTCGTTGATAAGGCCGTACCTTGCTCCGGCGCCACTGGTGCAGGTAAACCCTTATTATTGAAACTGTTATCATCTTCCTCGCCCAACCCCCTTTTTTTTTCTTTGCATTTCCTAAAGTTCGATTGGGTGTAGGGCAGGGCTACATATGGATGGTACATAAAAATCCTGCAAGTGATACATGGGAACTGACTAAAAGAAGTCATCAAATGTGGAAGATGTTGGCTGAGACGATACGGGACCAAGGCATGGATCCACTTCAAGTATTGGGTTGGAAGAAGACAGGTACTCAGTTACGCAGTAATTTTTATTGCATAGTATTTTCGTATGTTGGTGTTCGGTTTCTTTGCACAATCTTTTGTCATATGTTTTTAGAAGTTGAAATTGAGTTAACATACTGTGTCTTGAGCTGTAGGAAGCTTGCTAGTTGGTACAACTTCTGAGGATTCAATCATGTTAAGAAAGAAAGTGAGTCAGCTGTCTGAAGCTGGGTTGAGAGTAGAGTATTTGTCCAGTGATGAACTGCATTCCAAGGAACCTGATATTAATGTTGGGACTAATGGTGGGGCTGCTTTTGCACCTGATGATTGCCAGTTGGATGCTCATCGTGCAGTTTCATATATCGAGAAGGTGGCTTTATTATTCTTCTTTTAGTTTTTTAACAGCAGACGTCATAATGATCAATTGCTTCAATGTTAGCATATTCCTGTTGTATGTAAATAACATAGATTGTTATGATCTATAGGTTAACAGATCCTTTGCACCGAAAGGTAGATATGCAGAGTTCTATCATGAGCCAGTTACAGGTTTAGTGAGGTCTGTGGTTGGTTAATTTTCTGCATTGCATTAATGATGAGATGGATATACAAAAGATATTTGTATATTATTATTCGGGTATATGTGTAACTTTCCTAACTCCTGTTCAGATCTACTAGTAGTGGGGAATATGAAGCTGTTCAGACTTCCAATAACACCTTGTATGGTAAGGCCATTATAGTTGCAGCTGGTTGTTGGAGTCGGTCTCTGATGCATGACCTGTTAAAAGATTCAAATGTTGAATTGGATGCCCTTGTAATGCCTCGTAAGGTGAGAATCCGAGATATAATGAAATTGTATAATTTTAGTTTTTGCATTTCATCTCTCTATTAGTCACAGTTTTAAGTCTGTGTATATATTTTTTTGAATAGACCTATGCATATGCAGTTCTTTGATATATATCATGATGATATTTTGGTAATGCAATATTGCGATGCATCTTTCATGATTAATTTTTTTAGTTTTTATTAGTGCAATCTTTGCCTTAGCTTTGATATCCAATACAGGGTCACCTTCTTGTGATTGAGAACTATAATCCCCTTCAACTGAATCATGGTTCAATGGAAGTTGGTTATATTGATTACCAAAATGTGGTGTTGTCTTCGGGGCAGAATGATCAGGGCCAAACCCTGTCTGTTTCAATGGCAGCCACAATTGACACAATGGGTAATCTTGTTCTAGGTATAATGTTTAAACTTACTAGCTACTCTTAACTGTTCGTTCAAACATGGTGAAATGATAATTTCGGTATGGAAAAAGGAATGAAAAAAAAGTGGTTTGTGTTTGTATTTTTATTATTCCACTTCTCCTTAGCATTCAAGGAAGCAGCGTCAGAGTGCATGTATTTTAACTTCATAATGGTGTTTGTTTACCTTGATCTTAACAAAGTCTTTAGATTTTAACGTTTGGATGTATTATTACATAATCTGATAGATGAAATTGCATTAACTTGCATAGTATTAGTCCATATTTCTGCAAAACAAAATGCATAAACGGGCTTGTTATGTATGTCTTAAATTCCAGTTGATCATGTTAACTTGTTGTAACTTGTACATGCTTTTGTCGTAAATTTAATCCATCCTAGGAAGCAGCCGTCAGTTTGCTGGGTTCAGCACCGAGGTAGATGACTCTATTGTTCTTCATATATTGAAACGTGCTGGAGAGTTCTTTCCCAAATTAAGAGAAATGTCCCTTACAGATTTCATCAAGAACAGAAAAGTGAGAGTGGGACTTCGCCCTTATAGTAAGTCCTTATGTATTTTGTCTTACGGAATATTCCGTATCATTGGATGACAGTCGTTTTGAAATTTATACCTGTAGAACAGTTTGATCAACATAAAACATTCCTAAAACAATGTATTGACTTATATATCAGTGCCTGATGGGAAGCCGGTCATAGGACCTGTTCCTGGTTTGTCAAACTTGTTCCTCGCAACTGGTCATGAAGGAGGTGGGCTCTCTATGGTAACTTACCGTCTTCTGTTCTACCTTCCGTAAACTTTTATATCATTCCATCTCTGGGTCTTTCCATGTTTGTTTGCATCCGAATCAATTAAACATCGATCAGTCGAGCACTGATCCTATAAGGTCTTGTTCTTTGCTACTTCCTCATCTTTGTATGTTGAAATATTTTCATGATGTTTGTTTAATTTTCAGGCTTTGGGAACTGCAGAAATGGTTGTTGATATGGTATTGGGCAACCCCACTCATGTTGATAATACACCATTTACAGCTACTGGTCGATGCTGCTAGTTCAATGCCCCAATGGAACAGTAAGGAGGAAAACCATCATAGGCGGGCCGGTCTAGTTGGACCAAATGGTAAGATGCTGGTTGGACTTTGACCCCCTTTTTGATCGTTTCAAATGTCGAATGTAAGCTTTCAAAATAAGCGAAACTTTAAATTTAGAAACTTGGACTTTACCGTGGAAATAAAATTGTACTCAAAACTCAAGTTGAGTTAATTATTTAGGAATAAAGCCAAAAAAAATTGTCTCTAACATTTTGACTTTAATTCATATATATATATATATATATATGAATATATATATATATAAAGTAATTTAACCATTAATGTTTTATTTTGGGTTAAAATAGTTTTTCTGTTGATAAAATTTATTAATTGACTAACGATAAATAACTTAAAATGATAATATAAATTTATATGATAATACATATTGACATGATAATGTTATATAAACAAAGGTATTGATTTAAAAAATGTTACAATAGTCAAAAATGATTTTATAAAAGGGTAATTATATTATACATCGACAATGAAAATATTTTGTTTTTATAAGTGTCTTAATTTTAAGGGTTAGGGATTTAGTTTAAGGATTTAAGTTTATATGCTTAGAATTTAGGGATTGTGGTTTGAATTTAGAGTTTAAGGTTAAAATTTATGGGTTATAAGTAAAAATATAAACTCTAACTTCTAAACTCTAGATCATAACTCTAAATCTTAAATTTTAAAGTTTTGATCTAAAATATAAACCCTAAACTAGATCTATATTCCTTAAAATTAGAGCACTTGTAAAAACAAAATATTTTTAAAGCGGGTGCATCACATACTTTCTCTTTATAAAATATAAAATTATATTTTTTGTTGATGTATCATATTGTCTATCATTATTCGATTAATATTTTTTAATCATAGATGTGTTATATTGAATTAAAGGTTAAATTGTTTAAAAAATATGGGTTAAAGTAACTATTCATTCAAATGATAGTGACATTTATGATATTATTAATTTATTATATTTCATAAACTGAAATTCAAATTTTGATTTTACTTTAAAAATATTATTAAACGATACATTGTTGTAAATTATGTTTATAAAATTTCAAATTTTGATTTTTACGGTTGTTTATAAAAATAAATTATGTTTAATTTAAGAGATTTAATTTTAAACTCAGTGGTTCAAGTAGAAAAGTAGCTCTTATTCATCCCAAAACATACGAGCGTAATTGCTTTATCAAACATGTATTATTAAAGGGTTAAAATGTGTATGAACAATTATTATCTTATAATTACCTTCTAATTTTCAATAATCAAATGACTTAAATATAATTTTATCTATAATTAAGTGATTTTTGTTATAGTTTACTAAAAAAAATACTATTAAACCTAATTGACTCAATGCTTTTAAATTGGTGTAAAATTAAATACTCTATTGCATAAGTAAATTACATACAATGAGGTAGAATCCAATTACAAATGGTAACTCATTTTAAAATGTTAAACTGATTTAGAAGTGTAAATTGCATGCTAGGATTAAAAGTTAAAAAGTGATTTAAAATACTACAGAAAAAATGTGTACACTCGGCGAAAATCTCTTTGATTATTACATTTTGTAAGCCTATCTACTTTAGGGTTTATGAACTTAAATTTTATAATTCATGTGGGACTGATTATGAAAAAAAATTACATAACTTTATATATCAAAATATAATTTTTTATATACGCTACATAACTTTCCTCGAACCTGGAACTTGGAAAGATGGGTGTTCAGTTTCAAAGCTGAAGAAAAATTGGGTTTCCTCCCTCCAAAATTGTACTTGCATCGTAGATGGTTTCCTTCTCATCTAAGCATAGAAGCCAAAACATGCATTTGATTCCAAATATGACAAGTAATGAAATGGTGCATAAAGGTTAGCATAGCATTAATAAAGGTACACAAAAAATAATACGAACTGGCACCGCTTGAGACCAATTCCCTTAATGATCCACTCATTCCTTCGCTGTTCAATACACCCAGGAAAGCTTGAGATAAATTAGGTTGCAAGAAAACTAAAACGGCACAGCTCTTATCTATTACACTGACATCAAATTCTCCAGAGAAAACATCATGAGACCCTTGAAGCAGTCTCTTAAGCATTCCGGCAGACAATCTATCATTAAATCCCCACAAGAAAATTAAATCCTTACAGTCTACTTTTCTTGGGCTATTTGTCCAAATTCTGATACCTCCATCAAGTGATTCTTTGGAACTTTCAGAAGATCTGAAGACGTTTGCATACCCAAGGAGAGAAGTAACACTTCTATCACTAGACTGGATAACACTGGGAGTGACCGGATGGTAATGGATCGGATTTGGACCAGATTTTATAAAGTTTAAGTCCAATCCAATTAATAATCGGACTTTCCAAAAAATTCAAGTCCGAATCCATGTCCATTTACATAAATCCAAATTCAATCCAATAAAATATCTAGTATCCAAATCCAAAAGTCCAAATTCAATTATTTTTTAAAGTAACAACTCAAATAAATATCTTTAAATAAAAAAATATTTTTTATCAAACAAATATTTTAGCACAAACAATCTCAACAAATATTATAATTCAATATAAAACAAATTAAAGTAACAATTCAAACTTTTTAAATCTAAAAATTTTAAATATTTTTATTTAGGTTTATATATGGATCGGATTCATATTGGATATGGATTCGGGTCGGATCATGACAATATCCATATCCGATTCACCTCCTATTAGGACTCGGACTTTTTCTTTGGATTCAGATTCGGATTTGTTTTTAATCGGACTTGGATCAATTTTTTTTCTTCTGATCGAATCGAATTCGGATCGAATTCGGATTATATTATCATCCCTACCTTCCGTAGGGCGCACAATTTCGTAAAAAAATAACATATTCTCACAACAACTTACCCGTGAATCTTGCTTTCATATGTCAAAGCTATAAAATCATGGACAATAACACAGTATTGCATAACCAAGTAGACAAGTATGAAAGCAGAAATTCATGAAAATCAGCTGCATAACATAACTAGAGAGACACACTAACCTCTATGGGAAAGTTCCATTTCAATGGGCATAAAGAAACGATTCTTGAGATAAGATATGACTGCAGGTATGCTGGTCACATTTTCTAGAGGACCAATTTCCTTCATCATATGGTTAACATCAAATATATGGGGGAAAGTTGATTGTGATGTGTGAAGAAACTCGTGAATATTGAGAGGAAGTGGATCTATGAATTTTGAATGAATGACGGAAAATCTGTAGGACCAAGTTATTGTTTAGGCCAACATTAATCAAAAACATAAACCACTCGAAATCCATAGAGATAGACCATTCAGGGTATTGTGAGAGACAATAGGCGAAGCATATATCAATTCGACCACCTTTAGAAATCCTCTCAGTTTCTTGTTTTGCTCCTCTTCAACATTCTAAAGCTCCTTCTGTTAATCAAGATCCCCATTTATAGAGTTCAGAAAGAATCAAATCACTTATTGTGATCAAGGATTGAGATTTATTTGCTACCTCAAAAGACTCTTGTCTTCTTTTGAATTTGTTAAAACAACTCGAACTGTGTGAGTTCCTCCACCTTTTGTTGGGATTTTCAAAGCAACAAGGTCATCGGAGAACTCTCTTAACATCTATAAAGTATTAAGAAATTTTAGGATATTAATCACGAAAGAAAAAACAAAAATTTTACATTTCACATGAGATATCAGGCATGTCTACCTCTGATGTTCACTGCAAACATCTATTGTCATGCACGGTATAGAGCCATATGTAATCACCGGAATTCGTCCGGGGAGTCGCCACCAATCGTTTTTCTTACGGTGCGATTGGAACACCATTGATAGGTCTTCGAACCAGAATTGGATTCGGGAGTCTGTTACGCGTAGGGAAGGGTGAGCACCCCTACAACGCCCAAAATCGGCACCTATCGGTTACAAAATATTTTATACGATCGAAAATAAGAATCCGATATCAAATATGAAATAAAACGGTTAATAAATATTTAATAATAATAATAAAAAAATATTAAAATAGGAAAACAAATAATTTTCCAGGGACTGAATCTACAAAAAATAAACATTTGGAGGGTTAAATAAATTATAATAGGATGAAATTGAAAGAAATTAGAAATATAATGCTTAATTTAGAAAAACAGTGACCAAAATGAAGCACAAAACAAACTGGAAGGCTGAAACAAGAGGACACTGAAACTGCAAGGACTTATCGCATGATTTCTCCTCTTTCCCAGGTTAAGCGCGGGTCGGGTCACTAGACCGGGTTTGAATCGGGTGCCCAAGGGTTAAACGGCACCGTTTTGGGCCATAAGAGCCGGCACCAAAACGGTGCCTTTTTGCGTGGTATTTAAATGCTCATTCCCTTCTCTTTTTTTTATCTGGTTTCATTTGTTTCTCTTCTTCTAAATGAAGGAGAGAGCCTTTAAAAGAAAGCTCTCCGAGCATGGAGCTTTCCGGCGCCGGACCACCGCAAGCCATCGTCGGCCGCCGCGCCGGCGACCGGAATCAACAAAAGAGACCACTTTCTCGTGTATTTCGGCGTGGTGAGCACGAATCCGGTCTCGGATTTTTGAAAAGGTGATCGAATCGCCGTAGATCTAAAGGTAAAAGATTCGAATATAACTCATTTTTTTTTTACCTTTTTCTCTTCTTCAGTTTGAATCCGATCGGTCTCTTCTTTTTTTTCCGAATACTTTGTTGATATTGGACTGATTTTTGCTCTAGAAATTGTTTCGAATGGTAGACTTTTTATTCGATTTCCTTTTTTTTTAAACACCGGTCAGTAACCGGTTACATGCATGTTCAAAGGGTATTTATACCCATGATTTTACACATTTTTTATTAGCAAAAATGGGACTTTTATCCTATTTCCTTAGATCTGCATATTAGATCTAATAATTTCTTCTGGTTTTGCAGGTTGAATGGACGTGGCCGGTGGAGTCTGGTTCTTCACGTGACCGGGGCGGTGGCCGTCCTTCTCAGCGAATCAGAGGGTGCGTGATCACCACGCGCTTATTCGAACAGTCGCGCGTGATGGTCACGCGCAAACAGCTGGCTAGGGAAGTTGGATGGTCGGTGGCTGGTTTGGTTGGATGGGTTAGGGTTTAGTTAGGGTAATTAGGTTAATTAGGGTTTGTTTGTTTAGTGGGCTATTGGATAGGGCTTGTGTATATTGTATTTTAATGGGCTCGATTTAAGGGTCAATGGGATCTGATGTATAATTTTTGTAATGGGTTTAAAAATGAAATGTATGGGCCATTATTATTCTGGTTAGTAAATGGGTTATTACAGCTGCCTCTCTTTGCTCATTGTTGTGTAACGACACTAGAGCAAAGATAAAGAATAACACATTTACTCTGGCATGGTTTGGGGTTCTTCTTTGGTAAGGTAAGGGTTCTTTTGGTATGGTTTTGGTTTTCGGTGACCACCGCCTTTTCTTCTAGAGCTTTAACTTGATCTATTCCACTGCCCTTGTTGACAAAAACTTTCAAAATTTGAGGATCCGTTGGAGAAGACGACACAAAACTTGCTGATAATGCTATCCTTTCTGCCGAAGACTTGACCTGGCTGTAACACTATCGGAGAAGCACGGTCTGGTATGAGCACTGATGTCTGATCTAGCTTCACCACAGAGGAAGCGAGATCTGGCGAGGAATTCTGATGCTCGATTAAGCTGCAACACTGACGAAGCACAATCTATCGGGTTCACCTGCAACACTGACGCTGAGATTGAGAACAACATTTGATCTGCTTGCAACACTGCCGGAGAAGCGAGACCTGACGACGAATTCTGTCATTCTTAAGCTGCGACACTGACGAAGAGGCATGGTTTGTTTGATCCATCTACAATACTGCCGTGAGATGGGAAGTGTCATTTGATCCACTTACAACACTGCCGGAGAAGCGAAAACTGAGGGCGTTGAGTTCTGACACTCAATTTAGTTGCAACACTGACGAAGAAGCATGATCTATTGGATCCATCTATAACACTGCCGCCTAGATGGGAAGCACCTTTTTGATCCAGTTACAACACTGCCAAAGAAGCGAGATCTAAGGACGTTGAGTTCTGACACTCAATTTAGTTGCAACACTAACGAAGCATGATCTAACGGAGTTCTAATGCTGCTACATTGACGAAGAAGCACCATTTGAGAATGAGTTTGCATGTTGCTACACTGACGAAGAAGCATGATCCTTACTAGTAGCCGTTTACTTTGGGCTAATTGTACTATTTCTTTGAGTAAAATTGGTGCATATTGAACGTGGGATTGAAATTTTTCAAATGATTTATTTCCTTTGACCATTTTTTAAAATGGATTTTAAAGGACATTCGAATAGTCCTTTTTAATGCATTTTTCCCAAATGCACAGGGGTCAACGGATTTGACTCGCCTTTACCGGTGGCTGTTTGCCCCGGGCTAGTTGTACCATTCCCCTGGGTACAATCAGTTGATACCAATGCTGAGATTGAATTTATTCAAAGGGATTGATTTCCTTTGACCATTTGTGAAAATGGGTTTATTCGAATAGTCCTTATTGCTCATTGGTTTTACTTTTTCCAAATGATTCATCTACTGAGTAGAAAAGGCAACCGTAACGGTTAAGGATCCTTACCTGTACTCTCTGATGAAGGTAGAGATCTGAGGTAAGGTCGCACTCACCTGTTGTGGTGCTTTAACAGTAGGAAAATGTTTTCCTGCTTCGTTACTTGTTGTAGCGGTAAAGCCTGCAATTCCTTTGCAAATAATTTCAAAATGTGAAGGTTAGTATGCATTTTATGATTCTAACCTAACATGCTTAATGCATGCATGCATTCCCCTAGTATGAGATGCAAGATGTATATGACAATGATTTTTTTTCCGAAATTGCTTGATCAATTGTCTTGATTGGTTGTTGACACTTTGACATCTGTGTCTCTATCACCAGACGAGATTATCTGATTCCAATCTGTTTGGGTGATGTACTTTCTGTTTTCATAACATCTCTTAACAAGGTACACTATCCTGTGTAAGGTTGCTTCTAGTTCCTGTGCTTTTAGGAAATTTTAGAAACAATGTATGAACACAAAAATTTTGATACTTTTTATTAACAAAAGTTTCATTGATAACAAAAAGTAATTACTGATAACAGTAAAATACAAAAAAAACAAAATTTTGATGCCCTAGATATTTGACTACTTAGCATTTCAGAGCTATCTTGACGGGGTATATTCGTGTGTCTAGGGACCTTCAGGCAAAGTATTTCTTGATTGAGTCTGAGTTCACCAGGTTGGGTAGATCTTTGCCATCCATTTCTGTCAGGATTAATGCTCCTCCTAAGAAGGCTTTCTTCACTACGTACGGTCCTTCCCAATTCGACATCCATTTGCCTCAGAAGTCTTTCTGTATCGGGAGAATCTTCTTTAGAACTAGATCCCCTTCTCGAAAAATTCGTGGGCGAACCTTTTTATTCAAGGCTCTCATCATCCGTTTCTGGTACATTTGCCCATGTCGGATGGCCCTTAACCTTTTTTCCTCGATTAAAGCGAGCTGGTCATGCCTGGTTTGAACCCATTCTGCCTCATCTAGCTTTAGCTCAGACAGAACTTTTAAGGAAGAGATCTCGACTTCTATAGGTAAAACTGCCTCCATCCCATAGACTAGGGAAAAAGGAGTTGCCCCAGTAGAAGTTCTAGCTGATGTTCTATATGCGAACAGGGAACGGTAGCTTCTCATGCCAGTCTCGATAAGTTTCTACCATTTTTCCCACAATCCTTTTGATGTTTTTGTTGGCTGCTTCCACTGCTTCGTTCATTTGCGGACGATATGGTGAAGAATTGTGATGTCGTATATTGTATTGCTTGCAGACCTCTGCTATAGTCTTGTTGTTCAGATTCAACGCATTATCGGATATGATGCTTTCTGGCATTCCATATCGGCAAATGATTTCCTTCTTGAGGAATCTGCTTACTGCCACTTTGGTGACATTTGCATAAGTGGCTGCTTCTACCCACTTAGTGAAATAGTCGATGACGACAAATATGAATCGATGACCATTGGAAGCCTTTGGTGAGATAGGCCCAATGACGTCCATGCCCCACATGGAAAACGGCCAAGGGGATGTCATCACATGTAGCGGTGATGGAGGAACGTGAATCTTGTCTGCATATATTTGGCATTTGTGACATTTTTTAGCGTACTCAACGCTGTCACTCTCCATTGTGGGCCAGTAGTACCCGAACCTCATGATTTGTCTTGCCATGGTGAACCCGTTAGCATGGGTTCCACAAACACCCTCATGTACTTCTTCGAGGATCATCTTGGCTTCGGTGGCATTCACACATCGTAGCAATATCTGGTCTTTTCTCTTTTTGTATAGTATCTCGCCATCTAGGACATAGTCGATTGCCAGTCTTCGCAACGTCCTTTTCTCATTTTCTGAAGCTTCTTTTGGATACTCACGATTCTTTATATATTGTAAGATATCGTGGTACCAAAGACATTCATTGTTTTCGTCCTCTTCAACATTGTAGCAGTAGGCTGGAGAGTCGTATATGCTCATTTGTATCGGCTTCAAATCTGATGGTCGATTCACTTGAATCAAGGATGACAATGTTGCCAATGCGTCTGCCATTTGGTTGTCTTCTCGTGGCAGATAGTGAAAGGATATTTCATAGAAAGGTTTGATCAGGTCAAGGACCAAATTTTGATATTCCATCAGCTTGGGGTCTCGGGTGCCCCATTCTCCTCAAAGCTGATAAATCACGAGCATGGAGTCTCCGTATACCTTCAACTGTTTAATCTTTCGATCGATGGCCGCTCGGATTCCCATGATGCATGCTTCATACTCTACTACGTTGTTGGTGCAGTCAAAGTCAAGCTTACTAGCGAAGGGGTAACAGTCACCTTCTGGGGATACTAGTACTGCCCCAATTCCCTTACCGGTGGCATTGGAAGCACCGTCAAAATTCAATTTCCATTATCCGTTGTCTGTGGCATTTTCCTCGACACACATCAAGTCTTCATTGGGGAAGTCAAAATTTAGAGGTTCGTAGTCCTTTAAAGCTCGACTAGCAAGGAAGTCTGCTATGGCGCTCCCTTTTATGGCCTTTTGATTGACATATACGATATCAAATTCAGACAGTAGGATCTGCCATCGAGCCATTCTTCCCGTCAGCGCAATTGACTCCATCAAATATTTGAGAGGGTCGAGTTTTGAGATCAGCCACGTTGTATAATACAACATGTATTGTCTCAGTCTTTTTGTTGTCCAGACTAAAGCGCAACAAGCTTTTTCGACTGGTGAATACCTCACTTCGCAATCCGTAAACTTCTTGCTGAGGTAGTAGATCGCTTTTTCTTTTCTGCCCGAGTCATCATGTCGGCCTAATACACAACCCATGGATTTCTCGAAGACCGTTAAATATAGAATTAGCGGTCTGTTCGGCACTGGTGGCACCAAAACTGGCGGGTTGGTCAAATAATATTTGATCTTGTCAAAAGCTTCCTGACACTCGTCGTCCTATTCTCCAGGATTATGTTTTTTTAGGAGTCGGAAGATAGGATCACATCTTTCAGTCAGTTGTGAAATGAACCGAGCAATGTAATTCAACCTTCCTAGGAAACCTCTCACTTGTTTTTGAGTGTGCGGAGGCGATAGCTCTTGGATGACTTTGACTTTGTCAGGGTCAACCTCGATGCCCTTTTCGCTGACTATGAAGCCCAACAGTTTTCCTGATGCAACTCCGAATGTGCATTTGGCAGGGTTCAACTTCAATTGGAATTTTCTTAATCTCAAGAAAAGCTTTCTCAAGACTCTTATATGCTCATCTTCGGTCCGCGATTTAGCGATCATGTCATCAACGTAGACCTCAATTTCTTTGTGCATCATGTCATGAAATAAGGCCACCATAGCTCGTTGGTATGTTGCCCCAGTATTCTTAAGTCCGAAGGGCATTACCTTATAACAAAAGGTTCCCCATTGTGTCACAAACGTTGTTTTATGCATATCATCAGGACACATCTTGATTTGATTGTACCCTGAAAATCCGTCCATAAAGGAGAACAGAGAGTGTTTTGCTGTGTTATCGACTAGAGTATCGATGTGAGGTAGCGGGAAGTTATCCTTCGGACTGGCTTTGTTCAAGTCTCTGTAGTCGACACACATGCGGACTTTTCCATCCTTCTTGGGTACTGGTACTATGTTAGCTACCCATTCTGAGTATTTTATTTCTTGGAGGAATCTGACATCATATTGCTTCTTCACCTCTTCTTTTATTTTCAGCAGTACATTAGGTCTCATTCTTCGTAGCTTTTGCTGAACCGGTTTGCAGTCTTCTCTTATGGGAATCTTATGTACCACAATGTCTGTGCTTAAACCAGGCATATCCTGGTAGGACCAAGCGAAGATATCCCTAAACTCTTAGAGCAGATTGATCAAGTCTTGTCTAGTTTTGTCTGTAATACACGTGTCGATTTTAACTTCCTTTTTTTCTTCATCATTCCCCAGACTCACAATTTCTACTGATTCCTTGTGAGGTTGGATTTGTTTTTCTTCTTGTTCTATCAGTCTCAACAAGTTAGGAGGCAATTCGTATTCTTGGTCCTCATCCGGTTCTGAAGATTCTCCTAGACACACTTCCTTTTCGAAGATAAGCTCTAAATCAGCTTCAGTATCATTTGATAGTTCAATATCAGGGGACCTGAAATAAAATCTTATTTGAACACTCATTAAGAATCTGAAATTTAATTGAAATTCAATTGTTAAAATGGAAAATAATAGTGGCCAAAAAACTTTACAGCAAAAAGTTTTATTTTATTATAAACATAGTAGTTTTGAGCCCTTTTTACAAAAAGATTCTTGTTACTCTCGGGCTAGAGTAACAATAGTGTTTTGAACATTACTCTGAAAACTTCCTAAAAACCACAGGTAACTTTTCTGCAGTCCAATTATTCAGAGTAGTTCCCGGTGTAGATGGCGTGATTCTACTGGGATACATTCCCGTGTTTCCCTCCTCAGTGATAGCATTAATGTCCAATTTTCCCATCAATTTCCTTAGCTCGGCTTCTGTGGTTTCTGGATACATAGTTTCTCCAAAGACGAAACTCTAGGACAATGGAGGAAATGTCATAGGTTCCCAGCTAACCTCCTTTCCTTGCATACGAGCTTTTCTTCTTTCTTGTTTTTTTCAAAATTTCTTTTCTCATTTGATCCGCAGTTGGCTTGTATCCCAAGCCAAAGCAGTCTTGTTTGTTGACAACAGCTGGTGCCTTAGCTCGTCCTTGTAGGCGTCTTCCGAGCCCTCTACCCACTCGAGCTCCTCGCCCCAAGATCAATTTAACTCTCATTCTCGTAGTTCTGGATAATCTTGGTGTAGGGATTTTATTTCCCTCGGCAACAAAAGTGGCGCTAACAAACTCAAATGATCGGAAAGAACACTCATGTGCCTTCTCATTAGATTCCAGATAAGGTGCGTCACTTGTGATAAAGGCTATAATGTCCTCTTCAGCATTGATTGTCACCAACCTTCCATCGAAGATGAACTTTACTTTCTGATGCAACGATGATGGTACGGCCCCTGCAGAGTGGATCCATGGCCTTCCCAGTAGACAATTATAACTGGGCTTGATGTCCATTACTAGAAAATCGACATTGTAAGTATTAGGTCCCACTTGTAACGGTATGTCCATTCTGCCCACTACATTTCGCTCTGTCCCGTCGAAGGCGCGTACAATGGTGCTGCAGGCCTTCATATGGGTATTGTCTATCGGGAGCCTATTTAATGTGCTCAATGGCATCACGTTTAAGGTGGATCCATTGTCTATCAACACTCTTGGCAAGGTATATCCTTTACAGCGAGTAGTGATGTGTAGAGCCTTGGTAGATCCCATGCCCCCTGAAGGGATCTCATCATCATTGAAGTGAATGAAGTTGTTGGCGTTCAGATTGTTCACCAGCCTGTCGAGCTTATTCACTGATATGTCATTAGGAACAAAAGTCTCGTTGAGCACCTTCAGTAGTGCATTTTTGTGAGCTTCTGAACTAAGCAGCAACGTAAGTATGGATATACGAGCAGGTAACCTTCGGAGATGCTCGAAAACGTTATATTCACTGTGCTTTAGAAATTTCAAAAACTCTTTCATTTCATCCTCCTTTACTGGCTCATTGACTGGCGATTCAGGCTCCTGAAAAACATTTCTTGGCGGTTCCACGATCGGAGCCTTCCCTTTCACGTCTTTATTTCCTTTATGGCCATATTGTTCTCCACTTCTCGTATGGAACGTTACATCATTTACCGCCTCTGATGTAGCTTTCAGCGGGTCCTCGTGATGAGTGATTTGACAATCGTATTTCCATAAGACTCTTTTTGGATCATGAAAAGGGAAAGGTTGCGGTGCCTGAATAGACAATCTGGTTTTCGCAGCTTTACTCCCTTCAGCCTTTTTGGGTTCTGAAATCACCAAGAACGGGACCTTCTTGGAATTGTTTGGCTCCGAAGCGCAAACCTCCATCGCTTCAGATACTTGCTCTTCAAAGAACTCAATCTCCTTATTTTTGATCAACTCTTGCACTAAAGCTTTGAACTCTGTGCAATCTCCTATCATATGGTCCATCGTATTATGATAGGGACAAGATTGGCTAAGGTCTTCTATACCTCCAGATACTGGGGGTATCATGCCTCTGGTAACTAACATTTTCCATACCCACTTTAGTGGAGATCTCACTTCCTCCACTCTGGATTTGGTCCTCTTGCTGTTTTGATCCACAATCGCGTTCACCCCGGGATCTGCATGATTAGGTAACGGATTGCCTGTCTCAGCAGTTCCTGCAGAATCATCGAACCGCACCACTCCTATCTGCATAAGCTTCTCAATAAGCTTCTTAAAACCAATGCAGTCTTCAATCGAATGCCCTACTGCTCCAGCATGATACTCGCATTGAGTATTCGGGTTGTACCACTTCAGGTATGGTGGCTGTATTGGTTTCATATAGAAGGGCGACACGACGTGCGCATTGTACAGGTTTTTGAAGAGTTCACCATATGATATTGGAATAGGCGTGAATTCTCTTTCAGTCTTCTGGTTTTGATTTTGATTTGATTTCTGCGTGCTCGATGATGCGGCCTTGGGCTGCCATGTTGATGCCTTGGAGTAACTGACGTTATGGACGTCGGTATCTCCACCTTCATTCTTCTTCTTCTTGTAATAGGGTTTCTTTGACGATTCCTCGTCCTCGAGCTTTCCGCTGCGAATGGCTTGTTCAATCATCTCACCGTTCATGATGATATCCGAGAAATCCTTTGTTGCACCTCCCAAAATCCTACCGAGGAAGGGTTTTTTCAGCGTTCCTACGAAAAGCATTACTGTTTCCTTTTCCGATAGTGGTGGTTGGACTTGTGCGGCTACGTCCCTCCAGCTTTGCGCATACTGTCGAAAGCTTTCATCATGTCTCTTCTCCATATTCTGAAGAGTGACCCGGTCAGGGGATATATCAATTACATGGCTATATTGACGTACAAAGGCCTGAGCCAAGTCTTTCTAGGAGCTAATTCTGGAGCGGCTTAATTGATTATACCATCTTGCCGCTGAGCCTGTTAGGCTATCCTGAAAGCAATGTATTAACAAGGGATCATTATCAATGTATCCAGTCATGCACCTGACGTACATAGTCAGATGAGCCTCAGGGCAGGTAGTCCCGTTGTATTTCTCGAAATCCGGCATTTTGAATTTCGGGGGCAGCACGAGATCAGGTATCAAGCTTAGTTCCCTAGCCTCCATTCTAGGGAACTGGTCGACATTTTCCATTGCTTTAAACTTTTCTTCCAACTGTTTGCATCTATCCTCGAGTTCCTTTCGGTAACTCGACTCTAGCTTTCTCTATTTCATTGAAATCAAGTACTGTGTAATCATTAGGGTTATGGATTACCAACCCTCCTTGAAGATGAGTTTCAGTTTGACTGGTCTACCCTTTGGGAATTTCAACTGATCCTTGGGCGGGGAGAGGACTTTCTGAGTTATCGGCTACTGCGCCTTGTTCCACAGCGACTCCTTTCATTTTCTCCGGCTCTTTTCTTGCCAACAACTGCGCTATCTTGTCGAGCAGTTCATCCTGTGTTTGAGAAATATGAGTAAGCGTATCCTGTTGTGCTTTATCCAACTTGCTTTCCATGTCTCGTTTCATTTCCTCATAAGCTTGTTCGATTTTCGCTAGTCTTTCTTCCATTCTTTTGGATCTAAATCGGGTAAAATGTGGGTGTTGGATTTGATCAGGTTCCAGTATTACTACATTAATAATATCCTGGAATATTAGGATCATGATAATAATAACAAAAATAAATATGATAATGCATGAATGCAACTAAAAATGATGGAATGTTTATGCAAAGCAACCGATACATTATATTAACATTGCAAAACATTTTACAAAAAGGTGTTGATCTTGATACAACTTTGAAAAGGAAGCTCGTTTTAGAATAAGGCTTTCTATATACAAGGCGGGCCACGCTTTACATATACTGCTTGGCCTTTATTCTCAAAACCTTGATCCTTTTTAAGAGTGATGCGAGCTTCCTGCCCTTGTTTGATTCCGCTTCAAATTGCAGGCTAAGAACTTCAGCCTGGACTGCTAACGTCTGTAAATGTTCGGCTACTTCCCGAATTTGTACTAAGGCCTCTGACATTGTACGGTCTCTGTTCTGGACCTGTTCTTGCGTTTCATTAACCCGAGCCTTCCATTGCTGTTCATCCCACTAACGTAGCTCTTCCATGTAATTCAATTGGGCTCTGCAAGCCTGCATAGCTGCCTCTATTTCTCTAATTTGTCTTTTCAAATTCTCATTTTCTTCTCGGCTTACTTCCAGCTGAGCTGCCGAACTCTGGTGATAACTTTGTAGATTTTCTTCCAGATCGATGATCCGACCCCTCAGGCCAACATTTTCAGTTCTAACTAGAGCCATTTCTTCTTGATCAAGAGCCTGTTGACTCTGTACCTCTTTAAATTTGCTTTCCCAATACCGCACCTTTCTTTTCTCTTCACGGATTTCAAGCTTCCAGTCTGCAAAAGAACTTCTGAGGTCCGCGTATTTTGCCGATTCTCGAAGCTTTTTATATCCTCCCTGTAGGTCACTCAGGTCCTCTTCTGCTCTACTTTTGCCCTTTTTTAGTCTCTGTATTTCTTGCTCCTGAGATTGGATACCGAACTCTAGTTGGTTTTTCTCATTTTCCAACCTCGATAACCTCATCTCCATGTTAATGTATTTTCCCTCAAAGTCCTGCCTGACAATCTCCATGTCGAAAGGATTTACTCGGAGTTGCTCCTCTAACGGTATACTGACTTCCGAGTCTCGAATCGGTACCTCATCGTCAATTCTCCGGTTCCTCCATCGGCGATACTCCGGAGTAACTTTAGGTTTCTCGTCAAACGGTTCCATTTTCAAAGGGTACTTCCATGCCTTCGCGATGGCAACAACGACCCTTTTGTAGTCCCTTCCCTTATAGGGGAAGTCACACGTGGCTAGCCCTCTCGTTGCCGGGATGAATTGTCTCGACCTGTACTGGCGGGAGACCATCAATGGCGCGTATCCTGTTGCCCCCCATATACCAAGTAACGGGACCCAGTCATAACCTTCGCAGCTGTACGTGATCTCGTTAGGAAAAAACCAACTAGCCTTCCGCACGATATCCCCCTCTCGTAAGTTGCGTAAAATGGCCTTCCACTGGTCGTATGGGATATTCTCAGGTCTTTGGGTATGTGCCAAATTCCTTATCGGTGAATAATGATCGAAGCAAGCCCGATACGAAGATCTTTCCGGCTTCCAAAAGTGACTATGGAACCATACGAGCAACAGTTGAGCACAACCAATGAACCTTCCTTCACCACTCCTTCTACAAGCGGTAAGCGATCGGAAAGTCTCGGCGAGGATGGCGGGAACCGGAGTAATACCTTTATCGAGGTAATCAAATAGCTCCATAAAGGCGTCATTTATATACCCGAGCGACTTGGGAAAAACGACTAACCCGTAGATGGTCAGTGCGAACATCTTAACTTGCCTTTCGCATTTAGCCTCTGTCTGGATGAAATCCCGAATATCTCTCCAGGCGATGCACTTAGTTTCACCCTTCTCCTTGATTCGGGACTTTACCCATTGCTCATTTTTCCCGGTCAACTTTAGCAACCTTTTCTGGAAAGCAGGCGAATCAGGCGGTTTAAAATACACCTTATCCGACTGGAATCTCGGATATTGAATTAAGGCATTATACTGCTCCACTGTCGGTGTGATATCAACATCTCCCATCGTAAAATAACTATACGAGGGATTTCAGAATTGGGCCAGGGCTCGGAATAATGCTTTGTCGATGCTGACGTCAAACAGGTATGACAGGTCCCCGTAATTCGCGAAGAATAAACTCTTAGTGTCATCGTCCCACTGATCCCATATATATTTCAAATCCTGTAACTGATTCTGTGTCGAGGCAATGCGTGTAAAATCGCTGAGGTCGGTCTTTTCACCTTCCATTATACTGTCCCCCTTCTAATATTGGGTTTCCTCTGACCATCGTCGGATTTGGAGATTGGCTTCCACCTTGTATAGAAAACAGTTCTCCATGGCTGAGCCTTTCTAACAGTTGTCTTGTTATCAACACCTTTTTATTTTATTTTAAAAAAAAGGGTCCATAAAAAAACGAGAAAACAAAACAGGATAAACAGATATCATTAGTATCAGATCCAATAAATAATGAACGAAATAAATATGATGCATGTTGCATGACATAATGACATGATAAATAAATAACAGAAATAATAAACGAGAAATAAATAGCGGAAATTAAAGGTATAAATAAAGAAACCCCCCACTCTCTCTTTCTAAAAAAGAAAAACTTATAGGGTGACTCTCTAAATGGGCAGAGGTCCGGCATGACGACTCTAAGGGTAGGTATCCGAACGAAAAACTATATGTGGTTCAGTTCTAGAAGGTATCCAAACGAAATTTATTGTCCTACTAAGGATAATAAATAGAATTCAGGGGGATACGTTTCTCTAAGTCTATGCGGAGACGTAGGTCTCACGAAGACAAAGGGAAAAATATCCCGAAAGCAATTCACCATCCTACACGGAGGCGGAACCTCACGTAGGAGTGGTTTCATGCTCCCACTTAATTGGACGGAACTCGGGTTGAGGGTTAATGAAATCATGGACCTGAAAAGGATTTTTAAAAAAAGTTAGTAAAATATTTTAAATAAATAAATAAATAAAATAAAATAAACCGAATTTATATTTTCGATCGTTAAATAAAATGTAACCGATGTTGCGGCTCGACTCGCAAAAATATTGGTCCCCAGCGGAGTCGCCAACTGTAATCACCGGAATTCGTCCGGGGAGTCGCCACCAATCGTTTTTCTTACGGTGCGATTGGATCACCATTGACAGGTCTTCGAACCAGAACTAGATCCGGGAGTCTGTTACGCGTAGGGAAGGGTGAGCACCCCTACAACGCCCAAAATCAGCACCTATCGGTTACAAAATATTTTATACGATCGAAAATAAGAATCCGATATCAAATATGAAATAAAACGGTTAATAAATATTTAATAATAATAATAAAATATTAAAATAGGAAAACAAATAATTTTCCAGGGACTGAATCTGCAAAAAATAAACATTTGGAGGGTTAAATAAATTATAATAGGATGAAATTAAAAGAAATTAGAAATATAATGCTTAATTTAGAAAAACAGTGACAAAAATAAAGCACAAAACAAACTGGAAGGCCGAAACAAGAGGACGCTGAAACTGCATGGACTTATCGCATGATTTCCCCTCTTTCCCGGGTTAAGCGCGGGTCGGGTCACTGGACCGGTTTGAATCGGGTGCCCAAGGGTTAAACGGCACCGTTTTGGGCCATAAGAGCAGGCACCAAAACGGTGCCGTTTTGCGTGGTTTTTAAATGCCCATTCCCTTCTCTTTTTTTTTCTCTGGTTTCATTTGTTTCTCTTCTTCTAAATGAAGGAGAGAGCCTTTGAAAGAAAGCTCTCCGAGCATGGAGCTTTCCGGCGCCGGACCACCGCAAGCCATCGTCGGCCGCCGCGCCGGCGACCGGAATCAACAAAGGATACCACTTTCTCGTGTATTTCGGCGTGGTGAGCACGAATCCGGCCTCGGATTTTTGAAAAGGTGATCGAATCGCCGTAGATCTAAAGGTAAAAGATTCGAATATAACTCGTTTCTTTTTACCTTTTTCTCTTCTTCGGTTTGAATCCGATCGGTCTCTTCTTTTTTTCCGAATACTTTGTTGATATTGGACTGATTTTTGCTCTAGAAATTGTTTCGAATGGTAGACTTTTTATTCGATTTCCTTTTTTTTTGAACACCAGTCAGTAACCGGTTACATGCATGTTCAAAGGGTATTTATACCCATGATTTTACACATTTTTATCAGCAAAAATGGGACTTTTATCTTATTTCCTTATATCTGCATATTAGATCTAATAATTTCTTCTGGTTTTGCAGGTTGAATATACGTGGCCGGTGGAGTCTGGTTCTTCACGTGACCGGGGCGGTGGCCGGCCTTCTCAGCGAATCAGAGGGCACGTGACCACCACGTGTTTTTTCGAACAATCGCGCATGATGGTCACGCGCGGACAGCTGGCTAGGGAAGTTGGATGGTCGGCGGCCGGTTTGGTTGGAGGGGTTAGGGTTTAGTTAGGGTAATTAGGTTAATTAGGGTTTGTTTGTTTAGTGGGCTATCGGATAGGGCTTGTGTATATTGTATTTTAATGGGCTCGGTTTAAAGGTCAATGGGCTCTGATGTATAATTTTTGTAATGGGTTTAAAAATGAAATGTATGGGTCATTATTATTCTGGTTAGTAAATGGGTTATTACACCATACTGTTCGCCCCCTGAGACAAGTTTTCTTAGTGATTTTATAAGAGTATCTGCCATTAAAAAATAAACACTCTTGAGAAAATAAGAAATGTCAAAAAAGATATTAAACAACTATTGTCATGCAGGCTTTTTTCCAATTTTTAATACGAGATTTAACCCTTTCTGCAAATACCGTATCAGCAACAGTTGGCGAGGAAGAATTAAGAATGTGATTTAAAGCAATTGGATTACCTATTCGAACTTTTGCTATTAACTCTTGTGCTTTGGATAAGTATGATATGCCTATCAAAAACGAAGAAATGCTTTTGTCTTAGCTCAAAATTCCGCAGAGAATTTATATTATGAATATAATTCCTTTAAAATTATGTGTCAATGTACACACAATACACAAGTTCTTCAAAGAGTTTTATAACTTTTCATAATGTTCCGAATATCATATCAGGTAATGAAAGCGTTCAAAAAGTAAAGAGATTAAGATTCTACCATCATATATATAGGCATTAAAATCGAAACCTTACCGAGCCATAGTTGTTAAATAAGAAGTTTGGCATTAAAAAAATGTAAGAAGGCATCTCAATGTTTAATTCATCTCTTGGGAACAGATGGAAATTATACCTTCAATAACAATTAAAAAAATTAAGACCAAAAAAGGATGAAAAAAAATAGATCTTTCACTACACCAAAACTGGTAAAACGCCGCAAAAGATCGCGACGTTTATTTTTGAAAAACGTCACTATAGTACACGAACTGTAGCGGCGTTTGAAAATACAAAAACCGCAATAGGCATGTATATTAGCGACGTTTTTATATACAAACGCCACTATTAGTTCGTGTATTGTTGTGGCGTTTTAAAAGAAAACGCCGCGGTAGTCGTGTACAGTAGCGACGTTTTTCTATAAAAACGTCACTAAAGTCGTGTACAATTGTGGCGTTTTTATATTAAAACGCCACAATTTATCATGTTCATTTGTGGCTTTTATTGGTACAAACGCCACTGACTTTGATGGTTTTTAGTGGCGTTTGTTTTTCAAACATCGCTATTGCTACTGTAAATAATATATCAACTTAAATAAAAATATTTAACCACCAAATAAATTAAATTCAAACATTAAAGTGAAATATAATTCAATGTTTAACGGGAATAACAATTAAGTAACATCATATCTTAAAATTAACTACAAACCAAATGAGCCTAAAATCAACAAAGGTGAAGAATTCTTTTGTTGGTTCTGCTTTAACATCGCCATAATATCTTGAAATTGTTTTTGAAGATTTTGATATACTGCTTCTCTCTCTGGTTCTCTTTTTGCTTCTCTTGTTACTCTTTCGGCTTCTCTTGCTGCTCTTTCGGCTTCAAAAGGTGAAAGCAGAAAAACATATAAGTGAAATGTTAGCATTCTCAATCATACAAACAAGTAAGCGCCCCTACTTCAAAAGGTGGAAGCAGAAAAACATATCAGTGAAATGTTAGCTTTCTCAATCATACAAACAAGTAAGTGCCCCTTTGTCTCACCTTGTTTGTTAGTTAAAAAAAGATGGGACATAGAGGTTGTGTGTAGACTATAAGCAATTGAATGCAATCACTGTCAAAAACAAATTTTCTATCTTTGTTGTGGAGGACCTATTGAATGAGTTGATTGGGGCAAGTTTTTTTTTCAAAGATTGATCTCAGGTCTAGTTATGGGCTGATCAGAATACTACTAGAGGATATTCATAAGACTGCATTTTGTACCCATCATAACCATTTTGAGTTCAAGGTAATGCCATTTAGGTTAACCAATTCTCCGACTATATTTCAGAGTCTTATGAATGATTTATTTACTCCATACTTGAGAAAATTTGTCCTAATTTTTTTAATGACATACTCATTTATAGCAAGACTATGCCATTGTATGTGCAACATCTTAAAATAATTTTAGAAGTTTTACCTTCTAACAAGCTTTTTGCAAGGAAAAACAAGTGTTTCTTTGGCTAGGAACAAGTGGAGCACTTAGGCCATTTAATTTCCTATGAAGGTGTCTCTACTAATCTTTATAAGATTGAGGCAATGACAAATTGGCCCCTTCTTAAGAAATTAAAAGCTCTTCGAGGGTTCCTAGAATTGACATGTTACTAAAGGAAATTTATTAAAAACTATGGGGATATGATCAAACCTTTAACACAGATGTCACGAAAATAAAATTTTTTATGGATAAATACTTTCATTGCTACCTTCTCCGAATTAATATAGGCCATGTGTTCTGCTCCATTCTTAACATTACCTAATTTTTTAAGGTATTTTGCTTAGAAACTAATACTAGTACTATAGGTATTGGTGTTATCCTGTCTCAAGAGGATCGTCATATTGCTTATTTGAGCAAATCCCTTGGTGCTAGACACACAAATATATCGATTTATGAGAAGGAATATCTGACAATATTAATGTCTAAGTAAATGGAGAAATTATTTTGAGGGTCACCCATTCATCATCAAAATTGATCATGAATCCATCAAGCATTTGTTGAAACAAAAGCTCACAACCACCATTCAAAAGAAGAGTTTGACTAAGCTTTTAGGACTGGATTATGTCATCTAGTATAGAAAGGGAAAGGCAAACAAAGATGTTGATACTCTTTTTAGACAACATGAAGGTCAACTCGAACCCTCCATATATACAATTACTACTATTACTCCTAATTGGGTTTTTGGATATAGAACATAGCTATGTTGATGTTCTTTTGGCTAAGGAGAAAATTACAACTTTAGTGGTTATTCCTTCTACTTCAACAGATTAGTCCTACACTAAAGACATCTTGAGGTGTAAAAAAAGGGTCTATTTTGGTTCTAATGGTGACTTAAGATCTCAAATACTCAAATTTCTGCATGAATCTTCATTGGGTGGACACTCGGGTATTCAAGCTACCTACATGCGAATTAAGCCTCAATTTTTTAGCAAGGTCTCAAAGCAGCAGTAACCTCTTTTTTTCAACATTGTGACACTAGACCAAGGATGAAAACCTAGCACATTGCCCAACCTGGACTCCTACAACCTATCCCAATCCCTGCCAGTGCTTGGGAAGTGATCTCTATAGACTTTGTGGAAGGTTTACCTCCATCTAACAGGTTCAATTGTATTTTAGTGATTATAGATAAATGCACTAAATATGCATATTTCATTCATATTTCTCACCCTTATACTGCTTTGGATGTTGTTAAATCCTACTTGAAACAAGTTTACAAACTACATGACTCTCCTAGAATTGCAATATTTGATTGAGACAGAACTTTTACAAGTTTATTTTGGAAGGAGTTAATGCACCAACTAGGCACTCAAACATATTCCAACACTGCATACCATCATCAATCTAATGATTAAACCGAGAAATTTAATCAGTGCCTTGAACATTACCTACGTAACATATTTTCTTATGACTTAACCAATGGGCTCGATGGCTTCCACAAGCTGAGTGGTGGTACAACATTAATTACCACTCAGCCTCGGGGGTTACCCCTTTGAAGCACTTTATAGTTATAAACCATATCTTTTCACGTTCAACCAACATTCAATGGTTCAGTCAGTTCAGAAACTCATCACTGCTAGAGAAGACTTACATAAGCTACTCAAAGCAAACCTCCAGAAGGCTCAATATTGTATGAAGAAAAATATAGATAAAAGAAGAACCGAAAGACAATTTTAAGTAGGAGACGAAGTATACCTTAAACTCCAGCCTTATCAACAGACTTTCATAGCTCTGCGAAGAAATTTGAAGCTCTCAACAACATATTATGTCCCTTATCAAGTTTTTGAACACATTGGAGAAGTGGCATATCGTCTGCAATTATCCTCACAGTCAAAATTACGTCCAATATTCCATGTTAGTCTTCTGAAAAAAAATTGGAGATCGAATCGTTACCTCTCTCAATCCTCTAGAGGTCAATGCTGAAGATAAACTGAAGGTCTATCCATAATCTGTCTTTGATAAACGAATGGTGAAAAGGGATAACAAAACAGTCGCTCAATTGTTAGTCAAATGGTCCAATCTCATCCCTAAAAACGACACTTTTCAGTGCTTTGCTCTCAGTTCCTCGAATTTGATTCTTGGAGACAATGCTCAACTGAAGGTGGGGGTATTGTCACGATTGAAGGAGTAGAAAAAGAATTAAGGCACAGAATCATGAAATCCAATCGAGTTGAAAATGAGGAGTTCGAACCTGGAAGTGAAAAACCCGCATGTGGGGAAGAATAGACAAAGAGAAACGCTGTCGTTTTACCTCAAATGAGTATTGAGTTTGATAATACTCCACTAGGCCCCAATCAGCAGATCAGGATAGCACACCAGCCAGCTGGATAACGGTTTTACCGTGAAGAAAGATATGAGAGCCACCTATCAAAACATAATATGATAGGTCATTTTGTACTGAGGATATATTCATCTTTGTAAATCCGAAATTTCTATGAATGAAATAGATATTATCTTGTTTCTCTCTTCATTTCTGCCATCTCTCTTAATCCTATTTCTCTTCTTCAATCTTCAATCTTGTTTTTTTATTCCAATCGTTCCACATTTCTTTTTAAAAGATAAAATTTATCATCATATAAATAAAAGGTGCAGAACTCACGGGTAGGCAATAACTTTGGAGCCAGATATGGTAAAAAGGCATATGGCAAATTGGAGGAGCTGGAAGCGTTCAACAGCGAGTCGAGCCTTAAGGTAAGCAGTTTTCGGCGTGTCAAAGTAAGAGACTCGATACCAAGAGGCGAAGAAAGAGTCGGGGTTCTGGAGGGAAACGACAATGAAGTCGGAATAGGAGAGATGATCCTTGATCTCCTAGAGTTGATAAGTAGATTTTCAGTTGGGTTGGATAACCAGTAAACATAGCTCATATATCAGAGCTGTTAAAGCTCATGCAACTCAACCTACATTTTCCCCTTTTTTTCTTGAAAAAATAGTCTTTTGATACCTATTTTTGAATTTATGTGTAATGCGGTACCTAACCTTTTTTTATTAAATTATTACTTTTGATATCTATTTTTGAATTTATGTGCAATGTAATACTCAACTTTTTTGTGTGCAATTAGGTATCTAATATTTTTAGGTTATATATGTTCAATTTTGATTAATATGTACTTGTAATTTCAATGACGTTTAGTAAAAGAAATAAGGGAAAAGTTCATAAATGGTAATTGAACTTTATTAAATTATTCAATTTGATAACAATTAAACGTTTTTTTTATTTGGCCACTGAGTTTAGACGTTAAAAAGGTGTTAACAAAATTTGTATAATAACATATTTAGTTCTTTATATTTGTACATTCAAAAAATTTAGTCCTAATTTAAAACTATAAAACCTATATTTGATTTTTATATAACAAGTTTTAAAAGTACCAATTTGCAAATTAAATAAATTTTTTAAGTACTTGAATAGATTAAAATTGATAAGAATTTTACGAGTCAAATTTTTCTGAGTCAAAAAATTAACCCCACAACTTTTCCTTGAATTTTCACAGCCTTAAACATTCAAAAACACATACATTTCGATACACTTGATGATGTTTCGATATACCTGAACTCACTTTGAAACTGTGAAATTTTGTTTTGAAACAAGAAGCACGTGTGTTATTATAAACGTTTTGATAAAGTATTCAACTATTTCGATACAATTGGCTTTTTAAATAAGAATTTTTTCTAAGGCGTTTCGATACACCTCTTAGTTGTTTCAATACACGAAGTTAAATTTCTAAAATTAAAACATTTAATAATACGATCGTTGCTTGTTAGTTATTGGGCAACTAAATTTTAATTTTTTTATATTTTATGTAATAACGAGGGAGTCACCAACAATCTTTTTTTATTTATCTTTAGGTGTGATTGAAAAACCAGAACCCCCGATTATTTTAATAAAACTTATTTTATTTTTATTAAAACAATAAGTTTAGTCTGCAAAACTAGAAAAATAAGTTCAGGAGTTAATTACGTGTAAGGAAGAAGAAACATCTCCAGAATACCCAAAATTAGTACCTTCTCTATTACAGATTATTTTAATAATGGAAATTATGAATTCAAATTTAATTTAAAATTATGATCCCCTATTTTAAGAAGTTGTTTTGAAACTTTATTAATAAATATATTTTTATGATAAACAAATAATATATTGATAATAAATTGATTAAATAATTAAATAATACTATATAAAATTTAACGTAATATATAATGGTATAAATATTAATAAGTAATTAATAAAAATAACAATAATAAATAGTACTACTAATAAAAATTATTATAATAATAAAGTAGCATAATAATTATAAATGATAATGTAAAAATAATGAATAAATTGGAATAAAATAGAAATTATAGAGAGCAATTATAATAAAAATAGTGACCACAATAAAAATAAATCAAAATTAGAAGGAAAATTGCAAGGATACAAAGATATGATGGCATGATCGATAATTTTTCTATTTATTCCAAACACATGGATCTTGGGTCTGGGTCGGGTTGCATATACGGGTCGGCTGGTGAAATGACGTCGTTTTGGTATTACTTAAATACCTATTATGATAAAAAAATCATTTTGTATATGTTATAAAATATTCTCTAAATGTTCTCCCTCGGTGTTTCTTTTGTCGACCGGTTACTCACTTGCCATGAGCCACCATACATTGGCATCGGCAGTCGCCGACCGTAGTCGTTGGAGACTAAAAAGGGACTATCTTTCCGACTATGTTCGACTCATTGGATTTACACTCGAACTTAGATTTCATTAATGACGACTCTAGGTGAGTAAAATATAGCAAACTCGAGATGATTTAATATATATTTACCTTTTTGTTCTTGCTTTTTTGATTCGATTTGTAGGATATTTTTTGTTGTTATTTTCACAAAATATATATTTTTTTTAGACCCCCTTTTTCCCCTCTAAAAATAAGGATTATTAAATAACTGATCTAGGTTTTATAACCCCATAAAAATACATATAAAATACCTTGATTTGATCTAATATTATTTTTTTTCTGATTTTGTTGGGCGGTGGGTAGTGGGGCAACGATATCAAGGAGTGGCGTGCGTGGCAGCCATTGAAAGACAATGTCATGCATGGAAGTCACGCGCGAGGATACTAAAGGATAAGACTGCAACGAATAACATAGTGTGAGTCATTAAGGTTTTTTAATTTTAGAATTAGGGTTAAATTATTTGTATATTGGGTTTGTATGGGTATGGGTTTAGTGGGCTATGGTTTAGTTGGGCTTGGGTCAAATTTGTAAACGGACTGAAATTTTATTTGGTTTGGGTTGTAATATATATTTTATATTCGGTTTAAAATAGTTTACTACAACTGCCTCTCTTTACTCATTATTGTGTGTAGCGATGTAAAAAATGTAAGTTCGCTAAAATATTCTTTTTGGAGTTTGGAAATCATTTTCGTGGTGGTTTTAAAATTAATATTTTCTGAGGGGTTTTCGGTTTAAAAATTGTTTTTTGGAAATTTGGGTTCACCACCGGTCGTTTAGGTAGAATGCATATCGTAAAACCATAGATTTTTCGAAAATGGGGTTCGAAAGTCAATTACGGATGGGGAAGGATTAAAACCCCCTACACTTCCCAAAATTGGTAATTTATTTAATTACCACTTTAATAATATTAAATTTTCTGAGCTGTAATGATCGAATTAAAATTTACTTGGACGTACAAATTTATTTTAGAGCACCTAAATCCGAAGGTAAGCGTCCAAACCACCACCATCGTATTGGAGTTGACCTCGCTTATGACCAAATATAAGGACACCGCATTAAAATTTTAATAAGTCGTTATGTGATCCTAAAATGATTTATGATTCAAGAATGATAGAGGAAAAACAAATCCAACATCATTTCACGAAAAAGAAGACCTATTCCAATGAGTGTACTTAGGCCACGAGACAAAGATCAAGTGGAGTATTATCAAATAAATTTTATGACTCTAATAACATGGATTAGCATTCAATCTTATTTAGCTATTTAAAGAACTCAAATCTCCCTGATCAATTAGTGCATCGATATTCAGGATTAAAAAGAGGCACACTTTACTATGAATATAACATCCTAACATGGATCCATAGCATGGGATCAACTATACTCGACCAAACTCGTTTCACATTCAACATGAGAGGAAATCAAACTAATCCTATATGCAACTACAAACGTATTAATTTTAATGGCATACTTGAAACATGAAAAGAACATAGACCAACGATTGTAAGAAAAATTAAAATAAACGGGGCTTCCAGGTACTAATTTTGCAAGAATATCAATTAACAATGGTTGAAAGCTCGATTTAGTGATCAGATTAAAAGTTGTTCAAAAATTGAAGGATTAGGTAAATAAATTAAGGTGAAAACCCTTATTGTGTGATATTCTTGGTACAGAGAGAGTAAAGAGTTATTAAACCTGAAAGAAAAACTATTTTACCTATAAAACACAGTAGGGAAAATAAAAGTCACTCCAATAAAACACAATCGAAAAACTTTACTGACAAGAATATTCAGTCTTAAGACTCTTAAGTCCCTTTTGTATAGAACTTGTTCGCCTTTCGATGTTGAATTTATTTGTCACTCTTATATATGACCATTACCTTTTTGAACATATCTTTGCAAAATAAAAGTCTCTTTGGCGTAGAACATTCTTTTTTTATATCCTGAGTTAAGGTTTATTCAGTATAAAACCTTCACTCTAAAGTCTCGAGTTACGTGCCCCTTCTGTATGGAACTTTTCACTCAGGGATAATGATGAAGATAGGGGTCTCTATTATATGAAACTCTCTGTCTTTAATGTTGTCAGCTTCTCCTATACATAACCTTTTGCATTACGACGGATCCTGCAAAGTAAGGTCCCTCCTATATAAAACTCTTACTTTTGGTTCTTGAGTTAAGGTTTCTCCTATATAAAACCTTCACTCTAAAGTCTCAAGATGCTTGCTCCTTATATACAGAAACTTTAATCTCAGAAACAATGAAGATGGGGTTTCCTCCTATATAGAACTCCTTATCTTCGGTGCTGACGGTTTCTCCTACATAAAATTGTTGCGTCATGGGTGAACTTTTCAACTAGTAGCTCTTCTTGTATAGAACTACGAGTTTCTGTGTTCAGTGTGTGTGAATTATTTTTGTATAGAACTTTTATAAATTCTCTTGTTGTGACTTTAAACATGTTGGTACCTCCTATATGGAACCTTCATTTTTTAAGTTTTTCGGGACTCACGCCAAGTGGCTGTCAATCTTGTTCAAATTCTCGGTACTTACGCTGAAATGGTTGCCAATTTTTTCTCTCAATCGTGTTTCACGTCTATAAAGGTTGTCAATCTCTCTTTTGAAAACACAAAAGTATTTGGATTGCCTCAGTGTTTCGATTTCTGGATTAGCTGGTTTCAGTTTTCTTTCTATTTTCATTTTTTTATGTTTTGGTGATAGTACTTCTATCTCACTGTCAAGTTCAACATTTCATGTCATAAATATTTCTTTTCTTTTCTCTCTTTTTTCTCTCTTTCTTTTTTCTCTTTTCTCTTTTCTCATTTTTTTTATGTGATGTCCCGGTTCTGCTGGTCTGGTCATCAAAAGAATCCAATCAAATACGGATGGTTTGCAAATTTGAAAAATCGACTTCTTTGGTCAAATATTTCTTCTTTTCCTTATCTCTATTAAAAGGTGGTACTTAAAATGAGCATCTTATGTAATGGTGCAGAGGTGCATGGAGTCCTTGTTGGAGTCATCTTCTCGACAACCATTTGTCTCTTCTTTAAGATTTTTATAAAAAATGATAATGCATAAGTATTTTCACTATGCATGGGTTCATGAGGTATATTAGGAATGCAAACTATCTATACATATACAATGAAAAATAAAACTTTGTTAATTATGTTTCAAAAATTAGATGCCCCGACCATCCTTTTGTTGACCGGGAAAGCTCGGTCATGTGACTGTGATATCAACTCGAAAGCTTCAACTAGCTCTTCTTTGTCTGTTTTCCGTTTGACATCTCAGGTCAAGTGACCTTGGTCTTACATCGTCTTTTACTTAAGATAGTCAAAATCATTCGATCCTGGTTAATTCTAATTTGAGTTTTGTTGTCTCATGGGAAACGATGCCCCAACTTATATTTCGCCTCTCTTGTACCAAAATCTTATCTGAATCTGTATAAAATTTAATCAAATGTCTTTTTGTCCTAACTTTATTTTATTTGCAAGGTACCTCAATGGAGGCTAAATCTTAGTCTTCTTTAATTCTTGAAAAAATAATTTTATTTGTATGTATTTCAAATGCAAGAAAAATTCTAAAAAATGTATGGGATTTTAGAGTGTGATGCAAAACACTTTAAGAAAAATTTTACCCTCCTAAATGTAAAATGCAATGAAATTTTTGTCCCAATCTGGAAAATATTAATTCTAATGAAAGGTATCTTTAGAGGATCCTCGACTATTACGGGATATACACATATGCATAGTCTCTTCTGGACCATCGGGCTTTCAAAAGGAATAATCCCTTGACTAGAGGCTACCCCTTTTTTCATGTGACTCTCATTATCTCGCTATCTCATCATGCCCAATACTTTCCTCATTTGGGTGTTAATCAAGCACTTCGGAGTTCGACGTTCCTTGAAGCAAGGTTAACCTTTGGGCGGAGGTATGGTGTGAAGACTATCTCATTTGACTTAAATGTCCTTGAATGATCAAAGTGGTCTTTAAGTCTTGAGTTCTTAGTTAGTATAACTGTAATTCAAAGTATTCACCTTCTCTTTTTTTTTATTCTATAGGAATTCAACTCATCATAGTCTTTTGTCTCGAGGATACTGATAGAGCAAACAACAATACCCAAAACTACTCGGCTTAGTCATGATTTGAAAATATTACCATCACTAATGAAGATAAAGCTTTAACGAAGTGCCCTAGGATTGCCACACTCTTATCTAGATATACCTATTACCAGGTTTCGAACATTGGAGTGTTTTTTAATGAAATTTTTATGATTTTTTCCCTTGCTATTTCTTTCTTTCTTTAATTATTTTTTACATGTCCTAGTATATAACTGATCTTTTAGTGATTTTCTAATCCTTATATTTAATCTATTTGACCTCGACGCCTTCTTTTAGTGGGGTAGGGGAATGTCATTCGTCGTCTTATTCAGGGGAATCCTGAGAAGTTCATTAGGGGTATGGATTTGAGGTCGACTCTAGCCTCAAGAATCTTGAACAACAAGTGTCTAAGAAGGACTTTTCCTGAAATGGGAGTGACCCATTGTGTAAAAGCTTGTTTTGTTCTTCTATTGACCTAAGTAGACTATTAGAGACTCTCATTAGTAATATCTCCACAATACTCAGTCTCCTATGAATATACAAAACTTTAGAGTCGGTCTATGAGTTTGAAGCAAAGATGTTATTGCATTTAAAATTTCAGGACCTTGTGTTAAATGGTATGTACATGTGTATGTTTTAAAAAATATTTGTTAAATCACATGTGAGAGCAAGGGCTATCCTTTAAAATGAATGAAATATTCAAAGAATTTAAAATGTAAAACTACTTGACAAGTGAAAAAACATTGTTTTAAAACACACGCCCTTGAAAAAATGCCTTTACTACCTTTTGGGCTTAAAGTAGCAACTTTGACTTTGTTTCTAAAAATGAAAGTGTGAGAATTTCCGATTAATTGCTTAACTGAGAAGTTAGCCTCTCTTAAAATCCACCTTTGTCATTGATCCTCAAACCTTAGTCTGTCGGTTTTAATCAGATTCTGGACCTTATTTTTATAACTCCATAATCCTCGTTCATATGGCCTATACTTCCTAAGTGTTAGTCAAATACCGTGTTGACACTATAGTCCGCTAGATATGAAAACTCATTTGGCTGAGATTGAATAGGGGTCAATAGATCTTCCTCGATAAGAATCGGAAGCATCTTAATGTATGTCATGTGAATAGGATGAAATGCCTTTGTAGGCCAAGTGTACCACTGATAAGGTTTGTGAGGATGACTATAACCCCCTCGACCCGGTCTAGACAAAACCCGACTCGAACGAGTTATATAGGGAATACTGAGGCTAATCGGGAGACTCGCCATATAAATGACCCTAAAAAATTTTCTACTTTTTTTTTCTTATCTAGATGTTTTATTTTGATCCTACATGTTCATGCATTTATTATATTCAATTTCAGGGGAAACGGATAAGGAACGAGTCCTAAAACGTACAAACATTCTTCAAATTGTAAATCTCTAGAAATTCAGGGACTAATTATCAAATTAATGTTACCATCCTTTAATTAAGTTCATTATATTTTTGCATGTCAAATTTCAGTTTTAATTAGTATGTACAACTCATTTAATTTTGTGCTCAAGATTTAAGTACTAAAACGTAAAGAATCTAAACTTGAATGTAAATTTAGTATAACTAAAGGACTACCAATAGGTAATTTGTAATTCCCCAAAATTGGACCTAGAAGTTAGTGAGCCGGTTTAGCCGATTAAGCATAATTCGAGATTAAATTAAAAAAAAATAATTTTTATCAAAATAAATTATGAAAAAATATTCTAAAATCATTATTTTACACATGCTTGACTTTGGTCAAGCCAATTTCGAAAATTGACCCTAGAAAACCCTAAGATTTCAAAATTAGTGACTAAATTGTATTGAAAATTTGAGGATAATTTTATAAAACAAGCCAAAGCTTTGAATCTTTAAGGGGCTTTAATCTAATCATAATCTTAACTGGTCTAGGCTTTCCAAATTTTAATTAATTAAGTCCAAAAATTATATTTTATCTCAAATAACTAATTAAACTCAATTTTAACTCTAAAACCCTATTTGAATATTAAAAACCTAGCATATTATTCTAATTTTCATTTTTCCTCTTTGAATGTAGAGGTACAATCAACTTTTAAGGTAAAAAACCTTTTCCTTTTCATCTAATTTCATTATGATCAAATAATATAACTTTTCTTCTATAAAATTTCTAGTTTTCTCATTGTTTTATCGATTTAAAACCCAAAAAATAATTGGATCAGTTTTGGAGGTAAATTTTACCTTGGTTTCGAAACAATACCTAAGGGTTTTGATACCCCTAATAGTTTTTGTTGTTATAAGCTGAATTAAAACTTTGAAAATTTATACTTTAGTCACCAAACTTTAATAATGCAATTGGATAACTTATAGATATTATTTTAACCTAAAAATTTACATGCAAGCATGAAATATACTTAATTAAGGTTTGGTAACCTTAATTTAAATTTTAGATCATAATTTTCTAAAAAATTAAAATTAGGTCCCTAAAACTGGTTCGTTTAAATTAAGACACGTTTCTCTTTAATTTCTGCTGTAATTGAACTTAGTCCTTGCATGAACATGTAGGACCTAATTAATGTATCTGGATAAGATAAAAAAAATTTAGGGTCGTTTATCGGGGTGAGTCTCCGGATTAGCCTCGGTATTCCTTGTGTAGCTCGTTCGAGTCGGGTGGCGTCTAGACCGGGTCAAGGGGGTTACACAATTCAAATCCAAGTTACAAACTAACATCAACTTAGATAATCAATAAAGCAATTAAATGAATAATTAGAATAAATGTCATTCTCAATATAATATCCCATCCACATTGCTCTCTAACTACTACTAATTTTATAAAGATATACTTGAGCTTTCATTTGGCGGTTACCTAGATCCTTGCTTCTCTTTTTGCTTCCTCAACTTTATTTACTCTCCATTGCAAGATAATTTAGAGTGTAAGCATAAGCTCAGTGAGTGAATAAAAACAAGTATAAAAACAAGTATAAAAACACCATGCAATGCAGCCTATATTAGACAAATTTAAGCAATTTAAAAACCAAGTCATGCTTTATAAAATAATCACTCGTGGCTAAAAGTTCCACCAATTGTAAAAATCAGCAAGTGTTTCATCATGTGGTGCTAAGCCACAAAACTCAAGGCTTACATGCTTCACTTAGCAAGGCTTATAAAACGTTTACTCAATGTCAAACACTCGCAAACTATGTTTGCAATAAAATTAGTAAAAATATTACACTTGCATTTTCTCGTGTTGGTATTAGTGATCCAATTAGTCTAACTCTAATAATTGGGATAAACGGAAACTTACATGAAGGAACAAATGCCAAGTCATGCAACTATGGGACTATACCGTCACCATACCACGTATGAGAGTTCTATCACCTACTCATACCACGCACAAGCTAAACTCGTGCACACGAATGGATTAAATCCAAACATGTTTCCCACCTTAGTTCCGGGATAAGCAACGCTTAAATGAAATAGAGCACAAATACCACAATTCAAGCAGTAACTTTAATGCATCACTAAGGAATTTACTCACGTATATGAATTTTATAATTATAAAGAGTGCACTAACATCCTATCGATCGATCGACTTATCCCTATTGACATCATCTCAATATTCAAAACAAAACAAAACCAATGCTCAAGTTTTAAGTAAAAAACAGTAATTAATCCACATGCATCCCACTAACACATGCATCAAATGCATAAACCGGTAAAAACCATTTTTCTCATTTTTAAAAACAAACTATGAGAGCATCATATGTATATAAAAACCTTTGAAAACACATGCATACTCACATATGTATATAAAAACATCTCATTAGCATTGAAATACATGCATACTCACAGATGCATAAGTATAACACGAGCATGACTAAATATAGTAAAAACAAGACATATTATGGGAACCTTTAAGAAAGCAATACTTTAAACTTACTTCCCAGTATAGGGAGTTTTTTCAAACCTTCCCTACACCCCAAACCTTTGAAAACACATTTAAAAACACTTTCAAATCGACAGACCTCATAATCCACTCACCTATTTACCGAAACTTGCTCAATAAGTCACCCGAAAACGCAATTCGTCTTTCCAATCTCCTTTAAACTTGTTCCTCTACCTCGTGACCTGATTAAAGCATAAAACCATAGGTTTTAGTGCATTAAAACGCACCCAAACATCCCTCAAGTCACACCAATACATGGCAGCCCCTAAAAATACCATAAAACCTAACCGAAACTCACCGAAAACCTCTCCAAACACCACCTAAACCTTATTTCCGGGATTAGATACTTAAAATTCATCTTAATTACACATAAAAACTTCAAGATTCATGTATTTAGGCATCAAAAATAGTCATTTAAAGCCTTGAACGAAAATCAAGAATACAATGGAATTTTTATCAAGAAAACCGATTTTATTGATTCAAGACTTTAAAGATTGTTTCAATCAGCTAAGGACTTAGGAATTTGATTAAATAAATTTAGGTTTCAGAGGTTTGAATGATTATCACCTCCAAAATTGATCCAACCCCTTTCAAGGTTTAAAAACAAGTAAAACCGACGAAAAACGAAGAGATTTTGAAGAAGAAAAATATAGATAATTAACCAAATGAATTTTTATTTAAAATATTGATTTTTACCTTTGAAAATATGATGGAGTGACTTCACAAAAGAGGATAATTCGAAATTATAAAAAAATAGGTTTATATTTTGATAAAAATATGGTTTTAGTATTAATATTAAGTTATTTGGGTTATTAATTATAATTATGGGTTATTAAAATAATCCCTTGGAAGGTTTAGATGAGCTAGCTTTAGGATTGGATCAAATAAACTTAAAGATTAAAAGTTTTGGCTTATTTTTATAAAATTATCCTCAAGTTTTTAATTTTTATAAAATAGTCACTAATTTCAAAATCCTAGGGTTTCAAGGGTCAATTTTCGAAATTAATTTGACCGAATTCAAATATATATCAAATAAGAATTTTAGGATATTTTTCTACAATTTATTTTGATTTAAAACTAATTTTTTTATGTATTTAATCTTGAACTAGGCTAAACCGACAAAATCGGTTTACTAACTTCTAAGCCCATTTTTGGGGTGTTACAACTCTCCCTCACTTAAGAAATTTCATCCTCGAAATTCTCTCTTCTAATAGCATCCTCAATGCGTTGAGAAGTTGACAATATGGTGACTTACCAAGCGTTCATGATATGTAAATTGTTAAAATAATGTCTGAATGGGTAAATACATATATGATGTGAATGTTGTGATGCAAAGATGCATGCAGATTAAGGTATTGACCCTGCTGTTAATCAAACCTATTGGATTACTTTCACAGGAAATAGAGGTTCCATTACAACATTATGAAAAACTAGTCCTACACACAAGTACTAACCCTAATTTCTATCATATCTATGGCCTTGAGAAGCTTGAAAAATCTAGGGGTTTTTATTACGTTAGGGGTGATGAATAATCGAAGTGCTTCAACTTCTGTAGCCTAGTCGATCATATTATGATTACCTTTCGAACCTCGGCTTTCGAGATCGTATGGCTTTGATTGTTGTCACAGGTTGTCTAAACAACCTTGTACAGTCCAATAATAGTATTACCCGAGGTGGCTTCATATAAAACCCTATATCATTCTTACTGGTTCTAAACAGTGGCTTCATGTACTATGGTGTAGGCCCGAAAAGTAATGCCCTACTATTTTCTTTCTTGCAGTTTGATGATATTCTCCCTTCATTGACAAGTTTGAAAGATCGGTCGAGTTTTTTTTAGTTCGGCATCGTGTATCTGACTCTTACCCGAACCTTGGATGGTGACATTGTACCCACTTCGTTAGTAGACTCTTGCGGGTTTCTTTTACATCCTTCAGTTTTGTTTGGAGTTCTCGATAGTGGTTCCTTTCTGCTGATACTTTATCCAAAATTCGGTTTCATTCTCGGTAATCCTAAATAGTTGCCTTCAATGTAGGAAAGTAGATCCGTAGTGAGCTAATATCTTATTCTCCTTCTTATGGTTCGACAAAAACATACCCATGTCAATAAGGTGAGAGATTCATCCAAATTTTTCTTCCAATTTGCACTCAGCATTTGGTACTAACAAAAACTCTGGAAGCAATATTGGTTTTGTATCCCTAATAACCCCTTTTGTTATTAGGCTCTCGTAGTTCTCTATTACATCTATGTTCTACGTTTAAGTTCCCGGTAGTCGATCTGTTGTAGACTCGGATAAAATGTACGGTGGCTACCTACTCTTGGTGGATTTTCATTGGCTCGTGGATTATCCTTTGACCGATGTTTCTGATCAGTTTCTAATAATGGGGTTGAGGATTTTAGATACCTCTTTTCCATTGTGAATGTTTCCTTTGTAGGATGAACCACTCAAACCAATACCTTCTAAGGCCATAAAAAATGGATGATGCATGAGAAATAGAAAAAAAAATGTGAAGAAACCAAGTTAGTACCAGGTAAAAATAAATACAAAAATAAATTTCAAAAAAATTAAATTGCGTAAAAGTAAACAGAGAAGGGTAGTTCAGAGACTAACTTGGTTTAGACGATGAATACCGAGACTAATTCGGAGACTTGTCCCGATAAACAACCCTAAAAAAAATTCTTTTATTTTATCTAGATACTTTAATTAGATCCTACATGTTCATACAACAACTGAGTTCGTTTGGGAGGAAACGATTAAGAAACGAGTCCTAATTTAATCAAATAAGTTTTAGGGACCTAATTGTAATTTTCATGAATTTAAGGTCTAAACTTGAAATTGAAATTACCAATACTTAATTAAGTTCATTACATGCATAATTCTCAAATTTTAGTTTACAATGATGTCTACAAGTCTTTTAATTTTCATGCACAAGTTTCAAGATATTTTTTATATGCAAATTCACCTAAAAACACTTTAAGCACATATCATGACATATTAGCTAGATGCATTGCAACCTAGTTAACAACAATTAAGAGCATGCTACAACTTCAACAATCCTATAAAACACATATAAGAACAACATCATCATACTCAACATGATTTCTAGATGCATTCCAACCTAAATAACCACATCATAGTTCAACTCATAAATAGTCATGCTTCATTATCAACAACATTCAAATTCATACATAGGGATATCAATAATCAAATTTCAATATAACTTTTATTATAAATAATGAAATATCAATAGGAAATTCAAATCTAAGTCAAAAAGCTAGCGTCAACATGATAAACATCAAACATGTATAAGCATACGACTACTACAAGTCTCATTAATATAACAATATTATTAACATGGTAACCCATCCCCATTGCTCTCTCACTATTACTAATGTTATAAACACCTTGAAATGTAGCCCATAATATACCAAAATCATATTTAAAAACAAAGTTATGATCTAAGTAAAAAGAATGTTCAAAGTCGTGAACGCCACTATTTGAAAAACAACAAGTATACCATGGTATCAACCACGAAACCTTTTTCAGATAACTTTTGAAAACACATGCTTAATGAGCAAATCACAAGTCTTACATGCCAATGGCAAAGCTTCATTGAAAAAAATATTCAATTAAGAAAATATACTTTCGTATAACATTTTATTGGTATTAGTGAACCATTTAGATTACCACTAAACGTTAGGATAAACGGAACACGCATGATTAACATGCCAAGCATGAGGCGAAATCGCCGACATGCCATGTATGAGAGCCAATCACCACTCATACCACGTGTGAAGTCTAATCGTGTAATCAAACCCATGATGGATTAATTCCGATCATGAAATCTCACCTTAGCATCCGGGATAAGCATCACTTACAATGTAATATAACACATATATCACTATATAAGTATTAACTCTAATGCATCACCAAGGCATTTAATACACGTACGCATTTTAATTATAATGCACTCACATCTTATTGATCGATCAACTTATCCACGTTTCATCATCCTTAATATCAATATTAAAAACAAAATCAATGCTCAAGTTTTGAGTGAAAAACAATAAAATAAATTCATGCATCCCACCAATACATGCATTAAATGCATAAACCGGTAAAAACTACTTTTCTCATGTTTTCAAAACAAAACCGTGGGAGCATAATATACTTATATTTTTAAAAAAAAGTCTCATGAGCATTAAAACACATGCATAATCACATATGCTCAACACAATAAGAGCATGACAAACAACGTTGTAAAAACAAGGCATAATATGGGAACCTTTAAGAAAGCAACACTTAAAACTTACTTCCGAGTATAGGGAGGTTTTTCACACCTTCCATACACACCTAAAACTTTGAAAAAACATTTAAAACCATGCCAAATTGACAGCCCTCATAATCCACTCATCAATTAACTGAAACTTGCTCGACAAATCACCCAAAAACGCGATTCGGCTTTCCGATCTCCCTCAAACTTGTTACTCTAACTATCAAAATAATTCAAGCATCAAAACCATAGGGTTTAGTGCATTATAAATACCCAAACATCCCCTAAGTCGGACCAATACGTGTCAGCCCCTAAAAACACCATAAAATCAACCGAAACTCACCGAAAACCTCTCCAAACACCCTATAAACCTTATGTCCGGGATTAGATACTTAAAATTCATCTTAATTAAATATAAAAAATTCAATATTCATGTATGTAGGAATCAAAAAAATCCATGGAAAAATCTTGAACGAAAATAAGAAAACAATGGATTTTTTTTATCAAGAAAATCGATTTTATTGATTCAAGACTTTAAAGATTGTTTCAATAAACCAAGAACATAGGAATTTCATTAAAGAACTTTATGTTTCAGAGGTTTGAATGATTCTCACCTCCAAAATTGATCTAACCTCGTTTCAAGGTTAAAAAACAAGAAAACCCGTAGAAAAACGAAGAGATTTTGATGAAGAAAAATATAAAGAATTAGCCAAACGAATTTTTATAAAAAAATGGATATTTACCTTGAAAAGATGATGAAGAGGCTTCCTTGGAGAAGAAGAAATCGAAATAAAGAAAAAGGGTTAAAACAAGTGAATTTTTTTAAAAGTGAAATTTTGGGTTTTGCATCAAAATTAGAGATTTTTAATTACTTAGGTTAAAACAAGTGGTTAAAGGTTGTTTATATAAGCTATTGGAAGGTTTAGATCAACTAGGATTAGGATTGGATCAAAGACCCATAAATATTCAAACTTTTGGTTTAATTTATAAAATTGTCCTCAAGTTTTCAATTTTTACAAAATAGTCACTAATTTCAAAAGCTTAGGGATTCAAGGATCAATTTTCAAAATTGAGTTTACCTAACTAAAATATAAGTCAATTATGAATTTTAGAATATTTTTCCACAATTTATTTTCATTAAAAAAACAATGTTTAAGAATTTAATCCTGAACTAGGCTAAATTGACAAAACCGGTCCACTAGACCTCCAAACTGGCCTCTAAACTTTATGCCCATTTTTGGGGCGTTAAAACTCTCTCCCACTTAAAAAATTTCGTCCGCAAAATTTTCACTAAGGAAATATGTAAGAAAACTTCTCCATCACAACTTCCTTTCACTCCCACGTAACTTTCCTAACACCATGATGCCTTTAAAACACTCTAACCCAAATGACGATCTTATCCCAAGCTCCTTTAATACTAAAAGACAAGATATCAACATATATCTCGCAAACACAAGATTCAATCTCATCCTTACACCATCCGTCATCATAACTAAAACCCATCAACATAACCTCGATTGTGCCCCGCAAATGCAGCTCCAAAAAATAACCAATGGTAACTTACCTTAGAACATCTTAAGCATGGAAAGTCTCACCTAAAAATCTTTCACTAGACCAACACTCTTTGATAAACTTAATCGAGTCAACACTGCTCTTCACTTCGCAACAATCTTAACTTATTCCACTAAACCGACACATGTCAACACTTAACTTTTAAGCAACCCAAGTGTACACAATCACAGCATAAACCCAACGTTTCCAACACGTTCGATTCATATTTCATCAAAAACACTTTCAACTCTCAAGGGTATTCTCAAACTAAACTGATTCAAAACCACTTTACACTAAAAAACGATCGAGGACCCAGTCGACTCAAGATCGAAAATCACAACACCACAACACTAACCTATCTACACTTTTTATCTCCACAACTCCGCCATACCAAGTTTTTGCTTTCTTTTCAGTCCCATATCAAGCACAATAAAGTAGAAAAATAAATTTAACATGGAAAAACATTTTGCAAAACTTGTGAGGCTAACGCGAAACAAGTTTCAAGTAGCTCAAGTAAAATATAAAACAATTTCCTAGTAGTAATTAGAGTAATGATTTCCTAAAAAAAAACAATACATACTCAAACATCATATAGCACACATCATGCATCAAATACAATAGCATAGCATCCTCAAACAATCACCGTGCATAAACAACATTAAAAACAAATTTAACACTACAACATGCCAATCAAACAAACCTTCCCAAAAGGTTTCGTAAACCAGAATCTGATACCAAAAAATATAACCCCTTGAGCCGGTCTAAACGCCAACCGACTCAAACGAGCTACACGAGGAATATCAAGGCTAATTCGGAGACTTGCCCCGATAAAAACCCTAAAAAATTTCTTTTATCTTATATAGATGCTTTAATTAGATCCTATATATTCATGCAAAGAATGAGTTCGTTTGCAGCGGAAATGATTAAGAAACGAGTCTTAATTTAATCGAATAAGTTTTAGGGACCTAATTGTAATTTTCATAAATTTAAGGTCTAAACTTGAAATTAAAATTACCAATACTTAATTAATTTCATTACATGCATAATTCTCAAATTTTAGTTTACAATGATGTATACAAATCTTTTAATTTTCATGCACAAGTTTCAAGATATTTTCTATATGCAAATTCACCTAAAAACACTTTTTAAGCACATATCATGGCATATTAGCTAGATGCATTGCAACCTAGTTAGCAACAATATATTCAAACTCCTAAGAGCATGCTACAACTTCAACAATCCTATAAAACACATATAAGAACAACATGAACATACTCAAAATGATTTCTAAATGCATTCCAACCAAAATAACCACATCATAGATTCAACTCATAAATAGTCATGCTTTATTATCAACAACACTCAAATTCACACATAGGGATATCAATAATCAAACTTCAATATAACTTTTATTATAACTAATGAAATATCAATAGGTAATATAAATCTAAGTCAAAAAGCTAGCATCAACATGATAAACATCAAACATGTATAAGCATACGACTACTACAAGTCTCATTAATATAACAATATTCTTAACATGGTAACCCATCCTCATTGCTCTCTCACTACTACTAATGTTATAAAGACATACTTGAGCTTTCACTTGACGGTTACTTGGATCCTTGCTTCTCTTTGCTGCCTCCACGCTAAATACTCTACATTGCAAAATAAATGATAAGGTAAGCATAAGCTTATTGAGTGAATAAAAACATATTTAAAAACACCTTGCAATGTAGCCCATAATATACCAAAATCAAGTTTAAAAATCAAGTCATGCTCTAAGTAGAAACAATGTCCATGGCCGTGAACGCCACTATTTGAAAAACAGAAAGTATACCATGGCAACAACCACAAAACCTTTTTCAGATAACTTTTGAAAACACATGATCAATGAGCAAAACGCAAGTCTTACATGCCACTGGCAAAGCTTCATTGAAAAGAATATTTAATTAAGAAAATATACTTGCTTATAACATTATATTGGTATTAGAGACCATTTAGATTAACACTAAACGTTAGAATAAACAGAACATGCATGATTAACATGTCAGGCATTAGGCGAAATCGCCGACATGCCACATATGAAAGCCAATCGCCACTCATACCACATGTGAAGGCTAATCTTACAAAGCATACGATTCTCATGTACGATTCTCACATACAAAGAATAATTTACCTACTAAGGTATTTTGCAAAGAATGTTCAAACCATAAAACTAGTGAAGAAAGTTGAACCCTTAGAACTCGTTCAAAGCGACGTAATCTAAAGAAGACCCTTTTTCTCTTTACAACTTTGTCGAAGTGATATCATCAAAGGAAGGTTGGATCCGTACAATTCTCACGATGTGACATGATCTAAAAAGAAAATTTTGATCTGCACAATTTTGTTGAAGTGACATGATCAAGAAAAATTTTGATTTGTACATTTCTGATGAAGTGACGTGATCTGAAGAGATAGTTTTTGATCTTGAAATTTTGATTCGCACAATTCTAAAAAAAGTAACATGATCAAAATAAAGTTCGATCCGTATAACTCTGACGAAGTGGTGTGATCTGAAAAAGAAAATCTTGATCCGTATAACTCTGACAAAGTAACATGATAAAAAAAAGTTCAATCCGCATAACTCTGACGAAGTGAGATAGTCTAAAGAAGAATTTTAGTCTACTATTTTAACGAATGATACCTGAAGACGAATCTCAATTTCAAGTTTTGGATTTCTTGATTTTCATTTTTCATTTTCATTAATTTTTGAATTTTCATCCTTCCTTTTTTTCTTTTTTTTGAAGTTAAAGCTATCTCTTTTTCATTTCCCTTTAACTTTTTTTTTCGAAATAAAAACATGTAGTCTAGACGAAACTAGACCTAAACAAGCTTTAGGCTTGTTGCGTCATTAACCTATTGTGAATTCAATAAGATAAACATGTAGTTACACTTACCCGACTGTGAATTCAGGGGAATAAAGTTATTCTCCGTGTTTATTCTACTCTAAATAAAGTTATTATCGTGCCCATTCCTCTATGATTTCACAAAAATGAAATGGTCACGCTCATCTATCCTATCACTTGTTAGAGGAGAAAAATCTATAAAACTTTTGCAAGCACATTTAGAATATTATGGTTAGTATGAGTCAAGTGATCCCAGACTAAATATATCTGATGAGTGCATGGATGATCCTAGCATGAAATGTAAAATATCATTTGAGAATGATTTTTAGTCACAAGATCAGCTCGAGCAGGTGCCATAATTATCTACTAGAATTTTTTATAGATAATGGTGAGGAACTGTGATGTCTTATCTTAAATTTTTTGCATTCTTCCTCTATGGTTTTATTATTTAAATTCAATACATTTTCAAATATGATACTTTTTAGCATCATATATCAATATATGATTTATTTCTTTAAGAATATACACAGACTTGATGAAAATAGCACAGGTGGTTGTTTCTACCTATTTGGTAAAGTAGTAAATGATCACAAAAATGAACTGAAATGAACTGATGCATATTAGAGATATTTGGTGAGATAGGCCTAATGAAATTCATGCCCCACATAGAAAATAGCCAATGAGAGGTCATTACATGTAGAGGCGATGGAGGAACATGATTTTTGTTAGTGTAAATTTGACTGTTATGACATTTTCTAGAATAGTCGATGTAGTCTTCTTCTATTGTGGACCAATAATATCTAAACCTCATGATTCCACATACACCTTCATGGACCTCTTCAAGGATAATTTCTGCCTTAGTAGGATCTAGACATCGCAACAACACTTGATCTTTTTTTTTTCTTATTGAGAATTTCTTCATCTAAGACATATTCGCTTGTCAGTCTACGTAATGTGTTTTTCTCGTTCTTAATAGCTTTCCTTGGGTATTCATGACTCTTCATATACTACAAGATATCATTATACAAAATATATTCATCTTTTTTGAACTTCTTCACTATTATAACAATAAGTTGGTGATTGATATATACTCTTCAATATTGGCCTCAAATTAGATGGTTTATTAACTTCAATCAGAGAGGAAAAGGTTTCCAAGGCTTCTACCATTTGATTGTCTTCTTGCGAGAGATAGTGAAAGATTATCTCATAAAATTATTTAATCAAGTCAAGGACCAGATTCTGATATTCTGTTAACTTGAGATTTACAGTGACTCATTCTTCTCAGAGTTGATAAATTACAAGCATGGAGTCCCCGTACACTTCCAACAACTTAATCTTACGATCGATAACGTCTTGAATCCTAATAATACAGGCTTTCTATTATGATATATTGTTCGTGAAGATGAAATCAAGCTTACTAGCAAAAAAGGGTAGCATTCACCTTCTAGAGAGGCCAACATTGCCCCAATTCCTTTGCTTAAGGCATTGGAAGCACATCAAAATTCAATCTCTAGTGTCTGTTCTCTGTAGTGGCTTCCAAAACATACATCAAGTCTTCGTTTGAAAAGTCAAAATTTAGAGTTTTATAATCTTCTAGAGCTCAATTGACCAAGAAGTATACTATTGCACTTCTTTTCACATCCTTTTAGTTGACGTAGACCAAGTCGAATTCAGATAATAGAATCTATCATCTGGCTATCCTCCCTGTTAGTGCACTCGACTTCATTAAGTATTTGAGGGGGTCTAGCCTCGAAATCAATCAGGTTGTGTGGTATAACATCTATTAACTTAAACTTTTAGTGGTTTAAATTAATTCACAACACAATCTTTCGACTGGAGAATATCACGCTTCACATTTTGTGAACTTCTTACTGAGATAATAGATCACCTTCACATTTTGTGAACTTCTTACTGAGATAATAGATCACCTTCTCTTTCTCTTTCATCAAGTAGTGTTTGATTTTTTTCAAAAGCTTCCAAACATTCATTCTATTCCCTTGGGTCGTGCGTCGAAATATGAGATCATATTTTTTGGTCAATTGTGAGATGAATCGAGCAATGTAATTTAATATTCCCAAGAAGTCTCTTACTTCCTTTTGATTACGCGAGGGTGGTGAGTCCTAAAAGGCTTTACCCTTGTCTAGATCAACTTTAATGCTCTTTTTGCTAACTAAAAAACCTAATAGCTTCCCTGATGTGACCCTGAATGTGCATTTAGCAGGATTTAGCTTTAGTTGATATTTTCTTAGCCTCAAGAATAATTCTCTTAATACATCCACATGCTCATCCCCGGTTTGAGATTTGGCAATCATATTGTCGATGTATACCTCAATTTCTCTATGCATCATGTCATAGAATAAGGAGATCATGGCTCGTTGATATGTTGCCCCTGTGTTCCTAAGTTCGAAGTGAATCACTTTGTAACAAAAGGTTCCCCATTGCGTTACAAACTTTGTTTTCTTCATTTCAATAGGGTGTATCTTTATCTGGTTATAGCCTGAAAAACTATCCATAAAGTAGAACAAAGAATGTTTTATTGTGCTATCAACTAGAGTATCAATGTGGGGCAACAAAAAGTTATACTTTGGACTGGATTTGTTTAAATCACAGTAGTCGACACACATTCAAGCCTTATCATCCTTCTTCAGGATAGGTACTATGTTTTCTACCCATTTAAATATTTAATTTCTTGAAGAAAATCGACATTATATTTTTCTTCACTTCCTCTTTCATATTCAACAACACATCAAGCATCATTCTTCAGTTTCTGTTCGACCAACTTGCAGTCTTTCTTTATGGGGAGTTTGTGTACCACCACATTTGTACTTAATTTAGGCGTGTCCTGATACGACCTAGCAAAAACATCTTTAATATCTAGGAGCAATTTGATTAGATCACGCTTTATTCTTGCAGTGATGCATGTGCCAATCTTCATTTCTTTGTTTTCATCTTTGTTTCTCAAGCTCACAATCTCTACTGACTCATTGTACGACAAGGTTTGTTGCTCCTCTTGTTCTATTAATCTTAACATATCAAGATGTGGATCATAATCTTGGTTATCCTCAAAGTCCAAGAACTCTCCTAGACACACATCTCGCTCGAAAATAAATTCTGGTTTATTTTCAGTATCGCTTGATAGATTAATATCGGGGGGTCTAAATGATATTTTTTGACCAAAATTAGGAATAACTTTTTTGAAATTCGTGAATTTTAAAAGGAAATTTTAACACCAAAAAAATTGTTCATAATGTTAAAACACTAATTTTGAAATCCTTAATTAAAAACTCTAGTTTTCATATTCCTAATTTTTTAAACCCTAATTTTTTGAGGTTTTTAAATTGATTTTCTAAATTTAAGAAAAAAAAAAATTGGGATAAGATTATAAATTTTTATAAGTTCAAGGTGTGAGTTTAAAGTTTAAAGTCTAACGTGATGTTTTGAAAATCTTAAAGAGATCAATGGCTAAATATGTAATTTATCTTTTTTATTGTTTTTTAAAACGTGATTTAATATTTTATTCACTATTTAAATAAAATTATTTTATTATTTATTATTATAATATATTTTGAAGTTTGAGAACTCTTGAATATCTTATTTGTTATTAAATTCTAATTCCACTAAAATTAGTTTTTTTATTAAAAATATTACTTTATTTTAATTATTTTTTTATCAAAAAAATTATTTATTATTATTACAATATATATTATATATATTCTATAAAGTTTCAGTGAAAGAAAGGAAATCATTTTAAAATTCTATAACCTTTTTATTAATATTTATTATATTTATATTTTGATCTAATAGAATTCTATTTCTAATTGAAACTAGTTTTTTTTTATAAATACATATTATGGTCTAAGAGAAAACCCTACATTATTTTCTTCCATCAAGATTCTCTAAAGCCTATGTTTTCATTCTTTAATTCTATTCGAGTTCAAAACCACATTATTTAGTAGATTGAGTCGCTTTGGAGAAGGTGTGTTCTCTTACTGGTGTTATGTGTTTTTCCAAAAAATATATATTTTTTGTAACATGCTTAATATTTTGTGTTTTAAAAAATACTCGTGTTTTGCTAGCATGTCTAATTTTTGTATTGTGACTCTGATTGTGCACTTTAGTTACCATGCATACATGTCCTTATGATTTGAGAAATATAAGAAAATCTTCAGATTTGAGATCTCACACTTTTGAGAGTAAATATGATTTTTATATCTTGTGAATTTGTGTTTACAGACAAATTCAGATTTTAGATAAATTGTGATTTCAGATTGAATTGTGACTGTTTTCAGATTTTCAAATCATGATACATCAGTATGTGTGCATGGGGTGGGATTGTGTATGCAGAAAGTCGTGACAGCCTTCCGATTTGGATGCCCTAAGACCATTTTATATTTTGGTGACGATGTAGGTGAGGATTCTAGGGAACTCTTCCACTCAAACTGGTGACGATGTAATTGAGATTTTTGTTGCGCATATGACATCATTCATACATCATGATTTGCATTTTTTCAAAACTTTATTCTTGAGAAATTATTTATGTAAATTGTATTTTATTTTTTTGAAAGATTCCTCTTAAAAGATAATTTTATAAATTGTTTTTTTTTTCGCACCTTAGAGACAAACTAAGTTCTTTAGCTTACTCCCCCTTAGTTTCCTCTTACAGATCTTTGAACTTTAGGCGATGCAATATTTGGAGGATCTCAGATTTTATTCGATTATTTTTTGAACAACACAAAACTATTTTTAAATATTCAGGTTATTATTTATTATTTTGGAAATTTTTGATGTATTTGAGATATTTATATTTTTTTGGTTTATTTAAACCTTCTTTTAATATGATTTTATTTTAGAGATTTTTATATATATTCAAAAATTTATTATAATATTTAAGTATTTTATTTATTATAATATATTTATTAAATTACTATGTTTTTATTTTAAATTACAATATAATGTTTTAAAATTAGTTTTCTTGAGGATAAATTTTCAAACGTGACTTCTTAGATTCTATTTCTTTTAGGTTGGGTCTAGGGGTTACAGAAATAAAATATTTGCCAAAGGTAACACAAAAAATTTTATTTTATTATCATAATGATAGTAGACTTAGGCTCTTTTACAAAAGATTCTAATTACTCTCGGGAAAGAGTAACAATTATGTTTTGAACACTACTATAATGTCCCCAAATCTAGTCTAAAAGTATAACATAAATATGAATATTAAAGAATTGATTTAGTTTATTTATTGATAAATTTAATTTTATTATTTGCTAGTAAATTGTGGAAAATTTAATTTAGGTTGATGGAAATTTGAACATTTCAATTGAACAAAAGCATGATAGCAAAATGTCTAAGATAGCCATGGTAAATAGGACTTAATGGCATGGTTGACATAATTAATGAAATTAATAATAAATTATGCGAAATTGAAGAAAGTGTTGTAGGAGAAAGTTGTTGGAAATTGAGTTTTAAAGTGAATGGTAATTTTTCTTAAATGAAATTAAAGGTGGAATTGGTAGAAATGAGCTAAGAACATAATAGGTGTAATATACCCAAAATACTATGATCTGAGTAGCAACTTTAAAAATTCACTATAATTTGTATACATGAAATTTAAGGCTAAATATTTGATGGATTATACCTTTATATTCTATTTTAATTAGAAGAAAACGGAATGATAATTGGAGTTTTGAGTTAAAATCTAGAGATAAAATTGTCTAAGTAATGCAAATTGTCCAGAAATTTGTATGTCTGAGAATTAAGCTAAAAACTATACTAATTGATAAAGAAATAAATTGCAAGGCTTTCATGATATGATATATAATTTTATTAGCTTTTCAAGCATGTAAAGTATGTAAGTTTTGGATAATTAGATTGAAAGATATGACAAAATTAGTGAGCACATAGAAACTGCCTGTTAGGACAATTTTGATATGAGCATGTTTTGCATGTAAGATCATGAATTGTTCGTTAAAATGAATTCTAACAACATCTTTATGCTGGTATGAAATGTTTGAGATCAAGGAGTGGAAATTCTTGGGGAATAAGGAACATAGATGAACAAGTTAGAAGGATCAAAAGAGTATCCATCCAAAACTAGCATGCTTAGAGTAATGTGAGTGTGACTATCCTTAGGATTATGACTTAGTTCCTAACAAACTCTTTAATTGATATATTGCATGTAAAATGACTAATGTATACTTGGTAACAATTAAGGTAAGGAAGATTATATTGCAGGATAACATTAGTTGCATTGTTGTAACATGATTGAGTGCTACCTCATATTGAATTCTATGTTGTAGTTTGTCATGATATCTTGTAAGTTGTTTGCTCATTTTTGCATTGCTTGGGCTTCTAAAGTAAGAATGTCATGTTAATTTCTTGGATACAAGGTACACATTGCATTCGTAGTGTCTGTGCTTGTGATTAGATACACATGTTGCATGATTTTTTGGAAAACTAGGGAATAGATACATGGCTTTCTTAATCTCTTGGAGAATGGTAATGTTTGAATGTTTGCTGCTTGATATTGTTGGTTGCTTGGCATGTAAAATTGATTTTTTAAAACTTATTAATTGGTATGTGTGTTTGAGTTTCTATAATGCGATATTCGGTATTTAAATGTTTACTACTTGGATTCACATGTTGTTGGTATGTCTGATTGAATCTTTAATGCCTAAATTTCTTTGTTATTTGGAATGTAAGACTACAAAGTTTACTATTTGAGCCCCTTGCTACCTGGCACGTATGGTTAAATCTTGTATTGAAGTTAACACTTCAAACTTTAAATTAAGAAGATAATTTAGGGACTTGATGCTTGCATTTTAAGCATGAAACTTGAAACCTAGTACTTGATATGTTTAAATAGAAGCTTGTTACTTGAACTTGTAACTTATGCTTGACAACTTGTAAGCTTGAAAACATGATAGCTCAAACTTCAAACTTGATTGCTTAATAGCTTAAAAGTTTGAATACATGAACTTGAACAATTGCTCTTGATTATTTGGATACTTGAATACTTAGAAACTTGAAGCTTGAATGCTTCATACTTTATAGGCTTAATCTTGGAAGCCTTAATGCTTGATCATAGTATTTGAACACTTGATAATACTTAACAATTAAGCCTTGGTTCTTAGTTTGCCATAGGTAAAAGGGCATTACTTATAGTCTGAGCTCTCTTGTTAGGTACTTTGTGTACCGTCTTGTTTGATATTTAGTGCACCTTCTTGTTAGATACCTTGGGTATCATCTTGATAGTACTTTATGTGCTTTTGTGGTGTCATGGGTACCTTCTTGTTGGATACTTTGTGTATCATCTTGTAGGTATTTTATGTATCATCCTGTGACTTGGTTACCTATCTCCAAATTATGTTCCAAGACCTAAACTAAGAGTAAAAGCAAGAGTAACTAGTATAAAACTTGATAATCAAATCATAGACTTGATTTAAAATGATCAATTTAAATTATAGGTTTTCATGAATTGTAACTTGGTTCCTATTTGATATGGAAATTGAACAACATGATATGTTTTGATATAAGCCTTGAACATGTTTACTTTTGCTACTTGCTTTACATGTTTAATATGATACGATGGCTAGGTTAATATGCCTTTACTTGATATCTAAATTTTGAGTTGGATATATTTACTGCTTAGTTCTATGAAATTTTGATATTTGTGTAGTTGTAATAAAATGAGTAATGACATGTAATGATTTGAGACATAATGCCTATTGTCCCACTTGTAAATCATCAATGTTTCGATAGATCGAATAAGTATGATATGTATCATAAGTTTTGAATCTTTGTTTACATGAAATGTGTAATGAAGGCTATTTGGCTTTGTCTAGATTGTATACTTTTATTCGCATCTTGAGATGTTTGAAATGGTGGGAAGTTTCTTACATTAGTGTACCTAATGTGCTACTTGGATAACATGTATGATTAGAAACCTTGAACTTGCACACTAGAAAGTGTAAATGTTTAGTTCACCTAGAAATGGAACAAGCCTAATGTTAAGATAAGATAGGTTGGCTTGAATTGGTTTTTTTAGTATGGACATGACTAGGTTCTTGCCATTGTGTATGATTCGAATGGATGTTTGATTTAAAGGAATACCATAATGTTCACTTGAGACCTAAGTAAGACCTAAATGGTCATTAGGTAATGAACTAAATATGATAATAATAATAATAATAATAATAATAATAATAATAATATTTATTATTATTATAAGTAAAGAAGATAGTTAAATAACCAATATAATTACTTGAAAAGTACCTTCATATATATATATATATAGTAATTACTAAGTCTAGAAAGCCTTATTTTGATTTTCATAAGAGTTAAATGTTTTGGATGATTGAGTAAGATAAATAAATGAATCATAGGTTACTTGAATGTGATGTTAAAGAGCTTATATGGTAGGCTAAATAATGCGTGAACTATTGAATTGTTAATGTCTTAAATTGTATAATCAAATGATTTGTATATGATAATAAGGAAGAGTACAAATTACTTGAGTAGCTCACCTTGATAGGTCATAATAGCCAAATTGTCTTGGATGATTAACAAGGCATAGAGTCGAATGAGCTTTAAATTGAAGATAAAAAGAGGCTATATTTCTTATTTAAATACTCTTGGGTGATTGTTATGCTCTTCCTTGTTTTAAAAGTACTTAATTTGATAAATTGTTTAGATATAGGTGTTGCCTCACTAAGAACATTATGTACTTATCACTCTCATTTTCCTTCTTCTCAACACATAGGTCCAATTAATTGATAACAGCGTTTCTTGAGCTAGAAGCAAGACACAAGCTATCAAAGTATGCCCGAGTAACTTTTGTAGCACTCCTAGATGGTGGCACATAGATTACATATAGTTAAGCTAGATCATGCACTTTTTAGTTTGAATTCGGTATATATATATATATATATATATATTATTTGATTTAAGGTTATTTGTTTGTAATAATAATGGGTTATATGCTTGCAATGGTTGCTTAGGTTGCTATGGTTGAGTCCATATGATAATTGGTGCCTAAGTCTTGTGCTTGTCTTGATCACATGCTAGCGTATATAGTCTTGCCATGTTAATTGCTTGGAATTAACTATGATTACCTTAATTTTGTTGTGCTTGTTCGAATTAAGCATATTCTTAATATGCATCAACTTTTAGTTTCTTGAGCATGCTTGATCGGTGGTGTTCTTGCTTGATAAGAATCGAAAAACATGAATAATGTACCATGATATCAGTTTACTTAATGAATAAGATTGATCTAATTTGTGGTAATAAGCATGAAATTGATTACTTGTACCTAGTGAATAGATAACATGTAATATAGATTCTTAAATGTTCATATATAGAATTTTGAAACTATAATAAGACCATATTGATTCATTGTTACTTAAGGTATAACATAAAGATAATTGAATTTAAATCTAAAAGAAGGTATTCATTAATTTTGATATTTGTATCATTATAGTCCAAACTAAAAGTATGTTGATCGAATATTTTTATTAATTCTTACCGTACGAAGGTAAGTTCAATTTGAATTAAAATTTTGATGATTTATGACATCATTCTTTAAATGCTTGCATCATGCATAAAAGGTGAGGTATGTAATTTGAATTATAAATTAACACATAAATCAGACATTCTATATCGGTTTAATCTATGGTTCGTTATATCATCACCCTTATTAATCAAATATTTAATTTATTCAAGTTCACCAATTAGAAAATATCCGTTCAATTAAGATTATATTCAATTAAGAACATTTTATTAAATTTGATTTAGGTTTCAAAGATTTTTATCATTTAGAAGCAACATGTATATTTGGTATTAATTTCCAGGTGTGACGAGGGTGCTAACCCTACTTTACACATAACCAACTCTTAATCTAAAAGAATCTTTTTTTGTGTGTTCAGTTTACTATAGTGACCAATGATGACTCAAACCATTATCCAACGCTTTTCAACATTTTTTAAGTTTTCATTTTTCAAAAAAGAATTATCTCTAAAATTTTAAATTAATTTCCAAAAATATTAGTGACATTTAAACAAATTTGAATTAAGTTTAAGTCATTAAACTTTCAACATAACTTGTACGAGAGATTTGATGCTTAATCATATAGGTCAAGTAATGATTTCTATTGAAATCTAAACCTAGAATTAAGTTTCTAAGCGTGTGTATTGATTGGCATGAGGCATGTCGGTACACTAATATAATTGAAATGGGTTATTTGTGAGGGATATATCGGTATAGGTTCTTGTGTATCGATATCCCTTATATATTTTGAATTCCAATAATATTTTCGTGTACCAATACACATGGAGAAGTATTGATACTATTGTTACTTTGACTGAAAAAGGCTTTGATATACCAGTATGCAAGGTAAGGGTACCAGTACGGGTTTTGATCGATACTAGGTATTTATGTACTGGTATAAAGTACCAATACGGGGTTGAACATATCGATATGGATAGAGTTTTTAATTCTTTCGAACCTAAATAGTATGCTGGTACGTAGGGAGGTGTAGTAATATTGTTAGGGATGTACAGGTACCGATATAGGCATACAGGTACTCATTGACAATCTACCTAAGAAATTTGTGTTTGAGTTTGGGAGCTCTATAATTGGAGACAAAAGGTCCAAGGAGTCTCCTAAGGTATAAAAAATGAACATTAAAATTGAGAAACTAAGAATTTAACCTCGAATAAGAAATAAATGGTTAGTGGTTTGTTAAATAATTGGGTGGATTATATGTGATAGAAATCCGTAAGGATCCTTGGTGTATTGTTGGTGTTGTATTGTAACCAGGAGTCTTGTTGTATGCTAATAGGTTGGCTAGATATTTGAGTCTTTTTATGGGATTCGGATACCCAAAGGTTAGTGTTACAACACCTCAAAAAATTTCAAATAGAGGATCTCGATGCTATGTAAACACAGTCCTCATTCAAATATTCTTGATGGGACATTCCAAGAATGGATTAAGGATCATGATGCTTTATGGATGCGAGCTTTAATCTCATGAGAGTGGGATCTCGATACTTTGTGGATGCGAGTCTCCCTATTTTATGCTTTTATTATTTGTGCAGTATTGTGTGGACTATTTATTTATATGTATATGTTGTGTATGAGTTATACTTTTATGTTTAGGCGAATATGGTAATGTTATTGTTATCTTGCCATTATATCATACATATTGCATTGTTTTATTTATGATGTGCATGAGATACAATCTAGTGGCGGTATATCCATTGAGATTTGTTAGCTCAACGTTCAAAATAATTGTTTTCGTTCGCATGTTTTTAGGTTGTTATGTAGCTTGGAGGAGCACCAACAAGGGTTGGATTTTCAACATCGACGTAGTGGATTGAGTACAATTACTAGATAAATTGAACTATGTACTTAATAGCACTCTATATGTTTATTTTGTAACTCGCATTCTATAATCAGGTTTATATCGAATGCCTAGATATTGTATTATTAAGAGTTTCGTTACGCTTTTGAAATACTTGGATTTATATCATTATCAGATGAATGGATTTATGTTTTGTTAAATGATTTATGTTTTGGGCTTTGAAAAACAAAATTTTATGATAATGATTTTGGGCTTGAGGCTTAAATGTGTCATTTACGTTTAGGATGTTATATTTAACACCTCTCATCCTCATATTAGAGTTTGTGATATCGTTTATTAAAAGTTTGATTATTTTATTCTCATTTTATATGTTACCTATTTTTTATTTTAGATTAAGTTTTTATTCTTGAACACTCTCATTTTCATTTCCAAATTATTTAATTTTAATATTCTAAATCCCTAATTAATGATTTTATTTAAATTAAAAAATTAATCCAAATTTAATTATTCAATGAATTAAAAATTATATTAAATATTTGGATTTCATATCACATGAATTAAGTTTTATTTTTATCGAATGATATTTTTTAATTTTAATTATATTTATATTATATAATTTGTTATAAATAAAGTAAAGAACAAGAACAAAATAGATGAATAAAGATAACAGACAAAATGAGAGAAACTTGTATTATATTCTCAAAGTAGGGTTTTCAATGCTTTCTCTAAAAGTCTATATTTATAGGCATAAGAATAAAGTCCTAATTCCAATAAGAATTAAACTCTAATAATAAAGTATGTTAAAATATTATTTAATATATGGATATTCACCATAAATAAAGATATTCATAATACTCCCTCTTGGATATCCATAAAGATACTCTCTCCCCCTTGGATATCCATAAAGATAATGTGCCTCGTTAACATCTTATTAAGATAAAAACCCTATGGGAAAAAAATTTTAGAGAAGGAAAAAGAGTACACACATCTTTGATAAGGATAACATGTTGCCTCATTAAAAACCTTACCAGGAAAACCCATTGGGAAAAAAACTCGATTAAGGGAAAAAGAATGCAACGTGTATTTACTCTCCCTCATGAAAATATCACATAAGATCTTTGAATCTTCATAATTCAATATTAAATACAATCTTCAAATGTTGAAGTAGATTATGCACTAGTGGATAAATCTTCTAAATTATTTCTTAAAATGATTCATCGAATACTATTCTTCTGAAGATCATGAGGGACAAAACTTTAAAGAAATATGTTTCGTTTATCACATTTGATGCATCTACCTTGAGATATAAATTTTATATTATCTCTACACAAAATAGCTTGCATCTTATCTTGTGAAAGCAATTCACATATCTTCTGGATATATTTAGTCAAACACATATTTCAGCTTCACCTCATGCATAGTATATGTTTAAAGGTAATGGTCTTGTAGAACTTAAATAATATTTTTGGATCAACTAAGATACGATGCTTCCAGATCAATTAATTTATATATGGTGCTTTTAGACCAAGAATATCATCGTCCTTTTCTTGAGGAATGAATCTTTGTTTATATTAAGAGACCTAGCAACCATAAGGGTGATCAATGAATATGTGTTATGCATGTAAAGTATCTTTAAACATTTTTCTGTGTATGTCGATTGATGCAAAAGGATTCCATTGTTAAGGAGATCTCTCCATGAGTCTCAATGATATTCAAATCATCTACATACACAACAATAACAAATTCAGAGCTAAGCCTCTTAATAAAATGCTCGGGGAAATTAAATAATTAATATAGCATTCTGCTAATAGGTATTCAATGAGGCGATTATACCAAATATTTCTAAATTGTTTCAAGCCATAAAAAGATATATTCAATATGATTAAATAATGTTCTCGAGAACTTGAATTAATTGCTTTTGGCAATATAAATCTTTTCGGAAGTTCCATGTAAATATACTATCAAGAGGCCCATACAAATAAGATGTAACAACATCCATGAGGCGAAAACTGAGTAATTTTATTTATTGTCAGACTAATCAAAATCTAAAATTAGTTGCATCCACCACCGATGAATATATTTTCCTCATAATCAATTTTATGTCTTTGTGAGAATCTTTATGCAACCAAATGAGCTTATATCTCGTGATTTCCCCTTTCTATTTCTCTTTCTCACAAAGGCCCATTTATATCCACAAGTTTTGCATGCAAATATATTGAGAAAACGATTTTAGATTCGCCTCAATTGATTCTTTCCATTTTGGCAAATCATTTCTTTGTTTAAATTGCCCAATTGATAATAATTCATGATCCACATTCTCAATTAAAATCTCTAGTGCTATATTGCATGCAAATATATTAACGACGTCAATTTAATTTTAGTTTCACTTATTACCAGACATGACATAGTCTTTTGAGATCTCTTTTTTATCCGGTACCTAAGTCATGTCAATGTCTCTATTGGAGACCTTTTAATCTCTTTTAGAGATTTTCATAATACATTGATTCCTCGATCAGGCCATCATAAAATATAGCTCTTTTTCTTTTTCAAGGATTTTTATCTTTAGAACCTACTTGTCTACCACGCTTAAGACATAATTTAGACTCATTAGCAACTAGAGTTTGTCCTTCCAGGTCATCAAATTTAATCGGAGCATTCATAGTTGGTATATACGTGACTTAGTCACTCTTTTAGGGTCAGCCAAATCATCTAGCAATTGATTAGTTAAATGAATTATCCTTTGAATTTATAGTTCACAATGTTGAATACGTGGATCAAACTTATTTCTTTTTCCGGCTATTTTATTTTCTCCCCTTAATGTTAGGTTAACTGACTCATTAAAATGATAGGCAATAAATCAATTTGTAAATAAATTCGTATAAGAAGCTCAAGATATTTAATTATCAAAGGGATTTTAAATCTGACATATATTCCCAACAGAACTCATCTTTGTGCGTTTTGGTGGAGCAATTAGAACATATACTGCACACCAAAAAATCTAAGATGAGAAATATTTGGTTTTTGACCAAAAACCGTTTGTAATGGGGAGAACTTATGATCATTTGTTGCTTGATGCAAATTAGTGATACTACATGTAAATGACATATCATCAATATTATCAAGACCGATTGCTTTTATAAGATAATCTAGAAAATATGCTCGTAATTTTATCAACTGAGCAAGTAGCCTCACAAACACCAAATTATAGGTTAATAACAAGGATACATATGACTATCTAATTGATCCATCGATTAAAATCGTAAAATATCTAGATGGACTGTAAGAAAGGTGTATGGGACCATATATATCACCTTGTATATATTCCAGAAAATTAATAGATTTACACTCTATCTTAGTTATGATGATTGCATAATCAAATTGCTTTGATAGCAAGTATCACATGAAAAAATAACATTATTTCAAAGAATTTATCAATTCTTCAATCAATAACCACATGAAGTATCAATAGCTTTTCACAAATAATTGAACCGGGATGGTCTAATCAGTCATACCAAATAAAATTATCAGTAAAAATTTGGTTTATAATAGTATAAGCTTCAATTTGTACTAATTCTTCTATAGTACAATATGGATGACAGTGCATGTACTTTTGTTAAGATTTTCTTATTGCCTTGAGTTATACTCGTAATATTGAGACAGTCAACATCCCCTTAACTAATATTCTCAATATATTTCTGTAAATATCATTAAAACTCAATAAGTCTAATTGCGACTTTGACGAGTATAATACATTATAAATATGAAATAAATTTTCATTTGACAATAACATATTTGCTCAGTCGGAGCCTTCTATGATATTAGTACTTTCGGATATAGTACTCACATTATTCTCTTGCATTTAAAATGGAAAAATATGCATACTTATGCACCTTTTAATATGTGCTTTATTTCATTCACTTTGGGGGAATGAAAAATATGTGCTTTGTATCATACACTTCGGGGAACAAAAAATATTAAATATAGCACATCATATCAAATCGGTTATCTATCAAAGATAAACTCTCAAGAGCTCTTCCGAAGCATTCATTATATATTTTATTCTGGAAGTAATCATATTCTTCAAAAGGAAAAATTAACTTAAAACGTAAATAAATAATATGTAAAATAAATTAACATAAATTAAATTAATAAAAATAAATTAACATAAAATAAAATAAATAAAAGATCAATTATTCTCTTTAGAGGTTATAAAGGAAATAAAATAAATGACGAATTATTCCCTTCAATGGTTATGAGAAAATTAACAATATCTAATTGAGTTGAACCAATAATGCCATAATTATTTACGTAACAAAGAAAATTTATTTATATTTTCTTTCATTTATCTTTCATGATTATGGATAAAGTCCATAATACTTCGTCGATTGACAAGTACGAGATCAATAGTTTGTACCATCACATTGATAACAAAAAGATTTTGATATGATCTCTATCATTCTTGTCATCCTTATAATCTCACTTCTGGCAGATATAAGCATTCTCAAAAGAATCATCTTATTCATGTCTATTTTATGATCTCAATCGCGACCACAATTACTAATGTGACATTTATTCTTTTTACTATAAAATATCACATTCACTTCAGGGAATGGAGCAGAGGCTAATAGGTATTTAAATTTTTTTTATGATATTGTGTCTATAGGATAACATTAATGTGTGAAAATGGAGTATATTTTTCTAATATATTCTCATCAGTGATACTCTAGCACATAACTGAGTTTTATTCACTAACCATATAGTGAATTATCATGTTTACGTTCACTTCAAGGAATGAAACAAACTCAATAATCGCATGGAATAAACATCATACCTGCATTAACTTCAGGGAATGACATAAATCCTATAATCACATGAAATAAATATCATGCATGCATTCACTTCAAGGAATGACTCCCATAAAAATTCTTGAATCAAGACGATTTTCGTAACTTGAACTTGTGAGAAGTCTATAGTCAAGTTTTTCGAGACAAAAAAATATTGCTTTCAAGCAAATATAGACTTTATAACATTCATACTATTAAATAGTAATTGATCAACCAATATATATACAATACATACAAAGAATAAAAATTTAATCCTCATACGCGACATTGTTAAACCAGTCCACAATGTCATTTAAAAAGAACCTCTTTGAGACCAGTAGTCTCGCAGAACGAGATGTTCAACCAATATACTCGGATTAAACCAACATAATAGGGAACATATTAATTAATTAAAGGTTCAATATTTGTTCTAATATCATGTAATACTTAAAGCATAATTAAAAACACAAACTTTCATCATCAAAATAAAATAATATTGATCATAACTAAAGACAAAAAAAATCTCGAATTAAATAGATACAAAACACTACATGTATATGTCATTGTATTTTAGATACATGATAATTCTACGCTTTAAACAATCATCCATTAATTTAAAAATACTTAATTATCCACTATATCGAGATAAATAAGTAAAACATACCGGATTTCCCAACCTAAGTTTAATATATGGCAGATTTAGTAACCAATATCTTGTTAAAATCTTTTTTGGGAATTGTCGCCAAAAACCATGGTAATTGAGTAACTCTAGGGCTACACAAACACCAAATAACCAATGATTTTTCAAAAATTAAAAATCAAGTTAAAGGTCAAGAGAGAAAAATAATCGTTAATTAAAATATAATAGAGGGAGAAAAAATTATCTTTGATTTATGCTAGTAACAAATTTTTTTCAATAACTCCTTTAAGATTCGAACGACAAAGACCTTCGTTAGTTAGAGTCTCGTATTGATAACGTGTTATGAATAAAGTAAAGAATAATAACAAAATAAATGAATAAAGATGAGAGACAAAAAGAGAAACTTGTATTATATTCTCAAAATATGGTTTTCAATGCTTTCTCTAAAAGTTTATATTTATAAATATAAGAATGAAGTCCTAATTCTAATGGGAATTAAATTCTAATAATAAAGTAAATTAAAATATTATTTAATATATGAATATTCACTATAAATAAAGATATTCATAACATAAATTTATATTTTTAGTTTTATTTGAATTATTTTAAATTATATGATTGATAAAAATAAAAAATTATATATTTGTTTCGGGTACCGGACGGGTTGACTTACGGTACTCGGTTTTCATAAATCAAAACATGAGTTGAATTTTCTAATATTTGAATATTTCAGTAACGGAACTTCAGATACAAAAAATGTGGATACTTAATTATAAACACTTCTTCTATTCTTTACTTCTATAAATATAAAGTTTGAGGAAATATTATATACTTAATGTTAAAAATATAAGGGTAAATTACACGGATAGTCATAATATTATAGGGTAAGTATCGATTTGACCACAATACTTTAAAAAGAATCAAATACACCGATAAACTATTAATTTGGTATTAAAATAACCATCTGTCATTAATGAATTAACGAACTGATGATGTGGCAGTTAAAGATAAAATGGAATAATTACAAATTTAGTCCCTGTTATTCATACATTTTTATAATTTAGTCATAATTTTATTATAATAAAATAAAATAATTATTTAATTAGATGGTGATATGTGTCACCACCTTATTGGAGGGTTATATTTATATATATATATAATTTATTAAATTTATTTTTATCCTCCAATCAGGTACTACCTGATTAAAGAAGTAAATAGAAAAATTGGGACTTTGAAGCCTAAAGGATTCAAACCTAGGCAAATGGGAAGATAATCCCGTGACTCAACCATTAGGCCAAGTGCTAATTTAAGGTATGAAGTACCAGTATTAGTATATATTTAAGTATCTTTTACATTTATTTTTCGCATTCACATATATAATGTAATATTTATTTTTTATTTTAATTAAAAATATTAATCAAATTATTAAATAATAAATTAAAAAATTTAAATAAAAAATCTCTAAACCTAACCCTAAATCTAAACCCTAAACCTAACCCTAAACCCTAAATTAATTTTTATTATTATTTAAATAAACATAAACTTTAAATCCTAAATCCCTAAACTCTAAACCTTAAACCTAAACTTTAAATCCTAAACCCTAAACCCAAACTTTAAATCCTAAACACTAAACCCTTGAGTTTAAGATTTAAGGTTTAGGGTTTAGAGTTTAGGGTTTAAGATTTAAAGTTTGGGTTTATTTAAATAATAATAATTAATTTAGGGTGAGGTTTAGGGTGTATAGTTTATGGTTTAAGGTTTATAACTTAAAGTTAAAGTTTAGGTGTAAGGTTAAGTTCAGGGAACTTTAATTAAAATATTATTATTTAAAAATTTTAATTTATTATTTAATAATTTAATTAAATAAATATTATATTATACATGTGAATGTGAAAAATAAAGGTAAACTATACCTAAATATATACTAATTCTGATACTTCATACCTTAAATTAGCACTTGGCCTAATAGTTGAGTCATGGAATTACCTTCCCATTTGTTCACGGTGACATGTCACCACCTAATTAAATAATTATATTATTTTATTATAATAAAATTATAATTAAATTAAAAAATGTATGAATAACAAGGACTAAATGTGTAATTATTTTATTTTATCTTTAACTGTCACGTCATCAGTTCGTTAATTCATTAACGGCAGATGACTATTTTAATACCAAATTAATAGTTTACCGGTGTATTTAATTCTTTTTAAAGCATTGTGATCAGATCGATACTAATCCTATATTATTGTGATTATCCGTGTAATTTACCCAAAATATAATACATAATTTTCTCTCTTTCTAATACGTGTTGTTTTAGTGATTCTTATATTTTGTTTATAACAATTATATATTTTTATTAAAAAAATTGAATCAACAATTTTACGTGATATAATTTTACATGTCATAAAATAATGTTTACTTACATTTTAGACAGCATTCTTTAAAAAAATTCACACCTTAAATTTGAAGAAAAATACCAAAAAGTTAGAATTTATTTATTTTTTTAGTATCTAAAAGAAGTTTCATAAGAACAATAAAAAAAAACTAGAATCATAATTAGACCCCACGTATTGCAAGAAAACATGAGTCATCTAAAAAGAATTTCTTAAGAAAAACTCTTATATTTCCTTAAATTCATTATCCAAATGAAATTATTGTGTTTGTTCTTGAGAACATTGTTTTAGATTACTCAGTTTTTTTTTTACATCATTTAATTCCTAATTATGTTTCTAGTTTTTTTTTTCTTCATTCACATGAAAGAAAAAGAAATAGAAATTTTTGCTCTTTTTCCTTTAAATTTACTTTAAACATTATAATATGTTTTTATATTCGAGAAAAGGCTGTTAGCTGAGATCCCAGATATAAGTTGGTTTTTTAAACTTGACCATCAATTAAATAAATTTCGTACGAAATGTCTCTACATAACCAATTACTTTGATTTTAACTACACAATGCATGAAATTCACACCTTAGTGAGTTAGTGTGATTTGCGTTGCATGACTTGTTTTGCTTGTGAGAATTAAACCTACAATTAACACGCCATTATATATATATATATATCACTTTCCATAAAAGTACTATTTTTTACCAAGGATGCAATCAGGCCTAGTGAAAGCAAAGACAATTTGACACTGCAGACATTATGCTCTGCCCTGGAGCTCAGATTCAAAATATGAGAACTTCAATTATTTATAATTTTTTCTTTTCAGCCTTCAAGGGTAGATGACCTTTTGGATGGTAAATAGTATATCCGAGACTAATTACTTTTGAAGGCATCCTAACAGTCGAAAGCATCAAGTCAAGCGAAATCCTGTAATTAATAGATTCACAGGGTATGCTAGTTTTTTAATATATCTATATCTATATCTATATCTATATCTATATCTATATCTATATCTATATCTATATCTATATCTATATCTATATCTATATCTATATCTATATCTATATCTATATCTATATCTATATATTGTGGCAATTTCTCCATAACTATAGGCAAAAGAGGAGGAGATGTTATCTAGTTTAACATTTTACATTACCAAGAACCCAGCAACCAACCTGATTTAGTGAGAGATACAACAAAACAGACGTTTTAACATCTAGAAACATTACCTTATTCCGTGAAAGGAATCAGTGCCCCCATATTACTCTTTGGCTCTTCTTTGGCCATAATTTGCTTCCACTTATCCTTAAGGTCAGCGGGAATACGATTGTTGTCGAAAACATTATGACCAAATTCTAAAATTTTCTTCCAGGGCATGTTTTTGTTTGCTGTTAATGAAAATCTCCGCACTCCCTCCTGTAATGCAAAATAGCGACAGTCAATAAAAGAAGTTGATGTAACAAAGAAAATAAATTGATGGTCAGCCAAGCATTTAATAAGATGACAAAAAAAAAGTTTATGTTTCAAATATAACGGAAAGGAAACAGGAATGTTGCATAAATCGGTTTGAACAGATCCCAAAAGTTAATATGTACATTTTAGCAAATACAACACTTAGAAGGAGGTGAATATAGTGTTCATAGTTTATATACCTTCAGCATGTCTACCTCTTCAATAGTCCAAGGTAATGGCCTACGTTTTCCACTACACATTATCGAGATCCTACCACAATTTAGATGAAATAAGCAAGGTAATATCAGTATAATAGGAGTTAATAGAGAATTAGAACACTAACTACAATCTATCAAAAAATATTGACTTGCCCAACATGGTTACTTTAATGAATATTAACTTAACCACAATGTAAAATCATGAACACCTTACGTTTGCTTGTTTAATTCTTGACATTTGACTGAGTTTTTTTCTGTTCTAGGGTTTCCTTGGAGGTTTGTCATCTTATCCTTGGCACTGGTACCTGGTTGAAAGGAGGGATTCTTTGGTGAATCTACTTGCCACGGTCGTGCCCTCTGAGCTGTGTATTTGATGCGCTTTTGGCGCACAAGTGCCCCAGTACCCAAATCAGATGATACATGCTCAAAACTTTCAATTGCAGGCACCTTGGATGTAGCATCTTTTGCCAAGGTCCTGCTCTTACGTTTGATATCTTCCAATGCACCTGTAATTTCAAAAGTTTCTTTAGTTAAGAGATAAAAGTGCATCATTCACAATTTTAAAATAGCTTGGGTTGTATGATTATATACGCCAAGTATTCTCATCATTTCCATCATTTTCCCTATCAAAAGCATTTTCTATATCCTCGTCTTGCATCATTTGTACATTTGCAACATTGTCAGCCCCATGAGCTTTGGAGGCACTTTCATCATCATGTTTCTCCTTGCCTTTTGACATGCCACACATGATTTGATCCTGATTATAATATATTGTCTCATAAGCATCATCATTCAGCCCATTTTTTCCATCTACGGAACTTTTTCCCCCTAATGTTATTGATAGACTAGCTGCTTTCATGTTGTCTGCTCCATCTTCCATCCTCTCTTTGTTTCCAACATCCCATTTCAAATGTATAAAGTTTAACAATTCCCTCTTTGCCAACAAAGCTTCCCTTTTCAAGTCTAAAGTCCTTGCAACTACTCGATTGTGCCAACAATAAGGACAATAGAATTTACCATTATCATCAAAGTCAGGTTCAGTATTCATGCACACCTCATGCATAGCTATTGGGCAACCACTTTCGCTGCAAACAAAGACCTGACAGCTTCCACCATTGCAGCTATAGGAAAACACTCCTAAACAATCAGCAAGGACACAATTTACTCTTAAAGATTCACTGACTTCAACACAATCTGGAACTACATCATCATCCTCAGCCTCCTCATTAACATCAGCAGGAACTACATTATCATCCACAACCTCCTTATTAACATCATCAGGAACTACATTATCATCCTCAACCTCCTCATTAACATCATCAGGAACTAAATAATTATCATAAGCACGAGCAATGCCTTTGTCACTGTCATCATCATAACCTTCCTCCTTGTCATCATCCATATCATCAACACTATCGTTATTATTATCATTATCTTCACTAGAACCAGTGTCCATTGATTCCCCATTATCATTACCATGTAAATGATACTCTTCTTTATCTTCATCCTAAGCAAAAAGATGATATAAAAGAAATGCATAAAGGAGTCATTTTAGGTTGACATTTCAACAATGTACAGATGCTTCACTTAGACAATACATAGAAAAAGGCTTCAAATCTTCGGTTTTGCATGGTGGGGCGAAAGAATCGAAAAGATTAAATTTGGAAGAAGAGAAAAGTAGGAAACATAGAACATTTGTTTTCTTTTCAAAGCATGCTTGGTAGGAAGATTCTTTTCACCCCCATTACATTGACATATTACAAAAATTATGATTACACTATTTTTACATTATCCCCTTTATAACTAAAATAAAAAGAAATTAAAGATGTCTTGCATAACGCACCTGTTCCATTTTATCGCATCTAATGCATTTGCATGTTTACATTTCCCCCATTATACCTACTCTTATCATTCCAATTGGAGATTATTTTTTTCATGCATCATAATAGGAAAATATCATCTTCCTTTTTTGCTCACCAAACACATGAAAAAATCCAGTAAATTTATCATTAGTTTTAAACACGGGTAAACTTTTAGGCATCTGAAGGACATACATACACAAACAGTTTGACAATATGCGAATTTGTGGAAAATATATGAAAACTTATTAGGGTGCTAAAATTATATAAATATCAATTATAAACAGAGTTATAACTACACTAATAATAATAAAAACAACATAACAATTTTCAAGCTTCCAAGCACATTCTATAATAGTATAATATTACAAAAGAAAAAAAATGAAATATTCTCACGATCGGTTACTCTGAAGTCGTAGATTCCCGGAAAACAATCAAAAAAAGATTGAAGGAGAAGGTACCTGATAGAAGAGTACAGAGGTGAGTGAGGCGAATGAAGGAGGGATGGATTTTCTAGGCCTGAGCTTGAAGGCTGGAGTTTTTGTTTTCATTTTCCTTCAAATTCAAAGGAGTGTAGATTGCTTTGTGAATGGCAGAAAGTGAAATCGCCGGTTCAGTCTGGTAGTGGGTTAAACTTAAACAGCGTTGGTTTCCACGATTGAGAGGGATACCGGGGGTTCGTTTTGCGAGGGAAAATGAAAGCTCAGATGGGGAAAGGGTTTCCTTCGATATGCCTCAACTAAGCCCAAGCCCACGTTTAAAGCTTTCTTTTAAGGATTTATTCAGTATAAAATTTATGTATCAAAATATAATCCAATAATAATTACTCCCTCTTATCTCATATATGGTGTCTAGTATTGACTTTTTAAAGATTAAAATTTTAAAACTTTGAACATAGTTATTTTAAATATTTTAATTTAATAAATTTTATGAAATATATATTTTTAAATTACTTGAATAAAGATTTTTAAAACAATTTTTTTATATTTTTATCAATAATAAATATAAAGTTATAATGAGTTAAAATCAAAAAATTTAACTAAAAAAATTAATAATAGACAAATAAAATGGGACAAAGGGAACATAAATTTATTATTATCACGATCACAGGTTGTCAATATAAGATAATTAAAAATTGAGTATTTATTTATACAAAAATAAAGATTCGAGAAGATAATTAAGGAAAATCATGTTCAACAAAAATGCTTTTTTAGCAACTAAATAATTACTTTTTTATGAATATCATAATTATAAGGGCCGCCAAACATTATGTATGATATAAGATTAATGTTTACATTAAAATACTGATAAAAATACTAGGTTGTGGTCATCTTCCTTGGTAGAAATTGTTAAAAAATATTATAAAAGACTAATGTAAACATTTTTTTTTAACATTTTAATAGGTTTTAGATAGTGAAACAACAAGCTTCAAACTCGGCCTGAACAAATAAGATCACAACATAGTGAAGGACCAACGAGATTCTTGAAAGAATGGACTATCTACTTCTATGATACACAAGATAAAGCCAAAAGGTATGTTTATATATTATGATACCACAAAGATTCAAGACAGAGTCGAAACTTGATCTTTGGTCTCTTCGGAAATGTTTAGCAGTTCTCGAACATGATTCGCAAGACCGGATGTTTCCGGGTCTATCTTTAGGGGACGCCGATGCAAACTCTGTAAAACTAGAATCAGGTCATATGTACTCCCATGAAAGGTCACTTCGGTTTTATTTCTGCATTTGTAAGTAAATAAGTAAGCAAGTGAAGCATACCTCAGAGGTCCACAAGCAATCACCTGCTTTACGGGGGATTATGTGAATATGTGTCTGAAATTAATATCATGAATTCATGGGGAAGTGAGATCTCTTTTAGTTGCCATGAAGCATTAACTACTTTCCTACCTAATCTAGACACAGGCATCCACAAAAGCGAAAGTGAAGAACTTGCAACTTACATGAAATATAACTTGACCAGCGGCTGCACCATTGTTAACCAACAAGTTGAACGAATCTGCACATTGGAACTTCCAAGGTTAATTTACACGATATGACTCATGACATCTACATCAACTCCAAAACGTATATATACATTGTCATCCGCATTTCACAAGAGATATATAACGTATATCCAACCCAGTCAAAGTTCCTTTCTTGACTAAATAAAGTTGCATTCTCTGGCCAAAAAAGTAAGTTGCATCCATGAAACAAATCAGACCAGTTGTTTCGTTTAATGGCTTCAGCTAGGGTTAATCCACTAACCCAATCTAAGATATAATATTCACAATATGGCTTTGAAAAATCACAATTCAAAATCCACAAATTTCAAGCGAATTTGATGGCAAATTTAACATGTAGTCTAATAACTTCGAAGAAAACTGAGATGTATATTATAACTGAAATAAACACACTTCGGTACATACCCGAACCAGTAGCTTTCATGATTGCATTTCCAAGAAAAGGAACTTTTGAACACATCGCAGCTACCACCTGAATGTTCCTCAAAAGACAAATAAAAGGGACTCAAAAAAAAAAAAAAATTCACTCAAAGAAAATGAACAATCTCTAATTTGCAAAGCATGATACATAAATCCGCAACGTTTGTATAAATGAACAATATTTAAATACAGATACACAGAGCATATAAATGTATGCAGGATAAACACTTCTTTTGCATGGACCTGGCACAAAAGCCAAACTAATAATTTTATATCTTAGATTTTATAAGCTAATGCAGCTTGGGTTAAATTGGATCATGCTAGTGTAAGAGATAACAAATGAATCCACCATGTAAAATCGAGCAAAATCTGTCTTGAAATTAAACAATGGACACTAGGCCATTGCTTAGCTTTCTCAAACATTTTTTTAACCCACATGCACAATTTAATACTTTTCTACGATCACCAAAGTATACAAGTTTCTGAACAATCAAAGTTTCTACACAAAATGTTTAGTAATAATGAAAAGTGATCACAACTGCTTAAAGAAACAACTAAGTCTACCAAACTTACAGATGGTGGAGTTGTGTCCAAGGAAGAAAAATGAGACTTTGGGATAATAAGAGAGTGCCTAGGAAACAACAATAAAGTTCAATATGCGATGATTAGCTCAACATACCAAATAAAGCTCATAATGTAAACATAGTCATAGGGTGATGATAAATACAGAGAGAAGGTATCCCGCCATTGACAATGGAGCTTTTAAACTCAACATGTTCAATCAGTAAAGTGAAAAAAACAAAAGCAATGTGACACATGACAGTTTTTTAAAGAAGTTAACTAGCCAAGATATAGAGTATAGACCATGTTTTTTGCATTTCCTTGGTATTCATATTGAGGTCAGATGTAGATTTGTTAGAAAGTGAAAACAACACCCACCTTCCTGTCCCAATTACACCTACCCTTAATTCTTATTTTCCAACAACTTACACTGTTTTACCAAATAGGCAATTATCAATTAGATTCATTTCACTTGGAAGTTACAGCTTCCATCTGAACCCACCTATATTGAAAATTATGCCTCATACAGAGGGGTGATTAGATGAGCTAATTGAAAAAGTCCAGACCTGAGGTCAGAATTTACCATACCGTTGTTCTGGTGTACTTTTGCATTTCAGTCCATAAAATAAATTAGGTAGATGAGTTTGGAGATGATAAAAGTCAAATCTTTTTGCAAATAACTAGAGGAACGAAGATACCTTACCCACGACTCAAAGGTCTGGTATCCAATATACACAAGCACATATCATCTTCATACAGCTGCATAATTCAACATAAATAATTTACAAAATTGAATCAGGAATTTAGAGATTAAGCTGAAGAGCAAGTCAACCCAGAAGAAAAAACAACAGAGAGAGAGAGAGAGAGATAAGAGTTTGGTTACCTTGAACGCCGGGGATTGTCCGTGAATAATTAGACAGAAAACGCAGTCGTCTCGAAAGGTTTCGTTCCTCTGGTGAGAGCAGGCTGAAGGAGAAAGGGTTGAGGAAAGGGGTGGTGGAACAGGGTTCGAAGGACCGGGGCAAAGATGAGAATATAGAAGCGCCAATCTCCGAGCCTCCATTTGAGAGTTGGGTTATGGCGAGTGGCTTTGTTTTGTTTAAAGTGGTAATGGTGTCTGAAGTGTTGTTAGAAAGGGGTCGAGGAATTGGATTCTGTAGGTCAGCTGGTGGTGGTTGGGTTGGCTAAGCTTATCCGCATCGCCAGACAGGAAGCTAGCCACGTGATATTTCTCTGTTTCATGTTTTTCCACCAATCCCTTTTCTCTCCTTTCATTTTTCTTTAATTATTATTCTATTCTGGAAAACTGAAATTTTCTGGAATTGCTTGGTCATGACGTGAATAATAGTTTTTTTTTTAATTAAAAAAAAGCGATGCCCTAAAATTAGGGATTGCAAATGGGTATAATTTTGCGGATTTCGCACCACACCCGTATCATTTAGAGTGAGGATGGGTATGAGTTTGGTGGGTAGTAGGAGGGTGTGGATGTAAAAAGTCATACCCATCATGGTAGTGGGTAGGTGATGAGTTTAAGACCTTACCCACACCGTATCCACCCACTCCGTATCCGCCCGTCATATGAATTTTGAACCATTTTTATTTATAGATTTTGATTATGTCTTTTATTATGGTATTTTATGTATTAATATATTAATCTGTTTTAAAATCTATGTTAATCTTTAAGCCTGTAGACTTTGAACTCAATTAATTTAGTTTGAAAAACTGATGATTTATAATCGTGATTGAATTAATTAGGTTGAAAATTTGTAATGTGTGGATAAGTAAAATTTATAAAAGTGTAAATATGTTTTAGCTAAGTTAATTAGCTATATATATTAGTTAGTTGTAGTTAAGTAGAATTTATATCAGTAAAAATATGTTTTAGTTAAATTACTTACCGTTAGTTAATTATATGTAGTTAAATTTATATAGGTGTAAATATGTTATATATATACATTTAATTAGTCAATAAAGTATGCAAAATTTTTTATTCTTTTTTTATAAAAGTCTATGATTTATTTTTACATAATTTGATATTATTAGTTGTTTGTAGGCATGTACAAACGGATACCGTTTGAGTGGTGGGTGTGAGGATGGATTTAAAAATTTACCCGCATGGGCGGGTGTGGATTTGAAAATTGTACCCACCGTAAGTGATGGATGGGTAGGTGTTGGATATAAAAATTTTAGGTGGGTATGAATATGGGGAAGGGGGTATCCGCACCCGCCCGGCCCATTTATCATCCCTACCTAAAATAGGAATGGTAATCGAATGTGAATGGTTTTGTATTTTTTTATTTAATCTTTAACATTTATGAATATAGTTTTAAAGAATTTTTCAAATATTTTCGTAATTTTTTATTTTTATAGTCATTTTTTATGACTTTCGGTTAATCAATATACCCAAAAAAATTTATAAAATTTAATATTATAAATTAACGTTTAATATTAATACTTCAAAATTACGAAAATAATGAAATTTAAATTTTACTAACAATATATAAATTATTTTAAAATTATTATACATGACTAAAATATTAACTATTAAAATATAGATAACCTACATTACCTTTAAAAATATATATAATTAATAATCTATGGTTCCAAATAATAATTCGTTTGGTCTAAGAATAATTATATTTGTGTTGTGAATAAAATAAAGAACAAAAAGAAAAGAGAGAGACAAAAGAGAGAGATTTTATTGTATTCTCAAAGTAGAGTTGTATACAATGTTTTGCCTAAAAGTCTATATTTATAGGCATAAGATGGAAACCCTAATTCCAATGGGTATTAAACCCTAATAATAAAGCCCATTAAACTTTAACTTAATATATAGATATCCACCATGAATAAATATATTCATAACACTCCCCCTTAGATATCTATGAAGATAATGTACCTCGTTAAAACCTTACTAAGATAAAAACCCCGTGGGAAAAAAATTCTTAGTAAAGGAAAAAGAGTACACACATCTTTGATACGCATAACATGTTGCCTCATTAAAAACCTTATCAGGAAAACCCATTGGGACAAAACCTCGGTTAAGGGAAAAAGAGTGCAACGCGTATTTACTCTCCCTCATGAAAATATCACATAAGATCTTTGAATTTTCATAATTCAATATTGAATACAATCTTCAAATATTGAAGTAGATCATGCACTAGTGGATAAATCTTCCAAATCATTGCTTGAAATGATTCATTGAATATTATTCATCTGAAAATCATGAGGGACGAAACTTGAAGAAATATGTTTCGTTTTATCATATTTGATATATCCACCTTGAGATATAAATTTTGTATTATCTCTATACAAGATAGCTTGCATCTTATCTTGTGAAAAATATTCATATATCTTCAGGATATGTTTAGTCAAACACATATTTTGGCTTTGCCTCTTGCATAACAATTATTTAAAGGTAATGATCTCGTAGCACTTAAATAATATTTCTCGACCAGCTAAGATACGATGCTTCCAGATCAAATAATGTGTATATTATACTTTAGACCAAAAATATCATTACCCTTTTCGTGAGGCGAAAAAAAAATCTTTGTTTAAAGTAAGAGACTTAGCAACAACTATAAGGGTGATCAATAGATATGTGTTATGCATGTAAAATCTCTTTCAATATTTTTTTGTATGTCGATAGATGCACAAGGATTTGAGGAGATCTCTTCAAGAGTCTCAACGATATTCAAATCATCGACATACACAACAATAAAAATTCAGAGCTAAACCTCTTAATAAAAATGCTCGGGGAAATAATTCATATAGCATTATGCTAATAAGTATTCAATGAGGCAATCATACCAAATACGCCTAAATTGTTTCAAGCCATAAAAAGATATATTCAATATGATTGAATAATGTTCTCGAGAACTTGAATGAACTGCTTATGGCAATCTAAATCTTTCCGGAAGTTTCATGTAAATATTACTGTCAAGAGACCCATTTAAATATGATGTAACAACATCCATTAGGCAGAAACCAAGTAATTTTATTTATTGCCAGACTGATCAAAATCTAAAAGTAGTTGCATCCACCATCGAGGAATATATTTTCCTCATAATCAGTTTCATGTCTTTGTGAGAATCCTTGTGCAACTAAATGAGTTTATATCTCATGATTTCCCCTTTTCATTTCTCTTTCTCACAAAGGCTTGTTTATATCTACGAGCTTTACGCATTTCAATGTATGGGCTATAGGCCCAAATACTTCTCTTTTCAAAAGAGATTTTAGTTTCGCCTCAATTACCTCTTTCATATTGGCCAATTATTTCTTTGTTTACATTGTCCAATTGACAATGATCCACATCATCAAATAAAATCTCTAGTGTTATATTGTATGCAAATATATTAACAACATCGATTTAATTTCAATTCCACTTATTACCAGACATGACATAATCTATTGAAATCTCTTTATTATAAGGTACTTGAGTCATGTCAATGTCTCTGTTAGAGACCATTTAATCTCTTTTAGAGATTTTCATAATCATTGATTCCTCGATCATACCATCATAAAATATAGCTCCTTTTCTTTTTCGAGGATCTCTTATCTTTGGAACTTACTTGTCTACTACGCTTTAAGCGTAAGTTAGACTCATTAGCAACTAGAGTTTGTCCTTCAATGACATCAAATTTAATCGGACCATTCATAGCTGGTATACGTGACTTAGTCACACTTTTAGGGTCAGCAAAATCATCTGGCAATTGATTTGCTAAATGAATTATCCTTTGAACTTATAGTTCACATTGTGTAGTACGTGGATCAAAATAAGAAAAATGATAATTCATTCTAACTTATTTCTTTCCCCAGCTATTTATTTTTCTCCCCCTAATGTTGGGTAAACTGACTCATTAAAATGATAGTCAGTAAATCGGGTTGTAAATAAATCCCCTATCAGAAGCTCTTATATATATTCCCAACAAAACTCATCTTTGTGCGTTGTGGTGGAGCAATTAGAACATATATCGTACACACAAAAGAAAATCTAAGATGATAAATATTTGGTTCCTAACAAAAAACCATTTGTAATGGGGAGAACTTATAATCATTTGTTGGCTTGATGCGAATTTTTGACACTACATGTAAAATTACATGTCATCAACATTATCAAGACTGATTGTCTTTAGAAAATAATCTGGAAAATGTGCTCGTAATTTTATCAACTGAGCAAGTAGCCTCGCAAACACCAAGTTGCGGGTTAATGACAAGGATACATATAACCATCTAGTCGATGCATCGATAAAAATCATAAAATATCTAGATGGATTTTTAGAAAAGGTGTATGGGTCTATATATATCACCTTGTATCCGTTCCAGAAAAGTAATAGATTTACACTTTATCTTAACCGTTAATGATTGAATAATCAAATTGCTTTCATAACAAGTATCACATGAAAAATTACCATGAAGAAAATCTTAGTTCTTCAATAAATGACCACATGAAAGTGTCAGCTAATTTTCGCATCATAATTGAAGTGGGATGGTCTAACCGGTCATGCCAAATAAAATTATCAGTAAACATCTGGTTTTCAATTGCATGAGCTTCAATTTGTACTAATTCTTATGTAGTACAATATGGGTGATAGTGCATGTAATTTTGCCAAGATTTCCTTATTGCCTTGAATTATACTCGTAATATTGAGATAGTCAGCATCCCTTGACTAATATTCTCAATATATTTCTGTAAATATCTTTAAAATTCAATAAGTCTCTTTGCGACTTTGACGAGCATAATGTACTGTAAATATGAGATAAAGTCTCATTTGGCAATAACATATTTGCTCAACGAGCATAGTGCACTGTAAATATGAGATAAAGTCTCATTTGGCAATAACATATTTGTTCAACGAGCATAATGCACTGTAAATATGAGATAAAGTCTCATTTGGCAATAACATATTTGCTCAACGAGCATAATGCACTGTAAATATGATATAAAGTCTCAATAACATATTTGCTCAGTCGGAGCTTTCTGTGATATTAGTACTTCCGGATATAGTACTCATATTATTCCCTTGCATTTAAAATGGGAAAATATGCATAATTATGCACCTTTTAATATGTGCTTTATTTCATTCACTTCGGGGAATGAAAAATATTAAATATATAGCACATTATATCAAATCAGTTATCTATCAAAGATAAACTCTCAAAAGCTCTTCTAAAGCATTGATATTTCAGTACTTTGAGATATAGTACTCACATTTTTCCTTGTATTTAAATGGGAAAATATTTCGTATACATAAGTATAATATGATTACTTGCACTGTCTGCTTGGCATAAATAGCCAAAATTCATTGTAGATTTCATTTCGGAAGTGATAATATTCTTCAAAGGATAAATTAACATAGAATGTGAATAAATAATATATAAAATAAATTAACGATAAATTAACATAGAGCTTAAATAAATAAAATATAAAATAAATTAACATAAATATATCCAATTGAGTTGGATCAATAACGCCATTATTTTTGCCTCAAAGAAAATCTGATTATATTTTCTTTAATTTATCATTCATGATTATGAATAAAGTTCATAATACTTCGGCATTTGACAAGTAAGAGATCAATGGTTTATACCATCACATTGATAACATAAAGATTTTGATATGATCTTTATCATTCTTTTCATCTTTATAATTCCACTTCTGGTGGATATAAGTATTCTCAAAAGAATCATCTTATCCATGTCTATTTTATGATCTCAATCATGACTAATGTGACATTTATTCTTTCCGCTATAAAATATCACATTCACTTCAGGGAATGGAGCGAAGCCTGTTGGGCGATATTCATAATTTTTCATGAGCAACTCTTTATTTTGCTCAGCCACAAGAAGGCAATAAATTAACTCAGAATATTTCTTAAAGCCTTTTTCACGATATTGTGTCTGAAGGACAATATTGTTGGCATGAAAAGTGGAGTATGTTTTTTCTAACATATCCTCATCAGTGATACTCTGGAACATAATTGAGTTTTATTCACTAACCATATAGTGAATTATCACGTTTGCATTCACTTTAAGGAATGAAACAAATTCAATAATTGCATGGAATAAACATCATGCTTGCATTCACTTCAAGGAATGTCATAAATCTAATAATAGCATGGAATAATCATCATGCTTGCATTCACTTTAAGGAATGTCATAAATCCAATAATTGCATGGAATAATCATCATGCATGCATTCACTTCAGGGAATGCCTCCCATAAAAATTCTTTGATCAAGACAATTTTCGTAACTTGAACTTGTGAGAAGTCTATAGTCAAGTTTTTCGACACAATTTTTTTTTGCTTCCAAGCAAATATAGACTTTATAATATTCATACTATTAAATAGTAATTTATCAGCCAATATATATTCAATATATACAAAGAATAAAAATTTAATCCTCATACGCGGCGTTGTTAAACTAGTCCACAAGGTCCTTTAAAAAGTACCTCCTTTGAGACTAGTAGCCTCGCAGAACGGGATGTCCAATACTAGGATTAAATTATCAAAACAAAATATTAATGACATGAAATAAACACATAATATCATTAGACAAAAAAAGAATATACACATAAAAATTAAACAAACTTATTTTTGTTTTAAATTATAATCATCATCGTATATATATTATTTTATAAATTAAAATATAAAAGATTGAAAAAGAACATACCGGGTAAATATTTGAAGAGACTTGAAATAAAAATCTTCTGAGCAAACTCGTGCTGATAACGTGTTGTGAATAAAATAAAAAACAAGAAGAAAAGAGAGAAAAGTGAGAGACAAAAGGGAGAGATTTTATTATATTCTCAAAGTAGAGTTGTATACAATGTTTTGCCTAAAAGTCTATATTTATAGGCATAAGATGGAACCCTAATTCCAATGGGTATTAAACCCTAATAATAAAGCCCATTAAACTTTAACTTAATATATGGATATCCACCATGAATAAATATATTCATAACAATTTGATAATATTTCCAAACATATAAATTATTTCTTCTAGTTTTTTCTTGTACAATTTTTGGAGTCATAGTCATTATTATTTTTTAAAATAGTTTAAAGTTTTTTCTTTTTTCCTTTACTCACTCAAAATTAATGACTATTAATACATAATTTAAAATTAAGACTCGTTTGTTCTAAATGAATTTAGACTTTCACATAATTATAGAAATATAAGACTCATTTATTATTTTATCTTATAAAATATTTAATAATTTTTCAAAGTTAAAATTGTTTTCTAAAAAATCGTTATATCAAAGTTTTATGACCTTTAAATATTTAAATACATATTTTTTCTAAAATACATATCAAAATTGATCACTTTGTATTTTAAATAAAATTAGACTGAAACATGTTTACAATGATATATAGACCATTTTTTAATTATTTTTATAGAATTTACGAAACATTTTGAAACTTACTCCAACGAACATTATTCAGATTTGAGGGAGATTAATCTTTTTTTTTGAAAATGGATAAATTACCTTTATTACCATTCAACTTTGTAAAAATATTGGGATCCTTAAGGATTTTTTTAGGATCAACATGGTGATTTATACGAGTACTGTTTAGTTATTCCTAAGGTTCGGATATAGTAATCTCGTTCCCATCCATATTAAACTTGTAACGACTCAGATTTAGGATCCAAGTATCGTGTTAACCATAAGCGTTGGACTTCGATGTTTGGGCCTTATTGGGCCTCGAGCTTGAGTGTTGACCCGGTTCTTAGGTCTTAGGTTTGTGTTTTTAGGTTGATTGTTAGGCCTAGAAGGTTTAAGAATGGGTATTTTGGTAGTCCTCTCATTGAGGACAAAAAGGAAGGAAGATGGGGTTTATTGTTCTCTACAGAACAATATAGGGGTGAGGTCATTGAAAGCTTTTTCTCATCTTCTTCCTCTCATCACTAAGGAAAAAGTTTGGTTAAAGGTTCAAGCTTTGTTGGGTTGCTTATGAATTTCGTTTTATAACTTGAGAGAAAGTTGTAGGGTTGTGTGTGATCTACAAAATAAGGTAAATATGTTCAGGTTTTGTGGAGGAAAGTTTTGGTGAGCTTGAAGAAGCAAAATAGGAAAAGAGGGTGTTGTTGAGTTTCTTATCAGTCTTGTTGATGTTTTTAGTTCCTAAAAATATCCTTAGCATTGTTTAATCGTTAGTTTAACTTCTTCTTATTAGAGAAAGAAATGAGTGAGCCTTCAAGAGCTTTGGGGAAGGATAAGGCTTAAGGCTTGGGAAATCCTTGTTTCCTGCTTGGTTTCATCAAGGGTAGTACACTACTAACTGCCATAGCATCATACATCTCATGAAAATGGGCTACATTGCATGATTGATGCTTGTTTGGTTGCTTGGTAGCTTATGATGCCCTTTAATGGTGAACTATGATTTTGGACGATTAATAACTTAAAATTGGTAGCAACATACTCTAAACTCTTCCAATGATGTGTAGGAATAAATTGGGGATCAACCATATAGTTTAGGCAAGGGTTCTTGATGATTTTTAGACTCAAACTTGTAATTTTGTGTAGGCGTACCGATACATGTTAGAAGCGTATCAATAATCTAGAGTAGATTTGAAGGGAAAATATAGCGGACGTATAGGTATGACAACCCATGTAATGATACCCCTTTCATTATTCAAATTAAAGTAACATTTTTGGGTATCAATATGCGGGAACATATTGTTACCAATGTTGCATTGGTTTACAATAGACAAACATATTCGTACTCCACTTAAGCGTATCGATACGGGTACGAATCAATACCAATACGGGGTTAGTTGTACCGGTATTGTAACCTCCTTAGCCCGGCCTAGACGGAATCAGCTCTAATGGGTCACACTGGGAATACCGAACCAAACCCGTGAGGGCTCGACTCGATAAACAACCCTGAAAACCGTTATATTTTTTTCTTTTCTAGATGCATAACATAATTCCTATGTGTATCGGTTTCATGCAAGATGAGATCGGAAGATAGCAAATCATATTAGAGCATACGAAAAGCACATGCGCCGTTTAAACATTAAATGAGATTATTTCTAATACGTTCAGTAAACTGAGGATTAAGAATAACATAGAATCCAAATAATCATGCATAATCCACTCGTAATGAAATTCAGTTCAAACTAAGCATTTCAACCTCGTCAATTTCATACCTTATTTAAGGAAGTCTAGATGCAAAGTTCCTAATTTGTTTATAACAATTTCCGATTTAAAATTAACCAATCATTAACTAACTTGATTACATGCATTAAGGGTTAATTCGATTCTAGGTGACAATCGTATCAACCATTCACAAGTACAAGAAAGTACACGAGTCAAACATGAAATTTGAGCCCCAAAACTCATTTTTAACACTGTGGTATCGAAACAGGGGGACATGGTTTCGATACCATGACATGGCATCAACCGTTTTAACGGCCAACAGCCAATGGTATCAATACTTTCCCAAGGCAGTATCGATGCTCGGGCTTCCAGTAGCTACCAAAGAACATGGGGTATCGATACCAGCCTTGGGCGGTATCGATGCTCGGGCTCTCAAATTGGCAAAATAAGCTTGGGGTATCGATACCAGCCTTGGGTGTTTCGATACCCCTGGGCCGAAATCACTAATTTGAGCATTTAAAGACAATCTAATCTATCATAATCATAACCAATACTTGCCAACTTCTAGATGCATAATTCCCTAAACATAATTAGTATTTTAAACACTCAATTACCATCATCTAAGACTCCAAAATAACTATAAACATGCTCACTATCATAGATTCAAAACCAAGGACCATTCATGATTAAACATGTTCAACACCAATCAACATAGTAAGTCTCAAAGAGCTTGCATCATTCACCAAAATGCTATGCCTAAGCCTAACCATTTAGCATCCACGCTAGATGCATCACAACCTAATTCTAACATAAGATTCAAAGCATTCAACATACCTTCTCTAGATGCTTCTACTTACAAGACAATCACATTGTTCAACATTTAATACATTCTCAAGTTCAAATAATCAAAGCAACGTTTACAAATCAAAAGCCAATTCTTACAACAATGTAAATATACCCCATTGCTCTCTTACTACTACTACTACATTTTAGAACATATACTTGAGCTATTCATCGACATACACTTGTAACCTTGCTTTCCTTGGCCGCCTCGATTAAGGTCTCTACATTTTAAGGTAAAAGAGAGGGTAAGCATAAGCTTAGTGAGGGGTAAAACATAAAGAAAACACCTTTACAATGCAGCCCATAAGTCCATCAATAAACTCTTTAAATCATTCCATATCATGCTCACTAAAAGTATCTCAAACATGGTTTGCAAAATCGAAATAACTTCTTTATCAAGTAACATTCATTTCATGTATTACAAAGCTAAAACTCTCAATGCTTTCATGCTTTTAAAACAACCATTAAACTTATGGCCCCTTTTTAATACATATGCATCTCTATGCACCATCACAAGTCTTATATGCTATTCACCTAGCAAAGCTTATATCAAGTACTCAATAATGTGCAAGGTACAAGTCTTACATGCTAGACATATAGCAACGCTTAAGCTATTCTCTCATGCTCATATCCTTGCACAAAGTTTAATCAAGAACACATGCTTGTGAAACTGATGATTTTAAAACATTACATTCTAATAATTCTATATCAATATGTGTCACAATCTCATGCATTTCAATACACAAAAATCTCAATCATAAGTCATGCATATTGGCTTTCTAGTGATCACTTGTTGTGAACCTTAAGCTCACCAAATACACGGATCCATTGTTTTAGAGACCCTTAGTCTAGACATGACACAAAGTCACCCTTTGGAGACCCTTAGTCTCAACATGACACGAAGTCACCCTTTGGAGACCCTTAGTCTCGACATGACACAAAGTCACCCTTTGGAGACCATTAGTCTCTACATGACACAAAGTCACCCTTTGGAGACACTTAGTCTCGACATGACACAAAGTCACCCTTTTTACGTGTACGCGCATTATCTTTATTGTTCATAATCTTTATAGTGCACTTAATCGTAATGACATGTCATTTGTATTCGCATCTAAATTTAGTTTCACTAAGCCAATATAATACTCATTATGCATGGTAGCTTGTTGTTTTACAATGCACTTCATATATGTTCAACAAGATGAACCAAATCATGCTCAACGGCTTTGTTCGGGAAAAGGGAAATAACCATACTTTAATCCAAATCATTCTCATGCTTTAAAAGTCATGGAAACCATCATTAACCATGCATATACAACAGTTAACACATGCATGCGCCATTTCCAAATTCAATTCATGCATTGGAAACCATTCATTCATGTGCATCTTTCATAAAATCAATGCAACACTATCAATCATTGGATATGTTACCAAAAGCATAGATGTTAATAAGACTCATGAAATGATTAATTTCCAAGACATATCCAATACCAATGAAAAAAATAGTAAAAAGATCTTTTAGCCAAATCACTTATCAATTCTCATGCATAAATCACATATGCAAAAACTATATTAAGAGCATGTCTAAAATATGGCAATTATGGAATGATATGGGAACCGTTAAGAGAACGAAACCATTTAACTTACTTCCGAGTGTGGGGAGGCTTTTCACACCATCCCTACACTCCCAAACCTTCGATAAAACAAGTAAAACCTTGCTGATATGGTAGCCCACTCACCACTTGTCCGAAACTCGCTTGCCGAAGCCAACCGACATTATCGCCTTTTCCAAAACACATCCAATACTTATCTCAACATCTTGCCCTGTTTTAACACAAAAAAATCAGAGGGACTAATGCATATTAATGCATTCAATCAAACTCCCACACATCCCCAAAAAATAGCCCCAAAAACTACACTTAAGAAAACCGAAAACATATCCGAAATTGATCAGAACGACCTCCATCCCTTAGCCAACGAAAACCAAAACTTATCAACATCAAAACAAAACCAAGAACCATGATATAACCATCCTAAACCAACAACAAACATTCAACCACCCAAACAAGCCAAAAACCGAAGATTTAAGCCAATTAACATCACCAAAACCTAAGATCTGGGTTTACCCAACCAAGAACATTTAATTACATGTTAAAACACATCAAAATTCATTGATTTATCCATTAAAAATCATCAGGTATCACATTATTACGAGATTGCTTAATTAATCAAAATTAACCGATAAAAACCGAAAATCATCAATTAAAACCATAAAACAAATCAAGAACTCAATTCAATGGATCAAAACTTGAGAATTTCAATAAAGAACTCAAAGTTCAGAGGTTTGAATGGTTTCTTACCTCAAAACAAGATCCAACCTCCTTCTAATTGAAAAACCATGAAAAACAAGTTGTAAAGTGTAAGGAAATTGGAGAGAAATAAGGAGAAAATGATATGAACGAAATTGATTCAAAAAGATGTGATTTACCTTGATAAAATTAAAGAGAATTCTGATTGGAAACCAAGAAAATTAGGAGAAGTTGAGAGAAAATGAGAAGTTAGGTGAAAAGGTGATTTTAGTGAAAAATGGGAAATAAATCTCAATAAAAATCTTTATGGTAATTAAAATGAGTTTATAAAGAGATTTTTGGAAGGTTAGATCTGATGAGAAAGATTGGATAAATAGCCCCTTAAAGATTCTAAGTTTTGACCCAATTACATTTTAGTCATTAAAATTGTCATTTTTACAAAATAGTCATTATTTTCCAAAATGTCAAGGTTCATAGTGTAATTTTAAAAAATTGAGTTTACCAAACTCAAATAGAGTCCAATAAGAATTTTAGAGTATTTTTCCATATTTTATTTCCTTTGAAATCCATTTATAAAAATTAATTCCCGAATTTAGGCTAATTGGCTTGACCGGTTCAACCGAACCCTTGATCCGACCTTGATAACACCTAAGCCCATTTTTGGTATGTTACAACTCTCCCCCACTTAAGAAATTTCTTCCTCGAAATTTACATACTGAGAAAAGGTAAGGAACTACTCCTTCCCCAACTCTTTTCACACCCTGCCACCACCAAAAGTGCTCTAATCCACCTGACAACTTGTCGCACAAACTTTGATCCCAAAAAATAATATCTCAACACACCTTCCACACTCAAAGGTAAAACTCGATTCCAACCAAACATTTACCCTACTCAGAAAAACAGTAGACCCTTCCCTCATACCAAAGCAACAATGCACAAACCACTAACCCATCTCAACTCTCACAGAAAACATAACTCAAAAGAGAACTCCTTTTCTTGTTTAAGATCGATAACCAACTCCTGATAACCAAAACGATTTCCATACCATAATCGTCGAACTAACCCTCTTCTTCAACATCCTCCAACCTACCAGGTAACCATAAAAGCCTCTCACCAATCTTCGATCCACACAACGACAGTCAACCAACAAGCCTCAAACTAACTTAACATGGTCTTAAGCAACTTCCATCAACAACAACACCTTCATTAAGAGTCACATTAACCATACCACAACACCTCAACATACCATCTATCCACCTATGGATGATAAAACCCGACATCCAAACGGCAATCTATGTCGGTCCTAATAACCCTCGGATCTTAACATATTATAGATACACCACTCACCCATCTTTCCAATGGGACTTAGAAACCCAAGAAAAACCGTACTCAAACAAACGATTGATCCACCAACACTCATAGGAAAACTCCATACCATCCCCAGAACTTACTACCAAACTTCTGATGATTCTTTCCGACTTTAACCTTGTCACCTTTACTACTACTAATAACCCCAAGATAATTGATACTCAAGCTTACCTTACCAGCAAGACAAACATCCATACATGACTCAATCATAAACCAAACAAGCTCACTCAAAAACACCTGTTTCCCCCAACTTCTGCCACAACACCTTACCACCAGTCACATAGAAAAGATTACCATAAGCCCTGATCAAGATGCCACTCCAACTTGGCACCCTTCGAAACAACCATGCGGCTCATATAACATAACAAGATTCTCAACACAAAGCTAAACTTTGCCAAACACATCCTCAACTAGACCCTCAACAAACATCTGACCATGACTTATCCCTAATCAACTTAACCAAGGTAGAGTCCCGCTCATAGCTCCACCATTTTACTAGGTCTCCACATAGATTAACCGAACAACTTCCCTCATAATTCCACAACAACCCTGACTTACCCCACAACATTAACTCACCGATAAAGCCAAATCTTATCCCACCTATACCATAACAAAACCAAGGCTTGTAACACTCTTCCTTCCACTCACCCTAACATCTCTTATTTTACAACCTTGCTAAGGCAACAACCATATAGATAAAACATCTACTGACATGAACCCACTGAACACAAACTCTCACTAAACCTTTCGATAAAAGCAAGCCCATAAGATCGAGTAACTGATATAGGTCAGAAATTGTCCAGCGGTCCCCATCACACAACTCAAACAACAACACAACCTATCTTTACCCAAAGTAAACCCAGCTCCTAAAAACACACACAATATGTGCACTTTTCACCTTTACTGAACAACAAAAACCTCGCAAAGTCACAACAAAACCATGATTCAAACCCATGAAACCACAATTTCCATACTGATATATATATATATATATTTAAACTTGACCCAATACTCCTCAAGGCAAAACACCAGATTGGTCACAACCCCCGACCTAACCACACATCAAACCCTACTAAAAAGGATTCCATGTAACATTTCCACCAACCATGACGATAAAACAATACCTTTTTCAGAAAACGAATCCATACCACTCTGAAAAACACTAAACCGCCTCTCAGCACACAACCTGCTACAAACCCCTCACAACTTCCAAACTCTAACTGGAGAGAAATCTTAGAACTCGACCTTACATTTCTTAATGATCAACTCAAAACTAACCATAACTCAGAATATTCCCCTTGGGTTCAACCATTCACAACTCCGAACCAAACTAACCAATCTTTATTCTAGATTATACCCTAGCCAAAAGAGTAATTCGCCCATAGCACATCAAGCTCAAGACCAACAAGGAGGCTTGATAAGTGCTCAACACACTATCACTTTTTACTCCTTTTATGGGCATTAATCACCAAATATACACCCACTTGGACCAATGCATGAACTTAATGTGATATATTTAGAAGTTAAGCTCATAAAGATAATATTTACAGAAAAGGCACGTTTTATTGCGTTTTTATATCTGTGCAGGAGAACCAGTGCCGCGGCAGTGACAAGGCCGAGGCAGGACCTGATGTCGAGGCAGCAGTAGAAAGACAGGAAGCAAGACTGTAGGCAATGGAAAGATAAAAATCCAAGGGACGTGTCTGGACTCAAAGCCCATGAATCGGAGCTGGCTAGCATGAGGAAAAGCCCAAGAAAAGCCCACGCGGGAAAGCCCCCTTAGCCGAATCAAACTTGGAAATATTTTAATTATGTACTTGACTTGTTCCCTACTCCAAGTTGTATTCTATTTAGGAAAGGTTTGCCCTAGGTCTAGCCTATATAAAGACCTAGCCACCCAATGTACAAAACACGGAATACCTAGGGAGAGAGAGCCGAATTCTATACTTGTCTTCTTCCTCTCCATTATGTTCTAAACCTTCTTAGGGATTAGGTGAAGGTTGCCGAGTATATGTGAGAGGAGATTGTACTTTGTCTTTGTTTTCAATGCAATAAAATTATCAAGGTTTGCTTATCCTTTGTTATTCCTTGTTCTTGCATTCAAGCCCGGGAGGGAAGTTTGTGAGTAATCCATTTATCTGAGCTCGGGAGAGTTAGATTCACGAAAGGGGTAAGTACGGTGTTTCAATCGCGAAATACTAACTCGGCCTAGGGATAGGTTAAGAGTTTCAACGGCTAAAAGAAGTGTGAGATTGGTTGGTGAGTATAATTGGTTCACGCCGCGAGGTATCATCAAGGACTAGTCATCAACAACACTCTGACTTAGGGATAAGCGGAGTCATTCAAGGACACTTTGCCGAACTTTGGTAAAGTCCAACCACGAGCAAGGGATTGCCGCGACAGACAATTATTGTCGTTGCCGAGGCAAAAATCTGCAGTACTGCCGAGGCAGTGATATACGATTGCATTGAGCAGAGACAAGTCAATCAAATCCACGATACAACGCAACTGGATCCTGACCCATCTTTCTCTATTATTAATTCTCTTTATTTTTTGTTTAGTTATTTTAGTTTAGATAAACCAACTCCAATCACTTGTGTTTTTACTTTTCTACAGAACAAGAAGGTGAAGAAGGCATATTAAGTCTACTAGTCCCTGTGGAGACGATAATCCGATAATACTTATCACTTATTACTTTCGATGTGTCCACTTGCACTAAACGCGCACTTTTGACACGCGATAAGTTTTTGGCGCCGTTGCCGGGGACTGACAACTAAATTTTGTTTTCTTTATTTTCTTGTTTATTTTTATTTTACTTTTTTTTCGTGGTGTATGACCAGGGCCAATCCAACCAACCCGTTGTACGAGTTAGATCCAGAGATCGAAAGAACAAGGCAAAGGTTGAGAAAACAGATCCAAGGAGCCATGACAGATCACCCGGAAGGACAAAACTTACCTGCTGGCAATGGAGGAATTCCGCCGCCACCTAGGCCGCGACAGCTCACTGTTAGAGACTTCTTGGAAGAGGACTTAAACGGATTAAACCTAGGAGTCATTACACCAGAAATAGAAGCAGCCCACTTTGAACTTAAACCTGTTATGTTCAATATGCTTAACACTATTGGACAATTTGATGGGTCTGCAACTGAAGATGCAAGGCAGCACCTTAAGTCCTTCATGGAAATCTGCAACTCTTTCAAAATCCAAGGAGTCCATGAAGATGTCTTGCGATTGAAGCTATTCCCCTATTCACTAAGGGATAGGGCAAAAGCTTGGTTAAATAGCATTCCAGCAGGATCTATTGGATCTTGGAGTGAACTTTGCCGTGATTTTATTACTCGTTTTAATCCTACAAACTTATACGATAGAATTCATAATGAAATCACTTCTTTTCGACAAGCAGATGACGAACCAATGTACGAGGCATGGGAGCGCTACAGAGATTTACTACACAAGTGTCCTTTGCATGGATTTCCCTTATGGACACAGGTGACAATGTTTTACAATGCCACGAATGCCCTGACAAGGATGATGTTAGATGCCTCGGCAAATGAAACACTCCTGGATAAAGCACCTGAGGAAGCTATTGAGATATTAAATAAACTCGCGAAAAATAATTTCCAATTTCCGACATCTAGGCGAGGAGTAAGACGCTAAGCCACGGTAAATGAATTAGACACATCAAGTTCAGTGGCAGCACAATTGGCCTCTCTTACCAAGATGGTACAAAACCTACAGTTACAACAAAATACCCGTGAGGTCAAAGGTAATTGATTCATATTGTGACTTATGTGGAGGTAACCACAGTTCCTCTGATTGCATGAATCAAGAAACCGGTATGTATGTTGGGAACTACAACCACAACAATGTGATGTTCAACACATACAATCCCTCATGGAAGAGGCATCCAAACCTATCATGAAGCAACCCTAACAATGCCTTAAATCCAATCACCCAACCTTCAGGATTTCAGCAACCGATGCAACAACTGCCGCTGCTGTAGGCCCAGCAGTCAATGCCGCCGCCGCAGATGCAGCAGCAACCGGTAAGTTCATTGGAAAACACGCTTAAGGCCTTTATGATGAAAACCGAGTCTTACATGGCAGAAAACAGTAATTTCATCAAAAGGACATACGCTTTTATGAATAGAACTGAGATGAGGTTGCAAAATCAAGAGGCGACCATTAAAACGCTGGAAACTCAGGTTGGGCAGTTTGCTCAAAGCATAAACACTAGACCACAAGGAGGACTACCTAGCAATACTGAAGTTGCTAAGGTAATTGGCCATGAACAAGTGTAAGGCAATTACTACTAAGAGTGGTCTAAAGCTGAAGGAAAAGATCCCAGAAAGCCAAATTCAATCAGCGGATCAAGCAAAAGAAGAGGTCGAGCAAACTGATTCTGATAACACTGCCCCGGCAGAGAGCACATCAGCTCCTGAACAGCCTGCTGAGGCAGCGACAACTCCAGTGGTACCAGGTATTAAATTCCAAACTAATGAAACCCTGGAGGAGATGAGACCACCACCACCTTTCCCACAAAGGTTAAAAAAGCAAAAAAAAGGACCAATAGTTCAAGAAGTTCCTCGACATCTTAAAGCAAGTCCACATCAACATACCGTTCGTTGAGGCAATTGAACAAATGCCTAACTATGCCAAGTTCTTAAAGGAAATGGTATCAAAGAGGAAACGAATAGGTGAGTTTGAGACCGTGGCTGCCACCGAGGGATGCATGGCAATGCTGCACAATCGCATGCCACCAAAGTTAAAGGATCCTGGTTGCTTCATCATACCTTGTGCGATAGGTAAGAGTTATGAAGGTAAGGCCCTATGCGAGCTTGGAGCAAGCATAAATCTCATGCCCAAATCAGTCTTTCAAAAGCTTGGAATTGGAAGGGCAAAACCTACAACCGTTATGCTCCAACTAGCGGATCGATCCTATGTGCAACCTGAAGGCAAAATCGAGGACATACTGGCAAGAGTAGATAAGTTTATTTTTCCTGCTGATTTTCTTGTCCTTGATTGTGAAGCAAATGAGAATGCACCGATCATCCTTGGGAGACCTTTCCTTGCAACTGGACGCACCCTAATTGACGTGAAAAAAGGAGAGTTGACAATGCGGGTCAATGACCAACAAGTCAAACTCAATGCATTCCACAACTTAAAAAATATATGATGATCCAGAGGAGTGCAAGGCCATCCACACAGTAGACACCAAAATATCCTGCCTTGGCAGTCTTCTCGATAGGATATTCGGCAAAAAGATTAAGCCCAAGGTGGATGGACACACAAAAAAAAAGAGTGGCCCACAACCGATTTACAATACGGGCCAAAGAGAGAGAATCAACTCGGGAGATGCATTTGCATGCTCTCCACCAGTAACCTGATCTCCTCTATTTTCTTTATTAATATATTAGGATTAGTTTATTTATTTTTTTCGAAATTATTTTTTCTTTAAGTATTTTGCTTTTGTGTGTTTAATTTTTATTTAGGAATAATAAGCAAGAATAAAGGAGAAATAGTTCACAGCAGGAACTCTACCGAGGCGGAAAAACAGTGTCAGGGCCGCAGCAGTCCCAACGGGCAGAACAGTGTAACGGCTAGTCTGTCGAGATTCCTGCCGCGACAGAAAAGGAAACGGTTACAAAACGGTTAGTGACTTCAACGGTCACAAGGCTGAGGCCTATATAAGAAACTCCTTCCTCTTGAACTATTCACTCTTGCTTTCTTGTTTTCTTTAGTATTCATAACAATCTCTCTCACATTACTCTCTGCCTACTCATAATCCTCGTGAACTTCCAGATTCTTTTCAAGAAAACTTCCAAGAAATCACATCTCTCAAATCTTGATGGCAACCTACAAAAGATTTGCCCCAACCAACGTTGAAGATCGCTTCAACCGATCTTTCATCGCTCGGCAACTGTGGGAAGAACAAGGTTTCCAGCATGCGGATGATGAAAACTACGGCATTGAGCACTACCTCTTCGACAGAATTAAGTACCAAAATTGGGAAATTTTCTGTCTCCAACCTGCCCAGGCGAATGCTACGGTCGTGCGGGAGTTCTATGCGCACGGGCCCAGCAAAGACTCCCTCTTTGTTCATTGCTGCGGCAGGCCAATCCATCTAGATGCCGAGATCATCAACAACTTCTACGGCCTCACCCCGAACAGTGATGTTCATGCCGAGTTCATGGAAGACATCACTGCCGAGGACTACGAGCTCATCAAAGATGATCTTTGTTACATAAATACTCCATGGGAAACCGGTACCCATAGAGGATCCGTAACAAGACAAAGCCTAAAGCCCGAGGCCAAGATGTGGAATACCTTTGTCAAGCGAAGACTCATCCCCATATCCCACAATAGCACGGTGGACCGCAAAAGAATGGTGCTTATCCAATCAATCATCAACAAGAGGACCATCAACGTTGGAGAGATCATCCTACGGGAAATTCACGAGTACGGTAAGAAAGATAGGGGACCATTGTATTTCCCTTGTTTGATCACGGGTTTATGTGTTGCTGCAGGTGTGCCCATTGAAGATACGGACGAATACACTCCCCCACGACGAGGATGGATGAGAGACTTTTGCCATAAAGTCATGCAAATCACGCAGGTGGAGCAAGTCCAAGCAACGCCCCAGCAGTTCACTGCCGATACTGCTGCCGGGGCCCAATACACGATAGACATGCCAGACACTGCCCACACCTCTGCCGCAGCAGACCCGTACCAGGAGATTTTGCAAAGGATGGCAGCAATGGACCTCAGGCAACAAAGGTACATGGAGTAATAAAGAGATTTCAACGGCACATTGGCCCAGATGCTGCTGCAAGCTTTTCCGGACCAAGGAGCGCAATTTCCAGATTTTCCAAGCAACATGTTCGTCACTGCCGCTCCTTAAACAGAGACTACACCAGCTCCGGGAGGACCAAGGCCCTTTTTCCATGCGGACCCTCAGCCCCAATACCAGGCCGTCGGCCCATCCAGGGCAGCGGATTCTGGCGCGGCCTCGTCTGCCAGCAAAAGACCATCCAAGCGGAGGGTCGTTTTCAGCACTCCACCCCGATCACCAATTATCATGGGCAGTCTATCAGCCGAGATAGATGCCTACGTGCACCAAAGCTCCACTGTCGCCGGACCAAGTACACACCACACCGGTGGAGCAACAACAATGGGAGGAGGAACAGACATTATGCTAACCGAAGAGATGGCAGATGTGGAAGAAGGAGAAGAGGTCGAGGCCCCAATGCAACGAACACCGCCCACACGAGTCCAACCGCCCCGGCAAGCGAAAGCGCAACCATCGTATTCACCAAGGACAAAGCATTCGGCAGCAAGGCCGAGGAGAAAAATTGTCACAAGCAGCTCTTCGGAGTCGCTTTAAATCTTTGTTCTTAATTCAATATTACTTGCTTTTGCTGTCTTTATTTGCTGTTTAGTCTATTAATATGTTGTTGCCCGCTTATTTCTTCAAATATAAAGCATTGAGGAAAATGCTTGGTTTGAGTTTGGGGGTGCAGATTCACTGCCAAGACAGCAATCTACTGCCGAGGTCTTGCCAAAAAGGGAGTATTCCGGTGATTTTTTTTTTAATTTTTCATGCTCCCCGCCTTACTTGAATTAACTGCCTACACTTTTGCACTGCTTATCATCAATATTGCCTTAGTTTATTCTTTAAGGCTTTATAAATCTTTCTCCTTACCATGTTTAGGTTCTGTTAAGAAGGTTTAACCTTAGGATACTTAGAGGAAAACTTAGAAGCTTACTATAGGAAGAACTTTAAACACTTTTGGGACTTGTTGGATTATAGGAATTCTTTTAATGAACTTAGGTGATAAAGACTTAGATTTTTGGAAAAGTAACTAGAGGTGCCTACCACCGACTCTAGAAAGTCTCTTCTTCATGCTAGAGGTGCCCGAAATTGGCTCATTTGGTGTTTGAAAAGAACAGAACACTTAACCAAATTCTACTTGTCTTGAACTTAGAGTTTGTCTAAGAAAGCCTTTAATCGAACTTGTCCACAAAAACGCACACACTCACAATTCTTATAGTTTGTTTCTAGGTAAACCCTTGGGTAACCGAATGGTTAAGGCTTAAGAATAGGCCTAGTTATGGTGGGGAGAATAGATGGACATGTAAGACCAAAAGAGAGTAGAGTTCGGCATATTGATGATTTGCATTGCTTGAGGACAAGCAATAGTTCGAGTTTGGGGGTGTGATAAGTGCTCAACACATTATCACTTTTTACTCCTTTTAGGGGCATTAATCACCAAATATACACCCACTTTGACCAATGTATGAACTCAATGTGATATATTTAGAAGTTAAGCTCATAAAGATAATATTTACAAAAAAGGCACGTTTTACTGCGTTTTTATATCTGTGCAGGAGAACCAGTGCCGCGACAGCGACAAGGCCGAGGCAGGATCTGATGCCGAGACAACAATAGAAAGACAAGAAGCAAGACTGTAGGCGATGGAAAGATAAAAATCCAAGGGACGTGTCTGGACTCAAAGCCCATGAATCAGAGCTGGCTAGCATGAGGAAAAGCCCAAGAAAAGACCACGCGGGAAAGCCCCCTTAGCCGAATCAAACTTGGAAATATTTTAATTATGTACTTGACTTATTCCCTACTCCAAGTTGTATTCTACTTAGGAAAGGTTTGCCCTAGGTCTAGCCTATATAAAAACCTAGCCACCCAATGTATAAAACACGGAATACCTAGGAAGAGAGAGCCGAATTCTATACTTGTCTTCTTCCTCTCCATTATGTTCTAAACCTTCTTAGGGATTAGGTGAAGGTTGCCGAGTATATGTGAGAGGAGGTTGTACTTTATCTTTATTTTCAATGTAATAAAATTATCAAGGTTTGCTTATCCTTTGTTATTCCTTGTTCTTGCATTCAAGCCCGGGAGGGAAGTTTGTGAGTAATCCATTTATCTAAGCTCGGGAGAGTTAGATTCACGAAAGGGGTAAGTACGGTGTTTCAATCGCGAAATACTAACTCGGCCTAGGGATAGGTTAAGAGTTTCAACGGCTAAAAGAAGTGTGAGATTGGTTGGTGAGTATAATTGGTTCACGCCAGGAGGTATCATCAAGGTCTAGTCATCAACAGCACTCTGACTTAGGGATAAGCGGAGTCATTCAAGGACACTTTACCGAACTTTGGTAAAGTCTACCCACGAGCAAGGGATTGCCGCTGCGGACAAGTATTGTCGCTGCCGAGGCAGAAATCTGCAGTACTGCAGAGGCAGTGATATACGATTGCATTGAGCAGAGACAAGTCAATCAAATCCACGATACAACACAACTGGATCCTGACCCATCTTTCTCTATTATTAATTCTCTTTATTTTTTGTTTAGTTATTTTAGTTTAGATAAACCAACTCCAATCACTTGTGTTTTTACTTTTCTACAGAACAAGAAGGTGAAGAAGGCATATTAAGTCTACCAGTCCCTGTGGAGACGATAATCCGATAATACTTATCACTTATTACTTTCGATGTGTCCACTTGCACTAAACGCGCACTTTTGACACGCGACAAGGCTCTTTAAATACACCCATTTTTTAACTCCAAATCACCAACCATGCACCACTTCCATCTTCAAAGGAGATACCCGTAAGTGTGAACAAATGTATGCATGATTTCCTGTATGCCCTCATAAATGCCTGTGCAAGTGCATGTAAATCCAATTTCTAATGTTATGCTCGAGAATGCATGCATGTCCTATAATATCTATAGATATATAAATATAGGTGCTCTTACACTATGCATGATTATTGTTCACACTCACAAATAACATCCTCAACTCTAAAAATTTCAACTACTAACTTGCAAACCTTTCCCACGCCTCAACATATAAAACCATCGAAGCTTGGTACTCACAGAATACTCAACTCTGCCACATCTTGTACGTTTTCTGAACATTCAATTCATCTTGCACATAACCACTTGAGGACATTCTAAGGTACTCCTAGAGATGTAGCCATCCGCTACTCAAAAGTACAATAAGTTCCCATACCCAGTTGATCCAAAGACCCTTTTCACACTCAGATAAGATTGAGGACCCAATCAACTCAAAATCTGTCACCTCAACACCATATTGTAAAACACAACATGAACTTGTTGATCCTATAAAACTCCTCTATTAACAAATCTCATCTCTCTTATCAGTCCCATTTAAGAAAACATCATAATTTTACAACAATAACAACATTTTTACAAAGTAATAAGGCCAACACAAAGCAAGTTCCAAGTAGCTCAAGTATAATATAGAACAATTTTCTAGTAGTAGTTAGAGCAATGGGTATCCCAAAATAAATCCCCAACAATACAAGTTCAACCATTACATGATACAACCAATATATACCATGATATCAAAATCACCTCAGCTAAGCATAAAACAAACACCATGCTTATCCGCACAATAGTCATACCATGCTAAATCCACTCATTTTATCAGCAAAAGATCATGTTTACTTTCATTTATCAACCCATGACATATTAATGCAACAAGATAAAATTATACTTGCATACACTATATTGTTAAACAAGACCATTTCTAGCATACCATAACATAGATCAAACATTTAGCATTAATACTTAGCAACATGCTTGCATTTAAACAATAATCAATCACCGTGTATAGAAATACAATAGTCCATGTTATACAACAAACAAGATACATCACCATCTTAAACATCGACTCCCCAAAAGATTCTAAACATGGCTCTGATACCACCAAATATAACCCCCTTAGCCCGGCATAGACAAAACCGGCTCTAATGGGTCACACAGGGAGTACTGAACCAAACCCGTGAGGGCTCGACTCGATAAACAATCCTGAAAACCGTTATATATTTTTTTCTTTTCTAGATGCATAACATAATTCCTATGTGTATCGGTTTCATGCAAGATGAGATCAGAAGATAGCAAATCACATTAGAGCATACGACAAGCACATGCGCCGTTTAAACATTAAACGAGATTATTTCTAATACGTTCAGCAAATTGAGGATTAAGAACAACATAGAATCCAAATAATAAAGCATAAGCCACTGCAGCCCACTCACCACTTGTCCGAAACTCGCTTGCCGAAGCCAACCGACATTCTCGCCTTTTCCGAAACACATCCAATACTTATCTCAACATCTTGCCCTATTTTAACACAACAAAATCAGAGGGATTAATGCATATTAATGCATTCAATCAACCTCCCACACATCCCAAACAAATAGCCCCAAAAACTACACTTAAGAAAACCGAAAACATATCCAAAACTCATCCGAACGACCTCCAGCCCTTATCCAACGAAAACCACAACTTATCAACATCAAAACAAAACCAAGAACCATGATATAACCATCCTAAACCAGCAGCAAACATTTAGCCACCCAAACAAGCCATAAACCGAAGATCTAAGCCAATTAACATCACCAAAACCTAAGATCCGGTTTTTTCCATCCAAGAACCTTTAATTACATGTTAAAACAAATTAAAATTCATTGATTTACCCATTGAAAACCATCAGGTATCACCTTATTACGGGATTCCTTAATTTAATCAAAATTAACCGATAAAAACCGAAAATCATTAATTAAAACCATACAACAAATCTAGAACTCAATGCAATGGATCAAACACTTGGGAATTTCAATAAAGAACTCAAAGTTCAGAGGTTTGAATGGTTTCTTACCTCCAAACAAGATCCAACCTCCTTCCAATTGTAAAACCCATGAAAAACAAGTTGTAAAGTTTAAGGAAATTGGAGAGAAATAAGGAGAATGTAATATGAACGAAATTGAATCAAAAAGATGTGATTTACCTTGATAAAATTTAAGAGAATTATGATTGGAAACCAAGAAAATTAGGAGAAGTTGAGAGAAAATGAGAAGTTAGGTGAAAAGGTGATTTTAATGAAAAATGGGAAATAAATCTCAATAAAAATCTTTATGATAATTAAAATGAGTTTATAAAGAGATTTTTGGAAGGTTAGATCTGATGATAAAGATTGGATAAATAGCCCCTTAAAGATTCTAAGTTTTGACCCAATTACATTTTAGTCACTAAAATTGTCATTTTTATAAAATAGTCATTATTTTCCAAAATGTCAAGGTTCGTAGTGTAATTTTACAAAATTGAGTTTACCAAACTCAAATAGAGTCCAAATAATAATTTTAGAGTATTTTTCCATATTTTATTTCCTTCGAAATCCATTTATAAAAATTAATTCCCGGATTTAGGCTAATTGGCTTGACCGGTTCAACCGAACCATTGATCCGACCTTGATAATACCTAGGCCCATTTTTGGGATGTTACAGGTATAGGCAGTGGTCCTTGGGCTATTTGAAGGTAATAATGTATTGTTACATGAGGGAGGTGTATCGATACTAATTGGCGTACCGATACCCTATGTAGGCGTATCGATACTCGCTAGGTAATCTACCCAAGAATTAGTGTTTGAGTTTGGGGACTCTATAATTTGTGATAATGGATTCTAAGGGCCTCTTATGGTGCAAAATGAATTTTAAAACTGAGAATCTGATAATTTAATCCCGAATTTGAGAAATATGACTAAAGACTCGATAAGTCTTGGGTAATTTAAATTGATGATAGAAACCATAGGGATCCTTGGTGGATTTTGGGTGCTATGTGTTATCTAGGACATTGTTGTGTGTTCATAGGTTTCTTAGCTATTTAAACCCATGTTTGATTGGAATTCGAATACCCTAAAAATAGTATTGCAACAACATGAAGACATCCCGAATAATGGATCTCGATGTTGTGTGGACGTAGGCCTCATTCGAAGATGCTCAATGTGACAATCCAATCATAGGATTTGGAGGATCCTGATACTGTGTGGATGTGCGCCTCAATCTCTGAGTGTAGAATCCCGATATTGTGTGGACGCGGGCCTCGCTACTTTGTGTTTGATTTTGCCATGTATATACTGTGTGCAATAGTATACATTCATGTTCTCATATGTTTAGTCGATTATGGTAGCGTTATCATACCATGCATGATACCTCATGTGAGTCATTGCTTTACTCATGATATGTGCGATATATGGTTGAGTGACGGTGCATCCACTAAGCTTTTGTAGCTCAGCGTTCAAAATATGTTTTCGTTCGCAAGTTAGGTGGTGGCGCGGACCAAAGGAGTGCCACCGTAATTGGATTTTCAATATTGACTTGGTGCTAGAGTAGAAATTATTTGAAGTAATGGGTTAGTACTTGTTAGACCATGTACTGTATTTTGTAACACTATTTGGTATTTCAAATGTGTTAAATGCTTTTATAACAGTTGTATTTATTTAAAGCTCCTTTATAACCTTTTGAATTATTTGGATTATATGTCTTTTGAAATGGATGGACTCTTGTTGGATTTGAATGTGTTAAATTGGCTTTTAAAAGCGAAATTTTGTAATACTGGTTTTGGAGCAAAGACCCATTGTGACATCCAGGTCAAAGGTGTTACATTTAGTGGTATTAGATCTTAGGTTTAGTCGGTTTTTGGAAGTCCACTAGGGGAGTCTAGTGTGGTATATAGGTGTTAGACGAGTACATACCCATGAGTCGATGTCGTACATGCTTTAAGTTAAAAATTCGATGGTCCAACTAAATCGACCACAACACTGGATTGTGAGAGCTATTCTGAGGCTATCTACTACACCTTGGGAGGCACCAGTTGAGAGGGTGCGAAGGCAAGGAGACATAGACTTTTGGTGAGGCTTTTGGAGTCTTGTATTATGAATGAAGCGTCCACCTATTGCCAATTTGTAATATTTGAGATTGTCAAACCCACAAGGACTGGATGCCTACGCGGAAAATTATTCCTGCACTAAAAATATAAGAACACAAGTAATCTTGGGTTGAACAATGATTAACTTAAGAAAATAAAATAAGTAAATAACTGAGATTACGATGAAAGAAGTATGGCCAAATAGATAGCTTTGCAGAGTGGAGTCCAGTTGCAATGTATTATCCTCTTATTAATGCATGGGGTTGAAGTGTCGCTTCGGCAGGTCGTTAAAGGGTCACCTTAGTTGCCTCGGCGGGTTATGCCTTCTCGACAATTCAATTGTTCATAGTTCGACAGAGCATCCTTAGTTGCCTCCTCCTTATCCCTAATTCGGAGTACTATTGAAGGTCAAATCTTGATAATACCTCCCGACGTGAATCAAGGGTGATCAACAACCAATAATATGCTTTCTTTTAGACCCTGAAATACTGATTGGATTAACCAATGCCCAAGATCAAAGATCGTACTCTCTAGTTTTGTGAACCTAACTGTCCTTAGTCTAGGCAAATAGGTTTTTCCTCGCAAACTTATCTTCTGAGCTCGTATGCAAAGAAGAGTGAGAACCTAGAGAGAATAAACTATGAAACTTGAATTGAATTAATAAGAATCAAATAGGATTACAACTTTCTTCCACAACTACTCCACAATTAACCTATGCCTTGTGAAAGATTTAGAACATGGTATGTTTTCGGTGGCTAATGGTTTATTCTGTGAAAATCGAATTGCTTTCTTAGACCTGAGGGCTTTCTTTATATAGGACAAGCCTAGGTCAAAGTCTCCCATAAGTATTAGGAGTTCTAAAAAGAATATAATACATATTCATATTAAATTATAACTCTTTATTCTATTTCCAAAATTTGTTCCCTTTGGACTCTTAAAATTCCGTTGAATTTGACCATGTCTTGACTTTCTTTCCTCGCTTTTGTTTTATAACCCCCTCGACCCGGTCTAAACGCCACCCGATTCGAACGAGCTACACGGGGAATACCAAGGCTAATTCGAAGACTCGCCCCAATAAAAAACCCTAAAAAAATTTCTTTTATCTTCTCTAAATGCATTAATTAGATTCTATATTTTCATTCAAGGATCAGGTTCATTTGTAGCTGAAAATTAATGAGAAACGAGTCCTAATTAAACTAAATAAGTTTTGGACCTAATTATAATTTTCAAGATAATTATGATCTAAAGGTGAAATTAAGATTACCAATCTTTAATTAAGTATTTTTCATGCTTGCATGTAAATTTTCAGGTTAAAAATAATATCAACAAGTCATATAATTGCATTACTAAAGTTTAGTGACTAAAATGTAAAGTTTTAAAGTTAAATTTCAGCATTTAACGATTTAAATGACAGGGGTATCAAAACACCCTTCCCTGGTATCGATATTATAGTAAACGACAAAGGTGTATCGATACAGGTATTAAGGGTTTTGATACACCATCGATAACTCGGAAGATTGGCTACGCAACAAGCTCGCGTTTCGATACGCCTAAAGGACTGTCACGATGCCATTTGAAACTGTGAAGGTCGCTATCGAAACCCAACATAACCGTATCGGTACGCCTTCTAAGATTTATACTACTGTTTCAAAACCAGTTCATTTACCTAGATTTCATGCCTTAAACGTGACACAAAGTACTCTAGATGCATTTATTCACCTATAGGCCATAAACCACATATTTCAACAAGGTTTCTAGATGCAAATCATCCTAGTTCCATGCACTTAACATAAATTGAATACAACTTAATCTCAAATTTTGAGCTTTTGACTCAAATAAAATTCGAACGGGTTCACTATGAAGCCCATTTATACATGCACGCTCTGAATCCTACGAAACGATCAAAAATGATATTAAATCAAATTTTATGAGTTCAAATTGTGAATTATGGGATTTTGAACATAATTATACAGTTTAATCTCAAAATTTGATCTTTTTTCTCGATTAAAATTCGAACGGGTTCACTATAAAGCCCATTTAGACATGCACGCTCTAAACCCTACAAAACGATCAAAAATGATATTACATCAAATTTTATGAGTTCAAATTATTAATTATGGGCTTTTGAACCTAATTATACATCTTAAACTCAAACTTTGAGCTTTTTACTCGGTTAAAATTTGAACGGGTTCACTATAAAGCCCATTTAGAGATGCACTTTCTAAACCCTAATAAACGATCGAAAATAATATTAAGTCAAATTTTACGAGTTCAAATTGTTAATTATGGACTTTTGAACCTAATTATACAGCTTAAACTCAAATTTTATGAGTTTAGTACTCGGTTAAAATTCGAACGGGTTCACTATAAAGTCCTTTTAGACATGCACGCTCTAAACCCTACAAAACGATCGAAAATGATATTAACTCAAATTTTATGAGTTGAAATTGTTAATTATGGGCTTTTGAACCTAAATATACAACTTAAACTCAAATTTCATGAGTTCATTACTCGGTTAAAATTTTAACGGGTTCACTATAAAGCCCATTTAGACATGCACGCTCTAAACCCTACAAAACGATCGAAAATGATATTAAATCAAATTTTATGAGTTCAAATTATTAATTATGGGCTTTTAAACCTAATTATACAGCTTAAACTCAAATTTTGAGCTTTTTTCTCGATTAAAATTCGAACGGGTGCACTATAAAGCCCATTTAAACATGCACTCTCTAAACCCTATAAAACGATCGAAAATAATATTAAGTCAAATTTTACGAGTTCAAATTGTTAATTATGGACTTTTGAACCTAATTATACAGCTTAAACTCAAATTTTATGAGTTTAGTACTCGGTTAAAATTCCAACGGGTTCACTATAAAGTCCATTTAGACATGCACGCTCTAAACCCTACAAAACGATCGAAAATGATATGAACTCAAATTTTATTAGTTGAAATTGTTAATTATGGGCTTTTGAACCTAATTATACAACTTAAACTCAAATTTCATGAGTTCATTACTTGGTTAAAATTTTAACGGGTTCACTATAAAGCCCATTTAGACATGCATGCTCTGAACCCAACAAAATGATCAAAAATAATATTAAATCAATTCTTTTGGGTACAAAAAGTTAATTATGTTATTTTGAACATAATTATAGAGTTTAATCTCAAATTTTGAGCTTTTTACTTGGTTAAAATTCGAACATGTTCACTATAAATCTTTTTAGACATGCACGCTATAAACCCAACAAAACGATCGAAAATGATATGAAATCAAATTTTATGAGTTCAAATTGTTATTTATGAGATTTTTAACATAATTATACAACTTAATCTCAAATTTTGAGCTTTTGACTCAAATAAAATTCGAACGGGTTCACTATGAAGCCCATTTATACATGCACGCTCTGAATCCTACGAAATGATCAAAAATGATATTAAATCAAATTTTATGAGTTCAAATTGTGAATTATGGGCTTTTGAACATAATTATACAGTTTAATCTCAAAATTTGATCTTTTTTCTCGATTAAAATTCGAACGGGTTCACTATAAAGCCCATTTAGACATGCACGCTCTAAACCCTACAAAACGATCAAAAATGATATTAAATCAAATTTTATGAGTTCAAATTATTAATTATGGGCTTTTGAACCTAATTATACAGCTTAAACTCAAATTTTGAGCTTTTTACTCGGTTAAAATTTGAACGGGTTCACTATAAAGCCCATTTAGACATGCACTCTCTAAACCCTACAAAACGATCGAAAATAATATTAAGTCAAATTTTACGAGTTCAAATTGTTAATTATGGACTTTTGAACCTAATTATACAGCTTAAACTCAAATTTTATGAGTTTAGTACTCGGTTAAAATTCGAACGGGTTCACTATAAAGTCCTTTTAGACATGCACGCTCTAAACCCTACAAAACGATCGAAAATGATATTAACTCAAATTTTATGAGTTGAAATTGTTAATTATGGGCTTTTGAACCTAATTATACAGGTTAAACTCAAATTTTATGAGTTTAGTACTCGGTTAAAATTCGAACATGTTCACTATAAATCTTTTTAGACATGCACGCTCTAAACCCAACAAAACGATCGAAAATGATATGAAATCAAATTTTATGAATTCAAATTGTTATTTATGAGATTTTTAACATAATTATACAACTTAATCTCAAATTTTGAGCTTTTGAATCAAATAAAATTCGAACGGGTTCACTATGAAGCCCATTTATACATGCACGCTCTGAATCCTACGAAACGATCAAAAATGATATTAAATCAAATTTTATGAGTTCAAATTGTGAATTATGGGCTTTTGAACATAATTATACAGTTTAATCTCAAAATTTGATCTTTTTTCTCGATTAAAATTCGAACGGGTTCACTATAAAGCCCATTTAGACATGCACGCTCTAAACCCTACAAAACGATCAAAAATGATATTAAATCAAATTTTATGAGTTCAAATTATTAATTATGGGCTTTTGAACCTAATTATACAGCTTAAACTCAAATTTTGAGCTTTTTACTCGGTTAAAATTTGAACGGGTTCACTATAAAGCCCATTTAGACATGCACTCTCTAAACCCTACAAAACGATCGAAAATAATATTACGTCAAATTTTACGAGTTCAAATTGTTAATTATGGACTTTTGAACCTAATTATACAGCTTAAACTCAAATTTTATGAGTTTAGTACTCGGTTTAAATTCGAACGGGTTCACTATAAAGTCCTTTTAGACATGCACGCTCTAAACCCTACAAAACGATCGAAAATGATATTAACTCAAATTTTATGAGTTCAAATTATTAATTATGGGCTTTTGAACCTAATTATACAGCTTAAACTCAAATTTTGAGCTTTTTTCTCGATTAAAATTCGAACGGGTGCACTATAAAGCCCATTTAAACATGCACTCTCAAAACCCTATAAAACGATCGAAAATAATATTAAGTCAAATTTTATGAGTTGAAATTGTTAATTATGGGCTTTTGAACCTAATTATACAACTTAAACTCAAATTTCATGAGTTCATTACTCGGTTAAAATTTTAACGGGTTCACTATAAAGCCCATTTAGATATGCATGCTCTGAACCCAACAAAATGATCCAAAATAATATTAAATCAAATTTTTTGGGTACAAAAAGTTAATTATGTTATTTTGAACATAATTATAGAGTTTAATCTCAAATTTTGAGCTTTTTACTTGGTTAAAATTCGAACATGTTCACTATAAATCTTTTTAGACATGCACGCTCTAAACCCAACAAACGATCGAAAATGATATGAAATCAAATTTTATGAGTTCAAATTGTTATTTATGAGATTTTTAACATAATTATACAACTTAATCTCAAATTTTGAGCTTTTGACTCAAATAAAATTCGAACGGGTTCACTATGAAGCCCATTTATACATGCACGCCCTGAATCCTACGAAACGATCAAAAATGATATTAAATCAAATTTTATGAGTTCAAATTGTGAATTATGGGCTTTTGAACATAATTATACAGTTTAATCTCAAAATTTGATCTTTTTTCTCGATTAAAATTCGAACGGGTTCACTATAAAGCCCATTTAGACATGCACGCTCTAAACCCTACAAAACGATCAAAAATGATATTAAATCAAATTTTATGAGTTCAAATTATTAATTATGGGCTTTTGAACCTAATTATACAGCTTAAACTCAAATTTTGAGCTTTTTACTCGGTTAAAATTTGAACGGGTTCACTATAAAGCCCATTTAGACATGCACTCTCTAAACCCTACAAAACGATCGAAAATAATATTAAGTCAAATTTTACGAGTTCAAATTGTTAATTATGGACTTTTGAACCTAATTATACAGCTTAAACTCAAATTTTTTGAGTTTAGTACTCGGTTAAAATTCGAACGGGTTCACTATAAAGTCCTTTTAGACATGCACGCTCTAAACCCTACAAAACGATCGAAAATGATATTAACTCAAATTTTATGAGTTGAAATTGTTAATTATGGGCTTTTGAACCTAATTATACAGCTTAAACTCAAATTTTATGAGTTTAGTACTCGGTTAAAATTCGAACATGTTCACTATAAATCTTTTGAGACATGCACGCTCTAAACCCAACAAAACGATCGAAAATGATATGAAATCAAATTTTATGAGTTCAAATTGTTATTTATGAGATTTTTAACATAATTATACAACTTAATCTCAAATTTTGAGCTTTTGAATCAAATAAAATTCGAACGGGTTCACTATGAAGCCCATTTATACATGCACGCTCTGAATCCTACGAAAAGATCAAAAATGATATTAAATCAAATTTTATGAGTTCAAATTGTGAATTATGGGCTTTTGAACATAATTATACAATTTAATCTCAAAATTTGATCTTTTTTCTCGATTAAAATTCGAACGGGTTCACTATAAAGCCCATTTAGACATGCACGCTCTAAACACTACAAAACGATCAAAAATGATATTAAATCAAATTTTATGAGTTCAAATTATTAATTATGGGCTTTTGAACCTAATTATACAGCTTAAACTCAAATTTTGAGCTTTTTACTCGGTTAAAATTTGAACGGGTTCACTATAAAGCCCATTTAGACATGCACTCTCTAAACCCTACAAAACGATCGAAAATAATATTAAGTCAAATTTTACGAGTTCAAATTGTTAATTATGGACTTTTGAACCTAATTATACAGCTTAAACTCAAATTTTTTGAGTTTAGTACTCGGTTAAAATTCGAACGGGTTCACTATAAAGTCCTTTTAGACATGCACGCTCTAAACCCTACAAAACGATCGAAAATGATATTAACTCAAATTTTATGAGTTGAAATTGTTAATTATGGGCTTTTGAACCTAATTATACAGCTTAAACTCAAATTTTATGAGTTTAGTACTCGGTTAAAATTCGAACATGTTCACTATAAATCTTTTTAGACATGCACGCTCTAAACCCAACAAAACGATCGAAAATGATATGAAATCAAATTTTATGAGTTCAAATTGTTATTTATGAGATTTTTAACATAATTATACAACTTAATCTCAAATTTTGAGCTTTTGAATCAAATAAAATTCGAACGAGTTCACTATGAAGCCCATTTATACATGCACGCTCTGAATCCTACGAAACGATCAAAAATGATATTAAATCAAATTTTATGAGTTCAAATTGTGAATTATGGGCTTTTGAACATAATTATACAATTTAATCTCAAAATTTGATCTTTTTTCTCGATTAAAATTCGAACGGGTTCACTATAAAGCCCATTTAGACATGCACGCTCTAAACCCTACAAAACGATCAAAAATGATATTACATCAAATTTTATGAGTTCAAATTATTAATTATGGGCTTTTGAACCTAATTATACATCTTAAACTCAAACTTTGAGCTTTTTACTCGGTTAAAATTTGAACGGGTTCACTATAAAGCCCATTTAGAGATGCACTTTCTAAACCCTAATAAACGATCGAAAATAATATTAAGTCAAATTTTACGAGTTCAAATTGTTAATTATGGACTTTTGAACCTAATTATACAGCTTAAACTCAAATTTTATGAGTTTAGTACTCGGTTAAAATTCGAACGGGTTCACTATAAAGTCCTTTTAGACATGCACGCTCTAAACCCTACAAAACGATCGAAAATGATATTAACTCAAATTTTATGAGTTCAAATTGTTAATTATGGGCTTTTGAACCTAAATATACAACTTAAACTCAAATTTCATGAGTTCATTACTCGGTTAAAATTTTAACGGGTTCACTATAAAGCCCATTTAGACATGCACGCTCTAAACCCTACAAAACGATCGAAAATGATATTAAATCAAATTTTATGAGTTCAAATTATTAATTATGGGCTTTTGAACCTAATTATACAGCTTAAACTCAAATTTTGAGCTTTTTTCTCGATTAAAATTCGAACGGGTGCACTATAAAGCCCATTTAAACATGCACTCTCTAAACCCTACTAAACGATCGAAAATAATATTAAGTCAAATTTTACGAGTTCAAATTGTTAATTATGGACTTTTGAACCTAATTATACAGCTTAAACTCAAATTTTATGAGTTTAGTACTCGGTTAAAATTCGAACGGGTTCACTATAAAGTCCATTTAGACATGCACGCTCTAAACCCTACAAAACGATCGAAAATGATATGAACTCAAATTTTATGAGTTGAAATTGTTAATTATGGGCTTTTGAACCTTATTATACAACTTAAACTCAAATTTTATGAGTTCATTACTCGGTTAAAATTTTAACGGGTTCACTATAAAGCCCATTTAGACATGCATGCTCTTAACCCAACAAAATGATCAAAAATAATATTAAATCAAATTTTTTGGGTACAAAAAGTTAATTATGTTATTTTGAACATAATTATAGAGTTTAATCTCAAATTTTGAGCTTTTTACTTGGTTAAAATTCGAACATGTTCACTATAAATCTTTTTAGACATGCACGCTCTAAACCCAACAAAACGATCGAAAATGATATGAAATCAAATTTTATGAGTTCAAATTGTTATTTATGAGATTTTTTAACATAATTATATAACTTAATCTCAAATTTTGAGCTTTTGACTCAAATAAAATTCGAACGGGTTCACTATGAAGCCCATTTATACATGCACGCTCTGAATCCTACGAAACGATCAGAAATGATATTAAATCAAATTTTATGAGTTTAAATTGTGAATTATGGGCTTTTGAACATAATTATACAGTTTAATCTCAAAATTTGATCTTTTTTCTCGATTAAAATTCGAACGGGTTCACTATAAAGCCCATTTAGACATACACGCTCTAAACCCTACAAAACGATCGAAAATGATATTAAATCAAATTTTATGAGTTCAAATTATTAATTATGGACTTTTGAACCTAATTATACAGCTTAAACTCAAATTTTGAGATTTTTACTCGGTTAAAATTTGAACGGGTTCACTATAAAGCCCATTTAGACATACACTCTCTAAACCCTACAAAACGATCGAAAATAATATTAAATCAAATTTTACGAGTTCAAATTGTTAATTATGGACTTTTGAACCTAATTATACAGCTTAAACTCAAATTTTATGAGTTTAGTACTCGGTTAAAATTCGAACGGGTTCACTATAAAGCCCGTTTAGATTTGCACGCTCTAAGCCCTGCAAATTGATCGAAAATGATATTAAATCAAATTTTATGAGTTCAAATTGTTAATTATGGGCTTTTGAACATAATCATAAAATTTGATTTAATATGATTTTCGATCGTTTTGTAGGGGTTAGAGCGTGCATGTCTATATGGTTAATTATGGGCTTTTGAACCTAATTATACAACTTAAACTCAAATTTTATGAGTTCAGTACTCAGTTAAAATTTGAACGGGTTCACTATAAAGCCCATTTAGACATTCACGCTCTGAACCCTACGAAACGATCAAAAATAATATTAAATCAATTTTTTCGGTACAAAAGGTTAATTATGTGCATTTGAACTTAATTATACAGCTGATACTCAAATTTTGAGCTTTTTACTCGGTTAAAATTCGAACGGATTCACTATAAAGCCCATTTAGACATGCATGCTCTAAAACCAACAAAACGATGGAAAATGATATTAAATCAAATTCTATGAGTTCAAATTGTTAATTATGGGCTTTTGAACATAATTATACAGCTTAATCTCAAATTTTGAGCTTTTTACTCGGTTAAAATTTGACGGGTTCACTATAAATCCCATTTAGACATGTATGCTCTGACCCCAACAAAACGATCGAAAAAGACACTAAATCAATTTTTATGTGTTCAAAATTTTAATTATGGGCTTTTTAACCTAATTATACAGGTTAAACACAAAGTTTATGAGTTTAGTACTCAGTTAAAATTCGGACGGGTTCACTATAAAGCCCATTTAGACATGCACGCTCTAAACCCTACGAAACGATCAAAAATAATATTAAATTAATTTTTTTAGTACAAAAAGTTAATTATGTGCTTTTGAACTTAATTATACAGCTGAAACTCAAATTTTGAGCTTTTTACTTAGTTAAAATTCAAACGAGTTCACTACAAAACCCATTTAGACATACACGCTCTAACGCCTGCAAATTGATCGAAAATGATATTAAATCAAAAGTTATGAGTTTAAATTGTTAATTATGGGCTTTTGATCCTAATCATAAAATTTGATTTAATATGATTTTCGATCGTTTTGTAGGGTTTAGAGCGTGCATGGCTAAATGGTTAATTATAGGCTTTCTTGAACCTAATTATACAACTTAAACTCAAATTTTATGAGTTCAGTACTTGGTTAAAATTCGAACGGGTTCACTATAAAGCCCATTTAGACATGCACGCTCTGAACCCTACGAAACGATCAAAAATAATATTAAATCAAATTCTATGAGTTCAAATTGTTAATTATGGGCTTTTTAACATAATTATATAGCTTAATCTCAAATTTTAAGCTTTTTACTCGGTTAAAATTTGACGGGTTCACTATAAAGACCATTTAGACATGTACGCTCTAAAACCAACAAAACGATCGAAAATGATATTAAATCAATTTTATGAGTTCAAATTTTTAATTATGGGTTTTTGAACCTAATTATACAGCTTAAACTCAAATTTTGAGCTGTTTACTCGGTTAAAATTCGAAGAGGTTCACTATAAAGCACATTTAGACATGCACGCTCTAAACACTACAAAACGATCGAAAATGATATTAAATGGAATCTTATGTCTTGAAATTGTTAATTATGGGCTTTTGAACCTAATTATACAGCTTAATCTCAAATTTTTGAGCTTTTTCTCGGTTAAAATTCGAACGGGTTCACTATAAAGCCCATTTAGACATGCACGCTCTAAACCCTACAAAACGAAAGAGAATTATATTAAATCAAATTCTATGAGTTCATGTTGTTAATTATGGGCTTTTTAACATAATTATACAACATAATCTCAAATTTTGAGCTTTTTACTCGGTTAAAATTTGACGGGTTCACTATTTATGCTCTGAACCCAACAAAACGATCGAAAATGATATTAAATTAAATTTTATGTGTTCAAATTGTTAATTATGGGCTTTTGAAACTAATTATACAACTTAATCTCAAATTTTGAGCGTTTTACTCGGTTAAAATTTGACGGGTTCACTATAAAGTCCATTTAGACATGTATGCTCTGAACCCAACAAAACGATCGAAAATGATATTAAATTAAATTTTATGAGTTAAAATTGTTAATTATGGGATTTTGACTCAAATTTTGAGCTTTTTACTTAGTTAAAATTTGAACGGGTTCACTATAAAGCCCATTTAGACATGCACGCTCTAAACCATACAAAATGATCAAAAATGATATTAAATCAAATTTTATGAGTTCAAATTGTTAATTATGGGCTTTTGAACCGAATTATACATCTTAAACTCAAAATTTATGAGTTCAGTACTCGGTTGAAATTCGAATGGGTTCACTATAAAGCCCATCTAGACATGCTCGCTCTGAACCCTACGAAACGATCAAAAATAATATTAAATCAATATTTTTTAGTAAAAAAAGTTAATTATGTGCTTTTGAACTTAATTATACAGCTGAAACTCAAATTATGAGCTTTTTACTCGGTTAAAATTCGAACAAGTTCACAATAAATCCCATTTAGACATGCACGCTCTAAACCCAACAAAACGATCGGAAATGATATTAAATCAAATTCTATGAGTTCAAATTGTTAATTATGGGCTTTTTAACATAATTATACAACTTAATCTCAAATTTTGAGCTTTTTACTCGATTAAAATTAGAACGGGTTCACTATAAAGCCCATTTAGACATGCACGCTCTAAACACTACAAAAATAAATTAAAATGATATTAAATAAAATTTTTTGGGTACAAAAAGTTAAATATGGGCTTTTGAACCTAATTAGACAGCTTAAACTAAAATTTTGAGGTTTTTACTCGGTTAAAATTCCAATGGGTTCACTATAATTCCCATTTAGACATGCACGTTTTGAATCCTACAAAACGATCGAAAATGATATTAAATCAAATTTTTGTTGTACAAAAAGTTAATTATGGGTTTTTGAACCTAATTAAAAAGCTTAAACTAAAATTTTGAGCTTTTTAATCGGTTAAAATTCGAACATATTCACTATAAAGCCCATTTAGATATGCACGCTCTGAACCCTACAAAACGATCGAAAATGATATTAAATCAAATTTTTTGAGTATAAAAAGTTAATTATGGGCTGTTGAACCTAATTAAAAAGCTTAAACTAAAATTTTGAGCTTTTAACTCGGTTAAAATTCGAACGGGTTAACTAGAAAGCCCATTTACACATGCATACTCTGAACCCTACAAAATGATCGAAAATGATATTAAATCAAGTTTTTTGGGTACAAAAAATTAATTATGGACTTTTGAAACTAATTAAAAATATTAAACTAAGATTTTGATCTTTTTACTCGGTTAAAATTCGAACGGGTTCACTATAAACCACACTTAGACATGCACCCTCTGAACCCTACAAAACAGTCGAAAATGATATGAAATCAAATTTTTGTGGTACAAAAAGTTAATTATGGGCTTTCTAACCTCATTAAAAATCTTTAACTAAAATTTTTAGCTTTATACTTGGTTAAAATTCAAACAGGTTCACTATAAAACCCATTTAGACATGCACGCTCCGAACCTTACAAAACAATTGAAAATGATATTAAATCAAATTTTTGGGGTAAAAAAAGTTAATTATGGGTTTTCTAACCTAATTAAGAAGCTCAAACTAAAATTTTGAGCTTTTTACTCGGTTAAAATTCGAACGGGTTCACTATAAAGCCCATTTAGACATGCACGCTCTGAACCCTACAAAACGATCGAAAATTATATTAAATCAATTTTTTGGTATAAAAAGTTAATTATGAACTTTTGAACCTAATTAAAAAGCTTAACTAAAATTTTGAGCTTTTTACTCGATTAATATTCCAACGGGTTCACTAGAAAGCGCATTTAAACATGCACGCACTAAACCCTACAAAATGATAGAAAATGATATTAAATCATTTTTTTGGGTACAAAAGGTTAATTATGGGCTTTTGAACCTAATTAAACAACTTAAACTAAAATTTTGAGTTTTTACTCGGTTAAAATTCGAACGGGTTCACTATAAAACCCATTTAGACATGCACGTTCTGAACCTACAAAACGATAAAAAATGACATTAAATCATATTTTTGGGGTACAAAAAGTTAATTTTGAACCCTACAAAACGATCGAAACTAATGTTAAACAAATTTTTTGGGTACAAAAAGTTAATTATGGGCTTTTGAACCTAATTAAAAAGCATAAACTAAAATTTTGAGCTTTTTACTCGGTTAAAATTCGAATTGGTTCACTATAAAGCCCTTTTAGACATGCACGCTCTGAACCCTACAAAACAATCGAAATGATATTAAATCAAATTTTTGGGTACAAAAAGTTAATTATGGACTTTTGAACTAAATTAAAAAGCTTAAACTAAAATTTTGAACTTTTTAATCGGTTAAAATTTGAACGACTGTGAGTTTACCTCGACTTATGTTGTTGTATTCTATTCTCTTTGGCTGATGCCCACTTCCTAAGATAGATATAGGGAGAATTATTGAGCAAGAGATGCATGCTTGCTGGAAAAGACCCAAGAGACCCCTCATATTTCCAAACCTAATCACTGCACTATGTCGGAAGAAAAATGTTCTCGAGTATGATTTTGATGAAATAGTGGAAGGAATGAAAGGATTGTCTGCTGAGAAAGTGATTGCACTTATGGGCAACATAGAAGAACGGCCAGAGGCATCTCATGCCGCCTCAGCTAAAGGAAAATGCCCGATGGAAAGAGATGATACACTGGAGCTATCCAAAAATGCCATGGCAAAAGTTGATGACTAGTCCAAGGACTTAAAGGAATTTTTCTTCTACGCAAAGAAGAGAGACGAGATCATCAAAGCCTACTTGGCAGAGTTGCTTCCTCCACTAGATCAAGAGTTCCCTGCGTTCCCAAAGTCCATACTGCCCGTTGCATCAGGAAATGCATCGGCATTTACAGCTGTCTCAACTCCAACTAGACCAGCTGCACCTGATCTAAATCAGGTACCATCACCAGCTGAACCGTATGAGGAGGCTAGACCCATGGAATCGGAACCTGAGGAGCAAGCTCAAGAAGCCTAGTCACCTGCACGAGAACAAACTCCTGAAAATGTCACGGCATTTTCAGAGGAGCAAGCCAGTCACACGACCAACCAGACCCTGTTGACCCTTCTGCTACCAAGGAACATGATTCCAGTTTCATATCTTCGTTGTTTGAAGAACCGCCAGCTCAGCCAACACAACAAGAAGAACCCCAGCAAGCAGCCCCACAAGAGGAATCACCAATGCCCTCTCCCAAGAGGAAGAAATCCAAGCGTCCACTCAAGATGTCGTCTCGAAGACAATCAACACCATCTCCTGCTACTGAGACACCCAAAAGACGGGGAGCTAATTACGAGTCTGATCCTGAGGACAGTCAACCCCCATTGAAGCGCCGAACATCGCGCTGAATTGCCACCACACCACCAGCTTAGCCAAGGTAAATTACATTGCATTGCATTTCATTGCATGGCATTTTACTTAGTTTTTTTTAGTTGCATTGAGGACAATGCTTGCCTCAAGTTTGGGGGAGGTATCGTTCTCTACATCATTTGCATTTTCATGATAGCAGTAGTTGTAGATAAATGCCATGACATTTGTGCAAGTTTTAGGTAAAGTTTATAGGTTTATAGTTTGTGATGCCCGATGATAATATTCCTTATATGGCCAATGCTTGAATTGAATATGCATGACTTGAGATGTGGATAGAACCTGTTCTAGGACTTGGTGATTGTGTTTATCTTATTGTTACACGAGTGTATGTCTTCCATGCTTAGGGAGGTTAGGAAATTTTTATAGAATGAAAACTTAATTAGCCTGCATGTCTTAATGAATTTACTTGATGATAAGTGCTCAACTCACTATCACTTTTTACACCTTTTATGGGCATTAATCACTAAATTTACACCCACTCGGACCAATGCATGTACTTAATGTGATATATTTAGAAGTTGTGCTTATAAAGATAATATTTACAAAAAAGGCAAGTTTTACTGCATTTTTATATCTGTGCAGGAGAAACAAGTGCCGCAGCAGCAACATGGCCGAGGCAGGACCTGATGCCGAGGCAGCAGTTGAGAGCCAAAGAGCAACACTGTAAGCGATCGGAAGAGAAAAATCCAAGGGACATTTTTGGACATGAAGCACATGGATTGGAGCTGGTTAGCATGAGGAAAAGCCCAAGACAAGGCCACGCAGGAAATCCTCTTAGTTGAATTAAACTTGGAAATATTTTATTTATGTACATGACTTGTTTCTTACTCTAAGTTATATTCTACTTAGGAAAGGTTTGCCCTAGGTCAAGCCTATATAAGACCTAGCCGTCCAATGTATAGGGGGAGACCTAGAGAGCCCATTCATATAGAGAGTTTACCCTAAGATATATTGTTTTCTTTCTCTCAAATCATGTTCTAAGCTTTCTTAGGGTTTAGTTGAAGGTTGTTAAGTATTTGTGAGAGGAGATTGTACTTTGTTCTTTGTTTCAATGCAATAAAACTATCAAGGTTTGCTTATCCTTTGCCATTCTTTGTTCATGCATTCAAGCTCGGGAGAGAAGTTTGTGAGTAATCCATTTATCTAGACTCGGGAGAGTTAGATTCACGAAAGGGGTAAGTACGGTGTTTCAATCGCGAAATACTAACTCGTCCTAGGGATAGGTTAAGAGTTTCAGCGGCTAAAAGAAGTGTGAGATTGGTTGGTGAGTATAATTGATTCACGCCGGGAGGTATCATCAAGGACTAGTCATCAACAGTACTTCGACTTAGGGATAAGCGGAGTCATTCAAGGACACTTTGCCGAACTTTGGTAAAGTCCACCCACGAGCAAGGGATTGCCGCGACAGACAGTATCATCGCTGCCAAGGCAGTAATCTGCAGTGTTGCCGAGGCAATGATATACAATTGCATTGGGCAGAGTCAAGTCAATCAAATCCACAATAGAACGCAACTGGATCCTGACCTCTCTCTCTATTAATCAAATCTCATTCTTTTACTTAGTTGTTTTATTTCAATTTATTTAGTTTCATCCAAACCCAATTTACTTGTGTTTTTGTTTCTTTTTGCAGAACAAGAAGACAAGGAAGACATATTAAGTATATCAATCCCTGAGGAGACGATACACGATAATACTTATCACTTTATTACTTGCGATGTGTCCACTTGCACTAATCGCGCACTTTTGACACGCGACAAGTTTTTGGCGCCGTTGCCGGGGATTGACAACTAAATTTTGTTTTCTTTATTTTCTTGTTCCTTTTTATTTTTATTTTACTTTTGTTTTTCTTGGTGTATGACCAGGGCCAACCCAACCAACCCTTTGTACGAGTTAGACCCAGAGATCGAACGTACACGGCAAAGGTTGAGGAGACAAATTCAAGAAGCTATGGCAGATCACCTGGCAGGACAAAACTTACTTGCCGGCAATGGAGGTCTTCCGCCGCTACCAGGGCCGTGGCAGCTTACTTTTAGAGAATTCTTGGAAGAGGATTTAAATGGATTAAATCCAGGAGTTGTTACACCGGAAATAGAAGCAGCCCACTTTGAATTGAAACCTGTCATGTTCAATATGCTTAACACTATTGGACAGTTTGGTGGGTCTGTGACTGAAGATGCAAGGCAGCACCTCAAGTCCTTCATGGAGATATGCAATTCCTTTAAAATCCAAGGAGTCCATGAAGATGTCTTGAGATTGAAGCTATTCCCCTATTCACTGAGGGATAGGGCGAAATCCTGGTTAAATAGTATTCCAGCAGGATCTATTGGATCTATGAGTGAACTCTGTCGTGATTTTATTACACGTTTTAATCCTACAAATTTATATAATAGAATTCGTAATGAAATAACTTCTTTTCGACAGGCAGATGACGAACCGATGTACGAGGCATGGGAGCGATACAGGGAGTTACTGCACAAGTGTCCTTTGCATGGATTTCCCCTATGGACACAAGTGACCATGTTCTATAATGCCACGAATGCCCCGATAAGGATGATGTTAGATGCCTCGGCAAACGGAACACTCCTCGACAAAGCACCTAAGGAAGCTATTGAGATACTAAACAAACCCGCAAAGAACAATTTTCAATTTCCTACATCTAGGCGAGGAGGAGTAAGACGCCAAGCCACGGTGAATGAGTTAGACACATCAAATTCAGTGGCAGCACAATTGGCCTCTCTTACAAAGATGGTGCAAAATTTGCAACGACAATAAAATACCCGTGAGGTTAAGGTGATTGATTCTTTTTGTGATTTATGTGGAGGTAACCACAATTCCTCTGATTGTATGAATCAAGAAACCGATATGTATGTTGGAAATTACAACCGGACCAACATGATGTCCAACACATACAATCCCTCATGGAAGAGGTATCCGAACCTATCATGGAGCAATCCTAACAATGCGTTAAACCCAACCACCCAACCCTCAAGATTCCAGCAACCAATGCAACATCTGTCGCTGCAGCAGGTCAGCAGCCAATGCCGCCGCCGCAGATGCAGCAACAATCGGGAAGTTCCTTGGAAAATTCTCTAAAAGCATTCATGATGAAAACTGAGTCATACATGGCAGAGAATAGCAAATTCATCAAAAGAACAGATGCGTTCATAAATAGGACTAAGATGAGGTTGTAGAACCAAGAGGCAGCAATTAAGGCATTGGAAACTCAGGTTGGGCAGTTTGCTCAAAACAAAAACACTAGACCACAAGGAGGACTACCTAGCAATACTGAAGTTGCTAAGGTAATGGGCCATGAATAGTGTAAAGCAATCACTACCAGGAGTGGTCTACAGCTGAAGGAAAAGATGGAAATTCCAGCAGGTCAAGCTTCATCATCCGACTCAGCAAAAGAGGAGGTTGAACAAACTGATCCTGATAACACTGCCCCGGTAGAGAACTCAGTAGCTCCTGAATAGTCTGCCGAGACAGCAACAACCCTAGTGGTGCCAGGTATTAAATTTCAAACTAAAGAAACCCTAGACGAGATGAGACCACCACCACCCTTCCCACAAAGATTGAAAAAGCAAAAACAGGACCATAAATTCAAGAAATTTCTTGATATTTTAAAGCAAGTCCACATCAACTTACCATTCGTAGAGGCAATTGAACAAATGACTAATTATGCTAAATTCTTGAAAGACATTGTGTCTAAAAGAAAAAGACTAGGTGAGTTCGAGACAGTGGCTGCTACCGAGGGATGCATGGCAATGCTACACAATCGCATGCCACCAAAATTGAAGGATCCTGGATGCTTTATCATACCTTGTGCAATAGGTAACAACTATGAAGGTAAGGCCCTATGCGACCTTGGAGCAAGCATTAATCTAATGCCCAAATCTGTCTTCCAAAGGCTTGGAATAGGAAGGGTGAAACCTACAACAGTTATGCTCCAACTTGCGGATCGATCATATGTGCAACCCGAAGGCAAAATCAAGGACATACTGGTAAGAGTTGATAAATTTATTTTTCCTATTGATTTTCTTGTCCTTGATTGTGAAGCAGATGAGAATGCACCGATCATCTTGGGGAGACCTTTCCTTGTAACTGGACGCACCTTAATTGATGTGGAAAAAGGAGAGTTGACAATGAGGGTCAATGACCAACAAGTCAAACTCAATGCATTCGAAAATTTCAAAAAATATGATGATCCAGAAGAGTGCAAAGCCATCCACATAACAGACACCAAAATATCCTACCTTGGCAGCGTTCTCGGCAGGTTATTTGGCAAAAAGATCAAGCTCAAAGTGGATGGACACACAACAAAAGGGAGTGGCCAACATCTGCTGTCGCGTGTCAAAAGTGCGCGTTTAGTGCAAGTGGAAACATCGAAAGTAATAAGTGATAAGTATTTATCGGATTATCGTCTCCACAGGGATTGGTAGACTCAATATGTCTTCTTCGTCTTCTTGTTCTCTAGAAAGAAATAAAATAAAACACAAGTGATTGAGTTTGGTTTAACTAAACTAAAATAACTAAGGAAAGTAAAGAGATTGAATATTAGAGAGAGATGGGTCAGGATCCAGTTGCGTTGTATTGTGGATTTGATTGACTTGTCTTTGTCCAATGCAATTGTATATCACTGCCTCGGCAGTACTGCAGATTACTGCCTTGGCAGCGACGATACTGTCCGCTGCGGCAATCCCTTGCTCATGGGTGGACTTCACCAAAGTTCGGCAAAGTGTCCTTGAATGACTTCGCTTATCCCTAAGTCGAAGTACTGTAGATGACTAGTCCTTGATGATACCTCCCGACGTGAACCAATTATACTCACCAACCAATCTCACACTTCTTTTAGCAGCTGAAACTCTCCCGAGCTTGAATGCAAGAACAAGGAATAACAAAGGATAAGCAAACCTTGATAATTTTATTACATTGAAACAAAGACAAAGTACAATCTCCTCTCACATATACTAAACAACATTCACCTAAATCCTAAGAAAGCTTAGAACATAATTGAGAGAAAGAAAACAAGTTTATGATTCGGCTCTCTCTCTAGGTATTCCGTATTTATTACATTGGACGGCTAGGTCTTTATATAGGCTAGACCTAGGGCAAACCTTTCCTAAGTAGAATACAACTTGGAGTAGGGAACAAGTCATGTACATAATTAAAATATTTCCAAGTTTAATTTAGCTAAGGGGCTTTCCCGCGTGGCCTTGTCTTGGGCTTTTCCTCATGCTAGCCAGCTCCGATCCATGGGTTTTATGTCCAGACACCTCCCTTGGATTTTTATCTTCCAATCGCCTACAGTCTTGCTTCCTGGCTCTCAGTTGCTGCCAAGACATTAGGTCCTGCCTCGGCATTGTCGTTGCCGCGGCACTGGTTCTCCTGCACAGATATTAAAATGCAATAAAACGTGTCTTTTCTGTAAATATACACCCACTTGTCCACAATCGCACACACTCACAATTCTTATAGTTTGTCTAAGAAAGCCTTTAATCAAACTTGTCCACAAAAACGCACACACTCACAATTCTTATAGTTTGTTTCTAGGTAAACCCTTGGGTAGCCAAAAGGTTAAGGCTTAAGAATAGGCATAGTTATGGTGGGGAGAATAGATGGAAATGTAAGACCAAGAGAGAGTAGAGTTCGGCAAATTGATGGTTTGTATTGCTTGAGGACAAGCAATAGTTCGAGTTTGGGGTTGTGATAAGTGCTCAACTCACTATCACTTTTTACACCTTTTTGGGGCATTAATCACCGAATATACACCCACTCGGACCAATGCGTGTACTTAATGCGATATATTTAGAAGTTATGCTTATAGAGATAATATTTACAGAAAAGGCACGTTTTACTGCATTTCTATATCTGTGCAGGAGAACTAGTGCCGCGACAACGACAAGGCCGAGGCAGGACCTGATGCCGAGGCAGCAGCTGAGAGCCAGGAAGCAAAACTGTAGGCGATTGGAAGATAAAAATCCAAGGGACGTGTCTAGACATAAAGCCCATGGATCGGAGCTAGCTAGCATGAGGAAAAGCCAAAGACAAGGCCACGCGGGAAAGCCCCCTTAGATGAATTAAACTTGGAAATATTTTAATTATGTACATGACTTGTTCCCTACTCCAAGTTGTATTCTACTTAGGAAAGCTTTGCCCTAGGTCTAGCCTATATAAATACATAGTCGTCCAATGTATTAGAGACAGATACCTAGAGAGAGAGAGACGATTCATAAACTTGTTTTCTTTCTCTCAACTATGTTCTAAGCTTTCTTAGGGTTTAGGTGAAGGTTGTTTAGTATATGTGAGAGGAGATTGTACTTTGTCTTTGTTTCAATGAAATAAAAGTATCAAGGTTTGCTTATCCTTTGTTATTCCTTGTTCTTACATTCAAGCTCGGGAGAGAAGTTTGTGAATAATCCATTTATCTAAGCTCGGGAGAGTTAGATTCATGAAAGGGGTAAGTATGGTGTTTCAATCGCGAAATACTAACTCGGCCTAGGGATAGGTTAAGAGTTTCAGCGGCTAAAAGAAGTGTGAGATTGGTTGGTGAGTACAATTGGTTCACGCCGGGAGGTATCATCAAGGACTAGTCATCAACAGTACTTCGACTTAGGGATAAGCGGAGTCATTCAAGGACACTTTGCCGAACTTTGGTAAAGTCCACCCACGAGCAAGGGATTGCCGCGGCGGACTGTATCATCGCTGCCAAGGCAGTAATTTGCAGTGCTGCCGAGGCAGTGAAATACGATTGCATTGGGCAGAGACAACTCAATCAAATCCACAATACAACGCAACTGGATCCTAACCTATCTCTCTCTACTATTCAAATCTCTTTATTTTATTTAGTTGTTTTATTTTAGTTCCATCACAACCCAAACTACTTGTGTTTTTATTTCTTTCTACAGAACAAGAAGACGAAGAAGACATATTAAGTCTACCAATCCCTGTGGAGACGATAATCCAATAAATATTTATCACTTATTAATTTCGATATGTCGACTTGCACTAAACACGCACTTTTGACACGCGAAAACCATCAGAGGAAGAAGTTAGACCCCCACCACCCTTTCCCAAGAGACTCAAGAAGCACAATGATGAAATTCAGTTTAAAAAGTTTGTGGATAAGTTTGATCAGCTATACATAAATGTTCCATTATTGGAGGCAATTGACCAGATGCCCACCTACGCTAATTTTTGAAGGAAATAGTCATAAAGAAGCGTAAAGTGGAGAAGTTTGAGACAATTTCCACGGCAAAAGAGTATTGCTATGCTTTGAGTCAACTGTCGTCAAAGAAGAAGGATCCGTGCAGCTTTATTATCCCGTGTGCCATTGGAGACAAGTTCATTGGGAAAACACTCTGTGATCTTGGATCAAGTGTAAATCTGATGTCCAAGTCTATTTTCCTGAAGCTTGGCATGGGAGATGCGAGACCAACATCCGTCATATTGCAACTAGCCAATCGTTCCCATGTGAGACTTGAGGGGAAAATTGAAGATGTCACAGTGAGGGTGGACAAGTTCGTGTTTCCATTCGACTTCCTCATACTTGATTGTGAGGCAGATGCTAATACACCCATTATCTTAGGGAGGCCTTTCCTAGCAACCGGTCGCATTCTCATTGATTGTGAGAAGGGTGAGCTTACAATGCGAGTAGCAAATCAAAGATTGATCGTGAACATCAATAGTTCTATCAAGTACATGGATGATTCTGAAGAATGTCGGAGCATTTTGGAAGCAGATTATGAGCTATCATCAGAAGCTGATCATTTTTGCCACAAAAATTTTGTACAATTGGATGAGTATGAAGAGTTCATTAATGAAGAAGAGGAAGAAGCTAGTGAATCTTCATTGGAAGAACACCAATCTAGTTTGCTGATAGGTAGAAACAATTCGAGCTTTGAACCTCTTGATTACGAGGAATTCAGTCCTCCTAAGCCTTCGTTACTCAGTGCACCGAAGCTGAAACTGAAGATTTTGCCCCAACATTTGAAATATGCTTATCTGGGTGAAGACGAGACCCTGCCTGTTATTATTTCTGCGAATCTAAATTCTAATCAAGAGAGAAGTCTACTTGCTGTTTTGTCACAGCATAAGCGAGCAATACGATAGACCATGGCGGATTTAAAGGGGATTAGTCCTACTATCTGTATGCATAAGATACTTCTGGAAGAATGCCATGGCAAATCCGTAGAGCCACAACGTAGACTCAACCCCATTATGAAACAAGTTGTTATGAAGGAGATTCTCAAATGGCTTGATGCTGGAGTTATTTACCCAATCTCGGACAGTTCATGGGTAAGCCCGGTTCAATGTGTACGCAAGAAAGGAGGCACGACCGTGGTGAGCAATGAGGGCAATGAGCTATTGCCGACGCGCGTAGTGACCGGATGGAGGATTTGTATGGACTATCTCAAGCTCAACAAGGCTACGAAGAAGGACCACTTTCCTCTATCCTTCATCAACCAAATGTTGGATCGCTTGGCGGGCAAAGCTTACTATTGTTTCTTGGATGGATATTCGGTTTTAATCAAATAGCTATAGTACCGGAGGACCAAGAAAAGACTATTTTTACTTGTCCTTATGGCACTTACGCTTTTCGAAGGATGCCCTTTGGATTGTGTAATGCCCCGACAACTTTCTAGTGTTGTATGCAAGCTATCTTCTCAGATATGGTTGAAGACTCTCTTGAAATTTTCATGGACGATTTCTCTGTTTCTGGAGACAGTTTCCAGAAATGTTTTGGCAATTTAGCAAAGGTCCTGAAGCGATATGAAGAAGCTGACCTTGTGCTAAATTGGGAGAAATGTCACTTCATGGTGACAGAAGGTATTGTGTTAGGCCATAAAATCTCACACAAAGGCATTGAGGTAGACAAAGCTAAGATCGAGGTGATCGAGAAGCTATCACCACCAACAAATGTCAAGGGCATAAGAAGTTTCCTTGGACACGCGGGATTCTATCAGAGATTCATCAAGGATTTCTTCAAGATCTCCAAGCCCTTGTGCATGTTGTTGCAGCAGAACCAGCCTTTTGTGTTTGATCAAAAATGTCATGGCGCTTTCACAGAGCTGAAGCAAAGCCTAATCACTGCACCAATTGTTGTTCCCCCAGATTGGACTTTACCGTTTGAGCTGATGTGCGACGCGAGCGACTACGCCATGGGAGCAGTTTTGGGGCAGCGTCGAGGTAAAATTTATCATGTTGTTTATTACGCTAGGTGTACTTTAAATGAAGCACAACTTAACTACACTACCACAGAGAAAGAGCTACTTGCCGTGGTATTTGCATTTGACAAGTTTAGGTCATACTTGATAGGCACTAAGGTCATTGTTCACACTGATCACTCAGCTATTAAGTACTTAATGACTAAAAAGGATGCTAAACCTAAGTTCATTAGATGGATACTGCTGTTGAAAGAATTTGATTTAGAGGTGGTAGATAGGAAGGGAACTGAGAACCAAGTTGTTGATCATCTTTCTAGGCTAGAAGTAAACCTGGAATGTCATGACAAAATCGAAATACATGATGAATTTCCTGATGAGAAAATTCTTTATGACACGGCAATTCAGTGGTACGCTGACCTTGCTAATTTTCTTGTTAGTGGTGTTTTGCCTTTTGACATGACTAGCCAGGGAAGGAAGAAATTTAGACATGACGAGCGGTTCTATTTCTGGGATAAGCCATACCTATTCAAGCGTTGTGCCGATCAAATTATCCGAAGATGTGTGCCGGAAGAGGAGCAAAGAGATATTCTCCATCATTGTCACACAGGCCCGTGTGGAGGTCACTTCAGAGGAATGAGGACTGTTGCAAAAGTCCTCCAATCAGGTCTTTACGGGCCTACTTTATTCAAAGATGCCCAGGCATTTTATCAAGCCTGCGATCGATGTCAAAAGACTGGGAATATCTTCAGACGGCATGAAATGCCACGACAAAGTATTTTGGAGATAGAGTTATTTGACGTATGGGGCATAGACTTTATGAGACCATTCCCATTTTCATATGGATATCTGTACATCCTTTTGGCAGTGGACTATGTGTCCAAGTGGGTAGAAGCCATTGCAACGCCAAGGAACGATTCAAAGATTGTGCTTAAGTTTCTGCATAAGCACATTTTCACAAGATTTGGCGTGCCAAGGGCTATCATCAGTGATGAAGGCACTCACTTTGACAACAAGTTAATTGCCAAGACATTGCAAAGATATGGGGTGCGACACAAAATTGTCACGTCAGATCATCCCCAAACCAATGGGCAAGCCGAGGTTTAAATCGTGAAATCAAGCAAATTTTGGAAAAGTGGTGAATTTGAGAAGGAAAGATTGGTCACCCAAGCTTGATGAAGCATTGTGGGCATACCGAACAGCTTTCAAGACCCCCTAGGAATGTCTCCATTTAAGCTAGTCTATGGCAAATCATGTCACCTTCCGGTCGAGCTAGAGCAAGGCCTATTGGGCAATCAAGAAGCTCAACTTTGATGCCGATTTAGCTGGTGAAAGAAGACTTCTAGAGTTGAATGAGATGGAGGAATTCAGGACCCAAGCTTATGAGAATGTTAAACTCTACAAGGAGCGAACCAAGCGATGGCATGATCAAGCGATTTTGCCACGACATTTTCATGTGGGACAACAAGTGCTCCTATTCAACTAAGGCTGAAGCTTTTCCCTAAGAAACTTAAATCGAGGTGGTCCGGGTCATTTGAAATACTTCATATACATCCCCATGGAGCTGTAGACATCAAGAATCTGGAAAATGGGACAATTTTCAAAGTTAATGGCCAACGTCTAAAGATCTACACTAGAGCCCACGTCATGCGGGATAAACCTACCGCATATCTCATAGATGCATGACATGCTGAAATGTCATGGCATTTTCAGTTTACTCTTGTTCATAAATAAATAATCTTTAAGTTTGTTTTATCTGCTTTAATATGCTTAACCTTTTTAATCCTTTCTTTTATTTAGTTTAGGTTATTATACACCCTTGGAGGCTGACGGCTGAAGGAAAAAGAAGGAGAAAAGTAGGGAACCCTACCTTGAAATTATTGGGTGGCAAAAAGACAAAATAAAGGGGGAGTTTTATTATTTTCCTTGTTTTATTTTGAATTTCAAACCACTCTCTCTCTCCTCTCTTTAATTGCCTGACAACTTTTTTGCCACACCCAATTAACCCCCTTCACACGTTTCTTGCCCACACCCCCACTAAAATAATAAAGGTCTCACCTTTATTATTTTTAACCTCACTCTCCACCTTCTTCTTCATCTTTCCCCTCCATAGCCGAGACCCCTCCCCTCCATTAAAGAAAAGTTCAAGCTTTGTTACTTTTTCTTCTCCTTTTCAACTCAAAGATGGTACGAACCAGACCGTCGGGAGCTGCACAACAACCCCCTGCCATTTTTGTGGACGAGCTGGCGGAAGAAAGATTTAAAACCCTCAAGAACCGAGGAGTTTTCTTTGAACTTGGCTTCATCATCTCCGACGAGCTAGGACCAGAGGTGACGGATGTGGTGGCGTGCCACCATTGGGAGCAGTTTACTGCCTATCCAGGCTCTGTCAATGCCACAATAGTGCGTGAGTTCTATGCCAATATTTTCAACCAAGACTAGAAATCCGTATATGTCCGGGGCAAAAACATTCACTTCATAAACACGGCTATCAACCGCTTCTTTAAAATCCCCCAAGAGTTGGATAGACATGCTAAGAAAGAGGAAGATCCTGATTCTAAGACATATCAAGGTGTGAAGGAGGATGTATGTCTGCCCGAGACCGAGTGGAATGGCCAGTAAACTTCGGGACGAATAGTGAACCGAGAGAGATTGCATCCCAACGCCCGGTTTGGAACCACTTCCTACGATACAAGCTGATGCCCACTTCGCATCACACGATTGTGATTTTACCTCGACTTATGTTACTGCATTCTATTCTCTTTGGTTGCCCGATAGACATAGGGAGAATTATTGTGCAACAGACGCATGCTTGTTGGAAACGACCCAAGAGCCCCCTCATATTTCCAAACCTAATCACTGCACTATGTCAGAAGAAAAATGTTCTAGAGTATGATTTTGATGAAATAGTGGAAGGAATGAAAGGATTGTCTACTGAGAAAGTGACTGCACTTATGGGCAACATAGAAGAGCGGCCAGAGGCATCTCATGCTGCCTCAGCTAAAGGAAAATGCCCGATGGAAAGAGATGATACGCTGGAGCTATCCAAAAATGCCATGGAAAAAGTTGATGACTTGTCCAAGGACTTAAAGGAATTTTTCCTCTACACAAAGAAGAGAGACGAGATCATCAAAGCCTACTTGGCAGAGTTGCTTCCTACACTAGATGAATAGTTCCCCGCGTTCCCAGAGTCCATATTGCTCGTTGCATCAGGAAATGCCTCGACATTTACAACTGCCTCAACTCCAACTAGACCAGCTGCACCTGATCTAAATCAGGTACCATCACCAACTGAACCATCTAAGGAGGCTAGACCCATGGAACCGAAACATGAGGAGCAAGCTCAAGAAGCCCAGAGTCACCTGCACGAGAAAAAACTCCTGAAAATGTCACGGCATTTTTATGCACGAGAACAAACTTGAGGACAAACAATAGCTTAAGTTTGGGGGTGTGATAACTCCGCAAAAAGGCTATATTTTTAGGCCTTTTTACTCAAGTTATTGAGTGTCTTTAGGCTCATATAGGTTCATTTAGTTGCATTTAGGTTCATGACATTGCATGTAGTCTTCTAGATATGCCTTGGCATTTTTATGTGGTAATAGGTGCTATTTAATGGGAAAGCTAGTTCTTTTTAGTTGTGTCGTGCAGGTAAAGCAAAAATGGAAGTTGAGGTAATTTGTCATGGCATTCGCAGAAGGATAGTGATGGGAAAATGCCATGGCAAAGCTAGAGGACTCCTATGCTGAGCTAGACGACAAAGAGATATTTTGATAAGAGTGCCAGCTGGTGCCATTACAGCCGGTCGGGACCACTATAGCCTGGACGCAGCCACCTGGGTAGGGGACCACAACCAATATTGCTTGATTGCGAGCCACCTTAGTAGGGGACCACTGTCACCACTGCCAGCCCTGCAGAAATGCCATCACGTGAAGGGGGCAAAAATGAATTTTTGCCTATCTTTTAAGGTTTTTCACCCTTATTATAGACATGGTGACCTAAGGAAAAAGGAGAGGCCTTTTGAGGAGCACGAATACAGTAAAAGAGAGACCTTTGGGCGGTTTTGCGGCAGTGGAAAACTCCCACCTTTCTCCTCCAACCTCCGGCCAAGGGGACCTCCATTGATAGAGCTCGAAGGGAGTGGTGTGCTAGGCACCCGAAAGGGGCTAGCACACCAAGGCGTCTCATGGTGGTTGAAGAGTCGGCGGCTGTACACACCGAGGGTGTCTTCTAGGCCTCCTTCCTTGCTTTATTTCTTTTATATTTTCATGAGGATGATTGTTGGATGTTTAAGAATTATGTGGATGATATTTCTTAACATTTAGTTCCACCAGCTAAACTTTGTTTAGGTGGTTGCTTTTGTGGATAATTATCTTCTATTTCTATTTAATATATTGCCTTCTATGTGTTTGTATATTTGCTTTGCTTATTGTTGATAATTATTTAGGCATTGTAAGAGGCACGAAAGTGTCCCGTGTTTAGGTACATGCTAGAGCACTCGAAAGAGGCGTAGCTATAGATCCTTAGATCATCCGAAAGGAGCTAAGGGAGGATCTACGTGAGTAATGGGTTCTAGACTGCAAATAGAGGCTAGTTGGATCCTAGAGAACTCGAAAGAGGCGTAGGTGAAGGCTTCAACGACTAAAAGGAGTGTGCTTTGTCGATAGGCTAGTGCTACTCTAGTGACATGAGATGCCATGGCATTTTAGTCTATCAGGTTCCTATGACTCGAAAGAGCGGGAAGACTTTAGAAACCTCTGTCGAGTAGGTATACACCGTAGCAACTATATGTTAGGTAGGGGTAAGGGGTAGGAACCCATAGAAGTCACCACCTGTCATTCCCGAGAGAGTTCAACAATAGAGGGTTAGTACAATATATTGCTTAACGTGTTCTTGCATCCTGTTTTTGTCTCCGCATTTACAAACTGCTTTCTTTATTTTACTTATTATCTTGCAATCACACTGCTCTACACTCACACACCATTCCATACATCTACCCTGCCTTCATCATCCATACCATTTTGTCGTGGCATATTTTAGTTGCTTGCACTCTAGAATTGCCATAGCATTTCCACATAACACTTCACCGTACATATCCATTTTCTCTTGTTTATATCTTTTTCTTTGTTTTCCTTTTTAGTTAGTGACACCTTTTTGCCTTGACAAATTTGACTGCGCACTTTACCGAAGATCCTCGTGGGAACTGTCGCGTGTCAAAATGCGCGTTTAGTGCAAGTGGACACATTGCCTATAGTTTTGCTTCCTGTCTGTTTGCTGCTGCGTCGGCATCAGGTCCTGCCGCGGCACTGGTTCTCCTGCACAGATATGAAAACGTAGTAAAACGTGCCTTTTTCTGTATATATTATCTATATGAGTATAACTTCTAAATATATCACATTAAGCACATGCATTGGTCCGAGTGGGTGTATATTTGGTGATTAATGCCCATAAAAGGAGTAAAAAGTGATAGTGTGTTGAGCACTTATCACACCCCCAAACTCGAACTATTGCTTGTCCTCAAGCAATGCAAACCATCAATTTTCCAAACTAAACTCTCTCTTGGTCTTACATGTCCATCCATTCTACCCACCATAACTAGGCCTATTCTTAAGCCTTAACCATTCGGTTACTCAAGGGTTTACCTAGAAACAAACTATAGGAATTGTGAGTGTGTGCGTTTTGTGGGCAATTTGGTTAAAGGCTTTCTTAGATAAACTCTAAGTTCAAGACAAATAGACATTGGTTAAGTGTTCTCTTCTTTTTCAAACCCCAAAACTTGAGTCGGTTTTGGGCACCTCAAAGACTTGTGTTTTTCTTTTCACTAAATCCCTTCTTTCTTTTTAATATTCCTTAACACATACTAGAGCCAATTTTGGGCACCTCTAGCATGAAGAAGAGACTTTCTAGAGCCGGTGGTAGGCACCTCTAGTTACTTTCCAAAAATCTAAGTCTTTATCACCTAATTTCATTAAAAGAATTCCTATAATCCAACAAGTCCCAAAAGTGTTTAAAGTTCTTCCTATAGTAAGCTTCTAAGTTTTCATCCTTAAGCATCCTAAGGTTAAGTCCTCTTAACAGAACCTAATCATGGTAAGGAGAAAGATTTCTATAGCCTTAAAGAGTAAACTAAGGCAATACTGATGATGAGCAGTGCAAGAGTGTAGGCAGCGAATTCAAGTAAGGCGGGGAGCATAAAAATTTTAAAAAAATCACTGGAATACTTCCTTTTTGGCAAGGCCGCAGCAGTAGATTGTTGCCTTGGCAGTGAATCTGCACCCCCAAACTCAAACCAAGCATTGTCCTCAATGCTTTATATTTGAAGAAGTAAACGGCAAAACAGAATATGAATTATAAGCAGGAAGTAAAAACAGTAAAAGCAATTAATATTGAATTAAGGACAAAGAAATTTAAAGCGACTCCGAAGAGCTGCTTGTAACAATTTTCCTCCGTGGCCTTGATGCCAAATGCTTTGTCCGTGGTGAAGGTGATGGTTGTGTCTTTGCTTGCCGGGGCGGTTGGACTCGAGTAGGTGGTGTCCTTTGCATCGGGGCTTGTACCTCCTCTCCTTCTTCGACATCCACCATCTCTTCGGTTATCATCACGTTCGTTCCTCCTCCCATCGCAGTTGCTCCTCCGGTGTGGTATGTGCTTGGGCCGGCGGCAGTGGAGCTTTGGTGCACATAGGCATCTATCTCGGCGGATAGACTGCCCATGATAATTGGCGATCGGGGTGGAGTACTGAAAACGACCCTTCGCTTGGATGGCCTTTTGCTGGCAAAAGAGGCCGCGGCAGAATCTGTCGCCCTAGATGGGCCGACAGCCTAGTATTGGGGCTAAGGGTCCGCATGGAAGAACGACCTTGGTCTTCCCGGGGCTGGTGTAGTCTCGGTGTAAGGTGCGGCGGTGACGAACATGTTGCTTGGGAACTCCGGGAATTGTACTCCTTGGTCCGGGAAGGCGTGCAGCATCATCTGGGCTAGAGTGCCATTGAAGTCCCTTTGGTACTCCATGTACCGTTGTTTTCGAAGATCCATTGCTGCCATTCGTTGCAAGATTTCTTGGTACGGGTCTGCTGCGGCAGAGGTGTGGGCAGTACCAGGCATGTCTGTCGTGTACTGGGCCCCGGCAGCAGTGTCGGCAGTGAACTGCTGCGACGTTGCCTGGACAGGCTTTGCTTGCGTGATTTGCATGACTTTATGGCAGAAGTCCCTGGTCCATCCTCGTCGTGGGGACGTGTATTCGTCCGTTTCTTTAATGGGTACACCTGTAGAAACACATAAACCCGTAATCAAGCAAGGGAAATACAATGGTCCTCTATCTTTCTTACCGCACTCGTGAATTTCCCGTAGGATGATTTCTCCAACGTTGATGGTCCTCTTGTTGATGATGGATTGGATAAGCACCAATCTCTTGCGATCCACCGTGCTATTGTGTGATGTTGGGATGAGGCGTCGTTTGACGAAGGTATTCCACATCTTGGCCTCCGGCTTTAGGCTTTGTCTTGTTACGTATCCTCGATGGGTACCGGTTTCCCATGGGGTATTCCCGTAACAAAGATCGTCTTTGATGAGTTCATAGTCCTCGACAGTGATGTCTTCCAAGAATTCGGCGTGGATATCACTGTCTGGGGTGAGGCCGTAGAAATTATTGATCGTCTCGGCATCGAGCTGGACTGGCCTGCCGCGGCAGTGAACAAATAGAGAGTCTTTGTTGGGCCCATGAGCGTAGAACTCCTGCACGATCGTGGCGTTCGCCTGGGCAGGTTGCAGACAGAAAATTTCCCAATTATGGTACTTAATTCTGTCATAGAGGTAGTGTTCAATGTCGTAGTTCTCTTCGTCCGCATGCTGGAACCCTTGCTCTTCCCAAAGTTGCCTAGCGATGAAAGATCGGTTGAATCGATCTTCAACGTTGGATGGGGCGAATCTTTTGTATGTTGCCATCAAGATAGAGAGATGTGAGTTCTTGGAGGTTTTTCTAGAAGAGAATCTGGAGATTTTACAAGAATTAGAAGGCAGAGAGTAATTGAGAGAGAGATTGTTATGAATACTAAAGAAAATAAGAAAGTAAGAGTGAATAGTTCAAGAGGAAGGAGTTTCTTATATAGGCCTCAGCCTTGTGACCGTTGAGACCACTATTCGTTTGTAACCGTTTTCTTTTTCTGCCGCGGCAGGAATCTCGGCAGACTAGCCGTTACACTGTTCTGCCCGTTGGGACTACTGCGGCCCTGACACTGTTTTATTGCCTCGGCAGAGTTCCTGCTGTGAATTATTTTTCCCTTATTTATTCCTAAATAAAACACACAAAAGAAAAATACTGAAAGCGAAAATAATTAGAGAAAATAAAATAAAAAAAACTAACTAATCCTACTATATTAATAAAGAAAAGGGAGGGGATCATGTTACTGGTGGAGAGCATGTAAATGCATCTCCCAAAATTATTCTCTCCCTTAGGCCCAAATTGTGAATCGGTTGTGGGTCACTCCTTTTTGCTGTCTGTCCATCCACCTTGGGCTTAATCTTCTTGCCGAATATTCTACCGAGCAGACTGCCCAGGCAGGATATCTTATTATCTACGGTGTGGATGGCCTTGCATTCCTCTGGATCATCATACTTCTTTAAGTTGTGGAATGCGTTGAGTTTGACTTGTTGGTCATTGACCCGCATAGTCAACTCTCCTTTTTCCACGTTAATTAATGTGCGTCCAGTTGCTAGAAAGGGTCTCCTAAGGATGATCGATGCATTGTCATCTGCTTCACAATCAAGGACAAGGAAGTCGGCGGGAAAAATAAACTTGTCAACTCTTACCAGTATGTCCTCAATTTTGCCTTCAGGTTGCACATAGGATCTATCCGCTAGTTGGAGCATCACTGTTGTAGGTTTCGGCCTTCCAATTCCAAGCTTTTGGAAGACTGATTTAGGCATGAGGTTTATGCGTGCTCCAAGGTCGCATAGGACCTTACCTTCATAGCCCTTTCCTATCGCACAAGGTATAGTAAAGCAACCAGGATCTTTTAATTTTGGTGGCATACGGTTATGCAGCATTGCCATGCATCCCTCGGTAGCAGCCACTGTCTCAAACTCACCTATTCGTTTTCTCTTTGATACCATGTCCTTTAGGAACTTGGCATAGTTCGGCATTTGTTCAATAACTTCAACGAACGGTATGTTGATGTGGACTTGCTTCAAGATGTCGAGGAATTTCTTGAATTGCTGATCCTATTGTTGCTTTTTCAACCTTTGCGGGAAAGGTGGTGGTGGTCTCATCTCTTCCAGGGTTTCTTAAGTTTGAAATTTTATACCTGGCACCACTGGAGTTGTTGCTGCCTCGGCAGGCTGCTCAGGAGCTGCAGTGCTTTCTGTTGGGGCAGTGTTGTCAGCTTCAGTTGGCTCGGCCTCTTCTTTTGCTTGATCCGCTGATTGAATTTGGCTCTCTGGGATCTTCTCCTTCAGTTGTAGACCACTCCTAGTAGTGATTGCCTTACACTGTTCATGGCTCATTATCTTAGCAACTTCAGTATTGTTAGGTAGGCTTCCTTGTGGTCTAGTGTTTATGCATTAAGTAAACTGCCCAACTTGAGTTTCCAACGTTTTTATGGTCGCTTCTTGATTTTGCAACCTCATCTCACTTCTATTCATGAAGGCATCTGTCCTCTTGATGAAATTACTATTTTCTGCCATGTATGACTCAATTTTCATCATGAAGGCCTTTAGTGTGTTTTCCAATGAACTTACTGGTTGGTGCTGCATCTGCTGCGGCGGCATCAGTTGCTGAAATCCCGAAGGTTGGGTGATTGGGTTTAAGGCATTGTTTGGGTTGCTCCATGATAGGTTTGGATGCCTCTTCCATGAGGGGTTGTATGTGTTGGACATCACATTGTTACGGTTGTAGTTCCTAACATACATACCAGTTTCTTGATTCATGCAGTTAGAGGAACTGTGGTTACCTCCACATAAGTCACAGTATGAATCAATTACCTTGACCTCACGGGTATTTTGTTGTAACTGTAGGTTTTGCACCATCTTGGTAAGAGAGGCCAATTGTGCTGCCACTAAACTTGATGAATCTAATTCATTTACCGTGGCTTGGCGTCTTACTCCTCCTTACCTAGATGTAGGAAACTGAAAGTCATTCTTTGCGAGTTTATTCAGTATTTCAATAGCTTCCTCAGGTGCTTTATCCAGGAGTGTTCCGTTTGCCGAGGCATCTAACATCATCCTTGTCGGGGCATTCGTGGCATTGTAAAACATTGTCACTTGTGTCCATAGGGGAAATCCATGCAAAGGACACTTGTGCAATAGCTCTCTGTAGCGTTCTCATGCCTCGTACATTGGTTCGTCTTCTTCCTGTCGAAAAGAAGTAATTTCATTACGGATTCTATCATATAAATTACTAGGATTAAAACGAGTAATGAAATCACGACAAAGTTCACTCCAGGAACCAATAGATCCTGCTGGAATGCTATTTAAGCAAGCTTTCGCCCTATCCCTCAGTGAATAGGGGAATAGCTTTAATCGCAAGACATCTTCATGGACTCCTTGAATTTTGAAAGAGTTGCAGATTTCCATGAAGGACTTGAGGTGCTGCCTCGCGTCTTCAGTTGCAGACCCACCAAATTGTCCAATTGTATTTAACATATTGAACATAACGGGTTTGAGTTCAAAATGGGCTGCTTCAATCTCTGGTGTAACGACTCCTGGGTTTAATCCGTTTAAGTCCTCTTCCAGGAAGTCCCTGACAGTGAGCTGCTGCGGCCCAGGTGGCGGCGAAAGTACTCCATTACCGGCAGGTAAGTTTTGTCCTGCCGAATGTTCTGCCATGGCTCCTTGGATCTGTCTCCTCAACCTTTTCCTTGTTCTTTCGATCTCTGGATCTAACTCGTACAAGGGGTTAGTTGGATTGGCCCTGGTCATACACCACGAGAAACAAAAGTAAAATAAAAATAAAAATAAAAATAAACAAGAAAATAAAGAAAACAAAATTTAGTTGCCAGTCCCCGGTAACGGCGCCAAAAACTTGTCGCGTGTCAAAAGTGTGCGTTTAGTGCAAGTGGACACATCGCAAGTAATAAGTGATAAGTATTTTATCGAGTTATCGTCTCCTCAGGGACCAGTATACTTAATATGCTTTCTTCACCTTCTTGTTCTGTAGAAAGATAAAAACACAAGTGAGTTGATTTGATTTATTTAAACTAAAATAACTAAATAAAAATAAAGGATTGAAATAGTAGAGAGAGATGGGCTAGGATCCAGTTTCGTCGTATTGTGGAATAGATTGACTTGTCTCTGTCTAATGCAATCGTATATCACTGCCTCGGCAGCACTACAGTTTAATGCCTTGGCAGCGACAATATTGTCTACCGCGGCAATCCCTTGCTCGTGGGCAGACTTTACCAAAGTTCGGCAAAGTGTCCTTGGATGACTCCGCTTATCCTAAGTCAGAGTGTTGTTGATGACTAGTCCTTGATGATACCTCCCGACGTGAACCAATTATACTCACCAACCAATCTCACACTTCTTTTAGCCGCTGAAACTCTTAACCTATCCCTAGGCCGAGTTAGTATTTCGCGATTGAAACACCGTAATTACCCCTTTCGTGAATCTAACTCTCCCGAGCTTAGATAAATGGATGATTCACAATATCCTCTCCCGAGCTCAATTGTGAAAACAAGGAATAACAAAGGATAAGCAAACCTTGATAACTTTATTGCATTGAATCAAAGACAAAGTACAATCTCCTCTCACAAATACTCGACAACCTTCACCTAATCCCTAAGAAGGTTTAGAACATAATGGAGAGGAAAGAAACAAGAGTAGAAGTCGGCTCTCTCCCTAGGTATATTCGTCTTTTGTACATTGGGTGGCTAGGTCCTTATATAGGCTAGACCTAGGGCAAACCTTTCCTAAGTAGAATACAACTTGGAGTAGGGAACAAGTCAAGTACATAATTAAATATATTTCCAAGTTTATATTCGGCTAAGGGGCTTTCCCGCGTGGTCTTCCTTTGGGCTTTTCCTTGTGCTAGCCAGCTCCGATCCATGGGCTTCAAGTCCAGACACGTTCCTTGGATTTTTGTCTTTCCATCGCCTATAGTCTTGCTTCCTGTCTGTCTGTCTGTCTGCTGCCTCGGCATCAGGTCCTACCTCGGCCTTGTCCCTGCCGCGGCACTGGTTCTCCTGCACAGATATGAAAACGCAGTAAAACGTGCCTTTTTCTGTATATATTATCTATATGAGTATAACTTCTAAATATATCACATTAAGCACATGCATTGGTCCGAGTGGGTGTATATTTGGTGATTAATGCCCATAAAAGGAGTAAAAAGTGATAGTGTGTTGAGCACTTATCAGGAACGATACTCACTTACCCTATTATTGCTTGTATGACTGTGTATACTTGCACATATATGTGTGTTCACATACATCATTAATAGCACTACACAGAACACACTAGGGTTCACTATAGAGCTCATTTAGACATGCACGCTCTGAACCCTACAAAACGATCGGAACAGATATTAAATAATATTGTTTGGGTAAAAAAAAAGTTAATTATGGGCTTTTGAACCTATTTAAACAGCTTAAACTAAAATTTTGAGCTTTTTACTCAGTTAAAATTCGGACGGGAGAAATAAAATGTTCAGTGTTTTGTATGTGAGAGGATTTGAACCCAATTAAGTTTTAGAGCATTTTACTCGTTTAAATTTCTAACGGGTTGTTTCTTCCTCTCCCTTTCTCTCCCCCCACCCTCTCCCTTTTCCTCCATGTTATACGCTGCATTCACTCTCCCTCTCAACCGATCGCCCGTTGCTGCCCACGTCTTGATCGGCCGATCAGCACCAATACCACTTTTTGGAGAGGAAGAAGCAACACCGTCAACATCCAATACTTTAAGGTATAACAAATCCACTACATGTAGGGTTCTTGCTATTTCTTTTTTTCAATTGTCGTATATGTTGCTTTCCTGGAGTTTTCCCTCTTCGGATCATCTCCTCTTTCTCGTCCAAACAAGGGTCTCACTTGTGGATTATTTTTTACAGAACTTTGTGTTTCCTAAGAGTTCTTTCACTCCGTTAGTTTGCTCTTTTCTTTACTGCTCACGTTGCTGGGTTTTTGCTTTTTCTTTATTTCATGTGTTGTATAAGTTGTTCTTCTAGAGGCTTCACTCTCCAGATCATCTCCTCATGCTTTCGGATTCTTTTTTACAGCACTTTGTGTTTCCCAATAGATCTGTCGCTCCGTTTGTTTGTTTATTCCTTTCCTGCTCACGTTGCAGAGTCTCCTTTCTGGGAAGATGCCAGTATTGTGGCTTCCTCACCAGTACGATCTTGGTTGTTTATCTTTCATCGATTGACTTGGTAGAGACAACCAATAAGTTAAGACGGTTCTTTGAACGTTTTGCTTGGATAACCTTCCTTGCGTCACCAACTACTGTTCCATTCGCACCACCCTTAAGAAGGGATCCCTCCAACATCGTTTATGATGTATCAATATCAATATCGGTCTTTTTTCGTTCTAGGATGTGGTCCGGCATCTACTCTTTCTCGGCCCCAAGCACTCTTTGTTTGCGATTGCTCCTCCCCCCAGCAAGATACTTGGTTCTTGTTATGGTCCCAATAACTTACAAGCAGAAGACGTGTATCAGTTACTCCTTGTTAGATAAGGAATCCTACTCCTTCTTAAACAGTCCTAACCTTTTCTTCCCTCCAATTTATTTACTAGCCTTTTTTGATCATAATCTGTACCGATCGTTACTCCCTACTACTCCCGATTCCAATCTGAACCGTAGGCCTGGATCATCAATCTACATGCCATCCAAACCGATTCCCCATTCCTTCTGTTTTCAGTTTGCTTGTTCCACACGTCCACCTCTTAAATCGCTTGCATTCAATATTTTTAAGGATCGACATGATCTGAAGCGTCTAGCTTGTTCTGGATTCTCTCCTGATGGCAGGCTCAATAATGATTTGCATTATGGGGATCAACGAGGTTTGTCATTACACATTATCAAGTTTTCTGTAGTTTTTGTTTCTATCCAATTTGGGCAATATGGTTTATTTTTTGATTTTCCGTTCATTGAGTTATATTATTTGTAGCGCTTTCATTTGTCTGGTGTTCCTTGCATCTGGGTTTTGTATGTTCCTTATCAACAGACTAAGTTTTACGTCGAGTTGTATTATGTTACCACTGTATCGTGTCATCGGTAGGAGCGCCTTATGGAATCCTAACTCCAAGATTTGGAGGATGATCTCACCAATGACTAAGACTTCCAGGAGGTAGCTGATTGGCTTGACACTGCACCAACCCCCAAGCGAATTGTACAACCTACTTCAAGTAGAGGTACTAAGATAACTCCACCTTCAGATGAGAATACCAGGCTTAAACGGCCTCGAGCGACTAGCAAATTACCTATTGAGAAAGCTGGGATGAGCAGCGCAAAAAATTCTCCGGCGGAGATTGACTCAGATCAACCTCGCCGATCCAAATGATAAACTTCTGTTGGAACTGTCCGGGTACTGGCACCACCCAGACAGCTCAAGCTTTGCAATGTGCTATCCATAAGCATGAAGCCTGGGCTTTTACTATCACCTTTCCTGGTGTAATGTCTGGCTTGATTCAAGGTTTTCGGCTTACAGACACCAAAAATTGGTTTCGTACTTTGACCAGTACCATCACTAAAATAGTTGGGATGAGCAGCGTTAAAAACTCTTCGGCGGTGGTTAACGTGGTTCAACCCCGCCGAGCAAAATAAAACTATTATGTTGGAACTGTCAGGGTCTTGGCAACACCCAGGCAGTTCTTGCTCTTCAACATGCTACCTCCAAGCATGATGTCGACTACTTGTTCCTTTGTGAAACTAGATTAAACAAACACTATATGGACCGTATTAGGATTAAATTAGGAATGCAAGGTTGCATAGCTATTGACTCTAGCCCTTCTTGTACAGGGCTAGCTCTCCTTTGGAACACTAAAACTACCATTAATTTGCTTTCTTACTCGGATCGACATATTGATGTTACTATATCCATTGGGCCGTCACAGTTCCATTTTTCAGGATTACATGGGTTTGCTAAGACTGTGAACAAATATAAAACTTGGCAATTGATAGATTCTTTACAATCTTCCTCTTCCCTTCCTTGGCTTTTAGGAGGGGATTTTAATGAAATTCTCTATGATAATAAAAAACGAGGCGGTATCCGTCGTGCGAGATCACAAATTAATAATTTTAGAGATTGTCTTTCAAGGAATGGCCTCTTTGATTGCAAGCCATCATCCAGATGGTTCACTTGGACTAGATCTGGGCGTCATGCAGAATTGATTATGGAACGAATTGATCGTTTTCTTGGCAATTGATAAGTGCTCAAAAGATCATTATTTTATACACCTTTCATGGGCAATAAGCACTTATCTCAAACTTACTTGGACTGATGCATGCACTTAATATGCAATATTCAGATATTCAGCTATTATAACTCATAAAGCTAATATTTACAGAAAAAGGCAGAATTTACGATATCTTCTGTACATGCAGGAACAAGTACTGTCGAGGCAGGGTTGAGGCCGAGGTAGAAGCTGGGCCGCGGCAGCAACTGAAGCTCCAGCATCAATACTATAGGCGATTGGAAGATAAAAATACGCTGGACGCTTCTGGACATGCAGCACATGGATCAAAGCTGGCTAGCACGAGGAAAACCCAAGTCAAAGGCCACGGGGGAAAAGCCTCCTAGTTGAAATAAACTTGGAAATATTTGATTTATGGGAATAATTGTAATCCTACTCCAAGTAGTATTCCTACTTAGGAAAGGTTTTCCCTAGACCTAGACTATATATACCATAGTTGTCCAATGTATTAAGAGTGCCGATTTAGAGAGAGTTCAACCCTAAGAATTATTGTGTTCTTTCTTCAATCATGTTCTAAGCTTTCTTAGGGTTAGGTGAAGGTTGTCGAGTACTTGTGAGAGGAGATTGTACTTTGTTTCTCGTTTCAATGCAATAAAACATTAAGATTTGCTTACTCTTTGCCATTCTTTGTTCTTGCATCCAAGCCCGGGAGGGAAGTTTGTGAGTAATCTATTTATCTAGACTTGGGAGAGTTAGATTCACGAAAGGAGTAAGTACGGTATTTGAAAAATATTAACTCGGCCTAGGGATAGGTTGGAGTTTCAGCGGCTAAAAGAAGTGTGAGATTGGTTGATAGTTATAATTGATTCACGCCGGGAGGTATCATCAAGGACTGATTATCAATAGTGTTTCGACTTAGGGATAAGCGGAGCCATCCAAGGACACTTTGCTGAATCTTAGTGAGGTCTACCCAAGAACAAGGGATTGCCGCGGCAGACACGCATTGTCGCTGTCGAGGCAGTAATCTGCAGTACTGCAGAGGCAGAGGCATGCGATAGCATTGGACAGAAACAAGTCGTTCGATTCCACAGTACAACGCAATTGGATCCTGCCCACTCTCCTCATTTGTTCTCACTATCTTTATTTAGTTTTTATTTAATTAGTTTACTCAAACATTCTTCCTACTTGTGTTTTTACTTTACTTTTATAGGACAAGAATATTAAAGAAGACATATTAAGAACACCAATCCCTGTGGAGACGATACACGATAAATACTTATCACTTTATTATTTGCGATGTGTACACTGCACAATTTTCGCTATTTCTACACGCAACAAGTTTTTGGCGTCGTTACCGGGGATTGGCAACTAAATTTTGTTTTCTTTATTTTCTTGCTTTAGTTATTTTATTTTTTTTATTTATTTTACTTTGGTTTCTTTTTGGTGTATGACCAGGGCCAACCCATCCAATCTGTTGTACGAGATTGACCCTGAAATTGAACGTACACGGAATCGGTTGAGAAGACAAATCTAACAAGCTATGGCAGGAAATCAAGTAGATCAAAACATACCTGCTGGCCACGAAGGATTTAAGCAGCCACCCATGCCGCAGCAACCACTGTCGCAGCCTCTACTGCCACGGCAACTCACTGTTAGAGATTTCCTGGTGGAAGATCTGAATGGATTAAACCCTGGAGTCGTTGCACAAGAAATAGAAGCAACCCACTTTGAACTCAAACCTGTCATGTTCAATATGCTGAATACTATTGGACAATTTAGTGGGTCTGCAACTGAAGATGCCAAGCAACATCTCATATCTTTCGTGGAAGTTTGTAACTCATTTAAAATTCAAGGAGTCCATGAAGATATTTCGAGATTAAAATTGTTTCCCTATTCACTGAGGGATAGGGCCAAGACCTGGTTAAATAGCATTCCAATAGGATCAATAGGATCTTGGAGTGAACTCTGTCGAGATTTCATTACGCGCTTCAACCCTACTAACTTATATGATCGTATCCGTAATGAAATTACTTCTTTTCGACAGGCAGATGATGAACCAATGTACGAGGCATGAGAGCGCTATAGAGAGTTATTGCACAGATGCCCATTACATGGATTTCCCTTGTGGACACAAGTGACAATGTTCTAGAATGCCACTAATGCCCCCACAAGGATGATGCTAGATGCCTCTGCCAATGGGACACTCCTCGACAAAGCTCTTGAGAAAGCTATAGAGATTATGAACAAGCTCGCAAATAATGATTTTCAGTTCCCTACATCAAGGCGAGGACGAATGAGACGCCAAGCCACAGTGAATGAACTCGAAACATCCAATTCAGTGGCAGCACAATTGGCATCTCTAACCAAGATGGTTCAGAACATGCAATTACAACAAAATACTCATGAGGTTAAAATGATCAATTCTTCTGAGTATGTGCAAGATGAGGAAACTGGTTTTTATGTGGGAAGCTACAACCGGATTAATAATATGATGTCTAACACATATAATCCGGCATGGAAAAGGCACCCAACTTTTTCATGGAGTAATCCTAATAATGCCTTGAATCCCACTAATCAGACCTCAAATTATCAGCAGCCGATGCCGCAGCAGAATATACAGCAGATGCCGCAGCAGCAGTCCGAAAGTTCGTTGGAGAACACTCTCAAGGCCTTTATGATGAAAACAAAATCATACATGGCAGAGAACAGTAATTTCATCAAAAGGACGGATGCTTTCATGAACAGGACTGAGACGAGGCTGCAAAATCAAGAAGCGGCTATTAAAACTCTAGAAACTCAAGTTGGTCAGTTCGCTCAAAGACAAAACACTAGACCACAAGGAGGATTACCTAGCAATACTGAAGTTGCTAAGGGAATGAGCCATGAGCAATGTAAAGTGATCACAACCAGAAGTGGCCTACATTTAAAAGAAAAACTAAGCAGTTCAACAAACAAGGTTCCACAGGCAATACAAGAGGAATCAAATAGGGAGGACCAGGATGCTGAACCAGAAAGTCAGGCCTCAGAAATCCCAGCAGAAAAGTCTGCCGAGGCAGACAAACCGGCAACACCTCAACCAGTTGCCGAGACAGTAAAAGACCCAGTGGTGCCAAGTATTAAATTCAAAACTCATGAAACCATGGAGGAGATGAGACCACCACCACCTTTCCCACAAAGGTTGAAAAAGCAAAAACAGGATCACCAGTTTAAAATTTTTTTAGACATCTTAAAACAAGTCCACATCAACTTGCCATTCGTGTAGGCAATTGAACAGATGCCCAACTACGCTAAGTTCTTGAAAGACATGATATCTAAAAGAAAAAGGCTTGGTGAGTTTGAAACAGTTGCAGCAACTGAGGGATGTATGACAATGCTGCACAATCGCATGCCTCCAAAATTAAAAGATCCTGGATGCTTTACCATACCTTGTGCGATAGGTAACCATTATGAAGGAAATGCCCTATGTGATTTGGGAGCAAGCATCAACTTAATGCCGAAATCAATCTTCCAAAAGCTTGGAATAGGAAGAGCAAAACCCATAACTGTGTTACTTCAACTAGCGGATAGATCATTTGTGCACCCTAAAGGAAAAATTGATGATATATTGGTAAGAGTAGACAAATTTATTTTTCCCGTTGACTTCCTTATCCTTGATTGTGAAGCGGATGATAATGCGCCAATCATATTGGGGAGGCCTTTCTTAGCAACTGGACGCACCTTAATTGATGTGGAAAATGGAGAGTTGACAATGAGGGTTAATGACCAACAAGTCAAACTCAATGCATTCCATAATTTAAAAAAATATGATGATCCAGAAGAGTGCAAAGCCATCCATACAACAGACACCAAAATATCTTGCCTTGGCAGCGTGCTCGGCAGACTATTTGGCAAAAAGATCAAGCTCAAAGTGGAAGCAACACATAAGGATGGACATAAAGAAAAAGGGAGCGGCCAACATCTAAATTACAATTCTGGCCAACAAGAGATAAAAACCTTAGGAGATGCATTTGCATGCACTCCCCCAATGACTTAATCTCTTCCCTTTTCTTTTTATACTATTATATTAGGAATAGTTTAGTTTATATTTACTTTCCATATTTATTTTATGTTGTCTTTATTTTTCTGGGTTTTTTTCAATTATTTTTAGGTTAATAAAGCAAGAATAAAGGAGAAATAGTTCACAGTAGAAATTTTTCCGAGGCAGAAAACAGTGTCAGAGCCGCAGTAGTCCCAACGGGAAAAACAGTGTAATGGCAGTAAAAGCAATCGGCAGTAAAGGCTAACGGTTACAAAACGGATAGTGGTTTCAAACGGATACAGGGCCGAGGCCTATATAAGCACCTTCCTTCTCTTGAACTATTCACTCTTGCATTCTTGTTTTCTTTTGAATTTTTTTTAATCTTGCTCTCATCATACTCTCTACATAGCCTTCTTGAAATTTTCAGAATCTTTCCAAGAAACTCTTCAAAATCCTCAAAACTCATCCATGGCATCATAGACTCGCTTTGCCCCTGCCGCTGTTGAAGACCGATTCAACAGATCTTTCGTTGCTCGGCAGTTATGGGAGGAACAAGGGTTCCAGCACTCGGATGAAGAGAAATGCGGCATCGAACACTTCTTGTTCGATAAAATTAAATATCAAGATTGAGAGATTCTTTGCCTACAACCTGCCCAGGCAAATGCCACCATAGTGCGGGAATTTTATGCATATGGGCCGAGCAAGGACTCTCTCTACGTCCACTGTCGGGGCAGGCCGATCAAGCTTGATGCCGAGGCAATCAACCAATACTATGGCCTCACACCTAATCGCGATATCCACGCTGAATTTTTTGAAGAAGTTACAAATGAAGACTACGAGTTGATTAAAGACGACCTTTTCTGCGCGAATACTCCATGGGAAACCGGTGCCCATAGAGGATCTGTAGCAAGGCAGAGCCTAAAGCCCGAGGCCAAGCTTTGGAACACTTTTGTTAAGAGACGCCTCATCCCCACCTCCCACAACAGCACAGTAGACCGTAGGAGATTGGTGCTCATCCAATCAATCATCACCAAAAGGAGCATCAACGTGGGCGAGATCATATTACGAGAAATCTACGAGTGCGTTAAGAAGGAAAGAGGACCGTTATATTTCCCTTGTTTAATCTCTGGTTTGTGCATTGTTGTAGGTGTACCATTGGAAGATACGGATGAATACACCAAATATGCAAGGATGGACGAGAGACTTCTGCCATAAAATAATGCAGATCACACAGGCAGAACCATTCCAGGCAACTCCTCAGTAGTTCACTGTCAACTTCACTGTTGGAGCCCAGTACACAGTAGATATGCCTGGCACTGTCCACACCACTACCGCAACAGACCCATACCAGGAGATTCTACACAGGATGGCCACCATGGACCTTCGTCAACAGAGATACATGGAATATCAACGTGATTTCAACAGCACACTTGCACAGATGATGATGCAAAATTTTCCAAGTCAAGGTATGCACTTTCCAGAATTCCCAGCAAACATATTCGTCACAGCAGCACCCTACACAGAGACCACCCCATCCCCAGGACCGAGGCCGTTTTTCCCTTCTCAACCTCAAAAACAATTCCACGTGGTTGGCCCATCTAGGGCAGCAGGCTCTGCCGCGGCATCTTCAACCAACAGAAGACCATTGTCGCGTGTCAAAAGTGCGCAATTAGTGCAAATGAACACATCGCAAGTAATAAAGTGATAAGTATTATCATGTATCATGTCCACAGGGATTGGTATACTTAATATGCCTTCTTCGTCTTCTTGTTCTGTAAAAAGGAAAAACACAGGTAATTGTGGTTTCGGTGAAACTAAATAAATTGAAATAAAGAAAACTAAAAATAAAGATGAAGTCTGATTAATAGAGAGAGGTCAGGATCCAGTTGCGTTGTATTGTGGATTTGATTGACTTGTCTCTTCCAATGCAATTGTACATCACTGCCTCGGCAGTACTGCAGATTACTGCCTTGGCAGCGACGATACTGTCCTCCGCGGCAATCCCTTGCTTGTGGTTGGACTTTACCAAATTTCGGCAAAGTGTCCTTGGATGACTCCGCTTATCCCTAAGTCGAAGTACTGTTGATGACTAGTCCTTGATGATACCTCCCGGCGTGAATCAATTATACTCACCAACCAATCTCACACTTCTTTTAGCCGCTGAAACTCTTAACCTATTCCTAGGCCGAGTTTGTATTTCGCGATTGAAATACCATACTTATCCCTTTCGTGAATCTAACTCTCCCGAGTCTAGATAAATGGATTACTCGCAAACTTCTCTCCCCAGCTTGAATGGAAGAACAAAGAATGGCAAAGGATAAGCAAACCTTGATAGTTTTATTGCATCGAAACAAAGACAAAGTACAATCTCCTCTCACAAATACTTAACAACCTTCACCTAAACCCTAAGAAAGCTTAGAACATAATTTGAGAGAAAGAAAACATTGAATCTTAGGGTAAACTCTCTATGAATCGGCTCTCCTAGTACATTGGACGGCTAGTTCTTATATAGGCTTGGCCTAGGGCAAACCTTTCCTAAGTAGAATATAACTTGGAGTAGGGAACAAGTCATGTACATAAATAAAATATTTCCAAGTTTAATTCAACTAAGAGGCTTTCTCGCGTGGCCTTGTCTTGGGCTTTTCCTCATGCTAACCAGCTCCGATCCATGTGCTTCATGTCCAGAAACGTCCCTTGGATTTTTCTCTTCCGATCGCCTACAATATTGCTTTCTGGCTCTCAGCTGTTGCCTCGACATCAGGTCTTGCTCGGCCATGTTGCTGTCGCGGCACTTGTTTCTCCTACATAGATATAAAAATGCAATAAAACTTGTCTTTTCTGTAAATATTATCTTTATAAGCATAACTTCTAAATATATCACATTAAGTATATGCATTGGTCCGAGTGGGTGTAAATTTAGTGATTAATGCCCATAAAAGGTGTAAAAAGTGATAGTGAGTTGAGCACTTATCACACCCCCAAACTCGAACTGTTGCTTGTCCTCAAGCAATGCAAACCATCAATTTGCCAAACTCTATTCTCTCTTGGTCTTATGTTTCCATCTATTCTCCCCACCATAACTATGCCTATTCTTTTAGACTTAACCTTTCGGCTACCCAAGGGTTTACCTAGAAACAAACTATAAGATTTGGTGAGTGTGTGCTTTTTTTTGTGGACAAGTTTGATTAAAGGCTTTCTTAGATAAACTCTAAGTTCAAGACAAGTAGAATTGGGTTAAGTGTTCTCTTCTTTTCTAAACAACCAATTCTTGAGCCAATTTCAGGCACCTCAAGGATTGTGTTTTTCTCTTCACTAATTCCTTCTTTCTTTTTGATATTCCTTATAGCATACTAGAGCCAATTTCGGGCACCTCTAGCATGAAGAAGAGTAATTCCTAGAGCCGGTGATAGGCACCTCTAGTCACTTTCCTAAAAATCTAAGTCTTTATCACCTAAGTTCATTAAAAGAATTCCTATAATCCAACAAGTCCAAAAAGTGTTTAAAATTTCTCTTATAGTAAGCTTCTAAGTTTTCATCCTTGAGTATCCTAAGGTTAAACCTTCTTAACAGGACCTAATCATGGTAAGGAGAAAGATTTCTATAGCCTTAAAGAATAAACTAAGGCAATACTGATGATAAGCAGTGCAAAAGTATAGGCAATTTATTCAAGTAAGGCGGGGAGCATGAAAAAATTTTAAAAAAAATCACTTAAATACTCCATTTTCTTGTTAAGGCCTCGGTAGTAGATTGCTTCCTCGGTAGTGGGTCTACACCCCCAAACTCGAACCAAGCATTGTCCTCAATGCTTTATAGTAGAAAAGAATAGTGGGCAACAAAAATATGAAAGAAATAAGCAGCATATCAAGAAACAAACAACAAATAAAATTGAATATATGAAAAATTTAAAGAGACTCCGAAGAGCTGCTTGTAACAATTTTTCTTCGGGGTCGTGCTGCTGATTGCTTCATTCTTGGTGAGGGCGATGGCTGAGCTTTTGCTTGCTGGGGTGGTTGGACTCTTGTGGGTGGTGTCCGTTGCATTGGAGCATTCACTTCTTCTCCTTCTTCCACGTCGGCAATCTCTTCGGTGATCATGATGTTTGTTCCACCTTCGTTTGTTGTGGCTGCCCCGGTATGGTGTGTACTCGGTCCGGCAGCGGTTGAGCTATGATGTACATTGGCATCTATCTCTGCTGATAGACTGCCCATGATGATGGGGGATCGTGGTGGAGTGCTGAAGACTGCCCTCCGCTTTGATGGTCTTCTGTTGGCAGATGCTGCTGCAGTAGAGTCTGCTGCCCTCGATGGGCCGGAAGCATAAAACTGTGGTTGAGGGCCCGCGTGGAAGAACGTTCTCGGTCCTCCTGGAGCTGGTGTAGTCTTTGTATAGGGTGCAGCTGTGACAAACATGTTGCTTGGAAATTCTGGAAACTACACCCCTTGGTCTGGAAAGGCATGGAGCATCATTTGGGCAAGGGTGCTGTTGAAGTCCCTTTGATACTCCATGTATCTTTGCTGCCTAAGATCCATTGTTGCTATCCTCTGAAGTATCTCATGGTACGGATCTACTGCTACAGTGGTGTAGGCAGAGTCTGGCATGTCTGCCGTGTATTGGGCCCCGACAGAAGTATCAACAGTGAACTGCTGGGGGTGTTGCTTGGACTGGTTCAGCCTGCGTGATCTGCATAATTTTGTGGCAAAAGTCTCTGGTCCATCCACGCCTTTGGGGAGTGTATTCGTCCGTGTCTTCTATTGTTACACCTGCAGTAACACACAAACCAGTGATCAAACAAGGGAAATATAATGGTCCTCTATCTTTCTTACCACATTCGTAAATTTCGTGTAAGATGATCTCTCCAACGTTGATGCTCCTTTTGTTGATGATCGATTGGATGAGCACCAATCGCTTTCGGTCCACCGTGCTGTTGTGGGATGTGGGGATGAGGCGTCTCTTGACAAAGGTGTTCCAAAGCTTGGCCTCGGGCTTTAGACTCTATTGTGCTACAGATCCTCTATGGTCACCGGTTTCCCATGGAGTATTTGTGTAGCAAAGGTCGTCTTTAATCAACTCGTAATCTTTGGCAGTGATATCCTCCATGAATTCAGCATGTACATCATGGTCAGGTGTGAGGCCGTAAAATTGGTTGATGGTCTCGGCATCTAGCTGGACAGGCCTGCCTCAGCAGTGGACAAAGAGGGAGTCTTTGCTCGATGCCATAATTTTCGTCATCCGAGTGTTGGAACCCTTGTTCCTCCCACAATTGCCGAGCAATGAAAGACCTGTTGAAGCGGTCTTCAACATTGGCTGGGGCAAAGAGCTTGTAGGTGGCCATAAAGATTGTGAGAGATTAATTTCTTGGATATTTTTTTGGAGGACTTCTGAGAATTTCAAGAAGGGTAGGAAGAGAGTATTGTGAGAGCAAGATTATTAGGTATTCTAAAGAAAACAAGAAAGCAAGAGTGAATAGTTCAAGCGGAAGGGGTTGCTTATATAGGCCTCGGCCTTGTGACCGTTTGAACTACTAGCCGTTTTGTATCCGTTAGTCTTTACTGTCGTTTCCTTTTCTGTAACGGCAGAAATCTCGACAGACTAGCTGTTACACTGTTCTGCCCGTTGAAACCGCTGCGGCTCTGACACTGTGCACTACCACGGCAGTAGACTTCCTGCTGTGAACTACTTCTCTGTTATTCCTGCTTTATTATCCTAACCTAAAAAGATAAATATCAATAAAGAAAGAAACATTCAAGTAATGAGAAGATAATTATTCCTAAACACCATAATTAAGAGAATTCATGAAAATACCAAATAAAACAAAAGAGAAAATTAATATAAAATAAGAATATAAAGAAAACTTATGGAGGGTTGTTTCTGATATTTCTTATAGTCCATCTGCACCCTCCATCGAGTGACAAGTCTACTCAAAAAGATATGGGCTAATGCGGGTACGGATACTCCCATTTGTGCTATCATGGTGGAGGTGTCTTCCGTTTGTGTTCTTTTGTAGTCCATGCCTATACTCCAACTTGATATTATTCTTGGAGGCATGAATATCTCGTTAGAAAAAATTATATCAATATCCAACCATTTAATTACCTCATTCTTGTTGACTTCCAGAATGGTTGGAAATAGCCTTTGTTGTTGAGGCAATTGCTGTGCTAGCCAATTGCCGTGGCAATCCTTTGCCAAATTTCTGTGTACGTCAAATGAAGAATCATCTTTCTTGAAGTCTTCAAGAATCAACCCCCATTGTTCTTTATGTTTCTCAAAAATCTCCATCAGTAGAGATTTTGGTTTACAACTACTATTAGATGGAATTGTCATAGATAAAATATCATCTTCCAAATAATCATATCCTTTGTGATGGCCCCAAATCTTGTAACGTTGATTCCTCGAAAGATACTTGCAATGGAAGACATGAGTTTTTAAAGAATTCAAAAGGTTCAATCATTACCTTCTCATATTCCATTATCAGGGCATTGCCATCTTGTTGATCGAGCATGTAGTCATGTAATTGCCCAGGCAACTGTGAGTGAGAGTAATCCTCAGATTCCATGGTATCCATGGTGTATACAGGTCTCTGCAGTTGATCTTCTCAATCCCGCAAGGGTGCATCCAATCTAGCTATATATGCATCGAATGACTTTGATTGTTCTGTCATTAATTCTTCAATTCTAGCCATTGATGCTTTCAATGTTTCCTCAAATGAATTTGGATACTCTTGAGAAGAATTATATTGTCATGGCTTATCTATAACATCAACAAAATTGTCATGGTAAAAATTTTGAGCGTTTTGATCATACCATGAAGGATTTTGTTGTTGGTTCCATCTATGGTCCTCTATGTGGCCATATGTTCCAGTACTATACGGGCAATTGCTAACCAAATGATCATCTCCACAATTAAAACAAAAATTTGCCCAGGCATAAACTTATTGGGTTGCTCTTGGTTGGCATAGATAATCATCATTTAATCTAGGGAATTCTTGATTGACTCGATTCATATCTTCCAACATCAATTCTCGAATAGATTTCCTTCTTTCTCCTTGCATCTTGAAAATCCTTCACTTAAAACACAACTATAATTTTTAAAGAAAAAGAAAATATGTTAGTAAAAATAACTAAAAACAAGAAAATAAAGAAGACAAAATTTAGTTGCCAATCCCCGGCAACGACGCCAAAAACATGTCGCGTGTCAAAAGTGCGCAATTAGTGCAAGTGAACACATCGCAAGTAATAAAGTGATAAGTATTATCGCGTATCGTCTCCACAGGGATTGGTATACTTAATATGTCTTCTTCGTCTTCTTGTTCTGTAAAAAGGAAAACACAGGTAATTGTGGTTTTGATGAAACTAAATCAATTGAAATAAAGGAAACTAAAAAAAAAGATGAAGTCTGATTAATAGAGAGAGGTCAGGATCCAGTTGCGTTGTATTGTGGATTTGATTGACTTGTCTCTGTCCAATGTAATTGTATATCACTGCCTCGGCAGTACTGCAGATTACTGCCTTGGCAGCAACGATACTGTCCGCTGCGGCAATCCCTTGCTCGTGGTTGGACTTTACCAAAGTTCAGCAAAGTGTCCTTGGATGACTCCGCTTATCCCTAAGTCTAAGTACTGTTGATGACTAGTCCTTGATACCTCCCGGCGTGAATCAATTATACTCACCAACCAATCTCACACTTCTTTTAGCCGCTGAAACTCTTAACTTATCCCTAGGTCGAGTTAGTATTTCGCGATTGAAATACCATACTTATCCCTTTCGTGAATCTAACTCTCCCGAGTCTATATAAATGGATTACTCACAAACTTCTCTCCCGAGCTTGAATGCAAGAACAAAGAATGGAAAAGGATAAGCAAACCTTGATAGTTTTATTGCATCGAAACAAAGAAAAAGTGCAATCTCCTCTCACAAATACTTAACAACCTTCACCTAAACCCTAAGAAAGCTTAGAACATAATTTGAGAGAAAGAAAACATTGAATCTTAGGGTAAACTCTCTATGAATCGGCTCTCCTAGTACATTGGACGGCTAGTTCTTATATAGGCTTGGCCTAGGGCAAACCTTTCCTAAGTAGAATATAACTTGGAGTAGGGAACAAGTCATGTACATAAATAAAATATTTCCAAGTTTAATTCAACTAAGAGGCTTTCCCGCGTGGCCTTGTCTTGGGCTTTTCCTCATGTTAACCAGCTCCGATCCATGTGCTTCATGTCCAGAAACGTCCCTTGGATTTTTCTCTTCCGATCGCCTACAGTATTGCTTCCTGTCTCTCAGCTGTTGCCTCGACATCAGGTCCTGCCTCGGCCATGTTGCTGCCACGACACTTGTTTCTCCTGCACAGATATAAAAATGTAGTAAAACTTGCCTTTTCTGTATATATTATCTTTATAAGCATAACTTCTAAATATCACATTAAGTACATGCATTGGTCCGAGTGGGTGTAAATTTTGTGATTAATGCCCATAAAAGGTGTAAAAAGTGATAGTGAGCTGAGCACTTATCAACCATCAAAGAGGAGAGCTGTCTTCAGTACTCCACCACGATCACCCATCCCCATGGGCAGTCTCTCCAGAGAAATAGATGAGTATGTACATCAAAGCTCATCCAATGCCGAGCCAAGAATTTATTATGCCGAGGCAACAAACGTTGAAGAGGAAGGAGGGACGGACATAATGCATACGGAAGAAATTGTCGACGAAGAAGAAGGAGAAGAGGTGGACGGTCCTTTACAAAGGACACCACCCACACGAGTTCAACTGACCCGGCAAGCAAAACTACAACAATCACCAGCACAAGGATCAAGGATGAAAGACTCAGCAGGGAGGCCTAGAAAAAAAATGTTACCAGCAGCTCTTCGGAGTCCATTTAAATACTAAGCTTTTCCTGCCTTTAATTCTTAACTTCTTTACTTGTGTTGTTAAATTCTTTACCTGCTGTTTAATTAGAGCATTGAGGAAAATGCTCAGTTTGAGTTTGGGGGTGTAGGTGCACTGTCGAGGCAGCCCACTGCCGAGGCCTTACCATGAAAGGGAGTAAAATTTTTGCCTTATTTGAATTTTTTTAGTGCATTTATCTGCTTCCTAATTGAGTTAATGCCTTTACTTTTGCACTACCTTCCATCAGTATTGCCTTAGTTTATTCTTTTAAGGCTATAGAAATCTTTCTCCTTACCATGGCTAGGTTCTGTTTTAAAGGATTAACCTTAGAATACTTAAGGTAGAAAACCTAGAAGCTTGCTATAAGGTTAAGGTTATAAACACTTTTGGGACTTATTTGATTTAGGAATTCTTTTAATGAACTTAGGTGATAAGGACTTAGACTTTTGGGAAAGTAACTAGAGGTGCCTATCACCGGCTCTAGGGAACGCTCTTCTTCATGCTAGAGGTGCCCGAAATTGGCTCTAGTATGCTAAAGAAAGAAAAGAAGAAAATAGAAAACACATACCTTGAGGTGCCCGAAATTGGCTCAAGCTATTGATGTTTTAAGAAGAGAACATTAGATCCAAATCTATTTGTCTTGAACTTAGAGTTTATCTAAGGAAGCCTTTAATCAACCTTGTCCACAAAAACACACACACTCACAAAATCTTATAGCTTGTTTCCGGGTAAAATTCTTGAGTAAACAAAAGGCTAAGATTAAGGAATAGGCATAGTTATGGTGGGGAGAATAGATGGAAAAGTAACACCTAAAGAGAATAAGGTTTGGCAAATTGATGGCTTGCATTACTTGAGGACAAGCAATAGTTCGAGTTTGGGGGTATGTTAAGTGCTCAAAAGATCATTATTTTATACACCTTTCAAGGGCAATAAGCACTTATCTCACACTTACTTGGACTGATGCATGCACTTAATATGCAATATTCGGATATTCTACTATTATAACTCATAAAGCTAATATTTACAGAAAAAAGGTAGAATTTACGATATCTTCTATACATGCAGGAACAAGTACTACCGAGGCAGGGTTGAGGCCGAGGCAGAAGCTGGGCCGCGGCAGCAACTGAAGCTCCAACATCAATACTGTAGGCGATTGGAAGATAAAAATACGCTGGACGTTTCTGGACATGCAGCACATGGATCAAAGCTGGCTAGCACGAGGAAAGCCCAAGTCAAAGGCCACGAGGGAAAAGCCTCCTAGTTGAAATAAACTTGGAAATATTTGATTTATGGGAATAATTGTAATCCTACTCCAAGTAGTATTCCTACTTAGGAAAGGTTTGCCCTAGACCTAGACTATATATACCATAGCAGTCCAATGTATTAAGAGAGACGATTTAGAGAGAGTTCAACCCTAAGAATTATTGTGTTCTTTCTTCCATCGTGTTCTAAGCTTTCTTAGGGTTAGGTGAAGGTTGTCGAGTACTTGTGAAAGGAGATTGTACCTTGTTTCTCGTTTCAATGCAATAAAACATTAAGATTTGCTTACTCTTTGCCATTCTTTGTTCTTGCATCCAAGCGCGGGAGGGAAGTTTGTGAGTAATCTATTTATCTAGACTCGGGAGAGTTAGATTCACGAAAGGAGTAAGTACAGTATTTGAAAAATACTAACTCGGCCTAGGGATAGGTTGGAGTTTCAGCGGCTAAAAGAAGTGTGAGATTGGTTGATAGTTATAATTGATTCACGCCGGGAGGTATCGTCAAGGACTGATTGTCAACAGTGTTTCAACTTAGGGATAAGCGGAGCCATCCAAGGAAACTTTGCCGAATCTTAGTGAGGTTTACCCAAGAGCAAGGGATTGTCGCGATAGACACGCATTGTCGCTGCCGAGGCAGTAATCTGCAGCACTGCCGAGGCAAAGTCATGCGATAGCATTGGACAGAAACAAGTCGATCGATTCCACAGTACAACGCAATTGGATCCTGCCCACTCTCCTCATTTGTTCTCACTATCTTTATTTAGTTTTTATTTAATTAGTTTACTCAAACATCCTTCCTACTTGTGTTTTTACTTTACTTTTATAGGACAAGAATATTAAATAAGACATATTAAGTACACCAATCCCTGTGGAGACGATACACGATAAATACTTATCACTTTATTACTTGCGACGTGTACACTGCACAATTTGCGCTATTTCTACACGCAACAGCAATTCTGCCTGGTTCAACTCTTTTCCAAACTTCCAAGCTACTTCTTTCTTTCAGGCTCGCTCTGACCACTGTCCTATCCTATTGGACACTAATCCAACTCGAGTTATCCGACCCAGCCACTCTAACAACCTTTTTCGTTTTGAAAACTGTTGGGCTGATAGTCCGGAAGTTTCCTCTCGAATTAATGCCATTTGTTCTAACCATTCTCGGTCATCTTTAGCTAAACTTGAGGATATTAGACGTTTTTTGTCCTCATGGCAAAGGAATAAACGTATCATATCCAATGAACAGATAACGCAGCTTAATGACTTCATTAATATGTGTCTCAAACGACACCTCTCTGATGCGGACATCCAAAACTTTATTTCCGCTAAAAGCGAGCTTGATAGTTTACTAAATGCGAAAGAAATATACTGGGCTCAACGAGCTCGTATACAATGGTTAGAACACGGTGACAAAAATACTTCTTTTTTTCAAGCCCAAGCAAATAGTCGACGGAGGAAGAATAATATTGCTGGACTTTTTAACAACCAGAATGTATGGCATACGCATACAAATGAAATTATGAATATTGCTATTGACTATTTTCAAAACCTCTTCTCATCCTGCTCTCCCACTATTGCATCTTCCATTTTGGACAACATTCCTACCATTGTTACTGAACCGATGAATAATGACCTTCTTAAGGACTTCACGGTAAATGAAGTTGCCATTGCTTTTCGAGATATTGACCCACGGAAAGCTTCGGGAGTTGATGGATTCCTAAGTGGGTTCTTTAGGAAGCAATGGGACATCCTTGGCCCTGATTTTATAACCTCTGCCTTGGACTCTTACGCGGGTCGATTAATATGGAAGAGGTCAATCACACAATTATTGTTCTTATACCCAAGATCAGTGAACCCACAACAATGCGACATCTCAGACCTATTAGTCTTTGCACAGTCTTATACAAGACTGTCGCAAAAGTTCTTGTTAATCGTCTAAAATCTATCATACCTCTATGCATAAGTGGTAATCAAGCTGCTTTTTTTCAAGGACGGAATATTACTGACAATATTCTAATTGCTCATGAGCTTATCCATACTTTAAATACTAACGAGACCTCATTAGCAAAAGGCGCTAGCTTAAAACTTGACATGGAAAAGGCCTTCGACCGTGTTGAATGGCCTTTTCTTGAACAAATCATGCTTCGCCTAGGTTTTAACAACCCTTGGGTTTCTCTCATTATGAGATGTATATCCTCAGTGACGTTCCAAGTACGTGTCAACGATTCTCTTTCACAGCCATTCAAACCCCATAGAGGGTTACAGAAAGGGGACCCGCTATCTCCCTTCCTTTTTCTCTTCTGCACCCAAGGACTTTCAGCTTTGCTTAATGCTGAGCAAGCTAGTGGTAACCTACCTCTCTTTGTGCTAGTAGGAATGGGCCACGTGTGAACCATCGTTTTGCTGATGACTGTGTTGTCTTCATTAAAAATACAACTACAGAAGCTCAACACCTTAAGAATGCTCTGCATACTTATGCCACCTCTTTTGGTCAAGCAGTGAACTTTGAAAAGTCTACTATTTTCTTTTCCCGAAAAACATCCATGTCGCATAGAGCGGAAATTAATGATATCCTTCACGTACGAGAAGTTGACGACCCAGGTGTTTATCTTGGAGTCCCTTTCCTAATAGGGAAAAACAAGACATCAGCCTTGGGATTTACCAGGGAAAAAATGAATGCTCGCTTGAGTAAATGGGATAAACACCTCTTATCCTTTAGTGGTAGAGAAATTTTTATTAAATCAGTCATACAATCAATACCTCAATATGTTATGTCTTGCTATCTTCTACCTCAAAACATCATTGATGACATGGCTGCTTCGATACGTCAATATTGGTGGTCTGGAAAAGTTGACAAATGAGGTTGGCATATGCTCCCTTGGGACACTGTCTGTCTGCCGAAAGCAGTAGAAGGTATAGGTTTTCGCGATCTACACCACTTCAATATTGATTTACTGGGCAAACAAATCTGGCGCTTGATTTGTGAACTAAAGAATCTCCTTAGTCAGGTTTATAAATGTAAGTATTACCCGTCGGGTTCTATCCTTGAAGCTGAACACACTCGGAGGTCTTCCTTTGCCTGGAAAAGTCTTAGCATAGCTATTTCTAAACTTCGCCATGGTTTCTTTAAACGTCCAGGTATATCTAGTCAAATTCAGATCCACCTTGAGAATTGGGGAGGCTCTCAGCCTATACACCTTTATGGTGATTATGAATTGAATGACGAAGTACCTCTTCGTGTAGGTACCTTCATGATATCTAACACGACGCAGTGGAATGAGTTAAAGGTAAGAGAATACTTCTCCTTTGAAGATGCTAACACCATTCTTAATGTACCCATTATTAATGACACTAAGGACACCACTCTTTGGGGTCACCATGACTCTGGTACATATTCGGTCCGGTCGGGGTACCAATTTTTGCAACTACAACTAGGGCCAGTCAATAGACCCTCTAAGCTTTGGAAAATTCTATCCAAACTAACCTACTTACCTAAGGTTCGATCCTTTGGATGGCGGCTTTGTCATGATGCAATCCCAACTGGCCATAAATTCCTTCATGCCAATCTTGGTACAGGAGTTTGTCGACTTTGCAACACGGCCATTGAAACCACCCTCTATGCGATGAGGGACTGTCCTAGTACCAAGGAGGTGCTCCTGTTTGCAGGGCTTCCTACTTGAATTTTTTCCTACATGCATACTATCTCCACTAACCAGTGGCTCTCTAAAGTTGCTAGTTTCCTTTCTTTACATCAATTTTCTTTCCTTATTACGATCCTTTGGATTTTATGGAACCGCCGTAATGACTTTGTCCATAACAATCATCTCCAAACAGCTTGGTTAGTTGTTTCCAATGTGGAAAATTTTTTTAAGGATTATACAACAGTTAATGATGCTTCCCATCTACGATCCCGGCTAGCTGAGCCCACCTTCACTCAAGCTAGATGGACGAAACCGGCGTATGGTTTCGTCAAAATTAACACAGATGGGGCTTTTGACCCAGTGCTGACGGGCGCTGCTGTAGGCATCATTGCTCGTGACTCTTCTGGCTCTGTTCTCGGTGGATGCTCTATGCCTCTTGTCTGTCCAGATCCAGCTTCTGCCGAGGCTCTTGCTATTCTGGAAGGTTTAAAACTTGTTGTTGCCAATGGCTGGACTAATGTAATTCTTGAAACAGATTCTGCTTCCATTGCCAACAAAGTTAACAACATTCATAACCAAGATCTTTCCACAGTGCGACATTTGGTGTCTTGCATCCGTTCCACTCTTGGTATTCTGCCTGATTGTAAAATTTTTATGTACCTAGAGACGCAAACGTTGTAGCCCATGTCTTAGCTACTAGGGCTTTGCGTTCTTTTGTTTCTTGCACTTTTGATTGTAACTATCCCAATTTTATTCGGGCTTCTGTAAACCTGGAGAGGTTCTCCTCTTTTTCTCAATAAAACCATGGGTAATATTTTCCCCATAGGGGCCTACTCACTCCTCGGGGTGACTGGCTATAGGGTTTTTTTAATGAGGCCTTTTCCCTTCAAAAGAAATTTCGGACGGGAGCACGAACCCTCTATCCCAAGTGGTTAAAGGAACGATAGATGTTCCTAGAGGTCCCGGGTTCGAGCACCGGCGAAACCAACAGAGTGATTGAGAGATCAATGTCAAATGGCGGTGACTATATTCTAGAACAGATACTACTTGTAATCACTATTAGCTTGTTCAAAAAAATTCAAACGAATTCACTATAAAGCTCATTTAGACATGCACTCTCTGAACCCTACAAAACAATCGAAAATGATATTAAAACAAATTTTTTGGTTACAAAAAGTTAATTATGGGCTTTTGACCCTAAATCAAAAGCTTAAACTAAATATTTTAGCTTTTTACTCAGTTAAAATTCAAACTGGTTCACTATAAAGCCCTTTTAGACATGCACGCTCTAAACCCTACTAAACAATCGAAATGATACTAAATCAAAGTTATTGGGTACAAAAAGTTAAATATGAACTTTTGAACCTAATTAAAAAGCTTAAACTAAAATTTTGATCTTTTTACTCGGATCAAATTCGAATGGGTTCACTATAATACCCATTCAGACATGCACGTTCTGAAACCTACAAAACAATCGAAAATGATATTAAATTAAATTTTTGTGGTACAAAAAGTTAATTATGGGCTCTTGAACCTAATTAAAAAGTTTAAACTAAAATTTTGAGCTTTTTAATCGGTTAAAATTCGAACAGGTTCACTATAAAGCCCATTTAGACATGCACGCTCTAAACCCTACAAAACTATCGAAAATAATATTAAATCAAATTTTTTGAGTACAAAAAGTTAATTATGGGCAGTTGAACCTAATTGAAAAGCTTAAACTAAAATTTTGAGCTTTTTACTCGGTTAAAATTAGAACGGGTTAACTATAAAGCCCATTTACACATGCACACTCTGAACCCTACAATACGATCAAAAATGATATTAAATAAAATTTTATGGGTAAAAAAAAGTTAATTATGGAATCTTGAACCTAATTAAAATTCTTAAACTAAAATTTTGAGCTTTTTACTCGGTTAAAATTCGAACGGATTCACTATAAAGCCCATTTAGACATGCACGCTCTAAACCCTACAAAACGATCAAAAATGATATTAAATCAATTTTTTGGGTACAAAAGGTTAATTATGGGCTTTTGAACCTAATTAAACAACTTAAACTAAAATTATGAGCTTTTTACTCGATTAAAATTCGAACGCGTTCACTATAAAACTCATTTAGACATGCACATTATGAACCTTACAAAATGATCAAAACTAATGTTAAAAAAATTTTTGGGGTACAAAAAGTTAATTATAGGCTTTTGAACCTAATTAAAAAGCATAAACTAAAATCTTGAGCTTTTTACTCGGTTAAAATTCGAACTAGTTCACTATAAAGCCCTTTTAGATATGCACGCTCTGAACCCTACAAAACAATCGAAATGATATTAAATCAATTTTTTTGGGTACAAAAAGTTATTTTTGGACTTTTGAACCAAATTAGAAAGCTTAAACTAAAATTTTGAGCTTTTTAATCGGTTAAAATTTGAATGGGTTCACTATAAAGCCCATTTAGACATGCACGCTCTGAACCTTACAAAACGACCAAAACTGATATTAAATCAAATTTTTTGGGTAAAAAAAGTTAATTATGGGCTTTTGAACCTATTTAAACAACTTAAACTAAAATTTTGAGCTTTTTACTCGGTTAAACTAAAACAATCTTAAGATCATGCATCTTTATCGATTTTCAATATTTTTGTGTTCTTTTATCCATCCATAACTTTATCATACCAACCTATTCTTGGGATCATTCTATGTCTATACATTTTGATGGAATTTTCATCATATACAAACTTATTATACCAACCCATTATTGGGAACTCATATAAATCCAACCTATTAATAGTATTTTTTACAACCTCGTTTTACCACTGAGAGAGAAAGGAAGCAAACGGTTCACAACTCCTACTCTAATAGTTCCAAATATTCAATACTTGAATCGTTTATCGATCTTATTTAGTAAAATTCATATTAATACTTATCGACTTCTCTACCATGGTGCGTTCCTTCGTTTCGCTCAACATTTTCTTTACAAGCTCACACCTCATCCAAGTTTGCAGTTAACAGGTTATCCCAACTCTTTCATTTTAATTTCTTTCATCTTACTTTTCCAGACTTTCACTAAATTATTTTTATTTTGAGATTTTTAAATTTGATGCTATATTATCCAAACTTATCTTATATATTTATTTGGAATTTTACCATTTTACGAAGATCCCCTTCAACTTATCCTTCCAGTAAAGCTTTATTCACAATCTTTAACCTAGCTTGTACGCTTGTGATGGAAACTACTAAGGCTACACAATTCGGTAGTTTCTCTGTCATATACAAACTTATTATACCAATCCGTGTTTGGGTACCTACAATGATCCAACCATATATTGGTATCTTATACAATCTAATTTTTTTCATTCCAACCCGTTCTTGGGTATTGACCTTTATTCTATTTCTATTGACAGTTTCTTTAAATTCTTTTTTATTTTCCAACCTAAATCTCCGTTTCTCATTGGTTCTTTTTAACTCAAAGGATTTTCTTATCATATTTTATCCTCACTATTTCTTACACTATGCAACCATTTTTAATTCTTATATTTTTGCCTTACGAATTATGTTTTTAATTATACCATGGATGTCATGCAAAATTATCATTTTTTCGATCCTTTTTAAGACCAAGTTCGGAATGCATGGCTACATAGCCTTTGTTATTAGTCCTTTTTATATAAGGTTTTCTTTCTTTGGGAATAATAATAACTTTATTGTTTTGCTTTCTTACTCGAATCGCTATATTGATTTCTTTCTGCTTTTTTTCCGTATTGCTATCTTTGGTATTCCCTTAACTTTATTTTATTCTACAATTCCTTTATCAACCCTTTTTCGGGTGTTTCCCACCACCTTTCATGATATATACTAATCCACTACGTCTGCATGTCAAATGGGAATTCTTATGTGGGTGAGCTTTTCACGACTTGAACCAATTGGATCACCAAGACTTGCATTACTTAGCTTATTACACTTGGTCTACTTTCCATTCACATGCATCCTATCAAGCTTACTAAATATCTTTTACTATGCTTATTACTATATACCACCCTTCCAAGGGGTTCTTACCAACACCTCTCATGGTGTAATGCCTCTTGACTCTAGTGCTCCAATTACTGCGATACGAGGTGTTCGTCCTACTCCAGGTAGAGACACCAAAGGTCACAAAAATAAGAGGCTTCGTCCTTTGGCCGAGGCCTCTGTTGATATAGCTGGGATGAGCAGCGCAAAAAACTCTCTGGCGGTGGTTAACGATGTTCAACCCCGCTGAGTCACATGAAACTATTATGTTGGAACTGTCAGGGTCTCGGCAACACCCAGGAAGTTCACGCATTACAACATGCTATGTCAAAGCATGATGCCGACCTTCTATTTCTTTCTGAAACTAGATTAAATAGACAAAACATAGATCGTATTAGAATTAAGTTAAGTATGCATGGCTGCATAACCATTGAATCCAGTCCTTCCTGTATAGGGCTTACCATAATTGGGAATAATAAAACTTCTTTTGATTTGTTGTCTTACTCGGATCGCCATATTGATGTCATTATCTCTTTTGGCCAAACACAGTTCCATTTTTTCGGTTTACATGGTTTTGCTCAAACTACAAACAAATACAAAACTTGGCAACTAATAGATTCATTACATTTAGCCTCTCCCCTTCCTTGTCTTTTAGGGGGGACTTTAATGAAATACTCTGTGATAATGAAAAACGAGGCGGTATCCGTCGTGCGCGATCGCAAATTAATAATTTCAGAGATTGTCTTTCTAAGAATGGTCTCTTTGATCGCAAGCCATCGTCCGGATGGTTCACTTGGACTAGATCTGGGCGTAATGCAAAAACAATTATGGAACGAATTGATCGTTTTCTTGGTAATTCTGCCTGGCTTAAATCATTTCCAAACTTCGAAGTTATATCCTTCTTTCAGGCTCGCTCTGACCACTGCCCTATCTTACTAGATACTAATCCAACTCGAGCTCTCCGATCCAACCACTCTAACAACCTATTTCAATTTGAGAACTGCTGGGTTGATAGTCCGGAAGTGTCCTCTCGAATTAGTGAGATTTGGTCTAACCATTCTCGATCATCTTTAGCTAAACTTAAGGACATTAGACAATTTCTATCCTCTTGGCAAAGAAATAAACGAATCAAATCCAATGAACGTATTACGCAGCTTAACGACTTCATTAATATGTGTCTCAAACGACATCTCTCTGATGTGGACATCCAAAACTTTATTTCCGCTAAAAGTGAGCTTGATAGCTTACTAAATGCGAAAGAAATATACTGGGCTCAACGAGCCCGGACACAATGGTTAGAACACGGTGACAAAAATACTTCCTTCTTTCATGCCCGAGCAAATGGTCGACGGCGGAAGAATAATATTGTTGGGTTTTTTAACAACCAAAATATATGGCAAACGCATACAAATGACATCATGACTATTGCTATTGACCACTTTCAAAACCTCTTTTCATCATGCTACCCTATTATTGCATCTTCCATTTTGGAAAACATTCCTACTATTGTTACTGAACCGATGAATGATGACCTTCTCAAGGACTTTACAGCAGATGAAGTTACCATTGCTTTTCGTGATATTGACCCACCGAAAGCGCCAGGAGTTGATGGATTCCCAAGTGGTTTCTTTTGGAAGCATTGGGATATCCTTGGTCATGATTTTATAAACCTATGCCTTGGACTCCAACGAGGGTCGATTAATATGGAAGAGGTCAATGGTACAATCATTGTTCTTATACCCAAGATTAGCGAACCCACAACAATGCGTCATCTCAGACCTATTAGCCTCTGCACAGTCCTCTACAAGATTGTTGTAAAAGTTCTTGTTAATCGTCTAAAGTCTATCATACCTCTATGCATAAGTGGTAATCAAGTTGCTTTTTTTCGAGGACAGAATATTACTGACAATATTCTAATTGCCCATGAGATTATCCACACTTTAAATACCGACGAAACCTCATTGGCAAAAGGTGCTAGCTTAAAACTTGACATGGAAAAGGCCTTCGACCGTGTTGAATGGCCTTTTCTCGAACAAATTATGCTTCGGCTAGGTTTTAAAACCCATTGGGTTTCTCTCATTATGCGATGTATATCCTCAGTTAGATTCTAAGTACGTGTCAACGAATCTCTTTCACGACCCTTCAAACCCCATAGAGGGTTACGATAAGGGGACCCTCTCTCTCCCTTCCTTTTTCTTTTTTGCACCCAAGGACTTTCAGCATTGCTCAATGCTGAGCAAGCTAGTGGTAACCTACCTGGTGAGGGACTGTCCTAGTGCCAAGGAGGCGCTCCAGTTGGCAGGGCTTCCTACTCGAATTTTCTCTATCACGCATATTTCCACCAACTAGTGGCTATCTGAAGTTGCTAGTTTCCTTTCTTTACGTCAATTTTCTTTCCTTATTACGATCATGTGCAATTTATGGAACCACCGTAACGACTTCGTCCATAACAACCACCTCCAACCACCTTGGTTAGTTGTTTCTAGTGCGCAAAAAATTCTCAATGACTATACATCAGTTAATGATGCTTCCTATCTACGTTCCCGGCTAGCTGATCCCACCTTTGCTCAAACTAGATGGACGAAATCGGTTCCTGGTTTCATCTAAATTAACATAGATGGGGCCTTTGACCTTGTGTTAAGAAGTGCTGCTGCAGGCGTTATTGCTCGAGACTCTTCTGGTTCTGTTCTTGGTGGATACTCTATGCCTCTTGTATGTCCAGATCCAGCTTCTGTCGAGGCTCTTGCTATTTTGGAAGGTTTAAGATTTGCTATTGCCAATGGCTGGACTATTATGATTTTTGGAACTGATTCTGCTTTCATTGCCAACAAAGTTAATAATCCTCATCACCAAGATCTTTCCACAGTGAGACATTTGGTGTCTCGCATCTGATCTACTCTTGGTACTATACCGGATTGTAAGATTTGTTACGTACCTAGAGAAGCAAACGTTGTAGCCCATGTTTTAGCTACTAGGGCTTTGCGTTCTTTTATTCCCTCGTCTTTTGACTGTATCTTTCCCAATTTCATTCGGGATTCTGTAAACTCAGAGTGGTTTTCCACTTCTTCTCAATAAAACCATGGGTAATCTTTTCCCCATAGGGTCCTACTCACATCTTGGGGTGACTGGCTATATTTTTTTTAATGAGGCCATTTCCTTCAAAAAAAAACTTCGAACGGGTTCACTATAAAAACCATTTAGACATGCACGCTCTGAACCCTACAAAACGATCGAAATTGATATTAAATCAAATTTTTGGGTACAAAAATTTAATTACGGTATTTTGAACCTAATTAAAAAGATTAAACTAAAATTTTTGAGATTTCTATTTGTTTAAAATTCGAACGGGTTCACTATAGAGCCCATTTAGACATGCAAGCTCTTAACCCTACAAAACAATCGAAAATGATATTAAATCAAATTTTTTGGGTAAAAAAAGTCAATTATGGCCTTTTGAACCTAATTAAACACCATAAACTAAAATTTTGATCTTTTTACTTGGTTAAAATTTAAACGGGTTAACTATAAAGCCCATTTAGACATGCACGCTCTGAACCCTACAAAACGATCGAAAACGATATTAAATCAAATTTTTGGGTACAAAAAGTTAATTATGGGCTTTTGAACCTAATTAAAAAGCTTAAACTAAAATTTTGAGCTTTTTACTCTGTTAAAAATCGAACGGGTTCACTATAAAGCCCACTTAGATATGCACGCTCTGAACCCTACAAAACGATCGAAAATGATATTAAATCAAAATTTTAGGGTACAAAAAGTTAATTATGGGCTTTTGATCCTAATTAAAAATATTAAACTAAAATTTTGAGCTTTTTACTTGGTTAAAATTCGAATAGGTTCACTATAAAGCCCATTTAAACATTCACGCTCTGAACCCTACAAAAAGATGGAAAATGATATTAAATCAAATTTTTTGGGGTACAAAAAGTTAATTATGGGATTTTGAACCTAATCAAAAAGCTTAAGCTAAAATTTTGAGCATTTTACTCTATTAATATTCGACCCGGTTCACTATAAAGCCCATTTAGACATGCACAGTCTGAACCCTACAAAACGATCGAAAATGATATTAAATCAAATTTTTGGTGTACGAAAAGTTAATTATAATCTTTTAAACCAATTAAAAAGCTTAAACTAAAATTTTGAGCATTTTACTCGGTTAAAATTTGAACGGATTCACAAAGAAGCTCATTTAGACAAGCACACTCTAAACCCTACAAAACGATCAAAATGATATTAAATTAAATTTTTTGGGTACAAAAAGTTAATTATGGGATTTTGAACCTAATTAAAAAGCTTAAACTAAAATTTTGAGCTTTTTACTCGGTTAAAATTCGAACGGGTTCACTATAAAACCCATTTAGACATGCACATTCTGAACCCTACAAAACGATCGAAAATGATATTAAATCAAAATTTTAGGGTACAAAAAGTTAATTATGGGATTTTGAACCTAATTAAAAATATTAAACTAAAATTTTGAGCTTTTCACTCGGTTAAAATTCGAATAGGTTCACTATAAAGCCCATTTGGACATGCACGCTCTAAAACCTACAAAACGATCGAAAAAGATATTAAATCAATTTTTTTGGGGTACAAAAAGTTAATTATGGGATTTTGAACCTAATTAAACAGCATAAACTTAAATTTTGATCTTTTTACTCGGTTAAAATTCGAATGGGTTCACTATAAAGCCTATTTAGACATGCACGCTCTGAACCCTACAAACAATCGAAAATGATATTAAATCAATTTTTTTGGTACAAAATGTTAATTATGGTCTTTTGAACCTAATTAAAAAGCTTAAAATAAAATTTTGAGTTTTTTACTCGGTTAAAATTCGAACGGGTTCACTATAAAGCCAATTTTGACATACACGCTCTAAACCCTACAAAACGATCAGAACTGTTGTTAAATCAAATTTTTTGGGTACAAAAATTAATTATGGGCTTTTGAACCTAATTAAAAATCTTAAACTAAAATTTTGAGCATTTTACTCAGTTAAAATTCTAACGGGTTCACTATAGAGCCCATTTAGACATGCACGTTCTGAACCCTACAAAACGATCGGAACAGATATTAAATCAAATTGTTTGGGTAAAAAAAGTTAATTATGGGCTTTTGAACCTATTTAAACAGCTTAAACTAAAATTTTGAGCTTTTTACTCAGTTAAAATTCGAACGGGAGCACGAACCCTCAAGCCCAAGTGATTAAAGGAACGATTGATGTTCCTAGAGGTCACGGGTTTGAGCACCAGCGCTGCCAGCAGAGTGATTGAGCGATCAATATCAAATGGTGGAGATTATATTCTAGAACAGATACTACTTGTAATCACTATTAGCTTGTTTAAAAAAAATTTTGAACGGCTTCACTATAAAGCCAATTTAGACATGCACGCTCTAAACCCTACAAAACAATCGAAAATGATATTAAATCAATTTTTTGGGGTACAAAAGGTTAATTATGGGCTTTTGAACTTAATTAAACAACTTAAACTAAATTTTTTAGCTTTTTACTCTGTTAAAATTCGAACGGGTTCACAATAAAACCCATTTAGACATGCATCTGAACCCTACAAAACAATCGAAAATGATATTAAATCAAATTTTTTGGTACAAAAAGCTAATTATGGGATTTTGAACCTAATTAAACAGCATAAACTAAAATTTTGAGCTTTTTAGTCGGTTAAAATTTGAACGGGATCTCTATAACGCCCATTTAGACATGCAAGCTCTAAACCCTACAAAACAATAGAAAATGATATTAAATCAAATTTTTGGGTACAAAAAGTTAACTATGGAACTTTGAACCTGTTTAAAAAATTGAAACTAAAATATCTGCTCTTTTTACTCGATTAAAATTCGAACGGGTTCACTATAAAGCCCATTTAGACATACACGCTCTAAACCCTACAAAACGATCGAAAATGATATTAAATCAATTTTTTGGGTACAAAAGGTTAATTATGGGCTTTTGAACATAATTAAACAATTTAAACTAAAATTTTGAGCTTTTTAATCGGTTAAAATTCGAACGGGTTCAATATAAAGCCCATTTAGACATGCATTCTCTAAAACCTACAAAACAATAGAAAACAATATTATATCAAATTTTTTGGTACAAAAAGCAATTACGGGCTTTTGAACCTAATTAAACAACATAAACTAAATTTTTGAGCTTTTTAGTCGGTTAAATTTCGAACGGGTTCACTATAAAGCCCGTTTAGACATGCAAGCTTTGAACTCTACAAAACGATAGAAAATGATATTAAATCAAATTTTTGGGTACAAAAAGTTAACTATGGAACTTTGAACCTAATTAAAAAACTGAAACTAAAATTTTTGAGGTTTTTACTCGATTAAAATTCGAACGGGTTCACTATGAAGCCCTTTTAGAAATGCACGCTCTGAACCTTGTAAAACGATCGGAACTGATATTAAATGAAATTGTGTGGGTACAAAGAGTTTATTATGGGCTTTTGAACTTATTTAAACATTTTAAACTAAAATTTTTTAGCTTCTTACTTGGTTAAAATGCGAACGGGAGCACGAACCCTCTAGCCCAAGTGGTTAAAGGAACGGTTGATATTCCTAGAGGTCATGGGTTCGAGCACCAGTGCTGCAAGTAGAGTGATTGAGAGATCAATATCCAATGGTGGAGATTATATTCAAGAACAAATACTACTTGTAATCACTATTAGCTTGTTCAAAAAAAAATTCGAACGGGTTTACTATAAAGCCCATTTAGACATGCACGCTCTAAAACCTACAAAACGATCAAAAATAATATTAATTCAATTTTTTTGGGTACAAAAGGTTAATTATGGGCTTTTGAACCTAATTAAACAACTTAAACTAAATTTTTTAGCTTTTTACTCTGTTAAAATTCGAACGGATTCACAATAAAGCTCATTTAGACATGCATGCTCTGAACCCTACAAAAGAATCGAAAACGATATTAAATCAATTATTTTGGTAGAAAAATCTAATTATTAAACTAAAATTTTGAGCTTTTTAGTCTGTTAAAATTCAAACGGGTTCACTACAGAGCCCATTTGCACATGCAAGCTCTAAACTATACAAAACGATTGAAAATGATATTAAATCAAATTTTTGGGTACAAAAAGTTAACTATGGAACTTTGAACCTAATTAAAAAACTGAAACTAAAATTTCTGAGCTTTTTACTCCATTAAAATTCGAACGGGTTCACTATAAAGCCCATTTAGACATGCACGCTCTAAACCCTACAAAACGATCGAAAATGATATTAAATCAAATTTTTTGGGTATAAAAAGTTAATTATGGACTTTTGAACCTAATTAAATAGCTTAAACTAAAATTTTAAGCTTTTTACTCGAATAATATTCGAACGGGTTCACTATAAAGACCATTTAGACATGCACGCTCTAAACCCAACAAAACGATCGAAAATGATATCAAATCATTTTTTTAGGTACAAAAGGTTAATTATGGGCTTTTGAACTTAATTAAACAACTTAAACTAAAATTTTGAGCTTTTTAATCGGTTAAAATTCAAAAGGGTTCACTATAAAACCCATTTAGACATGCACACTCTGAACCCTAAAAAACAATCGAAAACAATATTAAATCAATTTTTTTGATAAAAAAAGCTAATTATGGTCTTTTGAACCTAATTAAACAGCATAAACTAAAATTTTGAGCTTTTTAGTCGGTTAAATTTCGAATGGGTTCACTATAATGCTCATTTAGACATGCAAGCTCTGAACCCTACAAAACGATCGAAAATGATATTAAATAAAATTTTTGGGTACAAAAAGTTAATTATGAAATTTTGAACGTAATTAAAAAACTTAAACTATATTTTTGAGCTTTTTACACTGTTAAAATTCAAACGGGTTCACTATAAAGCCCATTTAGACATGCACGTTTATACCCTACAAAACGATCAAAAATGATATTAAATCAAATTTTTTGGTACAAAAAGTTAATTTTGGAACTTTGAACCTAATTAAAAAACTGAAACTAAAATTTTTGACCTTTTTACTCGATTAAAATTCGAACGGGTTCACTATAAAGCCCATTTAGACATGCACGCTCTGAACCCTGCAAAACGATCGGAACTGATATTAAATCAAATTGTTTGGGTACAAAAAGTTTATTATGGGCTTGATGGAGGCTAGAAAGTCCTGCTTTTATGATTAAGCATTCTTTCTTCCACCTTTTGTCAGATTGTAGTATTTAAGATGTCGAACCCACAGGGATTGACTTTACTTACGCAATTTATTCTTCCTGCACAATGGAAAAGTAAAGACAGAGATAATTGAGTTGGATTATAACTAAAGAAACTAATTAAAATAATAAAGAAATCAAGAAATCAAGAAATTATACAACACTGCCTCGGCAGTACTGCAGTTTTACTGCCTCAGAAATGAAGGATTACGTCCGCCGCGGCAATCTCTTGCTCTTGGGTAGACTTTACCGAAGTTCGGCAAAGTGTCCTTTGATGACTCCGCTTATCTCTAAGTCGAAGTACTGTTGATGACCAGTCCTTGATGATACCTCTCGGCGTGAATCAACTATAATCACCAACCAATCCCACACTTCTTTTAGCCGCAGAAACTCTTAACCTATCTCTAGGCCGAGTTAGTGTTTCCCGATTGAAACACCTTACTTATTCCTTTCGTGAATCTAACTCTCTCGATATTAGATAAATTAATTACTCACAAACTTCTCTCTCGATCTTGGATGCAAGAACAAGGAATGGCAAAGAATAAGCAAAACTCGATATTTTATTGCATGAAACAAGAAAGCAAAGTACAATTTTCTTCCACAACTACTCCACAAACTAACCTAAACCCCAAGGGGACGATGGAGGAGTTTAGGGTTTTCTATGAACATTTGATTTCGAGATATCTCCTCTCTACATAGGCTATGGTTTATATAGGCTTGGCCTAGGGCAAACCTTTCCAAAGTAGGAATACAACTTAAAGTAAAAAACAAGTTAAGTACATAAATAAAAGATATTTATTTTATTTCCTAGTTTATTCCTATAAGGATTCTTTTCCCACGTGGTCTTTGACCTTAACTTTTCGTGTGTTTCCCAGCTCCGATTTCTATGCCGCTTGTCTTAAAACGTCCACCTTATTTTTTTTCTTCAGATCACCTATCATATCGACATTTGCTCTTCAGGTGCTGCCGCGACCTTCAAGTGCTGCCGAGGCCTTCAAGTGCTGCTGAAGCGGGTACTTATCTGCATTCCAACTTTGGTTTCTAGCATCCATCATGTTATCTGGCATTACTTGTGTGGTAGTTTCCTGTCTAAGAGAAAAAACCATTAACCGCACCTGTTTTATGCCAAATACTCGATAAATTCATGAATTGAGTATTGGGATGCTGAAATATGGAAATAAGCAGAATTATCCAATATTGCTATTAAATTTGTCCTTTATTAACAATAATCGAGTGGGGAATTGATATAAAAATAAGGACTTTAGGCACTCATCAGGGCTTTTTAACCTATTTAAACATCTTAAAATAAAATTTTGAGCTTTTTACTCGATTAAAATTCGAACGGGAGCACGAACCCTCTAGCCCAAGTGGTTAAAGGAACGGTTGATGTTCCTAGAGGTCACGGGTTCGAGCACCAGCGCTGCCAGCAGAGTGATTGAGCAATCAATATCAAATGGTGGAGATTATATTCTAGAACAGATACTACTTGTAATCACTATTAGCTTGTTCAAAAAAAATTCGAATGGGTTCACTATAAAGCCCATTTAGACATGCATGCTCTTAACCCTACAAAACAATCAAAAATGATATTAAATCAGATTTCTTGGGTAAAAAAAGTTAATTATGGGCTTTTAATCCTAATTAAACAACATAAACTTAAATTTTGAGCTTTTTACTCGGTTAAAATTCGAACGGTTTCACTATAAATCCCATTGAGACATGCAAGCTCTGAACCCTACAAAACGATTGAAAATGATATTAAATCAAATTTTTGGGTACAAAAAGTTAATTATGGAATTTTGAACATAATTAAAAAACTTAAACTAAAATTTTTGAGATTTTTACTCGGTTAAAATTTGAACGAGTTCACTATAAAGCCCATTTAGACATGCACACTCTCAACCCTACAAAACGATAAAAAATGATATTAAATCAAATTTTTATAGTACAAAAAGTTAATTATGGGCTTTTGAACCTAATTAAAAAGCTTAAACTAAAATTTTTAGCTTTTTAATCAGTTAAAATTCAAACAGGTTTGCTATCAAGCCCAATTAGACATGCACGCTCTGAACCCTACAAAACGATCGAAAATGATATTAAATCAAATTTTTTGAGTTCAAAAAGTTAACTATTGGTTGTTGAACCTAATTAAAAAGCTTAAACTAAAATTTTGAGTTTTTTACTCGGTTAAAATTCGAACCGGTTAACTATAAAGCCCATTTATTTATGCACACTCTAAACACTACAAAACGATCAAAAATGATATTAAATAAAATTTTATGGGTAAAAAAAGTTAATTATGGAATCTTGAACCTAATTAAAAATCTTAAACTAAAATATTGAGCTTTTTACTCGGTTAAAATTCAAACGGGTTCACTATAAAGCCCATTTAGACATGCACGCTCTAAACCCTACGAAACGATCGAAAATGATATTAAATCAAATTTCTTGGGTATAAAAAGTTAATTATAGACTTTTGAACCTAATTAAAAAGCTTAAACTAAAATTTTGAACTTTTTACTCGATTAATATTTGAACGGGTTCACTACAAAGCCAATTTAGACATGCACGCTTAAAACCCTATAAAACGATCGAAAATGATATTAAATCAAATTTTTGGGGTACAAAAGGTTAATTATGGGCTTTTGAACCCAATTAAACAACTTAATATAAAATTTTGAGCTTTTTACTCGGTTAAAATTTGAACGGGTTCACTATAAAGCCCATTTAGACATGCACGTTCTGAACCCTACAAAACAATCGAAAACTATATTAAATCAAATTTTTTGGTACAAAAAGTTAATTATGGGATATTGAACCTAATTAAACAGCATAAACTAAAATTTTGAGCTTTTTACTCGGTTAAAATTCGAACGGGTTCACTATAAATCCCATATAGACATGCAAGCTTTGAACCCTACAAAACGATCGAAAATGATATTAAATCAAATTTTTGGGAACAAAAAGTTAATTATGAAATTTTGAGCGTAATTAAAAAACTTAAACTAAATTTTTGAGCTTTTTACACTGTTAAAATTCGAACCGGTTTACTATAAAACCCATTTAGACATACACGCTCTGAACCCTACAAAACGATCGAAAATGATATTGAATTATATTTTTGGGGTTCAAAAAGTTAATTATGGGCTTTTGAACCTAATTAAAAGCTTAAACTAAAATTTTGAGCTTTTTACTCAGTTAAAATTTGAACGGGTTCACTATAAAGCACATTTAGACATGCACGCTCGAACCCTACAAAACGATCGAAAATGATATTAAATCAAATTTTTGGGTACAAAAAGTTAATTATGGGCTTTCGAACCTAATTAAAAATCTCAAACTAAAATTTTGAGCTTTTTACTCGGTTAAAAATCAAACGGGTTCACTATAAAGCCCACTTAGATATGCACGCTCTGAACCCTACAAAACGATCGAAACTGATATTAAATCAAATTTTTGGGGTACAAAAAGTTAATTGCGGTATTTTGAACCTAATTAAAAAGATTAAAATAAAATTTTTGAGATTTCTATTTGTTTAAAATTCGAAAGGGTTCACTATAAAGCCCATTTAGACATGCACGCTCTTAACCCTACAAAACAATCAAAAATGATATTAAATCAAATTTTTTGGTACAAAAAGTTAATTATGACCTTTTGAACCTAATTAAACAGCATAAAATAAAATTTTAATCTTTTTACTTGGTTAAAATTCGAACGGGTTAACTATAAAGCCCATTTAGACATGCACGCTCTGAACCCTACAAAACGATCGAAAATGATATTAAATCAAATTTTTGGGTACAAAAAGTTAATTATGGGCTTTCGAACCTAATTAAAAATCTCAAACTAAAATTTTGAGCTTTTTACTCGGTTAAAAATCAAACGAGTTCACTATAAAGCCCACTTAGATATGCACGCTCTGAACCCTACAAAACGATCGAAACTGATATTAAATCAAATTTTTGGGGTACAAAAAGTTAATTGCGGTATTTTGAACCTAATTAAAAAGATTAAAATAAAATTTTTGAGATTTCTATTTGTTTAAAATTCGAAAGGGTTCACTATAAAGCCCATTTAGACATGCACGCTCTTAACCCTACAAAACAATCAAAAATGATATTAAATCAAATTTTTTGGTACAAAAAGTTAATTATGACCTTTTGAACCTAATTAAACAGCATAAAATAAAATTTTAATCTTTTTACTTGGTTAAAATTCGAACGGGTTAACTATATAAAGCCCATTTAGACATACACGCTCTGAACCCTACAAAACAATCTAAAATGATATTAAATCAAAATTTTGGGTATAAAAAGTTAATTATGCACTTTTGAACATAATTAAAAAGCTTAAACTAAAATTTTCATCGTTTTACTCGGTTAAAATTCGAACGGGTTCACTATAAATCCCATTTATACATCCACGCTCTGAACCTTACAAAACAATCGAAATGATATTAATTTAAATTTTTTTGGTACAAAAAGTTAATTATGGTATATTCAATCAAATTAAAAAGCATAAACTAAAATTTTGAGCTTTTTACTCGGTTAAAATACGAATGGGTTCACTATAAAGCTCATTTAGACATGCACGCACTAAACCCTACAAAACGATCGAAAATGATATAAAATCAAATTTTTAGGGTACGAAAAAGTTAATTGTTTTTGAACCTAATTAAAAAGCTAAAACTAAAATTTTGAGCTTTTTAATCGGTTAAAATTCGAACGGGTTCACTATAAAGCCTATTTACACATGCACATTCTAAACCCTACAAAACGATCGAAACTGATATTAAATCAAATTTTGGGGGTTGAAAATTTTAATTATGAGCTTTTAAACCTAATTAATAAGATTAAACTAAAATTCTTGAGATTTTTACTTGGATAAAATTCAAACGGGTTCACTATAAAGCCCATTAGACATGCACGCTCTAAACCCTACAAAAACAATCGAAAATGATATTAAATCTAATTTTTTGGGTACAAAAAGTTAATTATGGGCTTTTGAACCTAATTAAAAAGCTTAAACTAAATTTTGAGATTTTTACTCGGTTAAAATCGAAAGGGTTCACTATAAAGCCCATTTAGACAAGCACGTTTTGAACCGTACAAAACAATCAAAACTGATATTAAATAAAATTTTTGGGGTGAAAAAAGTTAATTATGGGCTTTTGAACCTAATTAAAAAGATTAAACTAAAATTTTTGAGATATTTACTCGGTTAAAATTCGAACGGGTTCACTATAAAGCCCATTTAGACAAGCACGCTCTGAACCCTACAAAACGATCGAAAATGATATTATATAAAATTTTTTTGGTACAAAAAGTTAATTATGGCCTTCTGGACCTAATTAAAAAGCTTAAATTAAAATTTTGAGCTTTTTACTCGGTTAAAATTCGAACGGGTTCACTATAAAGCCCACTTAGAGAAGCACGTTCTGAACTCTACAAAACGATCGAAACTAATATTAAATCAAATTTTTGGGGTAGAAAAATTTAATTATGGGCTTTTGAACCTAATTAAAAAGATTAAACAAAAATTTTGGAACCCATTTACACGTGCACGCTCTAAACACTTCAAAACGATCGGAACTGATATTAAATCAAATTTTTTGGGTGCAAAAAGTTTATTCTGCGCTTTTGAACGTATTTAAATAGCTTAAACTAAAATTTTGAGCTTTTTACTTGGTTAAAATTCAAACGGGTTCACCATAAAGCCCATTTAGACATGCATGCTCTAAACCCTACAAAACGATCAAAAATGATATTAAATCAAATTTTTTGGGTACAAAAAATTAATTATGGGCATTTGAACCTAATTGAAAAGCTTAAACAAAAATTTTGAGCTTTTTACTCGGTTAAAATTCCAACGGGTTCATTATAAAGCCCATTTAAATATGCACGCTCTGAACCCTACAAAAATAATCGAAAATGATATAAAATCAAATTTTTGGGGTAAAAAAAAGTTAATTATGGGTTTTTGAACCTAATTAAAAAGCTAAAACTAAAATTTTAAGCTTTTTACTCGGTTAAAATTGGAACGGGTTCACTATAAAGCTCACTTAGACATGCACGCTCTGAACCCTAAAAAAACGATCAAAACTGATATTAAACAAATTTTGGGGTACAAAAGTTAATTATGGGCTTTTGAACCTAGTTAAAAAAGCTTAAACTAAAATTTTGAACTTTTTATTTGGTTAAAATTCGAACTGGTTCACTATAAAGCCCATTTAGACATGCACGCTATGAACCCTACAAAATAATCAAAATGATATTAAATCAATTTTTTTTTGGGTACAAAAATTTAATTATGTACTTTTGAACCTAATTAAAAAGTATAAACTCAAATTTTGAGCTTTTTACTCGATTAAAATTCGAACGGGTTCACTATAAAGTCCATTTAGACACGCACGCTCTAAACCTTACAAAACGATCGAAAATGATATTAAATCAAATTTTTTGGGTACAAAAAGTTTATTATGGGCTTTTGAACCTAATTAAACAGCTTAAACGAAAATTTTGAGCTTTTTACTCGGTTAAAATTTGAACGGGTTCACTATAAAGCCCATTTAAACACGCATGCTCTGAACCCTACAAAATGATCGAAAATGATATAAAATCAAATTTTTGGGGTAAAAAAAAGTTAATTATGGGTTTTTTGAACCTAATTAAAAAGCTAAAACTAAAATCTTGAGCTTTTTACTCGGTTAAAATTCGAACGGGTTCACTATAAAGCCCATTTAGACATGCACATTCTGAACCCTACAGAACGATGGAAACTGATATTAAATCTTATTTTTGGGGTTGAAAAATTTAATTATGTGCTTTTAAACCTAATTAATAAGATTAAACTAAAATTTTTGAGATTTTTACTCGGTTAAAATTCAAACGGGTTCACCATAAAGCCCATTTAGACATGCACGCTCTGAACCCTACAAAACGATCGAAAATGATATTAAATCAAATTTTTTGGGTACAAAAAGTTAATTATGGGCTTTTGAACCTAATTAAAAAGCTTAAACTAAAATGTGCATTCCGATGGATGGTGACCCATCTTCTTCCATTGAAAGATGCTAGTGTCACGGGTCTAGAACCTTGCTAGCAAAACCATGCGGCCTTAGGACTCAACTCGCCTAAGTCAGCCTCTACACAAAGCCCTCAAAGCTTTGTAACTCGCGGAAAGCAAACAAGCGAAGAAAGGCAAATAAGAGAGAGAGAGCTTATGAGTGAAATGCTTTGTAATTCTCAATGATGAAGTGACAAAATGAGGAGGGGTGAGCCTATATTTATACTTGGCCCCCATCACATCCAACGGTTACAATTAAATTACATCAATGGCTAGGATTAATTCCCACCAACCATAAAGGCATCATTCTAAGAATATTCCCGACTATACAAGGAAAGAATCTCCTATGTTCACATTACTTAAGTGGACTATTCTAGTGGGCTTGACAGACCCAAAACCTTTGTGAGATAGGCTTGGGCGGATTGGACTGTAGCAACCCCACCGTTGGGCTCGTTGAACTCGCGGACCGTGACATTCTCCCCCACTGAATTCAGCAACGCCCTCGTTGCGTCCTGAGAGTGGAATTCGGCAATCTTGTCTTGGAATTGCCAAAGGTCCTCGGCTGGTTCCCAACTCCCTTCGCTGTCGGGAAGTCCCTTCCATTGGATAAAATACTCCTGCCTTGGTCGATGATTCTTCCGTCGGAAATTCCTATCTGCAAGGATTTCTCGAACCTCCTTCTCATATGAGACCTTCACTCCTATCGGTGCTCTATGTGACTTGCCTCGATCCGGATCGTTAGTATCCACATGGAATGGTTTGAGCATACTCACATGGAAAACAGGATGTACCTTGAGTTTTGGCGGTAACTCCAGTTTGTAGGCCACAACACCTACTCGCTTTACGATCTTGAATGGTCCCTCGTACCGTCGCACAAGCCCCTTGTGCACTCCTGGTTTCCTCAATACCAAGTGTAGCTTGGCAACGACTTGGTCGCCAACTTGAAATTCTTCGTCCCTGTGCCTTCGATCAGCCCACTTTTTAGTCCGCTTTCCCGCCTTGTGCAAACAAGCTCGGGCTAAGTCAAGATGCTCTTGCCACGCTTTGGCAGTGTGGTAAGCTGCTGGATTAGGCCCCTCGTAACCGAGCACAACAGCGTTGGGAGTGAGTGGCTGTTGTCCGTTTACGATCTCAAAAGGACTTCGGTTTGTGGCCTCCGTCCGCTGCAAGTTGTAGGAAAATTGGGCCACATCAAGCAACTTCGGCCAGTCACGCTGAGTCGCACTTGCATAGTGCCGGAGATAAATCTCCAATAACGCATTCACCCGTTCGGTTTGCCCATCGGTTTGTGGATGAACACTCGTGGACATGTTCAAGTCTGTCCCCATCAGCTTGAACAACTCGGTCCAAAACTTGCCCGTGAAGCGAGGGTCTCGGTCACTCACGATCGTCCTTGGCACCCCCCAATAATTCACCACATGCTTGAGGAAAAGTCGAGCTTCTTCCTCAGCTGGGCACTCCTTGTTGGCAGGAATGAAGGTGGCATACTTTGAAAACCTGTCAACAACCACGATAATCCTGGCAAATCCATCAGTACTCGGTAAACCGACTATAAAGTCCATAGAAATAATCTCCCATGGACGCTCTGGGATTGATAGTGTCTGCACCAATCCCGCTGGTTTCTTGGCTTCGATCTTGTCCTGTTGGCAAGTAAGACAAGTCTTCACATAGACCTCCACGTCGTTGTCCATGTATGGCCAATAGTACCGCTCCGCTAACAACGCCATCGTACGGTGCATTCCTGGATGGCCATCCCACTTGGAATCATGACATTCCCGCATGAGCTCTTTCCGCAACTTCATGTATTGCGGGACATAGAGGCATCGTCCCTTGGTGTACAAGAGGTCGTTCTCGAGCCAGAACCGTCTAGACTTGCCCTCCTTGGCATGATTGATCAAGGACTGGGCTGTCGGATCATGAGCTAAGCCCTCCTTGATTCGTGATAACAGTGGTCCCTCGGGTCTGCTGATGAACTCTATGTTGCACCTTCGACTTAGTGCATCGGCCACACAATTGGCCTTTCCTGGCTTGTACTCCATATCAAAGTCGAATTCCGCCAAGAACATTTGCCACCTTGCCTGTTTGGGAGACAATTTCTTTTGGGTTAGAAAATAACTATTGGCAACGTTATCAGTGAGTACCTGAAATCTCGAACCCAACAAGTAATGTCTCCAAATCCGCAAATAGTGAACAACCGCGGTCATCTCCTTCTCTTGGACAGTGTATCTCCTCTCTGCATCATTAAGCTTCCGACTTTCGAAAGCTACCGGATGTCCTTCGTGCATAAGGACTCCCCCAATGGCTACATCGGACGCATTAGTATGGACTTCGAAAGGTTTGGCATGGTTCGGCAGTGCTAACAGAGGCTCACTCACCATGGCTTCCTTCAATTTCTCAAAGGCCTTTTGACAATCTTCATTCCAGTCCCACGTCTTGTCCTTTTTCAGCAAATCGGTCAAGGGTGAGGCGATCTTTGAATAGCCTTTGACAAAACGTCGGTAGTAGTTGGCCAATCCAAGGAATGATCTCAACTCCGTCACCTTGGTTGGCGGCTTCCATTCTTCAATTGCCCGAATTTTGTCTCTATCCATACGGATCACGCCACCTCCTATGATGTGGCCTAAGAACGACACTTCCTTCTGGGCGAATGAGCACTTCTCCCTCTTGACAAATAGCTCATTCTCTCGAAGTACCTCCAACACCTGCCTCAATTGTTCTATATGCTCCTCCAAACTCTCACTATACACCACAATATCGTCAAGGTAAACAACAACAAAACGATCCAAGAATGGATGTAATACCTTGTTCATGAGAGTGCAGAACGTCGCTGGAGCATTAGTGAGCCCAAAAGGCATAACAAGGAACTCATACGAGCCATACCAGGTCACACATGCGGTCTTTGTCTCATCACCTTCGGTTATTCTAACCTGGTAATCTCCCGATCTGAGATCCAACTTGGTAAACCACCTTGCATTCCCAAGTTGATCAAACAAGTCCGCTATGAGGGGAATCGGATACTTGTTCTTCACCGTGAGCTTGTTCAATGCTCTGTAGTCGATGCACATCCGAAGAGAGCCATCATGCTTCTTCTGGAACAAAACAGGTGCACCATAAGGGGCTTTGGAGGGTCTAATGTACCCAGCATCCAACAGCTCCTTGAGTTGTCTTCTCAACTCCTCCAACTTCGATGGAGCCATTCGGTATAGAGCCCTTGCTGGCGGCTCCGCATTAGGGATCAACTCAATCCTGTGATCCACTTTTCTTTTTGGGGGTAATTGCTTCGGCAACTCGGAAGGCATCGTGTCTGCGAATTCTTCCAATATTTGTTCCACTTCCGCTGGAACTTCTGTCGGCATCAAAGACCCATCACTTTTCAAGGAAGCCAAGTATGTTTTAGTCTCCTTGCGCACAACACCCTTGGAAAACTGGATGGCCGAAAGCATCTTGCCCTCCAGTCCAGTTTCTCGATTTGTAGGAACAAGGCATTTTTGATCCAGATCCAGTATACAGATACAGTCGACAAATGGAGCAAGCAACGCATTGATCCGGTCAAGGAAATCTAAGCCAATGACGAAGTCAAAGTCATCAAGTGGAATTACCTTAATGTTTTCTTTACCGTACCAGCTTCCGAGTTCAAGCTTGACTCCCTTGGCAATTCCCACAATCGGTCTTTCCTTGGAATTAACAGTCTTTATCATCCCACTTGCCTTCTCCAGATGAAGGTCAAGTTTCTTGGCAGCTTCATCAAACATGAATAATTCAGAAGCACCTGTATCCACTAGTGCACTCAACTTCTTCCCTGCAACGATGATGTCTACAAACATCAGTCCCTTATGTTTATGGCCCCTCTTGACTTGAACGGAGCTCATAATTGAGTTGAGCTTGACCGCCACATTTTCGGTCTCCACATCTCCCTGAATGGATTGGAGCCTTGCCTTCTGTGGACAATCTTTTACCATGTGAGGTCCCTGGCAATGGAAACACGCAGTGGGTCCTTCATTCTTCTTCACCCTTGGGCTTCTTACGTCCTTCAAAGTGTTTGATGGTCTTCGGAATCTCCCATATGTTTTGCCAGATTTTTCCTTCTCTACCCCACCATTGCCGTTGAACTTTGGCTTAGGTTTGGAAGGTTTGGAAGAATCGGGTTTCTCAAATTGCGCAATGGATTCCGCTGAACTAATGGCTTTGTAAAGATTCGTAGCCCCCATTCGATTCAACTCCATCTGTGCCCATCGTTGTAACCCATTTTTGAAGGCGTAGTACCCCTCGTCTTCATCCATGTTCTTGAGTAGAAGTTTGATTTCCTTGAACTTTTTGACATAGTCAAGGATTGACCCATCGTGCTTTAAGTTATGCATCTTCTTGCGGGCGTCTTCGATAGCATTATTTGGATAGAACTGCTCTTTGAATTCATCACCGAATTCCTTCCATGTCTCAATAGTGTTTTTCTCAGCACACCTGTGTCGCCACCATAAAAGAGCATCACCAACCAAGTAAACAGATGTCGTGTTTACCTTGGTAGTATCATCCTTAATCTCCATCAATCGGAAATACTGCTCCAAGCCCCATATGAAGTTCTCCACGTCCTGGACAGTCCTTGTCTCATTGAACTCCTTTGGCTTCGGACATCAATCTTCGGCTTTGGTGCTGCTACCTCTCCTAGCACACCACTTTGCATAGCCGTCTTGTAGATGCGCAGCTCACTCTTGAGCTTATCCATCTCTTTTTTCATAGCCACTACAGTAGCTTCAAGAGAATCGTCCCTCTCGTTCAACTTTGCAAAAGTCTCATCTAGCAGCTTCTGCATCGTTTTGGAAACGTTCTCTTCCATGGAATCAAACTGCTCATGGTATGATTCCGCAGCTTCTTGAGCCTCCTTGACCTCTGTCATGGATTCTTCAAGTCTGCTAACCCTCTTCTCCATCGCTGAGATGATATCCCTCAAACTTTCCCTCTTCTTTCCAGCAGCAGCAGTTGCCCGAGTCTCACGATCAGTAGCTGGGACATCGCTAGTGCTCTGTGGTGCCATTTTTTTCGAACAGCCTCGCTCTGATACCACTTGTCACGGGTCTAGAACCTTTCTAGCAAAACCGTACGGCCTTAGGACTCAACTCGCCTAAGTCAGCCTCTACACAAAGCCCTCAAAGCTTTGTAACTCGCGGAAAGCAAACAAGCGAAGAAAGGCAAATAAGAGAGAGAGAGCTTATGAGTGAAATGCTTTGTATTTCTCAATGATGAAGTGACAAAATGAGGAGGGGTGAGCCTATATTTATACTTGGCCCCCATCACATCCAACGGTTACAATTAAATTACATCGATGGCTAGGATTAATTCCCACCAACCACAAAGGCATCATTCTAAGAATATTCCCGACTATACAAGGAAAGAATCTCCTATGTTCACATTACTTAAGTGGGCTATTCTAGTGGGCTTGACAGACCCAAAACCTTTGTGAGATAGGCTTGGGCGGATTAGAATGTAGCAACCCCACCGTTGGGCTCGTTGAACTCGCGGACCGTGACACTAGCCGTTCTTGGAGACTGGGGTGCCCTACAAAAGATAAGGCAAAACAGCATGCTGGGGGCTGAGGAAAAGGGTCACGTTTACAATGTGGATATCTATTTCCATTTAGTACATTAATATAAATATAAACAAAATTAATGTATGCAATACAAGAAATTATTGAACTTATTTATTTATTTATTTACTATTATTATTATTATTTACAAGTTTTTTAAGGGAAATTATTGCAGTTAAATACTAAGTTTAAGTTAAAACGCATGCTTTTTTCGTCCCGTTTTTGAAATGTAGCATAAAGATTGCCAAGATACAATTTTAATTAAATAAAAAATAATGTTAAAGGCGGTCAAAATCAACTTTGGATATACTATTAATTCCATATATGTATTAAAATTTCTTAATATTTTTTGTTGATCATCAGGGACGGAGCCAAGATTTGGGGTTGAGGGAGGCAAAAAATAAATGTTTAGAAGTAGGGGACAAATTCATAAAAATATCAATTTTTAAAAATATTTAAATAAGGGGACAAAAGTAAAAAAAAAATCTTCGGGGGGTGTTGTCCCTACCTATTACGTGTTATAATCTTGTAATCTCACATGTTTAAAACTTAACGGTTTTAATAATAAATATTATATTTGTCACTATCCGGCTTTGGATCCGAGTGTCGGGTTAATACGAAAAGTTGGGCTTCAATTTTGGGTCCCGAGTTGAGTGGGTTGGGGCCTTAGGCTTGTTGGGTTGAGAGTTGAGACTTGTTTAGTGGGGGTATTTTAGTAAATATACAAATGGGATGAAATGAGGAGTTAGAAGGGTTATTTCTTTTGTAGAGAAAGAGGTTGATGAGCCCTCAAGAAGCTTTAGGAAGAAAAAAGCTTGAAGAGTGGTGGTAAATTTGGTTGTTGTCATTTTTGCTAAGGTTGGTACTCCTCCAACTCTTAAACATCATGCATTTCATGTTTTAAGCTTTGTAGCATGTTTGCTGATTGAATGATATGCTTGGTAGCTTGAATGACCTCTAATGGAAGATTACTGTTTTGTTGACGAACCTTCGTTTTTAAGATGTAAACATGCTTAGGATTATCCCCTTAGAGTGTAGGAACGTTTTCGGATTGAATGAGTGGTTTTTGGATAGAGTTATAGGTAATTTGAAGCTTCAAACCTTCATTTTCGTGCAGGGGTATCGATACCCTTGGCAAGCATATCGATACCTTAGAGAGTAAATTAAGGCGAGAAAGACATACGTTTCGGAACGCCTAGCCCGAGTTTCGATACAAAAAATTTCAGTGACAAATCGTTTCAATATTGCCTTAGGGGCGTATCGAAATAGGGTAGTGTATCGATACACCATATAGGTATATCGATACGGGTGGGTTCCTTGGTATTAAGTTAATGTCAGGGCGTATCGATACACATGGGGAGTGTATCGATACTAGGGGCGTTCCAATACCCTCTTTTATAGACGTTTCGATACGCCTGAGCAATCTGCCCAACTTTTAAGGGTTGAGTTTATGGGTTACATATTTTATTCTAGGAGTTCCTATGGGTTAATTAAACTATAAAATGAATATTAAAACCGAGAAATAGGCTTCTAACCCTGTTTACAAGATAATCGAATAATAATTGAAAATCTAGTAGTATAAACCGATAATTGAAACCATTAAAGGTTCAGTGTGATACACGTGAGATATGTGGCTTACTAGGGACTTTGCTTAGTGTTAATGAATTCTCTAGAGTATATTATTATTATTATGAGATGAGATAACCTAGTAACCTTTCTTAGTACTGATAAGTTACTAGAGTAAGATATTATATGAAAAGTGATGAGTGTCTAAAATAGTTAATATTTTGTGCTTAATTATTCATTGATTCAATGATTTATGTTACTGATCTTAGTGTTTTTCGTATGTTTTTGTGTAGGACTCTGAATCTGGAAAATGCACTTAAATGGCCGATTTTTGAAGTTTTTTTTATTTTCTGGATCAAGTCTGAATTGGTGGGCATGAAATCTGACGTAAGCATTCGGTCAGCAGCTTCTAGAAGATGACGTCAGCAAGCACGTGATAGTTTATCCGCGTTCCAGATAGCTTATCAGCCGAATTTTGAATTTCAAATTAAGATTTATCTTTTGTAATTTGAATTTAAATATTTTTAGAATTATCTAGGATTTATTTCTTTATTTTAGGGTTTGTAAAAGGCTATAAATACCTACCTTGGGTAAGCCTAAAACATCTGGAATTCCTCTTTTAATTTGAAAATCCTTGGGTTTCTTTCATCTCTTGTTTTAAGTTTTATTTATTTATTTATTTTTATTTTTACTTTATTTTATTTTATGTCGAGTATAATTTCTTCCATAATTATGCTCGGCTAATTTCTTTTTAGCCAAAGGCTTAAGCAATGACTCGATCCAAATGTGATCATTGAAAAAGTATGTCAATAACTTCATCTTTTTATTTCTTAGTTTTCTTTGAACTTATTTTTTAAAATTAAATTGATTTCAAAACTAAAGATTGACTTTAGTCAATACTTTGATTTAATTACTTGTGTGAGAGGAAAGATCGGCTATTGAAGCAATCCGACTTCCTGGGAACACACTTAGCAAATTGATTGCTAAGAAGAAAACTAAGATTGGATCAGTTATTATTGAAATAACATAATTCAAGTCGGTTTAAATGATTTTTCTACAAAAATTGAGTTGGTGGATTAATCCATGAAACCAATATCAAAGATAGACTTGAGTATTTGGTTTAGAAGTTTTGCTTCAAGGATAAAACCTTGAAAGCTAATTACCGACGTAAAATCCCGAAGTGAAAATCTTTTTTCAATGATCTATTAAAGTCGAGTCAAAGCGAAAGCCTAAGGCTAGTTTTTATTATAATTAAATCACTTTCTTTATTTTATTTTCTTCAGTTACTTAGTTTTATTTTATTTGACAACTCCCCCTTTTACTTAAAATATCATTCAACATTCTTTGATCACCAATCAAACAAGCGTAATTAGGAAGTTTCTAGTCCCTGTGGGATCGACCCTTACTTCTCCTATATTATATTTAATTTCCTATTTATTATTTGAGAATAAGCAATTTTATTTTGACACTACACGACGCGTGTCAAAAAGTAAGATGGCAACCTTGCTTAGTGTTTATGGGTTACCGATATTATATTATGCGGAAGACCAGCTAGGACCTTACTTAATACTGATGGGTCCCCTACTTCTATACTACTATGAGGTGATATGAACACCCGAAATATATATATATATATATATATGAGATATAAAGACTTGAGATGATATGTGGACTTTTCTTGACATGCATATGCTATGTGCCGATAATATGTAAGCATGATATCATGTGTTTAGGCGGTTATGGTAGCGTCATCGTACTCATTCCATATCATCATTCATGTTGCTTATGCTTATTTATGTTATGTTTTGAAATGTGTTTTCGTGCGTAGGTTAAAGAAAGTTTGTTCGGAGGAGCATCATTGTGGTGGGTTCAGCATCGATATTCGTTGTTAGAGTATTGTTACTAGATCTAGTGGACTATATACTTGTAGGACCTTATATCTGTAATTGAAACTTTGTTTTATTTTATTAAGTCGAATGCTTTTAAAAGGATTATAATATTTTGGAGCTCCATCTACTTTAAGTTACTCGGATTTTATGGTTTATGTTGGATTGTATTTTATAGACTTATGTTGGATTTGGTTTTAGACTTATTCTTGTTGGGATTTTGAAAAGAAATTTTGAAATACGGGCTTTTGGTCCGGAAGCCCAATGTGACACCGTATCAAGAGTGTTAAAATATTATTTTTTTTTTAGTTTGAGAATTCTGAAACAAATATTATGTTTGAATTTTCCGCTAAAATATTGGTTCTCAGAAATTATTTTCAACATTGGCGTTAATTATTGTTGAAACACCAAATTTGAACGATGTTTTTCTCTGTGGGATATTGTTCAAAGTCGAATAGTTTTCATACATTCTTTAAACAAATATGCTTACCACATAGTGCATTGAGGGGGTGTTTGACACTGTTCAAAATTAGATAAACCACCTTCCGACTTCAAAGAATGTTCGGGATGAGGGTGCCTGACACTCTTGCAGACATGTGACGCAGGTGAGGTTAATAGCAGAGAGAATGTATGCATGTTGCATGCACCTCGATAGTATTTTTTTTGTTTTAAGTTTATATATATATATATAAAAGTAGAAAAAGAAGAAGATATTTTGTAAATATAAGATATGTATTTTATTTTAGAAAAAATTGTGTGAAGATTTGTTTTTGAAGTTATGAATTTTTATTATTTATCAGTAATTTTTTTTAATTTTGAAACTAATAAGTTGATTTAGTTATGTAACCCCTAAACTTGACTTAAAAGAAATAGATCGAATCTAGGAAATCACGTTTGAAAATTTTACCCTCAAGAAAACCAATTTTTTAAAAAAATATACTTTAATTTAAAATAAAACCATAATGATAACATAAATATCTCAAATGTCTCAGAGTTTTCAAAATAATAAATAATAACCTGAATATCTAAAAATAGTTTTGTTTTGATAATGAAAAATTGAATAAAATCTAAGATCCTCCAAGTACCGCATCGCCTAAAGTTCAAAGATTTATAAGAGAAAAAGTAAGAGGGGTAAGCTAAAGAGCTTAGTGTATCTCTAAGGTGCAGATAAAAACAACAAAACATGGTTTATAAAATTATTTTTCAAGAGTAATATTTTAAAAAAATGTGATTTACATAAATAATTTTCTCAAGAGTAAAGTTTTAGAAAAATCAAAATCATGATATATGGATGATAACATACGCACAACACAAATCCCAACTACAACGTTACCAGTCCGAATGGAGTAGTTCCCTAGAACCCTCACCTACAACATCACCAAAATCCGAGAGTGGTCTTAGGCTTCCGGAAAGTTGCCACGACTTCCTCCGTACACAATCCCACCCATGCACACAATATGATATAACATGATTTGAAAATCCGAAAGCAATCACAATTCAATCTGAAATCACAATTTATCCGAAATCTCAATTTTTCCGAAAACACAAACTCAAAGGATGTAAAAATCGTATTTATTCTCAAAAGTGTAAAATCTCAAATCTAAAAATTTTAATTTTTCTCAAATCACAATGAAATGTATGCATGATAACACAAGTGCACAATCAAAGTCACCGTACAAAAATTAGACATGCTAGTAAAACACGAGTATTTTTCAAAGCACAAAATATTAATCATGTCACACAAAAATATATTTTTCGTAAAAACATATATATAGCACCAGTAAGAGAACACACCTTAGCAAAAGCGACAAAATTTACTAAATAACATGGTCTTGAACTCAAACAGAAATAAAGAATGAAAACAGAGGCTTTAGAGAATCTTGATGAAAGAAAATAATGTAGGATTTTCTCTTAGACCATAATATGTAAGAGAAAAATAACTAATCCAACTAGAATTAGAATTCTATTAGATCAAAATGTAATTATAATAAATATTAATAAAAAGGTTGTAGAATTTTAAAGAGATTTTTTTTTCTTATATGAAATTTTATATAATATATAAATAATATATTATATTATAATAAATAAAAAGTTTTGATAAAACAATAATTAAAATAAAGTAATATTTTTAATAAAAGAAATTAATTTTAGTAGAATCAAAATTTAATTTAAAAACAAATAAGATATCCAAGAGTTCTAAAATTTCAAAACATCACTTTAACTTTAAAATTTTAAATTCATATTTAAAAATTTCAAAAATTTATAATCTTATCCAAAAAATTTTCCTTGAATTTAGAAAATCAATTTAAAAACCTAAAAAAATCAGGGTTTCAAAATTATGAATAATTTTTGGGTACTGTTACAAGTTATGTAATTCAAACGTATTAGAATTAAAATTTAAGATTCTTAGAATTTTAGGATGTAAATTAGTTTGTAAAAATTAGTGACTAGTTTTATTATTTTTTTAAAATTGTATATAGCAAAATATTAAACTATTGAGTAGTTTAAAAAATAGTTAATTAGTGACTAGTTTGTAAAAAATCTTAAAATTGAAGGGTTATGAAGGAAAATTAATGATTAGTTTGTAAAAATCTTAAAATTAAAGGGTTATGAGACAAATTAGAAAATTAGTGACTAGTTTGGAGAAAAATACTAAAATGACTAATTTTCAAGGTGAATTAGTGAATTAGTGAGTTTTTTTTTTAATTGCAAGTAGAAAAATATTAAATTATTGAGTAATTTGAAAAATATTTAATTAGTGAATAGTTTGTAAAATAAATATTTAAATTGAAGGGTTATGAAGGAAAATTAGTTAATTAGTGATTAGTTTGTAAAAATCTTAAAATTGAAGGGTTAAGAGACCAATTAGTAAATTAGTAACTAGTTTAAAAAAATGAAAAATTGACTAATTTTCAAGTTAAAAAGTAAATTTGTGACTAATTTATAAAAAAATATGTTTTTTAAATTTCGTAGAATTTTAACAAACTAAAAATCTAAAGTAAAAATATTATAAATTTTATTTGTAAACTTTAGTTGATTATGTTTATTAACAAATTGTTTTTTAATTAATGTAGTAGATTTAGTCCCGTGTTATAATATATTCTTACTTGTCACATAGGTTGGCTAAGCAAATTTTATTATTGTGGTTACAGGATCAACACATCAGTAGTTTGTCGATTTTTAAGATGATACAAATTTGTTTGAGTGGGGTGCTCCGTGTCGTGTTCTAGAATGAACAACATCAAAAGTCTGATTCATTCGGTCGAATGCATGAACTGTCAGTGATGTTGCACACTTCACATTATCATCCATTTTGAGTATAATTGTAGGAGTCTAATATTGTCCACTATTTATTAAGGACTACATCTGTTTCCCTTTGACGGACTAAATATTTGTCAAACGATATTACGTTTCTGTTACCAAGCTGATTATTGACAGATGATGTGATGCTTTGAGTACTCTATTAATGCACTCTACAAGGTTTGTAGTCATTTACTCGTATCGTCGACCACCTCCATTATATGATTGGGCTTATCTTTCTCTCAATATATTGGTCCAAGCCCAAACACACGTCGTATTTTTGTAAATTAGCCACATTTCTATCAAATTTCGACCGTAATAATTGATACTATGTGCCACAATATTTATTTGAGTTAGCATGTACAAAAAAAACAAAGGACATCACTACATACGCGTATAGAACAAATTTTAAAAAATTGACACTTAACCTTGCTTAAAATCTCATTGTAAAGGTACTTATTCTTGAATATCTTATAGTTGTTCTTTCCAATGTGATGGACAATGTACAATGCATGCATGGGGAGGTGTCCAATGAGTTACCTCTCGATTAATTGCAACTTGGAAACCTATCCCTCAATTAGCAATAATTTAAATCACGTCTTCTCGGACTACATGCTCACGTAAATTGATAAAAAAAAGTCAAGCTTTAATAGTCTCTCCCTCAACAATTACGAATGCAATCGGAATGACATTATTCTTACCATTTTGCGCAACGAAAACTATCAGTATGTGAGTGTATCTTCTGTAAAGCTTGTTCCATTGATTTGGATCATACGCTTAGAATTCGGAAAATCGTCAATGCATGGCTTAAAAGCCCGAAATATTCGATAAAAAAATTTATAACCTTTCGCAGTTGGCATTTTCTGTCGATGACATCTTTTATTTGTTACCTCACTATGGTGCCCAAGATGAATTGTGTCATTGCAACCAATAAAGTCGGTAATTCATTATACGATTTATCATAATCACCATACACTAAATTCAATGACTTACCCTTGCACACCACCCTTGTAATTTTTTTTGATACTCAAATTATTGCACAATGGTTGCTTAAATCGTTAAAATTTGAACTCTTGGATTAAATTCACCCAACTTCATCATGTGATAACTTATTATACTCGAGTTCAATTTGGTGTGATCATGATCGATGAATGTTCGCAAACATGTATGATCGTCGTTGTATTTTGTGACCTCACAACGATCTATCTTCTTACGCTTGGTTACATAAACCTTTCAGTTGTATCCTTCTTCGTATTTCACATACTTCGCAAAGAAAGTTTTCGTGTTGGATTCTACAACCGAGTAGTCCACATGTTACATGATGTTATACTCTTTAAATATCAATATAGCTTCATCTTTTTCATTAAATTGCAGCCCCTCAAACAACTCACCATAAACATTGAACGAGTAAAGTATTAAATTCAACTCAATCTTTATAAATTTGTCTTAAAAAATTTAAATAAAATTTGAATTATAAAATTAAATTCTTCGAATTGATCAACTTAAAATTTTCAAATCAATCAAATATTCATACTTAATTAAAAGTTTTTAGTATTATTATTTAAAAATTTAAGATGGTTAATTAAATTTTTTTTTCTTCATATTTTTTTAATTGAATTATATTACAAATAGAAAGATTGTAAAATGAATAACATCACAAACGTTAAAAACAATAAAATTTTAATGTGTAAAAATAAAATAATAAAATCTAAGATATGGAAAATATTAAAGTACAAATCCTACCACTTACAAAAGATCTAATAATTTTTTGACGAAAATCCAGTAGAACTACTACTTTGACCAGAATGTTCTAAGAAAATTTTTTTTTCTCTATTTGAGCTTGATATATCGGCAAAATCATATAAGGGAATCAAAAGTTTCTCAGACCATTAATCTTCACTGCTAGCAACACTCGATTGATATTCTTCATATGAATATTAAACTGCCAAAAAGTAGGCAACATTATCACAAAGATAGACTAAAACTGCAATAAAAACAAAGGAATAAACTGCTATGAAAACAGACAAAAAAACTGCAAAAAAACAGATATAGTATAAAACTGACAAAGTAAAAAAGAAAAAACTTGTAAATGATATTCATAAAAAAATGAATTTTTATTTATGTACAAAATCAGTAAAACGATCAAAGACCGCCAGCGACGAAAAAAATACTAAAAAAGAAGAAGAAACTTAAAATTTTAGAAAACTTTTTGTAATCATCTCAGAACAAATAAAAAAAATTGAAATGAGTGGATTCTCATTTCCTTCTTATTACATAGATGATATTTGGAGTATCAAATTTAAACTTAATCGTATATTAATTCAGAAGATAGTAAAAATAGTTTGATCTATAGGCAAACCCAACAAGTAGTCTTAGTAAAAAAAAAAATGATATTCACCTTAAAAGAATCAGATTCAAACGTTTTATCTATGAATTGTGTGAATTATCAAAAAGTTAAAAAATATATTTAAATAAATATTATCTTATAATTGTGTTACAATTATTAAAAATTCTATTTATGGACAGATATATCATAATGAAAGTAGACAAATATAACGTCTCAAGTGAGTCCTTGACCTAGTCCAAGGCGAACATGAAAGGTGGAATTCTAAGAAGCAATAGGGACAATCCTTCCACTTCCACACGCTTTGTTACTTTTGAACACAAAAGAAATTACATATGAAACAAAACAACCTACGACCCCACAGATGTAGGAACTTTATGGTCAGTTTCTAACAAGTACTGGGAAACTGTCGTGGACAAACACCGAGAAATTTCGTACAAGTTTTTTTTTACTAGTATTAGTATGTTGGGTATGAAATTTTAGACTCGGTTTAGATCATCAGTCAGCTAAAAAATATGTTTTAATTTTATATGAGTTTTAATTTGGTAAATATAAATTAAGCATATTAATACAGAGTTAGAGTCAAAATTTAATATTAAAAAATTTGAAAAAATAAATTTATAATTAAATTATTTCAAATATATATATAAACAAAAATAAAATGATTTCCCGAGTAGACGGGGTCTCGGGGTACGTGCCCCTCCCAACGTGAGCTCGTCCATGTATTCAAGTGTATTGTTTGATTTAATGGTAGATGTGATTTGAAATTTAGATGGCAAAATTATTTAAAAAATCTTTTTTTATTATTTAAATACAAAAATATACCCCTCCCAATTTCAATGACAAATCTATACCCCTGTTAGGACACGTAGGAAGAAGTCGCTTCCTGCAAAGAGCGGTTCCAGGAATCGCTCTGTGCAGGAAGCGACTTTCGGCTGATTTGACATTCCTTGCCACATAAGCCATTAATTATAATGGGGATAAGAAATCGCTCTGTGCACAGAGCGATTTCCCTGTGCTTCGGAAGCGTAAAACCCTAGGTTCAGGAAATCGCTCTGTGCACAGAGCGATTTCGTCTGAAATCGAATCGTCCTTTTGGAAATCGCTCTGCATCCAAAGCGATTTCATTAAAGAAATCGCTCTTTGCACAGAGCGATTTCACTGTTATGTCGCTTCCCAAGGGCTGCGATCTCCCTATAAATAGCTGGCCCTACAACCTTCCATCTCATCCCGAAATCGCGTTTCATACAAATTTCATTGTTTTTTCTTCCTTCTAAATTGTATGTTTAGTTATTTGTCTCAAAATTCTTCGAGAATATGGCGGGTCTATGTAGATTAGACGGGAATCACTGTTTCGATTTCTGGCATTATAATGAGGTAATTTTTTAGATTTTTTGTATTATTATTTTTAATTTTTTTTATATTATTATTTTTAAATTTTTTAATATTATTATTTTTAAAAAAAATTATTTAGTAATTTATTTATATTTTTTTGAAGGGCTATGACAGGGTTCTAACCTCTTACCATCATCGTATTATGGAAGCGCTGCATCCGGCTATAATGCCTTATTTGATCGAGGCCGGGTTCGGATATGTGAGTCTTATTATCGCTAGAACTAATGTAGATCCGTACTTGATTAATGCTCTGCTCGAAAGGTGGAGACCGGAGACCCACACATTTCATCTTTCGTCTGGTGAGGCAAGTATTACCTTATAAGACGTTCAATTTCAACTTGGGTTACATATTGATGGCCCCGTTATAACGGGTATTGCGGAAGACGATTGGGAAAATCTTTGTCAGCAATATCTTGGACGTATTCCCGATAAGTTGTCCGGCGGGAAAATATTGTTGAAATGGTTGGTCGAAGAGTTTTCTGATTTACCCGATGATGCTTCGGAAGAAACAAAGCTGGTAACTAATATTTTTATTATTTTTTTAATTAATTTAATTTTTTATAATTTTTTTATATTAATTTTATCAATTTATAGTTTTATGCTCGCGCACATATTTTGCGCATAATTGGCGGGATTTTGATGCCGGACAAAACCCGCAATAAAGTGCATTTGGTGTGGTTACACCATCTACGTAACTTTTCGGATTCCGGCGCTCTTAGTTGGGGATCGACTGTTCTTGCTTTTTTATATCGAGAGCTGTGTACGAATGTTGATCCCCGGAAACAAGTCATAGGAGGCTGCTTAATATTACTTCAGTCTTAGGCATGGTATCGTATGCCTTTTCTACAGCCTTCTTTGGTTACGCGACGTGCATATGAGTTTCCACTAGCTCGGAGGTAATATTTTATTATGTTTAATATTTTTAATTTTTTTTTAAATTATTGTTTATAATTTTTTAATTATAATTTTATTTTATTAATGGTAGGTGGTGTTATCCATTGTCGCATTTTGGATTGTCGGAAACCCAGCGAGATTTCCGATTACTGATAGATAGGGAGGAGGAGGTAAGTAATTCTGTTGTTATTTTTTATATTTTAATTCAATTATTAAATTTAAAAATGTTTTAATTTATTTTAATATAAATATTATTTTTTTCAGTTTATCTGGCAGCCGTACCGCGAGTCAACTATTATGTCTTCTATCCCAGCTGACATATTGGCTCGCTCAAACTTATGGTTTGCGATGGTGTCGCTTATTAATTACTCAACTGTCGAGTGGCATCCTGGTAATAGAGTTCTACGGCAGTTTGGGTTTAAACAAGGCATTCCAGAACCACCTCCTATTTTGGATGAATTGCTTGCTCTGACAAGACAAGGGAAGACCGACGTTAATTGGGCTGTCAGACATCGCGATTACATTGAGATGTGGGCCGAAAGATTTCAGTGGATCCCGATGTGTGAAGAAATTGTTACCGATAGTCTGGGATTCGGGTATTTCAGTTGGTACGTTGAAAACTGTAAGCCCCACATCTTGACAGAAGAGGAGCGAGCGCGCGATTTATCCGTGGGTACGCGGAGACGTCCACCGGCCCAACGACCAGGCCGTGGAAGAGGATGAAATGTTCAAGAAGAGCCACCTGCTACCCCAATGCCCCAACCGTCTTGGTCTCCTCAGTTTGCACCACCCTCGGAGGGTTTTTTTTACTAACGTCTTGCAGCCGTTTATGTCTGCTACGAGAGTTACCACGATCGCAATTCATTGTAAGATTCCTCCCACTGACCGTACAACTTCTGAACGGCACGTTGTTTTGCATACCATGCTCGTTTATACGGAACATGGTAATCGTATTGATACGTGACTGAAGCCATACAAGTACCAACGGTTACCCGCGGATTCGCTTTCACCAGAGGCATAATGGCATCACACAACACGTGCACATCCAAGTTTCGATGATCCAGATTAAGGCGACCCACGGTGCATGTGTGAGGGTTATCAAACTTGGTAATCTACCAAAGGTTGTTTAGTTTCTTCAGACAAGAAACACGAATCCTCCATTTACATCCTTGCTTCTTGTGTACACATTCAATAATGTACTTGTCAGATGCGTTCTTGTAAACACCGGATGTAATGGAGTTGCGGATATTATAATGCTTGATTGCTGCAATCACCAGATCCTTGGTCTCGAAAACTTTTCCTTTATATATTTCAAGAGAACCACCTTGGTTGTATTGGTCGATCTGGTGGAATTGCAGAAATTCCGGAGCATTGAAGGCTTCCATATCAATTGATGCAAAGTGGTACGGTGGCTCGTAAAACGACATTGTCATTGAACTATTAGGAACATCCACTTCCTCTGGCCCATCCACATCTTCGGGAGGGCCATAAAAAGGGCCTAGCTCATCACCATCAGGACCGGGCTCCTGAATCGGTTCTTCGTTAGAACGGTCACCCTTAAATTCGAACAACTGTAAGTCCACCGTATCACCAATAGCTGCAGATGAATGTTGGGTTGGTGGGAAGTTCAAATCAATTTCAGACCGAGCGAACGAAGACGGTTGGGTGGGTGGTAGATTAAGGTTGAAATCAAAAGAAGCTACACAATAATGTCTTGCCGCCGAAGACAATGGAACATCAACATTGTTCTGTGATTCTTCTTGACATTTTTGCTTTTAAATTCAAAGACTGAAACACCACACCCAGAGATGCATCACTAACCATTTGGCCATCGTAATAAACCAAAGCAGTGATTCTTCTTGACATTTTTGCTTTTAAATTCAAATGAAAACGGATTCTTAAAAATATGAAATTCGAACCGTGATGCAGAGAACTTTTGGGGATTGAGAATTGTGTTTTGAAATTCCTGGGGTTGAAATTCGAAATATTTAAGCACCGACGAAGTCGCTTCCTGCAGAAAATGACTTCTCTTTTCAGACAGGAAGTTGTTTCCTGCAGAAAGCGACTTCTTTTGTCAGAAGGGAAATCGCTACCTGCAGGAAGCGATTTTAATAATTTTTAACTTTATAAGACTCGTTTCCCTGCTTTCAGACTGTAAACCTTCCGTCAATAATTCATCAAGTTTTCAGAAAGAGTGTAGATGGCTATGTTTTCTTGCGTTTTGTTCTTCTCTGGTACATATGGTTACACTTCGTTTAGCAGCAAGATAAAATACGATGAGTTCTATGACTTAATATCGACGGAGGTTGCGAAGGCGACAACAAAAACAAGAGAAATCTTATACATACAAGCAAAAATACCAGTTGATGAACCAGGTCCTGAAGCGCATTACCTGTTGAAATTGTCAAGTTCAAAAGATCTTCGTAAGATGTTTCGAGCTTACACAAATATTCCATGTCTATATATCGAGATTTACGTAAAGTTTAAGGATGAAGTTAGTTCATTTACGGATGAAGTTACTTCATCAAGCAACGTCGATGAAGAAGCAATTTTACAACGTATCAACAACAGACGACATCAAAAGGAACAGATAATTGAAGAACTGAACTTAACATCTGACGTGTCTACAAATTACGAAGACACGGAAACAGACGATTCTTCAACCACTTAGATATTTCTTATGTAAGGTTTAATATTTTCGAGCAATATTAATAAAATATATCTTTTATTACATTTTTTTTACATAACTATACCTTTTATTATATTTTATAAAATATACCTTCTATTAACCTTACTTATTATGAAGATACCTTTTATTAATAAAGTATACCTTTTACCTTATTAAGATAAGAATATTAAAAATATATTACAAAAATATTTACAAAAATAAATATAAGAAGTCGCTTTCAGTGCAGAGCGACTTCTTAGATCCATAATTGAAATCGCTCTGTGCACAAAGCGATTTCCTGAACCTAGGGTTTTACGCTTCCGAAGCACAGGGAAATCGCTCTATGCACAGAGCGATTTCTTATCCCCATTATAATTAATGGCTTATGTGGCAAGGAATGCCAAATCAGCTGGAAGTCGCTTCCTGCACAGAGCGATTCCTGGAATCGCTCTGTGCAGGAAGTGACTTCTTCCTACGTGTCCTGACAGGGGTATAGATTTGTCATTGAAGTTGGGAGGGGTATATTTTTGTATTTAAATAATAAAAAGGGTTTTTTTAAATAATTTTACCAATTAAGATATTAAAAATTATATATATAAATTTGTATAATTTTTTTTAATTTTAGGATTTAAAATTTTAGATTAAAGTTTAAGGTATAAGAATTAAAGTTGTGAAATTTAAAATTTAAGGTTTAAGGTTTGGATTTATAATTTATGATTTAAGGTTTAAAATTTAAGAATTATATTTAAGTTAATTTTAAATTTTTAATGCACAAGCTGTGTAAAAAAAATTATATAATCCTTTGTATTTAAGCTAAAAAAATTAAACCCTAAATCTTTAACCCTAATATCTTAAACCCTAAATCTTTAACTCTAAATTTTAAATTCTAACTATAACCCTTAAATTTTACATCCTACAGCCTAAAACCTAAATTGCAACATAAACCTCTAAACTCTAAAATTAAAAAGTTTGTGTATCAAAATATTTTCCTTTTAATTTTATATTTTATTTAAATATAAAAAATTATACTATAATTTACATAATTTGTGTATTGAAATATCTCTTAAATATTATATTAAAAAACTTTATACCTAGTTTTATAGTATTATAAAAAAATTCTGCTTAAAATTACTCATAATTAAATCATAATCTAAAGTGTATTCTAATCATGACTTTTTACTAGAAATTAATGAATTAAAAATATTTTTTTAGTCTTTAAATTCATGGGCAGCAATGGATGTGACAATTATTGGGTCCAAAATTAAACAAAATAAATTTGATTCAAAATTGAATCCATACGTCTTATGGAATTGACATATTTACATTTATCTATACTGAATATAATTTATAAATTAATATGAAATCATACGTCATCTTAATATTTGTGTACGGCCATTTAAAAATTCAGACAAAGCCGAATTAAGTAAGCACGTGCTTGGGGGATTTTAGTTGAGTTTTTAAACCTCTTTTGTCACGTAGAACTAACGCACTTCTGTCGGGTTACTTTCTATTAGTAGTATCGTATTTGTTAAAAAATATCAATCACTACAGGGTTGATCTAAGTGATAAGTAGTTTGGTTCCGCTTAAGTAAGTCTTAAGTTCGAGACGTTGTGAACGCAAAAAATCCTTGTCAGGAGACTCACCCATCAAAACTAAGTGTGCGACGCGAGTCAGTTTGGATTAGTCAGGGTTAGACTCTGAAATCAGAAGAACAATAAAAAAAATATATCAATCAACCGATGATAAATAAATTAAAATGATGAGACAAATTTAAATAACAATACACGTTGAAATGGTAGTATCATATAAACAATTATATTGACTTAAAAAAATATAACAATATAATTTTATAAAATTATATAAAATATAAAATATTTTTTATTGATTCATCATTCTATCAAGTTATTTTAAATTATTTATCATTTATTGATTCAATATTCTATCAAGTTATTTTAAATTATTTATCATTATTTTTTTAATAATTTTCATCCGTATATGAGATATTTTAACTAAAATAAAACTTCATTGATTGAATTACTATAAAAAATAAAAAATAAAATAATTATTCAGTTAAATATTTAAAATAATTTTCAATTTTAAAACTTATTAATTTTAAACTTCAAACTTTATATTTATTTCTTAATAGTAAAGCATAAAAAGAAAAGGAAAAAGTTTATTTGTATTCATAAACTTTTACCCCTTTTAGAAATTTGATAAACGGAATTAATTACTAAGCAGCAACGCGGAAGCAGAGATTTCCATATATTTTTGACTTTCCAGTTTCCACTCATCTTTTCTCACTCCAATTGAGATTGTACGTTGGTTTGAATTGGTCAGCAACTCAGCTTTTTTTTATTCCTCTTCTAGTTTCAGAGTCTATCTTTGATTAATCTAGATCGACACGTATCGCACACGTAGCTTTAAATCTGAGATTTGTATAAAGAAAATCAAACTACTTACCACTTAGACCAACCCTACTCAACCCTTTTAATAATCATTATAAAACTATGTTTCCACCACCATGGTCCATGGTGGACATACAATTTTCCCACTCAAATTCCCATCTCCTTCCGCATCATTTCTTCATAATATCCTCCTCCATTCCTCCTACAAAACCCTATTTTTTACTCTCCTTCACCATCTTCACATCTAAGTGGAATCTGGATTCTGAACTTTCAACTTTCTTTTATGTTGTTTGCTTCTGGGATTTGGGTACATCTGTTTTGTTGCTTTTAGTTGAAAGAAACAATGGATTGGGAGCTAAAGACTCTTTTGAATGAGCTGAAACAAGGAAGAGAGGTGACGAATCAGCTCATGAAACATCTCCATCCTCCATCGTCTCACCAAACACGACAACTCTTGCTCGACAAAATACTCTGCTCCTACGACAAAGCTCTCTCCATTCTGAATTGGAATGGCTTCCTGGTCGAAACCAACCCCACGGTTGCCGCGTTAGATGTTAAAAAGGATGTGTGCAAAAGGAGGAAGACGTCGTACGGATGGACCGAGCAAGTGAGGCTTTGCTCGGCTAAGTCAGTACACAATCCTCTCGATGACGGATATTGCTGGCGGAAATATGGGCAGAAAGCTATTCTGGGATCAAATTTCCCAAGGTCAGAATCTTCTTTTTTTTTTTTTTTGACCATTCTAAATATACCCTTTTTTGTAAAGGAGTTTATGATATTGAAACATGTCCGAAATGTATCGATTTCAGGGTATATTATCGGTGCACTCATCGTCATTTACAAGGCTGTTTAGCCATTAAGCAAGTTCAAAGATCAGACAATGACCCGACCAACTTTGAGGTTAAATATAGAGGAAGACATACTTGTAACCAAGCCTCTCACTTCTCCGCAAAGATTGTGCCGGTGTCGGCAGAGTCTACAGCTCGGAAAAGGCCGTTCCAGCTCGAAGAGGAACAGAAACAACAAGTGCAGCATGTCGAGCATGTGGTGAAAACAGAGGACTTGGACAATAGGGAGGAGATTTTCCCTTCCTTTTCGTTCCCTGTCGAATCGGAACATGTTAAAAACGGCTTGTTCGTTGAGGCCCTGATGGAAAACGACATCATGGGCAACCTTTCTCCGGCGTTTATGTCCCCGGCGACATCCGAATCCAACTATTTTTCGGTGTCACCGTGCCACATGGGGAGCTTTGAATCCGATCTTACGGATATTATAACTGACCCAACTTCGGTTACCAATTCGCCAATCGGGGACTTGGATATCTCATCCCTTGATACGCTGGAATTTGATCCAAGCTTCCCATTTGATAACCCTGAATTCTTCTCTTAAATCCTTTCCCCCATTAGAGTAATTTGTGTTCCTCCATCCATGTAAAATCTCATAAATCTAAAAAAAAGAAAATGACAAAGCTCCTAGATCTTCGATTTTCATGTGGTAGTGAGGTTTTGTTGATAAATCTGTGAACTAACCTAACAAATCAATAGCTTTTTATCCATTTTTGGACAATTTTGATATTTAAAATTTATTCTAAATGAATTTGTATATTTATATTATATAACTCAAATCTTTCTTCGAGGCTGCTTTCGAGTTTGCATATGCCTGCAACACAATCTCAGATCAATTGCATCATGTTTATCTTATTGGATGGTTAATTGGCCTTGATGGATAAGGAATTCTATCATTAATGAATCCGTGCCTTAGGCGAAGGTAACACCGGCCACCGGGGAAGTCCAACCAGATTCAACTAAGTGATCTTTGTAGCCTTTCTGTTGCCTTCTAAAGCCGATAAGGCTACGACGGAAGCGGCGTAAATGAGTCGCTTCACTGTTTCTGATGTAATGCAGAACTCCACAATACTCTTCAACCCTGCAACTGCAGCCTCTGTTATATCTTTGAACTGTATGTCATGTTAGTTTGAGCAAAGAGAATCAAATTAAAGGTTTAGAATTTTATATTTAATTAATTAATATATAATACATATAAGGTGTGGTTGGCTTATGGAAAAGATGATTGACTTTTGGAATAAGATTATTAGAATGTAATATTATCTGATATATCACTGTGAATGTTATATTATCTAGTTTGGTTTATTTGACAGGGATGTGAGATGACAATGTTTGGTTTAAAGAATATAAGATTACTTAAATATATATTTTACTAAATTACCCTTATGATATATATTCACATAATAACATATTTAGGTTGTTATAATTAAGTTCGAGAAAATATAAATTATTTACGATGATATAAATATGTTAAGATTATTAAATTATAATTAAATTTTAATTTTTTAAAGAAAATTTAAAAGATTATTGTGAAAATTATATTTTTATTTTTAAGAAAATTTATATTCTTCAAAATCTAAATAATTTAATTTGCGAGTTTTAATGAAATCTAAGAATTAATAATATTATTGAATATTTAAATCTAATAGAATTTAGTATTATAAAAATTTAGTTAAAACATATTATCCATGTTCTTAATTGCATTTAAAGTTTTAAATCAAATAAATAAAAAAATAAATTTAAAAAAAAATACCAAAAGGATAAATTACAAAAACACCCAAAAATATCAAGGACTAACATGACAAAACATAATTTAAATTATTGTTTATCTATTGATTTTATGCTTCAGGAAAATGTTGGACTGAAATTTTCTAATTTTATAGGGATAATTTTGTCCTAAAGGAAGGGAATTATTAAATACCAAAGGAAAGCATGAGATTGAGATTCCTAGAAAAAAATATGAAAAACACGGACTATAGGGAATAATGTATTACTTATTGGTAGGTATCCTCTAAATTCAAACAAATAATTAAAATGCCGAAAAAGTTTTTTACTCCAGGAATTTTCTTTTCTCTGATCCAAACAATCCATAGTGATCTATTTTAAGTAAATGAAAATAAAATTAAAATTAAGTCACTATCCTCAACACAAAATATAAGATTTTTTAAGAGCAGCATAAATACAAAAGATAACATTAACATGAAATAACAAGTGAACAAGTTAAGATTAGGCTTAATAGCTAAATAGATGTCTAAACTATACTTACAACTTATTTTTAGTGCCTAAATTATTTTTAACTCATAATAGGTGTTTAAAGTTTTTTCTATTATAATTTTAAGTGCCCAAACCTTAACTGATGTTATCTTATAGTCGTTAACCATTTAATAATTTACATGTGACATTAATTATATTATTTAAATATTTATTTTAAAATTTAAATATTAAATAAAATAAATAATAAAAATAAAATAATAAATAATTTAAGAGGTGAATCATAAATTCAGTAACAATTCATATCTCCTTTTTATCTCAATTTTTTGTCTTCTTTTTTTAAAACTCTTTATATCCATTGATATTTCTAGAGAAAATCTTGATTTTTATCCAAGAGATTATGATTTAAAGTGTAAATTTTTTTTTGATTTTTATCTTTTAACCTATAATCTCGTTTTGATTTATTTTTGAACAAATCCATAACCATTTTACATCTCAAAATCTTGAGAAGAATTTTAATAATAGTAAAAGAAGAAGTGTGAAACCAATAAATTTAAAAGATAAAGCTTAAATGTTATGCTTGAGATGTTATTTACATTTTTTTTATTTATAACTATTATCTAATTTTAATTAATTTTTGTAGAATTCAAACATAAAATGAAAGTATTTATATGTCTTGTAGTTGTTATAATTATTGGTATGTTCTTTTTAATTGTGTATACCATTTATTTATTTGTTTGGTGGTTCATTTTAGAAAATGACTTTGGAGCATGGTGAAATCAGTGAGTATAATAGGATTGATGAAGGTGTTGATGAGATTGCAGGTGAAAATAGTAATGATATCGATGAGAATATTAGTGAATCAAATTGGATAGATGAAGACAATATATTATTTGATGATAATGATGATGAGTTAATTTTGCTTAAGAACAAACACACTGCTGTAACGACTCGGATTCGGATCCGAGTGTCGGTTTAACCCGATGGGTTTGGGCGTTGGTTTTGGACCTCGTGTTGTGAGGTTTTGGGCCTTGTTGGGCCAAGTGTTGAGCCTTTGTTGAGTGAGGGTGTTTTAGTAATCCTCTAATTGAGGACAAGAAAAGGTAAAAGAGAGGGGGGTTTCTATAGAGTGATATCACCCCTTACATCTCTTTTCCTTCATCTTTCTTTCTTGGCAAGAAAAAGAGGAGAGTGGCTAAAGGAGGAATCTTTGTTAGTTGGTTGAAGAATCTCGGTTTGGGTCTTGAGGCTAAGTTTTAGAGCTGCCAAGGATCTATAAAAAGAGGTAAAGATATGTTGGCTTGGTGAGGATGGGTGTTTGTGAGTATGGGTTGAGAGAAAAAAAGGGATTGAGGTTTAAGGGCTTAAATCCCAGTTTCCTTAAGTTTTTTGGTTCTGAGGATCTTCCAAAAGGTTGTCTAATGCTTTGTTTAACATCTTTTGTAGAGAAGGAAGTGGGAGAACCTTCTACAAGTCTTGGAAAGAAGAAAGCTTGAGGAGGAAAAAGGGAGATCGTTTTTGCTATGTTTGCTTGAGGTTGGTACTCCTAACTCTCCTTTTATCATCCATGTCACGGTAGAATGCATTTCATATAGATATTTGTGTGTATGTTGGTTGCAAAAGCTTAATGAACTTTAATGGTGAATTTCAGATTTGTGTGTTAGATGACTTGAAGTTGATGTTAAAACACTCTAATCATCTCTAGAAATGAATAGGAACACTTTAGGATTGATTGGTTTGAGTTTAAGAATGATCCCTAGAAATTTCTAAGTGAAACTTGTAGTTTCGTGCAGGTGGTATCGATATCGGTGGCTCGTATATCGATACCCCTGAGAGAAATTAGGCTAAAGGGGAGGGGGTATCGATACCAAGCCTTCTAGTGGCATATTAGATTCGATACCAGTATCGAAGCGGAGGTTTCCCTTTTCGTTAACTTTAAAATGGGTCAAAGGGTATCGATGCCAGCATCGATACCCATGTTTCGATACCCTCTTTGGGTGGGTATCGATGCAGTGTGTTTCGATACCCCACATAAGGGTATCGATACCCCTGCGAGAACTCGACAAGTTTGGTCTTGTTTGAGGTTCGATAAGAAAATTAAGGGTCGAAATGAATCTTATAAATAATTAAATGAATTGTTATCATAAGATTGATGATTTTAATCCCAAAAAGACTAAGTCTTGATGAGTCTTAGTATGCTTTGATATTAAGGTCTTAGGTGGACCGTTTGTGTGGTTTGAGTCATTTTTTAATGGAAATCCGGATATCCAAAAGTGTCGCAACACGTCAAAGGCCATCCGATGTAACATTCCGGGTGATGTATTAAAGACTTTTATTCCGAGTGTTGGGTGGCCTTACTCGAAGATGTTCGATGTAACATTCTGAGCATGGGATTGGTTGGGCGGCCTCCATCCCTTTCTGAATGTTGGGCGGCCTCGTTTGAAGATGTCCGATGTAACATTCAGGGCATAGGATTTGAGGGCAGCCTCAATCCTGGGTGTAAGATCCCGATGTTGTGTGGACGCGGGCCTCACTATTGTGTGTTATTTGTGATGTGAAATGTATATGTTGTGTGCGATATTATACGTTGTTTATGCCATGTGTTAAGCAAGCATGCTAGACCATCATATCATGCACGATATTTATATGCTTTGCTTTACTGCTTATGATATGCATGATTTTTGGCCGAGTTCGGCGTACCCACTGAGCTTTCGTAGCTCAGCGTTCGAAATGTGTTTTCGTGCGTAGGTTAGGTGAAGCCTGTTTTTGTGGAGCACCATCAAGGTTTGGATTTCAGCATCGACTTTGCGTCAGAGTACTGTTAGAGATGTAGTGGGCTAGTACTTTGTCGAACCCTATGTAACGTAACTCTATTTATTTTAATTTGGGTCGAATGTTTTTTTAAACGGTTTGTAATATTTTGGAGCTCTGCCTACTTATTATCTTTTGGAATCTACTTTTATCCGAGTTTGGGCTTTATGATATTATTTTGGACTTGAAATCAGATTTATTTGTTGGGCTTTCGAAAGAAAGTTTGGAATACAGGTTTGGGCCGAAGGCCTAATGTGACATCCGGGTATGATGTTACACTGCAGTGATCAATAAGATAAAAAAATAAAACAATTAGTGTAGAAGAGTTAGAACCTGATATTTTATTGGAGATTGTAAAATTTTCCATTGGGTTAACTGAAGAAGATTTAAGAGGTTTTTGTAGTGGAAAGGATACTGAATACCTAGACTCTTCAGATATTGATAATTACGAGAAATATTTAGATGGTGGTGGTGTTTGTAAAAAAAAAGTGGTAAGATTTTTTTATGCTTCAGTTATTGAACTCAGATTTCAATTGAGAATGATATCCGAATCCCAACAAAATTTGAAGGATGCCCTTTATGCTTTTACAATAGCTCATAGTTTTGATTTCAAGTATGTTTCAAAGAGAAAATTAGGGTTGTTTGTAAGGCAAATGAGTGCCTATTTGTGATACACATGTTGAGTTGATCAAACAATGTAGTTGGCCAAGAGGGGGTGAATTGACTATTTAAAAATTTGTGTGGAAGATTTAGAAAAAATGAAAGAAAATTGAAGAACACTTGATTTATAGTGGTTCAAGCTTCGAACAAGCTCTACATCCACAACCTTAGCTCACACTAAGGATTTTCAACCCAATTCACTATTTAATTCAACCTTTTTTCTCGGTTCAAAGGATAATCGTTATATAACGAATCAATCTTTCTACCTAAAGATTGATTCAACCTCACTAGATTACAAGAAAGAATAATGAAAATTTTTTGTTTCTCTCACAGAAGAATTTTGCCCCAATTATAAAGTCCACACTCCACAAACTCAGAAAATAAAGGTTACAAGTAATCTCCCAAGAGTTGGGTGTACAAGATTTTGCAATTAAGTTCTAAGAGTTGGATTTGATGCTTGGATGTTTTCAGTAGGATCAATAATTGTTGTTGCTGCTTTGGAGTTTTGATTTTATAACTTGTATTGAATTTTAACCGTTGGTGTTGTTGGAATTATAAATATAGATGTTATATATTCATCTTCCCACCATAAATGCACTTCTACAGCTACCGATATTGAAACACAGGGTACCTATATCGAAACGGTACCAAAATATAAAGAGACGTTATGTGCATTCAATAGGGGTTTCGAAATGCTATGTAAGCGTATCGAAACCGTTAATATTTAAAACAAGGGTGTGTCAAAATGGTTATTCTTTAAAACATGGGTGTATTGAAACGTCTTGAAGATCGTATCGAAACGTTTCGGGATCGTAAAAATTGGTATCGAAAAACCCCTAGGGCCGTTCCAAATGGGTTACAAAACTTTTAAATTCTACTTGTCAAACAACGATCAAAACATTTAAATCTAAAATAGCAATTGGGAAAAGTAAATCATTATCAAAACGATGACTAGGCGTATCGAAATACCTTAAATTTTTAACTATTTTTCATAAAATGCAAGCATGTTTCGATACTAACTTTAAGTGTTTCGAAATCAAATTTTATAGTTTCAAATCGAATCAAAACGCCCCTAGATCCGTTTCGAAACGCCTGTTAAAATTTGAAGAATTGAGTTAAAACTTTGAAGTCCGTTTTGAAACAAGTTTTAGGTGTATCGAAACGCATGTTAAAACTCAATAACATTCTTTGAGAATTTAAGCTTGGTTTCGAAACCATTTTGATGGTATCGAAACAATTGTAACAAAAACACTTTGAAACTTGTTTTTATGTTCTTGGTTTGACTTAAGGACTTAAAAATTTATTTCAAAATATTTCTTTAACTTCTTTGTTATATCAAAATCAATTTTAGTTTTACAATGCATCTTGAGATAAATCCGAAGGTTGTTTTAAGATTAAAACACTAGTGACTCAACATCAATGTTTTGTCATTTATAAGAATAAAAGAGCATATTTTAAGTTAGTGGGGAAATCTTTTCTTACTAAAATTAAGATTGTACCAAATTTGAAGGTACTCAATATAAAAAGGTTTGCTAGAGAAGAGTTAAAAGTGGAATTACACAAACAAACTTGTTTGAAAGCTAGAAAATGGGCTTTAGAAAAGATAAGGGGAAGTGTTGTTCATGAGTTTAATAGATTGTTTGATTATTTATTTGCTTTGAGGAGTAATAATCCAAATGGAACCTTTGATCTTATGGTTGAGAGGCCTATTGATACTGTTACACCAAAATCTAAGAGATTTTATGTATGTTTTAGTGCTCTTAAAGAAGGATTTAAAAAGTTTTGTAGGCCTATCATTTCTTTGGATGACTTCTATTTAAAAGATTCATTGAAAGGTAAAATTCTCTCGATTATGGGTAGAGATGACAACAATCAGATTTTTCCTATAGCTTGGGTAGTGGTTAAGGTGAAAAATAGAGAAACTTTGACATGATTTTTTAAGATATAATCAAAGAGATTTTAACTTAGGAGATGACTCTAAGTTTACTTTGATTAGTGATATACAAAAGGGATTGATTCAAGAGGTTCAACTATGCTTATCGAAAGTAGAACACAGAGTTTGTTCTAGACATATGTATGCCAATCGGAAGAAATCACATAAAGGTGACGATTTTCAGTTATTGTTCTGGTCATGTTATAAGACAACAAATCAGACTCAATTTGATCAATATGCTTCAAGGATATTGAAGTTAAAGAATAAAACATTCGATGATCTTGTAGAGAAAGACTCACGACATTGTTCCAAAGCTTTTTTTTTACAAGATCTACATGTGATGCCATAGACAATAATCACTCTGAGGCATTTAATTCAACTATTTTAGGGGCTAGATTTAAATCAATTATCTAAATGTTTGAGGATATCAGACATTATGTTATGGACAGGCTAGTCGAACACAAAAAAAAATAATTATTTGAAAAGGTGAATTGTGCCCTCGAATTAAAAAAAATTAAAGTGCATAAAGTTAGTAGTGCTTTTTGCCATATAATTTAGAACGGGACCGAAGGATATGAGTTCATGTGTCATAAAGATATATTTGTAGTTGATATTAAGGGTTGGAGTTGCACTTGTAAGGTGTGGGATCTAACAGGTATTCATTGTCCTCATGTTGTATGTGTCATAATAGAGAGAGAGGAAAGATTAGAAGATTATGTACTTTTTTCTTACAATAAACATTTATATAATGACTTGTATAATGTTGTCATGCCCATCATCTCAAGTGAGAAATTTTGAAAAGACACTAAAATGGGCAGCCTTGATCTACTATTGAAGAGAAAATTATCAAGAAGACCAAAACATAAAAGAAGAAAAGAAGAAGGTGAAGTGTCAAGTGAAAATAATGGATGAGATATAAAAATGACTTGTAAATTATGTGGACTTAATGGAAATAACATAAGAACATGCCCAAACAAAAAACAAAACAAATTAAGTTTAATTGTTTTTAAATAAATTTATATAGTATATATGTCTCTTATGAACTAATATTTATTTGTAATTGAAAAATTATAATTAAAAAGTTCAAACAGGATCTCCTCAATCGATGTAAAATAAATCTTCTTCATCAATACTAATACCTACTCAACTTTCAACTATTAGCCAAGCAAAGTCCGCACTTATAATGCAGGTAACGTCAAATAGGACACTAAAAGTGTGCAAGGTATTCAGATACAATGTCTGTTTTTGTTTATTAATTAATAAATTATTATAATAATCGGTGATTTTATTATTATTTTTCTCTTTTATGGCATGTTTCTTTTACAACTTCAAAATAAGATTTCTCAACCAATTATATCATCTTTGTTTCTTTTGAGGGTCTGTCTTTTGGTGTAGTTGCGGTGGCAAAAGCTCGTTTACCTCCAACAACAATCTCAAACAACATTTAAATTTGGTTTCCAATGACAGTTGCAACTGAAATTTTTGCCTGAAACTCATTTTCAAACGAACGTTTCTGAAAGCTGATTTTTTAAGCTTTTCTAAAACGGGTTTTTGGCTTCTAAAATGCGTTTTTAACTTCAACCCCAAACTGGCCCTAAGTCTCATGTATCACCTTCTCAACAATGTATTATTGCCAATAAACGTCTTGCAATAAGAGTTCTAAAGTTGACCATAAGGAGGCCTCCTCCTAACTCAAACATATGAAAACCTTAAAAAATCAATCAATTGTTGTTTTTTGGAATTCATATTTGTGTTATTGTAGTTAGCGTATAAGGTTATTTTCTTGTATATTTTTATTACTTAAACAACTATTTGAATTTAAATTTTTCTTTGTAAGAGTTTGTTTAGGCAGTATTATAGACATAAAAATATTTATTTTTTTAAAGTCAATTGTTGTAAATTTTTGTGTATTGAATAACTTGTTATAATTATAATGTGAAAGTTTCTTCAAAACAGATTATGAGTGTATAAAGATATTCTTTCTTGTATTAATAACTCTTATTATTTAGACAATAAATCTTTAAATTATACTTAAATAATTTATTATTTAATTTTTATTATTTATTTTATTTAATATTTAAAATTTAAAATAAATTTTTAAATAATTAATTAATACTACGTGTAAGTTATTAAATGGTTAACAGTTATAAGATAACAACAGTTAAAGTTTGGGCACTTAAACTTATAACAGAGAAAACTTTAGGTATTTATTAAGCTAAAAATAATTTAGGTACCAAAAATGAGTTACAAGTATGGTTTTAGATTCTATATGACTATTAAGACTTAAAATTAATAAGTTAGGATTAATATCAAAATAAATGCCTATGTTATTAGATGTTTAATTTTTTCCTTTTAGATATTTAAAATATTGTTTTTTAGGTTAATTAAAATATTTATTTTAATAAAAAATATATAGTTCAAGTACTTATTTTTGACATTAAACTTAAATGGTACTATGTTTAAAAAGTTATGTTAATTTATAGTAAATTGAAGATGAAAATTAGGGATGTAAAAATATTTAATCGTGTGGGTTTCAGTTCAAGTCATGTCACGTTAAGTCAAATTAAAAATAAATCAATTTAGGTCGATTTAATATTTTTGACTCAATTTAAATAGGATGTAGGTCAGTTCAAGTCCGGAAAGTTTTTAAAACTTTTAAGATATTTAAGAAAAATTTTCAAACTTTTAGGTGACCAAATGAAAAATAACTATTGAACTAATCTAATCTATTTTGATCATTAAACTATATTTTATCAACTAGGTTATTGGATTACTAAATTGCTTTAATCAACCACTAAACAACGTCCGATCAGATATTTTTAGAGGACTAGATATGTAATTATACAACTATGCTAAAATGTCACATTATCAATTTCATCAAAAATTAATATTTAGTTATTTGAATGAAATTATTTTAATAGCTTAATAATATAATTGATAAAATTAATATTTTAATAGTTAAAATAAAATCAAGTCATCAAAGTAATTATAATTAACTATTCAGTGAATAAAACAATAAATTAATAATATAAGGGGTTGAAATGTTATTTTTTAAAATAGTAATGAAAATAAGACGAGATCCAAACAAAAGTGACTTCCAAATGTAAATTACCCAAAACAATTTCAGTATTCGGCTGTCCTCTCTACATTTAGGGATGTCAGACGGATACAACTTTATGGATTTCGTACTGTACTTGTATCAGTTGGAGTGAGTATGGGTATAAGTTTGGTGGGTAATGGACGGGTGTGGATGTAAAAAGTCTTACCCATCGCGGGTAATGGGTAGGTGATGGGTTTAAGACCGTAACCGTATCCACTCGCCCTATATCCACCTGCTCCATATCCACCCATCATATGAATTTTGAACTATTTCTATTTATAGACTTTGATTATGCCTTTTATTATGGTATGGATCCGCCTAGGAATGGCAATGGGTCGGACTTGGATCGGATTTTATAAAGTCCAATTCCAATTCAGTTAATAATCGGACTTTCAAAAAAATTCAAGTAGCTTTTAATTATAAAATAAACGTTTAAATTATAATTTTTTAAATTAATGTTTAATTTTTTATTAAAATATAAGTTCTCTTTTTGGTTAAAGTAGTTATTTCGGTTGATTTTAAAATAAATAAAAAATAAATATAAGATTTATTTTAAATAATTAAACCTTTAAAATATAAAGTTTTAAATGAGTAAAAAAATAATTTCTAGTTAACTGTATTTTAAAATTGAATTTGATAGTTCTAAATGTCTTATTTTATAATTTGATTATTTTTTGGAGTGATAATATTTATATTTTTTACTGTTAATTTAATTTATGTAGTTCATTCATTCAATGATCATTAATTAGTATAAAATTAAATAAATTTTATACCATTTAATTAAATCTTAACCATATAGAGAGGTAAGATCAGTGCATAATTAAAACTCTTTAAGTTTTACGCTTTTTTTAAATCGTTGGATAATTAAAACGGATGACTCAGATTAACTGTTGGTTATATGAAAATTATCTCTTGGAGAAAAAAAATAAGAGTATATCTAACTCATTCGTTTTAATCATTCAATGATCAAAAAATTATAAAACACAAAAAAAAAAATGTAAAACTTAAAAAGTTTTACACCAATTTTGAACCGTAGGATGATGGTAATAAATTATTAAGATTATTTCTTTATTTTTTAAATTAATAATCTTTATATTTTTATTATTAATCTCGTTCAATGATCATAAATCAGTATAATTTTTTTAAAATTTTACATAATATAATTTGATCATATATATATAGGGGCGAAACTGTGTATAATGTAGGAGGGATTGTAGCCCCTCTCAATTTTTTTAGTATAATTGCATTTTAACCCTTTTTAATTTAAATATTATTTAAATAAAGATTTTTATCGCTCTCAACTTTTAAATTTAAAAGTTTAATAGACTCTTACCCCTTTCAAATTTAAATTCTAACTCCGTATCCGTCTCCGTGTATATATATATATATATATATAAAAAGTGACTGTGTATTGCAGTCATGCTTCCAGAAATGTGCATATTAGATCTGACTTCAGAGCCACATATCGTTTCTTTTCGTGTTTGCTTGGCAATAACTTTTATTGTGTTTATTTTGCTGTCCTAAATTTGCCACAAATATCAATGGACCCAATTTATTTGTAGGATGCATACAGCTCAACAACTATATCTCTATTTTAGAAACAAGTTTAAATTAAGGTCAATATTTTCTAAAAATATTAATTTAATTTTTATAAATACAAATATTTGTGTATCTAGTATCTACTAGAAAATCCTGCTTAATATTGTGGAATAAAAAAATATTTTTTAATCTATAATGTTTTTAAAGTCGAAACTAACTAGTTTCGTTTTTAAACATTGAATGACATGTGTAACTTTTTTGGGTCACCTAAAACTGTTCAAAGACAGAATCAGGTGGCTTCGACTTCAAATAATAATCGGGATCACATGAAAACTGAAACTTTAAATACAATGATTGATTTCAAGCACTATTCAAAGTCGGATTCACCTGGTGTCAACTTCACATAAAAAAATAAAATATGGAGGCAGTTAAATCCGACCTTAACTTTCACTGTAGTATTTACAATAATTTAAAAAATAAAATACTTAATTCACTATATAATACTCAATTCACTATTCAAAGTCGGATTCACCTGATGTCAATTTCACATAAAAAAAATATGGAGGCAGTTAAATTCGACCTTAACTTTCACTGTAGTATTTACAATAATTTAAAAAAATAAAATACTCAATTCACTATATTGGAAATTTTTTAACAAAATATATAATAGAATTTCTCATATCCACTTTTAGAAATATTTTAAACCTTATTTTTTAAATACTACGATCACCGTTGATGTTAATAAAACTTAGCATTAAGGAGCACGAGTCTTTTAGCCAAATGGTTAACGGAATGGTTGTTGTTCTTAGAGGTCGTGAGTTTAAGCACCAATAATTGCAACAAAATGATTGAGCGATCAATGTCAAATAATTGAGATTATCTTTTAGAACAGATACTACTATAATTATTATTAGCTAAATAAAAAAAAACTTAGCATTAAGGATGAAAAAAAAAATCTATCAATTATTTTTTAAAATATGTTGATGTGATTATAAATTAGTATTTATTTTCTTCAATACTGTAACTACTCCATGGGTTTACTATCAATTATTTTAAAATTAAAATGAATTATAATTTTAATATTTTATATGAAAATAATAAATAAATTCTTTTTCAATTATTTTTATAATGTGATTCTGTTCATGCCCACTGGGCACTAACCATCTTTCTATTACAAAATAAAATCTCAACACCTAATAATTATATTAATTCTTTATTATTTCGAAGTGAATTACATAATCAAGTTGGACAAATCTCATATCATAGAGACAAATTCTCCCAATATTATTTTCTTCACATGTTTGCTTAATGATTACCGAATAGAGGTTTTCTATTTTTTCTTTAAAGTTTCAACGTTAAAAAGATAAGTTTATGGTTTAAAATTAAGGTATGTATTAGAGTTTAAGATTAAAATTTAAAATATTCGAGGGAAGGTATACTTTTTTAAAATTAGAATTTAAGATTAATATTTAAATTTAGAGTTAGAATTTATAATTTAATAATTTTATGTTAAGAGATTAGAAAAGACACTAAAAAAGTAAAAGATTTTTTTGTTCATAGCTATCACTTAGGGTGTTTATTGAGTTGTTCAATTCACAAAAAGTTCGAGTTTGAATCGATTAAAATCTGATTAAAGTTTGATTTGAATTAATTAACTCGAACTCGACTCGAAATCTCAATAAATCAATTCGAACACGATTTAACTCGATTCAATATCGTAAGCAACTCGTTATTTTTTTATAAATTTTATAATTTATTGGTGGTTACCTTAAAAAAATATGTTCTAAGAAGTTTAAACGTTAAGTAAAAACTCTAGAAAAGTTAACTAACTTACTGAATAATTTACTCATAAAATATTTGGTTTTGAATTTTTAGGCGTAAGGGTAAAAGAAGCCTTTGAATTTTTTTTAAAAAGTCAATTAAGTCTTTAAACTTTTTTTTCATTAATTAAACCTTTAAACCAAGAAATTGAGTCAATTAAGTCCTTCAATTAAAAAATTAAATCAATTAAGCCCTTTTACCAATTTTGAACATTAAATTAAAATAATTTTTTAATCCACTATTATAGTGCAACGTACAACAATGTTTTCATTTGATATTTTTAGAATTTTTATTTTATTTAAAAATTCTAGAATAACTTATAAAATTTATAAAAGATATTTTTTGAATTTTTTAAATGTAACATGATAGAATTATATTGTATCATGAGCCGATAATATATGAAGAAAATAATTGTCAAGATTTAATAGTAAAATTAGTCAAAAGGCTTAATTGATTTAATTTTTTGGTTCAAGAACCTAGTTGATAATTTTTTTGGTTTAAAAGCTTAATTGAGTGAAAAAAATTAAGGACTTAATTAATATTTTTATCAAAAATTTAAAGATTTCTCAAACCCTTAAGTCAAATTTTTAAAATATTTTCTATTTTCCGAGAATTCAAGAGGTAAATTTATTGTCCACCAAAAATTATTGAAAAACGAAAAAAAAATCTCACACTCTAACATCAATTTCTAAGGATAGAACTACATATTCCTCGGAAGAGCCCTTTCCCCTCTTGGGCAATTTTTTCTTTTACCTTTGTTTATTAAATTTGTTTGAAAATTTGGATAAATTATGAATTCATCTTTTAATATTTATGTTTTATCTTTAACAGTAAATTTTAATTTTATCATTGTCAATTTTATCTTTAATTCGATCATTAACAAATTTGTTTATTTATCTTCTCAATTTTTATATTTTTTTTTCTAAATTTAATTTATAGGTTTATACTAAGTTTTAATAGTATTACTAGATTTTATATATCTTTAAAAAGTTAGATAAAGAAATTAACGAACTTAAGGACTAACGAGATTTTTTAACAAGTTAAAAAAAATATCTAACGTAACAAACAATAAATTTTTTTAACAAAAATAAATTAAATTAAGCAATAAATTCTTTAATAAATATAAATAAAAAATTTCAACTCAGGATCAACTCGCTTATAAGCAGGTTGCTCCCCACCCACTATCAATCAATGCTATTGCTAAGAGAGTCAATCACCACAAGGGATGAAACATTCTCAGAAACAGCTGTAAGAAATTCTGACATTTAAACATGTCAGCTAAACTGTTGTTACAAACAGATGGTCTGGCCCTGGACCATTCACAAAGGAAATGGAAAACAAATGTATAAAGCAGATAAAAAAGTTGAAATTGCACCAACTTAAAGAGCCTGATTCATCCACTTAGTAGCGACCTCAGAAAGTGCCTGGGTGGAAGAGCCAGTCACAGAAAGTGCCTGCGACGCAGCTTCTTTTAGGTCTTTCATTTTATTTCGAACTCCTTTTCCTTCTTCGCCTTCCATTAGACACTTGACGATCTTCGAAATCTCATCTCGGCAAACTAAGCCATTTTCGTTAGGTTTTACTCGCAATGCCACTCGAATATCTTCGGTTAGCATCGTGGCATTCATTTTTTGTTCGGCGTAGAGTGGCCATGCGATTAAAGGTACTCCGGAAACAATGCTTTCGAGTGTCGAATTCCATCCGCAATGAGTCAAGAACCCTCCGGTCGAGCTGTGGCTAAGCACTTGAGCCTGTGGTGCCCAAGATGGCACCACTAGACCCCGGCCTTTGGTCCTCTCGAGGAACCCTTTTGGTAGAAAATCGAAAGAGTCCTTCTGGCTCTCCGCACTGAAAAATGTAGCATTGGCAACCTTATCATTTGGACTTCTTACAACCCACAAAAACCGTTGCTCACTCATTTCTAATCCCATGGCCAACTCGTTTAGCTGGTCTGAAGACAGGGTCCCACCACTTCCAAACGAGACAAACAAAACCGACCCATGTGGCTGATCATCTAACCACTTCAAACAACCCGACCCATCAGCTACATTACTCGAATCAACGTTAACAAGCGGGCCAACCGGGTAAACAGGAGGCTTACCCGGTTCATTCTCCTGCAAAGCCTTTAAAGCTCCACCTTCCAAGTCCACGAAACTGTTCACCATAATCCCTTCGGCCAATCTATACCTCTTCGCATGATGAAGAACCCATTTGTAAGCATCGTTTTTCCTGTCTTGAACCGGGTCCAATAATTCCTTGCCGGAAATCGGTACACACCCCGGAATTCTCACTTCCGGCAGGTCCCTGTACTCGGATAAAACCACCGTGTCAAGCTTCAGCAGGTGAAGAAACAAAGACAAAGCCATGGCGGTTGACGGGTAAAACACGAACGGAGAGATATTGAATTCTTTAGCAACATCAAACGCGTCGGTCCCGAACAGATCAACCACCAAGCCGACAAGTTTCGTCTCTACTACCAATGACTTCAAAGTATCCCGAAGGAAAGACAGTGACCGAGCCACCGTTGAAGAAATCACCGTTTCGATTTTGGCGTCTTGAGGGAGGTCGCTCAGGTCAACAGGAGGAAGAAAAACGTAATCTATAGAGCTCGGAAGGGAATCGAGAGCTGATTTTTGAGCTTTAGTCGGAGAATCACCTGTCGGGATAACAAACGTGACAGTGAAGCTGTGCTGTTGAACAAATCGTTTAGCAAACTCAACCAGTGGAATAAGGTGACCCATCCCAGGACTCGGCAGAATGGCAATATGGGGTGTCTGCGTTTTGGCCATGGCAACTGAAAACAAAAACAAAAGCAAACTATATTCTCTTGAATCTCTTCTCTTTTCTGTCTGTTGTTGTGTGTTTGGTATGAAGGAAAATGTAGAAGAAGGATGATGTTTATATAGATGGTGGATTCAGATTGTGTCTATTTGTTTGTTTTTGGTGGTAGAGTTGAATTTGTAGAACACTACTGTCCTGGGCAGCTATACCTGCTTGTTCAACGAGTGTGGGTGGAATTGGAATTGCTGATGGCTGCTGAGATGGGGGAAGGAACTTCTAGAGGAAAGGCTATTTTAATACTCCTACTTAATAATTTGGATATTATGGTATGGAGTGTGGACCAGGTGATGTCAGTTCAAACGTAAGGCTTAGGTCATAGATAAAACCTTGTGCTCTCGTTTATTTCATGCTTTGGTTTCGGTTTCAGTTTCTTTTGCTTACTTTTTCGACAAATTAACTCAAATATTATTAAATTAATTAATTAAAATTAAAAATCTCAAGAATTTAACGTACAATTATTGTTAGTGATATTTAGCGATGTTCGACACACATCGTAGAATTTTTCAATAATATAATATGATAGTCGGAATACAAATGAGATAAAAAAAATAAGGAGAAAATTTATAAATTTTGTTTTTTTTTTTCCTTAAAATATGATTTTTTTTATTTTATTTTTTGAAATATTGCATTTATTATGGTATCTTAAAAATTCTATTCAATTAAATACTTTAAATTATAAATAAAAATAAAAATAAAAATTAATCCAAGATGATCAGATTTTAAGTTTTAGGGTAAAAATAAAAAATCACTTTTTATAATCATATTTATCTAAATTCGATTTTTAAAATAATGTAATAAATATAATGTTTTGAAAAATAAAATAACATAATCATATTTTGAGGAAAAGCCTAAAATTATATTTGAATTAAAATTTCAAAATATAGAGATGAGAATCATTTCCCAAATGATTTCCATCTCTTAATTGTAACGAAATTCTTTGTCGGGTAAGTTTTGACTCGCCCAAAAGGCATCACGATCTAGGTACCGTCTCTAAGTATGCATGAATATTTATATATTTTAAACTTATTAATGATTGGATAGAATTAGATTTAATGATAATTTTCGAACGAATGAATGAATAAAAAATAAATTAATTTCTAAATATTATGCTTTATATTGTGACACATGACATCGTATGTTCTTTAGATTATATCTTTGAAGGTGATTTTTAAATGCGAAGATTTTGAGTACATCAATGTTTAATTATATTCTATACTTTCACTGTCTTATTTAAGATTTTTTTTATGTTTTAAAATTATCTCACTTAAAATGTCTTATAAAAAAATCAATAAGTTTTATAATATATTTTAATTTTTAATTTTTTTTTAATTTTCTAAAAAAACAAAATTTAACATTTTAAGGATCAAATTATCCTTTCAATTATTTTATATTATATCTCTTATATAAATTTTTTTCTTTTTAAAACTACGTAAAAAATTCAACAATAAACCTCAAAATAAGATATAAAAAGTAAAACTTCAGAATTTGAACATAAATATTTCGAATATATTGATTTATCAATTATTTCAAACTCCTCGTACTCAACTTTACTTGAATCAAATTATTTAAATAATAGATTAGATATACACTCAATTATAAAAAAAATTATAACCTTTTAAACATCTTAAAATAGGAGTATTTAATATGTCCCGAGAAAAATTATGCTTTAATAGCAAGTATTAAAAAAAAAACTCCTAATAGAGTAATAGTAGGTCATTAATAACAAATATTAAGAAAAATATTGTGTCCCTAATAATATTTATTGAAAAAAAGTTAGACTTTTAATAACAAATATTATGAAAAATTAAATTTTAAGAGTATATTTTTATAACAAAGATTAAAAAATTAAACCTTTAATAATAAGTGTTAAAAAAATTTAAGTCCTAATAAAAAATATTAAAAATAATTAAATTTTTAACAAAAAAATTTAAAAATAAATTTTAAAAATAAATATTAAAAAATTTATAATATCTAATATTAAAAAATAACATCATGATATCTAATAATAAATATTAAAATATTTTTGTGTGTATAAATATTTAATTTTTAAATAGGTCTTAACAATGGGTTCCAATATCTGACATGAATTTCTCCTAGCTATTATGAGGTCACTAGAAAAGGAGAAATTATTACATGGACCCGTTCTCCTAACTAGGATATGATTCCAATCAATTAAATTAAGATACATTATATATTTTTTTTACATCATATTTACACATAAGCATCATCCAAATTATCCACATTAATGTCTTTGATTTAAAAAAGGAAAAAATAATATCATAGATTTTTTTATGTTGTATTCCTCTTTATTTTTCAATTTTTTTTCTAAACCCTAACCATAACACTAAACCTTAAACACTATACCCTAACCTTAAACATTATCTCTAACCCTAAACCTTAAACCATGACCCCTAAACCCTAACTCTAACCCTAAAACATGACCCCTAACCCTAAACTTAACCTAAACCCTAACCCCTAACCCTAACCCCTAACCCTAAACACTAAATATAAACCCTAACCCCTAACCCTAAACTCTAAACCATAAACCTTAAACCCTAAATCTATAAAAAAAGAAAAAAAATTAATTGAGAAAAAATTTAAAGAACAAAAAGAAAAATGACACAAAAAATCTTTGGTAATATTTCTTTTCTCTTTTTTAAATCAAAGACAATAAATTGGATGATTTGGACAATGCTTATGTGTAAATATGATATGGAAAAAATATATGATGTGTCTTAATTTAATTGGTTGGGGACCATATTTTAGGTGGCGAAACGATTCATGTAATAATTTCTTCTAGAAAAGCCAACTAAATACAATAAGAGTGATCACAATAATATGTAGAGGTGAGAAACCAACCTAAAAAATATTTGAATCATTCCATTAATGCGAGAAATTATTAGATAAATTATATTTATTACGTCATCTATAATTTAAATCAATCAGACACATTTCATTAAATAAAATATCAAAATTTTATTGAATTAGCTAAAAATAGCACGAATCATCTAGCCTCATCGGTTAAAGGAACAATTGTTGTTCTTGGAGATTACAAATTCGAGCACCAGTAATACCAGTACAATGATTGAGCGATCAATGTCTGAAGGTTGAGAGTATAATCTGAAACAAATACTACTATAACCACTCTAACTAACATCACACATATAGGAGTATTATCTTCAAAATATGTAAGCTTAGAAGAAATTAAATGGATCACAGTAGTATATGTTCTAAAATATACTTTTAATCATTAAATATTGATCGTTTAACTATTATGATGTAATACTGGTGCTCAAACCCGTGACTTTCAAAAACAAATATCGTTCCCTTAACCATTGAGTCAAGATGATTCGTGATTTTAGGGTTAAAGAAAAGAGGGATGAGCCTTTATTATATTATTTATTTTTAATTTTAATTTACGTAACTTTTTTTGTCAAATCAATCTTTCATTAATATTTAAAGATAATAAATATTTTAAAATTATAATTTTATTTATTAAAAACATAAATAATTATAATAATTAAATTTAGAAAAATAATAATTAAAATTCTATAAAAAAACTTGAGTTTAGATTTTTTTTTTAAAACACAGTTAAAGGGCCACAGGATTGTTGTCCAGATTTAAGCCGAGTTAACTCGGTAAGTACCAAGAACCTTAATTTTGGGCCAAGCAAGAACTTCCCCCAACTGGCTTGCTCTCTTCCTTTAAATGCACTCGAATCTCTCATTCTTGAAGTGAATTACTGAATTCTGTGAAAGAGAAAAGGCTGAAACTTATCTCTGAAACCGAATAAAAGGAGCAGAAATGATATACCGGACATGGAGTTTGCTAACCGGCCCAGTCTTCATCATCGGTGGCGTCGTGGGAGCCACAGTTGCTGCACACCTCCTCTTTGTTGACGTAATCTCTTTTACCCTTTCCTTTCCCAGTTTTAAACCTATTTGTTCATGTAAAATCGTAGATTAGGAATAATAATCCTCGCTTTTAGGGATTTTATTTGGTTTTGCCTAACATAGAGTCCCAAATGTTGATCTATCGGGATAATTGTTGATTGTGACAGTAGAAAATATATATAATTAGGAGGATCAACTTGCTATTTTACTTTTTTTTTTTTGTATTTGATTTGAAATAGATGGAGATTTAAATATTTTTATAGGTTGTAGAGAATCTATATTCACTATTCGTAGTTCCTTCATTATTATTGAAATATAATTTTATTTTGGATTTGAACTTTGATTTATAGTTGAATCAAATGAAAACTTTAAATAGGAGAGGGTGTGATGTTATCAAGAGAATGAGAACATGGAATCTTCGTTGGATTCTGGAGATGGAAAACGGTGTCTTTAAATGAGCATATGATTTTCTTTTCCTCATTGTTTTCTCAAAGTGTTCTCATGCCAATTGTGTCAAAAGCAAAGAAGAAGAAGAAGAATGATTCGTATTTGGGTTTTTTCTCCGCGTTAACATCTTTTTGATAACATTGAATCTTTTTTCTTCTTCGATTTTTGATAACATTGAATATTCACAGAATCCGTATCTTAACATCTTTTTCCCTCATTGTTTTCTCAAAGTGTTCTCATGCCGATTGTGTCAAAATCGAAGAACAAGAATGATTCACATATGGGGTTTTTCTCCGCGTTAATATCTTTTTGATAACATTGAATTTTCACAGGATCCATATCTTAAACCAAAGAAGAAGAACGATTTGCCACCACCAAGAAAGTAGAAAGAATTGCTTGTTGGTGTTTAGAACTTGCTTTTCCGGACATCTCTTAGCAAATAAATGCTTTAGGTGTCTGTTGGGAACATGAGTTCGTTGTTGAATAATATCAAGTTTGATTGTTGTGTGGTAGCTTCTCTTTCCTCTTTCTTAATAATAACTCAACTGTAATATCTTTAAACACTTGCATTGAGTTTCAGAACATTGCTTGGAATTGCAGCAGGCAAACAACTTTGCAAATCAACATGATAAAGCAGAGTCTACCTTTTGGTTCCATGTATCTTTCCCCCTTTTTTATGTGTTCATGGTTTTGATTAAATATCTTGCATTATGTTTTAGCTATGTGCCTCTCTGATTGTTGCTTGATGGGTGTTGTGTTTTGGTCCTGAAACCAGTTGGGAATTTGGTATATGTTCTTTGATTAATCCTTAGATAAGATAAAACAGGTTGGAAGATTGTTAACACTCCTTTGGTATGTTGTCCTTTGTAAAAGGCTGGAATTTCCAGTAAGCTCATCGGTGCCTGTTCATCCGGCCTCGACCAACTCGACCCATCTGTTATTCGTATGCTGAACCATACCCCATTTTCAAAGTGGTTATAATTCGCTTATGAAATAGAATGTGCTCTACAAAAACAACTGGTGAAAACATCGAATATATTGGAAACTTTATCACCATTTATCAAGGGCTTAAGAAACAATCCAACATCAACTGACCCAGAGTTGGTAGAGAAGCATCCGTTCAGATTTTGGACCTGCCGAGTTTTAAACAGTTGTAGGAACGGCCAATTATGCACTTGATCGTTACAAATTCATTGTGCAGCTGCTCTTGGAACTTTCATGCCAAAACCTCGCTTAGCTTTCTCGACTCTGTTGAAAATCAGGTAAAAAATGTTTCAGGATCAAAGCCGGAACATAAATCGATCTTTAGCTAAAAAGAGGGGCTTTGAAACACTCTACAGAACAGCATGAATTACGTACAATTCTTACGATAACTAATGAAAAGGAATGTAGGAATGATGTACTTACGTTGGGGCAAGTTTGCCGAGGCAATCCAGCTCTTCACCGGTCGGTTCTGCCTGATATCTCAATGATGTAAGATCGATCTCTGCCGGTCGGAAGCCCTCTACTAGCAAGCAAATCTAAATCTTTCTGATGGAATTCTCTCCCATTTACAAAAATGCCGGTGGTCCCACCGGAACAGTTTTCTGGCATCGGATAAGTAAGTTCTTCGATAAAAGGCTGCAATAGATATTCAGTTTTCTTAACATATATATTTTGGCCAAACCAAACAACAACAAAAAGCTTAACCACTAGTATCTGGATAAAAATTATCCGTTCTTACAGGAATTATGCCAAGACAAGGCCCGCCAAGAACACCCCAGAAACCAGCTCGGGAAACATACCTGATTTAGTCATGCACAAAACAAGAATGTCAGTTATTGAAATACACTAGAAATTACAGGCACGTATACCACTACAGGCATACAAAGAAACACGCAAAAGACAGCACAGACCATACAGAACATCTATGAATGCTTACCAATACTGTCCTGGTAGAATTATTCCAGCAATCTTTTCTGCTTTTCTAACCACACGTTCGGGAATAGGGTGTCCGTTAACCGAAATGTTACTTTTCACATGTTCCTCGGTTTGATTAAATCTCGAGAAATCCTTAAAACTCTTCTTAATGATGTTTGCAAAAAACGATTCCCCTCCTTTTGCCATCTTTGGTTGATCTTCTCTGGTTGCATCCACTGAATCTTGAGAAATCCCAGTATTAGAATATTCGTTGAATGACACCTCCATCTCAGTAGGTAGTGCCTCTTTTAAAGAATTTTGTCGTGTGGTACTCTTGCTTGATACAACTTTCTCTTGATCAGAGCGATTACTACGATTTCCCTTAACAAATCGGTTGGCTACATGATTGGTTGAAGAGTTATCAAAGTGATCTTGGAGAGGCGAGCCTGCAGATGGTGGAGACAAAGTGAATTTCGTTGGCTGTGGAACAGAACTTACTTCCTCTCTTGGAGCAAGTAAAACATCAGGACTGTTTTCATCATCGGAGGTTCTTGGAGATGAATGAAAGCTTTGCATTTCCTGAGATCCAACTGAGTTCAAAGCCTGGCCAATTGCACTGCCATAGGTTCTGTATCCAATGGCTGAAAATCATAACCTGAATGATCATAGTCATCAGAGGAGAAGTTAGTAGCAATTCGGTTGACAAGGCCTTCAGTAGAGTTATCATCAACATCTACAGGAATTCCCTTCGTTTCTGCATGGTCATGAAGAACGATCTTCTTGTTGATGACGGTAAAGTTTATCACAATTGAACAGGCTCCACACCGCAATTTATATTCATTGTTTACCATGAATTGCACTTTCTTCGGCACTTGCAGCAATTCAAAGCAATTACAACATGTTATAAATGGAGCACCACCAGCTATAGAATGAATATGGCGTCCACCACTGGCTAACACTACCCTCTGGGGACGGAAACGAACAAAGTCATCCATTACCGACATAATATCACTTGGCCATCTAGCATAAGCTTGAGCAGCACGCACATTCGATGGGGCCATTGTAGTCCTAGAACTATGGATACGTGAACCAAAAGACCCATGGCTGTCGATATGGTACAATGGATTAACAGGCACATCATGGAACCTTTTAGTGCCAAATGAACCGGGAGGAATAGGCACTGGAACTCGGAGATGTTTCTCATAACAATGAAAGCAAGAACAAGAAGCCTGGTGCAACACTGAACTTCGTGGATATGGCATAAATGGGTCATGATTACTTTCATTGTACTGTCCAGAAAAGTATTGTTGAGGTGGCTGTTGGTATTCTCCAGGGAACTGGTGTGGGGATCTTCCAAGCATTTTGGATCCAAAAGGATCTCCATAGGCAGGAATATGATTCAGATTATGCATTGGAGGATACATCCCGTGCCTAGTCATATTGGGCATATCATGCTCAACAGGATAAGCAAATGGTTCTGGAAAATAGCTAAAATAAGAGGGCCCTGCTTCTGCAGCACGGTTATCAGGTCCATAGAAAGGCATTGGAGGCTTCCGCGATTCAGAAGAACCATTTGGTAACCATCTATCAGCACCGCCATATGACTCTGGAGGAACAACCTTCCCATCACCAAGCAGAACCTTCTCTTTTGGTTTATCAACCACGTCACAAGACCGACAAAGTTGCTCCTTTAACTCATCTAGCTTCCTCAGAAGCTCAACTCGATCTTGTTCAAGGTGAATTCTACCAGAACCATCCAGGTCAGTTCGATTGTGCAGCGATTCACTATAACCATAAGAACCCAAATTACGGTTTGATGGACCTTCATCTGGATGTTTTGAGGTAGAAAATCGCACACCTTCAACAAGTCCTGGAATTCTCTGAAACCACTCCGTCTCTTCTCGCTTCCCGGATTGCCAACCAGACATCTGTCCCAGTCTTTGTGATCCACCAATATATCCGAAATTGGAATCCACTTCCTGCTCTCTTCCAATGGAATTCACTATCTCATCCTTGTTCCTGCTACTATAATTTGCGTTTTCGACAGACCATTTATCATCGGCAACCTTAGATTCATTCCTACTCCTATCAGAGCACCCAACAACATTATTCTCCGGATCCCTTTGATCAGACATCAAAAATCCAGCATTTGCCTTAACATCAGCATCAGAAGCATCACTCAACTCAACTATTCCCTTCTCCGAGGACGTTTGGGATTTGTTAGAAACTCCGCCAAGCCTATCTTCTTCTGACTTAACGGATAAAGTATCTGCTTCAGGATTCTTGATTTTTGCTGTTAATCAAACAACATTCCACTATTAAAACTGTAATCACCGTCTTAGGTCCGGAGAGTCGCCACCAATCATTTTCCGGTGCAATTGGAACACCAAATATTAAGTCTGCGAACCAGAGTTGGATCCGGGAGTCTGTTACGAGTGGGGAAGAGTGAGCACCCCCACAACGCCCAAAATTGGCACTTATCGGTTACAAAATATTTTATATGATTGAAAATATAAATTCGGCATTATAATCTGTGATCCCAAAAAAAACTGGTTAATAAATATTGATTAAAAATAATAATAAACATAATAAAAAAATTTTGGAAAACCAGGGGGTTAAATCTGCAAGAACAAGAACAATTAGGGTTAAAATAATAAATGATAATGGCAAAATTGAAAGAAATATGAAATATAAAGCTTAATTGTAAAAAAACAGTGACCAAATCCGAAAGAGAAGCAAACTAGAATGTCGAAATGCAAGCCTTCTGAAAATACGGGGACCACTCGTGTGATTATCCAATTTTTGCGGGTTAAGTGCGGGTCCGGGTCGAACAAACGGGTCGGTCTCGGGTTTGGGTGGATGAAACGACGCCGTTTTGGTTGTGCCATAAATACCACAAAAAAATATAGATAGGCTCCTTTGTTTCTTCCTTGATTTTAATATACATACAAAGCCCCTTTAAGGCTTTATGGAGTCTGGAAATCCGGTCACCCTCCGGCCGCCATTCGCCGCCGTCGGCCACCGCGCCAGTGGTCGAAAATCGAAAAGGTAGACCTTTTCCGGTTCGTTTCAACGCAAGGATTGTAGATCTAGGGTCGGTTTTTCAAGAACACAAGCATGCAAGCCTAGATCTGATGAGAAAGATAAGCGATTTTCTTTTTCTTTACCTTTTTTTTTTTTCGATTTGCTCTCGGTTTCTTCTTGTTTCGGTTTCAACTATGGAATGGTTGTTTGGCTCTGGATTTTTGTGTTCGAATGTGTTTTTTTTCTCCGAATCTTTTGTTTTTGATTCCTTTTTTTTATTAATCCGTAATCATTTACACCATTTCGATTATGGGTACTTATACCCGAAATTTTACATATAAAAATATAAAAGATCTCTCTGCTTTAATCTCCTTTTCAGATCTGACATTTCAGATCTAATCTCTTGTTTAATATTTTGCAGGTCAGTGGGCGGTGAAGACGTGACTTGGGCGGTGGCCGGCCGTGAGAGCGAATAGGAGAGCGCGTGACCACCACGCGCGATTTGAAGCGTCGCGCGTGGTCTTCACGCGCCGGTGGCTGGAAACGAAAGAGACAGTGGTGGCTGGTGACGGTGGCGGCTAGGGTTAGGTTTAAGGGTTATCATATCTAATTAGGGTTTATTATTTGGGTTGGGTTGGGTGTAATGGGCTGCTAGGCTTTGTGGGTTAAGTTTTGTAATATTGGGTTATTATTTTAATGGTTTTATAACCCAATGAAATGGGTTAATACAACTGCCCCTCTTTGCTTATTGTTGTGTAACAACAATAGAGCAAAGATAAAGAATAACCCATTTCATTTGGTATGATTTCAGTATTCTTCTTTGGTAAGGTAAGGGTTCCTTTGGTAATGTTAGGGTTCTTTTGATAAAGTTGGGGTTCTTTCTGGTAAGGTTGGGGTTCTCTTTGGTAAGATTGAGGTTCTTTTTGGTAAAAGGTTGGGTTCGTTTGGCCACCACTTCTTCTTCTTGGGCTTTGACTTGATCTATTCCACCGCTCTTATTTGCGAAGTTTCAAAATGAGGAGATCCGTTGAAGAGAACAAAAGTTGCGGGTGAACCGTTGGAGGAGACAAAATGAGCTTGGCTTGCTACGGCACTTATGACCTTGACATCTTTGGAGAAAACTTGATCTAACTAAAGTGTAAGGTTGAATCTTATTCGCACCATCAACGGAGGGGTAAGATAAAATTTCAGCAACTTGTATTCTACTTTGCCATCAACGGAGAAATAAGATTGAAGTAGGATTGAACTTCGGTGATTTAGATCTGGCCACACCATCAACGAGGACATGATCAAATTTCAGCAATTTGGACCCTATACGCCATCAACGGAGAAACAGGATCGAGTTGGATCTATCTACTCCATCAACGGAAGGGTAAGATCAAGTCTGGATAATACTATGCCAACAATGGAGAAGCATAATTGAGTGGGATCTGGCCACACCATCAACGAGGACGAGATCAAGCCTGTAATTTGGATCCTACTACGCCATCAACGGACAAGCAAGACTAAATTGGATCTATCCACTCCATCAACGGAAGGGTAAGATCAAGTCGGGATCACACTACGCCATTAACAGAGAAGCATGATTGAATGGGATCTGGCCACACCATCAACGGGGCCGAGATTAAGTCTGTAATTTAAATCCTACTACGCCATCAACGGAGAAGCAGGACTGAATGGGATCTGGCCACACCATCAACGAGGACGAGATCAAGTTTGTAATTTGGATCCTACTACGCCATCAACGGAGAAGCAGGACTGAGTTCGGATCCATCAACTCCATCAACGGAGGGATAAGATCAAGTCTGAATCATACTACGCCATCAACGGAGAAGCATGATTGAATCGGATCTGGTCACACCATCAACGGGGACGAGATCAAGTCTGTGATTTAGATCCTACTGCACCATCAACGGAGAAGCAAGATTGAATTGGATCTATCCACTCCATCAACGGAGGGGTAAGATCAAATCTGAATCATACTACGCCATCAACGGAGAAGCATGATTGAATCAGATCTGGTCACACCATCAACGGGGACGAGATCAAGTCTGTGATTTAGATCCTACTACACCATCAACGGAGAAGCAAGATTGAATTGGATCTATCCACTCCATCAACGGAGGGGTAAGATCAAATCTGAATCATACTACGCCATTAACGGAAAAGCATGATTGAATGGATCTGGCCACACCATCAACGGAGACGAGATTAAGTCTGTGATTTGGATCCTACTGCACCATCAACGGAGAAGTAGGACTAAGTTGGATCATCCGCTCCATCACGGAGAGGTAAGATCAAAGCTTGAAAGTCTTGAATATCTGGTTCGAAAGGTCTTCAATTGATATCATATATCTTCTTTGCATTTTTCCCAAATGAATAGGGATCAACAGATTTGATATGCCTTTACCGGTAGCCGTTTGCTCCGGGCTAGCCGTACCATTACTCTGGGTACAATCAGTTGGTACCAAGGATTTAATTCCTTGACCATTTATAACAATGGATTTCAATGGACGTTTGAATGATCCTTATCAATGCATTTTTCCGAAATGCACAGGGATTAACGGATTTGTTTTGCCTTTACCGGTAGCCGTTTGCTCCGGGCTAGCTGTACCATTCCCCTGGGTACAATCAGTTTGCACCAATCACAAGATTGTATTTTTCCAAAGAATTTATCTTCCTTCGACCATTCGCGAAAATGGATTTTAGAAGGACATTTGAATTGTCCAATGTCTTGTTTCTACATGTCTTTTTTGATTTTTCATTTCATTTTTGATTTTTCATTTTTCATTTTTTCATTTTTCCATTATTTTTTCATTTTTTTTATTTTTTTTCAAAATAATTTTGATTCACATGTATTATTTGTACAAATATGTAAAAACGAAATCTGCATGAAGATCTAATCCTCAACATAGCCACTGAAAGGGCCAAGTTTTGACAAAATTGACCTACCACCATTGATGGAGGCAACATTGGGAAAAATACGTTTTTGCTACTCCATAATGGGTAGTTAAGACCTGAAAGCAAAATAAAACCTTTGTTAGTTACTGTTCAAAATTCTGGAGTTATTACCTGAAAAATCTGTGTTATTTTAGCCTTCTCGGGGCCAAAAGTTGGTCATCGTGTTGTTGCCCCCCTGATTAAGGCATCCGATCTCTTTCCTGGACCTGTTATGTATGTACAAGCAAAAATATATGTATCATGAATGCTCTTAACTTGATGCTCAATGCATGCAAAATCTAAATACATGGTGTTTAAATGCAAAATGCTTGAATGCATGAATGACATGATTTTCCATGGGGTGCCCCTAATTCCACTGATCATAATGGAAGATGCTTGAAGTTCTCTGATTTGGCCTCCTTTCTAGAAATCTTTTCTCAAAATGGATGCCCCAAACAATTTTTTTAACAATCTGAACATTTAAAGTGCAAGAAATCATATGGTCATGTTGCTCTGTTAGGTAGTCTTTATCTTCTGAATTTGGTCCGCTCAACATTCAACCTCAAAGTATTACACAAAATATATTTCCATTGCAACTTGTATTTTTATGCTCTTACAAAAGACTCTCGCTGCCAGTGGGCTTAGGCTAGCGAGATAGTTCACAAAAACATCTCATTGAAAGAGATGAAAACTACAAGTGACCTACTATGGTCAAGGTAGAGCAATATTAGGCATAATTAATTTTTGTACAACCCCCCCAAAAAAAACATTGTCGCTCTTATTTGGTGTCTTCATGCTTCGACATGGGATCATTGTTCATTGTCGTTTCAGCTGAGTCGTCGAATCTTATTACTCCGAGCTTGATAAGCTTTTCCACTAGCCTCTTGAAACCGAAGCAATTTTTGATTGAATGCCCCACTTGTCCTGCATGATAATCGCATCTTGCATTGGCATCGTACCATTTCGGAAAAGGGGGTTGTACCGGGGCTTGATAAAAGGGCGACACCAAGGGTTTATCATACAACTGTTTGTGTAGCTCTCCATAGGACATTGGTAATGGAGTAAATTCCTTCTTTTCAAAATTCTTTCTCTGATTGAAATCTTGGTTTGAGGAGTTATAAGTACCGGTAGCGGTAGGTTGCGCCATCGTTACAGGTTTGGAATAATTAATATTATAGATTCTTGAAGAATTCACTTCGTTGTCCTTCTTCCCTGACCTTCTATGGGATGAACTTCCACCGGCATCAATTCTGCCACTCCTGATGGCATTCTCAATGAGCTCACCAGATAACACCAGATCAGCAAAATTAGTGGTTGCATTGCCTATGAGGCGATCCAGGATTAGGCCTTCCAAGGTTTGGATGAATATAACCACCGTCTTTTTTTCACTAAGAGGAGGTTGAACTTGTGCTGCTGCATCTCTCCAACATTGTGCGTATTGTCTAAAGCTTTCGTTAGACCTTTGTTTCATGTGTTGCAAAGTCAAACGGTCTGGTACCATATCGCTAACATGCTTATATTGCTCTAGAAAGGCTTTAGCTAAGTTTTTCCATGAATTTATCTGATAACGATTCAATTGATTGTACCATTTAGTGGCGGATCCCGTTAAACTATCTTGAAAATAGTGTATCAGTAACTTGTCATCCCTTCCGTATCCCGTCATCCTTCGACAAAACATAGTAAGATGGGCTCGAGGGCAACTGGTCCCGTCATATCTTTCAAATTCTGGGATTTTGAATTTTGGGGGTAACACCAAATCTGGGACGAGGCTGAGTTCATTGGCATCGAATCCAAGGAAGACGTCTTCAACCTCCATAGCTTCCATCTTTTCTTCGAGTCATTTGCATTACTCCTCGATTTCTTTCGAAGTCTCTATCTTTGGTTTCTCTGCTTCGATCAACTGATCAAGTTCTGAGACAAAATTTCCAGCTTGGTTGCCCCCTAGTTTGGCTTCTGATATGGAGGGCATGTTCATGGGGCCATATGTGTTGGTCGGCTGCAGTGGTAGCTTCCCTTTAGACAGAAACACCTGGGGGTGAGCTTCTGATGGTATTTTAGTTTGAACAGGAGTAAAACCTAGCGGGTATATGGGGTCTTCGGTCATGTCGGCGGGATTTGCCCCTGGGTTGACAACAAACACATTTTCTTGCTTGAACCCGAGCATTTGTGCTAATTTCCCGAGCATTTCCTGTTGAGATCTTGCAATCTGGTCTTTCATTTCTTGCTGAGCCTTGGCTAATTGGTCTTCCACTTTTCGTGTTAAATCATCCTGTAAATCCTTCTGAGTCTGCTCGATTTTACCCAATCTATCTTCGTTCATCTTTTTCGTCTTGTATCGGGTTCCGTAGGGATGCTGAATTGTCATCTGGTCCAGTATTGCTGAGACAGGGGACCCCGAACATTAGCCTTGATGCTTTAAAATGGATGCATGTGAATGCATGGTGCATGACTTAAATGTAAAAATATCGATTCAAAAATGGTTCTCGGATCCACCATTTTGCGTTTACGGGATTTGTTCACAACTTCGAATGTTGTATTAATATCTAAGGTGCTAGATTTTCTCCCGACATATTTTAAATTAAGAACCAATCGTGAATCAATATTTCATGCTCGTAAAATAAAAATTAAAACATGATCGTGACAATTGATGCAAAATGGATGATTATGAAATATTATGATGTATTCAAAAAAAGAGACAAAGTTAATTCACATTAAAATAAATAAATAAATTAAATTACGAATATAATAGCAAAGTTGTAAGTAAAGACAACAAAGCCTAAAAGGTTATAGACAAATGGGCAGAGTTTCGACTTGAGGGCTCTAAAGGGTAGGCTTCTAGGTCTCACAATATGTGGTTCAGTTCTAGAAGGTACCCGAACAATACTTATTACCCTACTAAGGATAATAAGTACGATTCAGGGGGATACGTTTCTCTAAGTCTATGCGGAGACGTAGGTCTCACGAAGGCAGAGAAAAAAATATCCCGAAAGCAATTAACCATCCTACACTGAGGCGGAACCTCACGAAGGAGTGGTTTCATGCTCCCACTTAAACGGACGGAGTCCGGGTTGAGAGCTCATGAAATTGGGAGACCTGAAAAACGTTTAAAAATATTAGTAAATATTTTAAAATAATAAAATAAGGGATCACAAAAATAAATAAATAAATAAATAAAATAAACCGAATTTATTTTCGATCATTAAATAAAATCTAACCGATTTTAGGCTCGACTCTCGAAAAAATGGTCCCCAACGGAGTCGTCAGCTGTAATCACCGTCTTTGGTCTGGGGAGTCGCCACCAATCATTTTCCGGTGCGATTGGAACACCAAATATTAAGTCTGCGAACCAGAGTTGGATCCGGAGTCTGTTACGAGTGGGGAAGAGTGAGCACCCCCACAACTCCCAAAATTGGCACCTATCGATTACAAAATATTTTATATGATTGAAAATATAAATTCGGCATTATAATCTGTGATCCCAAAAGAAACTGGTTAATAAATATTGATTAAAAATAATAATAAACATAATAAAAAAAATTTGGAAAACCAGGGGGCTAAATCTGCAAGAACAAGAACAATTAGGGTTAAAATAATAAATAATAATGGCAAAATTGAAAGAAATATGAAATATAAAGCTTAATTGTAAAAAAACAGTGACCAAATCCGAAAGAGAAGCAAACTAGAATGCCGAAATGCAAGCCTTCTGAAAATACGGGGACCACTCGTGTGATTATCCCATTTTTGCGGGTTAAGTGCGGGTCCGGGTCGAACAAACGGGTCGGTCTCGGGTTTGGGTGGATGAAACGACGCCGTTTTGGTTGTGCCATAAATACCACAAAAAATATAGATAGGCTCATTTGTTTCCTCCCTGATTTTAATATACATACAGAGCCCCTTTAAGGCTTTCTGGAGTCTGGAAATCCGGTCACCCTCCGGCCGCCATTCGCCGCCGTCGGCCATCGCGCCGGTGGTCGTAAATCGAAAAGGTAGACCTTTTCCGGTTCGTTTCAACGCAAGGATTGTAGATCTGGGGTCGGTTTTTCAAGAACACAAGCATGCAAGTCTAGATCTGATGAGAAAGATAAGCGATTTTCTTTTTCTTTACCTTTTTTTTATTTGCTCTCGGTTTCAACTATGGAATGGTTGTTTGGCTCTGGATTTTTGTGTTCGAATGTGTTTTTTTTCTCTGAATCTCTTGTTTTTTATTCCTTTTTTTTTGATTAATTCGTAATCGTTTACACCATTTCGATTATGGGTACTTATACCCGAAATTTTACATATAAAAATATAAAAGATCTTTCTGCTTTAATCTCCTTTTTAGATCTGACATTTCAGATCTAATCTCTTGTTTAATATTTTGCAGGTCAGTGGGCGGTGAAGACGTGACTTGGGCGGTGACCGGCCGTGAGAGCGAATAAGAGAGCGTGTGACCACCACACGCGATTTGAAGCGTCGCGCGTGGTCTTCACACGCCGGTGGCTAGAAACGAAAGAGACAGTGGTAGCTGGTAACGACGACGACTAGGGTTAGGTTTAAGGGTAATCATATCTAATTAGGTTTTATTATTTGGGTTGGGTTTGGTGTAATAGGCCGCTAGGCTTTGTGGGTTAAGTTTTGTAATATTGGGTTATTATTTTAATGGTTTTATAACCCAATGAAATGGGTTAATACAAAAACTAGGAGAACAAGGTTCAGAAAACAACAATAACCCGAAATCAAAAGCCTTGACCTTGAGTAGCTTCATTTATTTTTGTTGTAACTAAAACTAGCATAACCATACCAGATTATTTTTGTTGCAACTAAAACTAGCATAACCATACCAGATTCTAATTTTCTTAGGAAAATGGTAGGCCTAATCATCAATGGATTATATAGCAAACGACTAACTAACAATTCGAATCGAATAAGATTTCAAGGTAAAATAACACCATACATGACCCATACCTCAACTACACCTTAACCAATTGGTTCAAGTTTCAACATTTATAGCAACAAGGTTAACATCGACTAGAGATCCAAAATCGATTTTCCTAGCAACATTCTCATGAACCAAACAAACAACTAGAAAAAATGAAAGACATTAAAGAAAAAGGTCACCTCGAAGAACAGCACCACAACCACCACACTGGTAGACCGAATAATCAGCAAGCTCCGGAAGAAGGTTTTCACACTTCGGACACCTAACCAACCTCACCTTGCCTGACTCGGACATTTTTGAATCAATCAAAGCTGTAAGTCGAGCCAAAAACAATTTTTTTCTGATTTTTAAAGAGCTGGAGAATCTCTTGCAACAACTATCATCATCAAACTCGTTTAAATTTAAGAATAAAAAAACAATTCTTTTTAACTGAATTGAGATTCTCTATTTTTTAAGCAAGTTCTCTTTTTTTTTCCTTTTGTTTCATTGGGTTTCTTAGACACCAAACAGGGCAAAACAAAAGTTGGAAACTTTATAGAAAAGAAAAAAAATGAAGCATCCCCCAGCAATTGTGAAAACACTCTGAAATTTCCAGGTTTAAAGGGAATAGTTTAGTGTTTTCAAAAGAAACCTGAGATTATACTCTGCTCAAGTTTGTTCCACTTTGGGTAGCGAGAAAGATCAGAAAAATTAAAGGAATCGAGAAAAGACAGAGAGACAAGGGAACTGAGTCCACATGACCGCTTCCCAATGGTGTAGGTAAGAGAAAGAAGAGCACAGCTTAAAACGCCATCGTTTTGGTACTTACAAATGCCTGGCCTCCATTATGGATTCTGCTACTTTCCCCCACTATAATGTTAAGTTAAAAATAACATTTTTTTTCATTGTCGTCGTCTTTACGAGTTTATTCGATCCAATATGTTTCTTTTTTTAGGGAGCTTTGTGTTATTGACGGGTGAGAACAAAGCAGGGATTTTGACATTGTGAAAAGAAGTGAAGGACACAAGATTCTGGAAAATTGCAAACTCAGTTCCATTTTTGAGTTCTGACATCTTTAATCACTCAACTCAGTCAGTCTTTTCCTTTTCCTTTACATCTTTTATATACATTTTGGAAAATGAATGTTTATGTCGGGAAATTTATACGGATATTGATGATTTTTTTTCAAAATATAGACGATGAAAAATTATTTTTTTAAATATTAAAGATCGAATGGTGGATAGTCGGATAATGTCCTTTTACTTTGAATAATAAAAACTTAAAGATCACGTGAAGGTGTCAAAGTCGGCATCTCTTAAACCAGTCTTCATGCTTTTTACTATTCAAAGGTCGACATCTCTTAAATCCGTCTTCAAGCTTTTTACTATTTAAAATCGGTATCTCTTGAACTCATCTTTAATTCACTGTTCAATTTTTAATATTTTAGGAAATAATTTTTTATCATCTATATTTTGGAAATTCTTTTTCCCATCATCAACATCCATGTAAATTTTTCGAATATCATCTCGATTAAATATTAGTTCAAAATTTTATTTTATGGAATAAATATATAAATTTTTAAAAGTGAATTTTAAACTATTTTAATTTTTTTATAAATTAAAAAAGAACATAATGTTATCAAAACGTGTATTAACATTTTAAGTTATGTATATAAGATAATATTTTTAGTAAGAATTGAAAATATCATAAAACATATAATATTTAAATTATATATTTTAATAATTTAAAATATTATATTTTTTGTTAACATTTAGATTAGTCGATTTTTAAGTTGTTGCGTATAGATTCACACAACAAGTAAAAAAAGTTAAATCAAAAATCATTGAGAGAGATGGTGGGGGTATGAACTTGCAATTTAGGTTTACATTTAATTCCATCAATAATTAAATGCAAGTTGCCTTCAAACTCCTTTGGTATTTAAGAACAGGCTTATAGTAATGAATGATATAGATGCCTAAATTATACCTAGAGTATTTTTGGTGTTTATATTATTTTTTTTAATTTTAAATAGATATTTTTCAATTATTATTATAGTTATTTTAGTTGTTTAATCTCTAATTATTTAAAAATATATTTTTTATTTAAATTATTTTAAACTTAATTTTTAGAAATCTTAAAATTTCAAAAACTCACAGAACTATTTTAAATTCAAAATCTTAACTATGTAACACTCACGATCCGAGGTCACATTGAGCTTCCGATCCAAAACTCATATTTTAAAAATTTGGCTTCAAGCCCGTTTAAAATTGACCAAGTCCAAATAAACCATAACAATCCATTGATTTCAAGTCCAAATTGTAATATGGCCAAATAGTTTAAAATAGTTGGAGCTCCATTTAATAAAAACCATTTAAAAGCATTCGACCCAAAATAAATAAGAGTTACAAATACATATGGTTCAACAAGTACTAACCCACTACATTAATAGTTTGTAATCTGGCACTAAGTTGATGCTGAAATTTCAACCTTGATGGTGCTCTCCGGGTTCCGACTTCACCTAATCTACGCACAAAAACACATTTCGAAACGTTGAGCTATAGAAACTCAATGGGTACACCACCACTCGGCCAATATCATACATATCATGAATAAAGTAAAGCAAAACATGTGATATCATGCATGATATGATGACTCTATTATACTCGCCTAACATATGGCATAAATGGATTATACTATCGCACACAATATATCCATGTCGAACCAAACCAAAACACAAGGTAGTAAGGCCCGCGTCCATACAACATCGGAATCCAATACTCTAGGATGAGGTCTGCGTCCAAACAGCATCGGGATCCTACATCTAGGGATTGAGGCTCACATTCACACAACATTGGGATCCTCCAAATCCAATGCTCGGAATGATACATTGAGCATCTTCGAATAAGGCCCATGTCCACACAGTATCGAGCTCCTTCATTCGGAATAATCTTCAATACATCACCCAGAGTGTTACACACAATATCGAGATCCTTCATTCGAGCATCTTCGAATGAGTCCCGTGTCCACACAACACTATTTTTGGGTATCCGGATTCCCATCAAACAAGAACTCAACCACACAAGATGATCCACATAGGATCTTCACACCAAACTATATCATGACCAAACCAAAGACTAAGACTCGAGCATATATCATCATATTGGAGTCATTATCACAAAAACCAAGTTTTAATATTATTTTGTGGCTTAATTAACCCATAGGAACCTATATCATAATCTATAGAACTCCCGAACTCATCCTCTAAAAACTTGCACAAAATTCCCCAAGAGTTTCGATACTCTTATATGGGGTATCGAAACGCCACCGTATCGATACACCTATAAAGAGGGTATCGAAACACCTTGGAATCGATACGCCTCCTTGGCGTATCGATAGCTAAGAAGACCCCTTCGAAAAGACTAAAGGAAACATACATGTTTTGACATACCCTATATAAGGTGTCAAAACGATTTGCCATTGAAACTTTTGGTTTCGATACACGGGATGACGTTCCAAAATGCCTGATTTTTAAGCCTTATTTTCCTCTCTAGGGTATCGATACACGATCACCCGGTATCAATACGCCTGCACGAAAATACAGGTCTGTACCAAAAATTGCATAAAACACTACCTTAACCCCAAATTAATACTATATATTATTGAAAATATTTAAAGTGTTTTTCTATCATTCTTAAGCCATCAAACATCTTATTACGAAATTCACCATTGAAGGTTTCTAAGCTACCAACCAAGCAATCATGCATTCAAACACAAGCAATCAACCTACTCATGAGATGTTTGATGCAAAGAAGGGTTGGAGGGGTATCAACCTCGAGAAAACAACAACAAAAACCAGAAAAACCTCTCCTTCAAGTTTTGTCCTTGCCAAGCATCCTTTTAAGTCTCTCTAACTTCTTTCACTACAAGAAAGAAATTAAACCAGCAATTAGATATTGCTAGAAACATCAAAGAACAAATGAAAGAACCCTCAAAAACTCTTTTCCCGTTCTTGCTTCTTCAAGCTCTTCAACACCAATCCCCACTAGAATACACCATTTTTATCTTGTCTTGTAGATCTCCTTATGCTCTAGAACTTACCCTCAACTCTCGAAACGGGATTCTCTAACTATCCAATAAATATTAGATATTTTGTAACTTCCTTCTTGAACCTTAGATGAAGAAGATGAGATGAAAATGCTTGTTGGGTGACCTCATTCTACAGAAAAATATTAAACCCAAAACCTCTTTGTCCTCACATCAAAAAAAGACCAAAAAACCTTCTCCTAAAAACCTTATAGGCCCCAAAACACTCTAGCCCAACCCAACTAAAAGCCCCAAACTCAAATCTGGGGCCCAACACGAGACGCAAACGTCGGGGCCGAACGTTTCGGGTTAACCTGATACTCAGATCCGAAATCCAGATCATTACTTTGTTGAACTATTAAGATCATTATCTCAATCATCTATCGCCGATAACTGATGATAGGTGTATCGAAGTTTCCTAGCGTCGAAGGAAGTCAAATTTGCGAAAAAAGAAATCAATTAACACACTTAGCGTTAATTATCGATAATGAATGGTTAGGATAAATGGTCGTCATATTTCGGTAACGATAATGATGCTCTCCAACGGGGTTGTCAACATCGACAACGATGATAATTTAGGGTTTGGGGTTTTAAGTTAAGGATTTAAAATTATTTTGTAAAATATATTTTTTAAAATAAATTTTAAATTTTATTTAAAAATTTAAAATATATCACATGTCATATTTTAATTGGTTAATGATTTGTTTTAACAGTCAAACATTTAAAATGATCGAAATATAATTTAATTATAATTTAATCATAAATATAATTTAATTACCAAAATTAAATCATAATTATAGTTTAAACACTTGTTTAACTATTAATTCTTAAAGATTAATTTATGTAAACATGAAGTGATTTATGTATACATACTGATTTGATATCCTGTGGAGTTAAATTCAGTGTTTTCTCTTCCCTCAGTGGTTGCAAGTTTTGTGAGAAGTTTTCATTGGAATTTGATGAAGAAAGCAACCCATCGAGGAGGTTCTGGTATGGCTTTCATCTCACCATAAATAACACTGTTTGCTTTTCCAGTTGGTTTGACTTCACTCAACCAATGCAGACAGTAAACAAAAGAACAAAGTCTGACCCTGGGATATCAAACAGTTGAATAAAATCTGTCCTAAAATCTGACCAACATGTGATGTGAAGAACACTGGACAATTACTGTATGAAATTTCATGGTCAAGACAAGAGGGGGTGGCTTAAGAGTTTAAAGTCAATGGGGTTTCATGGTTTGATTAGATATTGTGATTTGAAGGGTATAAAACAAGTGGGTCAGGCAACAGGGGTTACCAAAAAAATTAGGATAACCTGGCTGATGTGAATAAAGAATGTCCCCATAGCTGGTTTTCAGATGCTTTTAGAGGACTAAATGTTGTATTATTAGATGAAAAAAATGGTCCCAACATTTTTTAACTCTAGAAATGAGCATTTTATTGGTAAAAAAAAGTTGGGTTGAGTTTATATTAAATGTGATGTCGAGTTTAAGGTTTAAAGTTATGGTGAAAAATATTTAATTTAATTTAATTTGGGATTAATATGATAAAAAAATTATATATTTTTAGATTTATTTGTAACTTGATCCTTAGAATTATTATTTTTATTTATAATTAGGTCTTTAAAATTTTATTTTTAATATAATTAAGTCTCAATTTTTTTTTATATTGGGTCAGAGTCAAATTGAGGTATATAATTTTTAGGTTAGGTCAGATTTTTTAAAGCATGAGGTTGGGTCAAGATCTGGTTACTTTTAAATTGGGTTCAAGTCATAAAAAATCCAACTTAAGTCGTTCCCATCATTATATACATAGTTGAATTCCCTGACGGTTGTAGATAATATTTTAACTTGTTTCCTTTAGTCTTGACTAGAGTGCTAATTAGAGATGACAATGGATTGGATTTTATAAAGTCTAATTCCATTAATAATCGGACTTTTAAAACAATCTAAGTCCGAATTCAAGTTCATTTACATAAATTCAAATCCAATCTAATAAAATATATAAAATCCAAATCCAAATCCAATTTTTTTTAAAGTAACAACTCAAATAAATATCTTTAAATAAAAAAAAATATTTTTTATCAAAAAAATATTTTTAAATTTATAGCATAAACAAATCTCAGCAAATATTACAATCCAATATAAATCAAATGAAAGTAACAACTCAAACTTTTTAAATATAAAAAATTTAAATATTTTTATTCGGGTTTATATATGGATCGGATTTATATCGGGTATGGATTGAATTCGGAACGGATCATGACAATATCCATATTCGATCCACCTCCTATTAGGACTCGGACATTATTTTTGGATTCGGATTCGAATTTTTTAATCGGATTTGGATCAAATTTTTTTTCGGATCGAATCGAATTCGGATTATATTGTCATCCCTATTGCTAATTGAATTGAAGTACAAAGTCTAATACATCAAGTAATTGTACTCTAACACTAAGTCAATGATAAAAATTCAATCATGATGGTGCTCCTTTGATTCGCGCTGCCAACTAAGAACTTGCGAACGAAAAACACATTCCAAACGTTGAGATACGAAAGCTCAGTAGATACATCGTCACTCAATCATGTATCATACATATCATAAATAAAGCAATGTCTCACACGCTGAATCGTTCCTTAGATTTTGGTGGCCTAAGGGCAAATTAAAATTTTGGGCCCTTAAAATATTTATTAAATAAATAATTTTAAAAATATGTTAAAATAAATTAATTTATTTTTAAATTATATTCTGCTCGTTTTGGAAAAAAACTTATCTAAAGCACCTTTTTGTGATTTTATTAATTCTTGTGTTCGTTTTCCTTTTTTCATAACCGGAAGCATATTTTCGCGATTACATTTTACTATAAAAATAATGAAGCAAAAAGGTATAAAATGATTACACCTGAATTTCTGTCGTTGAATTTATGTTTCAAAATTGATTGTAGTATATCAACAACAAATTATGTAAACCACAATCTCCTTGAATATATGAGTTTTTGTTCTCTAAGGGTATCAAATCAAAATAAAAAATAAAAAAATTTAAATCAAAATGTGAGAATATAACATAAGAAAGAGAGAAAATAGAAGAGAAATAAAGATATAAAAAGTAAAAATATTGTAAGGATTATTTATAGGTATATTTAAAATTTTTAATCTTATTAAAAATTAAAAAATATATTAAATTATTATTAAAATTTTAATGATAACCTAAAAGTCTAAAACCCATTAATTCCTAGATCAGTGAAATAAAAAAATAATTTAATAAAGTTTTAACCGTTATATATTTATTAGTGGGCCCTACAAATTAAAACTTAAAAAATTTTAAATTACTATTTCATTGATTGCGGAAGGTTGTAACCGCCATTTTAAACTGTGGGACCCACATTTTATTATATTTTTTATTTATTTTTATTATTTTTAATAATATATTTTGATTTTATTTAAAAGTGAGGCCAGGCAATAGTGGGGCCCTAAGTCGGCGCCCTTATTGTTCGGGCTCAAGTACGGGCTGCTCACACGTGATATTATGCAAGATAACTATGGCGTTACCATAATCACCTAAACACATGGCATCATGAATGTATACTATCTTGCACAACATATACATAGAAAACAAAAGCATAAGATAATGAGGCCCAAGTCCACACAACATTGGTATTCTCCATTCGGAAGTCTTCAATGTGTTGCAACGTTATTTCTTGGGTTTCAAATCACCAACAATCAAGAACTCAATATGCAAAGAAACCTATCAACACACAGCAAGACCCTAGCTAGCACGCAACACCAAGGATCCACCAAGGATCCATATGAGTTTCTATCATATACTTAAGTCACCCAAATTTTACCGAGTCTTTAGTCCAATTATTCATATTTAGGGTTAAGTTATCAGTTTTTCAGTTATAAAAATCATTTCATGCCTTAATAGACCCTTATGACCCTTAACCATGAAATAAAAGCCTCCAAGCTCAAACTAATTTTTGGACAGATTGATTAACGAGTACCCATACGTATATATGAGGTATCGATACATCTATTTGTATTTAATATTAGGCTTAATAGAAAAAACATATGCATAATTATATATATATATAGGTATAAATCGTTTGTTCTTTTATTGTCTTTATTTGTGTCCTATTTTAAAATAATAGGTTTAGGGTTCAAGGGTCAAGGTTGTAATTATAGTTTAGAGAATTACAGGTATGATGTATTTTTTACGGTGTAGGTTTAAGGTTTATGAGTTGAACATTAGGGTTAAGGTTTAGAATTCAATTTTTAGTAATTTTTAGTGTGGAGTATAGAAAGAGGTATTATTAGTTCTATAAAAAAGGCATTATTAGAGGACAAAAAATTTGTGTTTAGTCTAGTGCGTAATATTTATTTTTTATGTAATTCATGCTGATGGAAGACATTAGAGATTAAATAATTAATTGGAAATGAATGATCGACCCAAAGTCTATCGGTTATTTGTACCAACTCAAACTTAATAATTACTATAAATTCAAAACCAGAATTAACCCGACCTGAAATAAAACTGACTTGAAATGAACCCGACATGAAATATAACCGACCTAAAATCTACCCGACTTGAAATGAACCTGTCAATTACCTAGTTTTGACCCAAACCGTTTTTACTCTAACTTGAAATGAACCCGACCTAATATGGACCTGATATGAAATGAAATTGTACCCGATCCGAATCGAGTCAAAATATCAAACCAACCTGAAATGACCTATATCTGATTTTACCCAACCTAATATCTATCCGATTAACTGTTTTTACATCCCTTGCAATTTAAGTTTACATTTAATTCAATCAATAATCAAATGCAATTTTTTTTCAAACTCTATTTGTATTTAAGAGTAGGCTTAATAGAAAAACATGCATTTGCTTAATTATATATATATTGGTGTAAATCGTTTGTTCTTTTATTGTCTTTATTTGTTTCCTATTTTAAAATAATAGGTTTAAGGTTTAAGGATAAGGGTTGTGGTTATATTTTAGAGAATTAGAGGTATGGTGTATTTTTTAGGGTGTAGGATTAAGGTTTATGAGTTGAACATTAGGATTAAGGTTTAGAATTCGTTTTTTTAGTAAATTTTAGTGTGGAGTATAAAAAGAGACATTATTAGTTCTAGATAAAAAAGGCATTATTAGAGGGAAGAAGATTTGAACTCCTATACATATAGTTTATTTTTTGTGTTTAAATTTTTTTTGTTCTAAGTAGGTATTTAAATTTTTTTATTCATTTTAAGTGCTTAACTGTTAATTATCGTTATTTTATTAGAAAAATATTTTTAAAATTTAATCCTTTTAAAATTTAAATTATTTTTAAATTAAATTTTAGAGATTATAAAATTTCAAAAACTCATAAAATGGTTTTCAAATTCAAAATTTTTAACTCTTCAGATAATTTCGTCGTCGATGGTTACACTTCTGACCATTATATTTATCGTTGGACTATCAAGATTATTACCTCAATCATTCATTGTCAATAATCAATGGTAGATGTGTATATTGATTTTCTAGAATCGAATAAAGTCAAATTCATGAAAAAAAAAAGTCGATTGATACACCTATCGTAGATTACTTGTGTTGAGTGGTTGAGAAAAATGATCGTCATGGTCTGATAGTAGTAATGTGGGTCTCCGGCGAGATAGTCAATAACAACGATAATTGGGGGATTTGGGGGTTTTGAATTAAGATTTTGAGATTATTTTGTAAAAATTAAAATTTTGATATTTTTAAATTAAATTTTGAATTTTATTTAAATTAATTAAAAATAAAAATATGTCAATGTCATTGATTAATTGGTTAACAATTTGCTTTAACAATCAGATATTTAAAATGATCGAAATAAAAATTTTAACACTTACTTAGAGAGAGAAAAAAAGTTTAAACATTAATAATGAACCAAATATAATTGAATCATAAAAAATAAGTCAGCAAACATAATTTAAACATTTATTTAATTATTAAGTAAAGATTAATTTATGTAAACATGAAGTCATTTATGTATACATACTGATCTGATATCCTGTTGAGTTAAATTCAGTGTTTCTCTTCCCTCAATGGTTGTAAGTTTGTGAGAAGTTTTTATTGGAATTTGATGAAGAAAGCAACCCATGGAGGAGGTTCTGGTATTCCATTCATATCACCATATTAACATTGTCTTCTTTAACTTAATTTGGGTTGAATTTATATTAAATGTGAGGTCGGGTTTAAGTTTACGGTAAAAAATATTTAATTTAACTTAATTTGGGATTAATATGATAAAAATTGTATATTTTTAGATTTATTTGTAACTTGATCCTTAGATTTATTATTCTTATCTATAATTAGGTCTTTAAAATTTTATTTTTAATATAAGTCACTAATTTTATATATATATCTTGGGTCAGGGTCAAATTGAGGTGTATAATTTTTGGGTTAAGTCAGATTTTTTAAAGCATGAGGTTGGTGCAGGATCTGGTTACTTTTGGATTGGGTTAAGTCATAAAAAATCTAACCTAAGTCGTTCCTAACATTATCTACATAGTTGAACTCCCTGACGACCATAGGTAATCTTAATAACTTGTTCCCCTTAGTTTTGATTTTTTATAATATGTTAGTTTAATCGATTTGTTACTTTAGAGTTTAAATTTTAAAGTTGACTCACATACTCATTTGATATTTTTTTAGTTTTTTTAATTTATGTTTATATTAAGCTTTATATAATATTATTGTATTTTAGACATATTAAAAAATAAGGTAAAAATTGTAACGAAGTTAACAACCAACGAATTTTATAAATAAGCATTAGTCAAACAAAATTTATTGAGTATCGAGTTGAATCAAACACAAATCAAACCGAGTATTGCTTAACTCATGATCGATTTACTTGATAAACCCCATAATGTTATTGTTTTCTTTTGGCTTTATTAGAAACTTGGTCGTACAGTTTTGGAGTGAAATAAAAAAAATGTTTTAACTATTAATTTTGACCCTAAAAATAAGGACCGATCTGGAGATTGAGTATAGTTTAGGGTCAATTTACTAATAAAACCTTTAAGTTTTGCTAAAAGCTGATAGGCTGCTACATTGGATGGTTACGAAAAACTCATGATTAGAAGCTTTTAGGCAACGATAGGTCCATTTATATAAAGATTTTATTCATATGACAGGCCCAAAACCTGCCTGGTGAATTTTTATTACAAAAAAAAACTGAGAAAATTAATTTACTCTTTAGTAAACAGTACTGAAGCAGGTTTTGGCCACATTGTCGCACAGGATTTGCAGCACCTTGTTGTTTGACGGTCCGACGTACCGTGGCGTTTTGAACTGACTAACAGCAGCCCCTAATCCCAAGTAATGATCAAGAATTTTTTGGAACGTTCCATTCCGAAGGATTCGGAGCTCGAGGGGACCGATGGTGTTGACCTTTCGGGAAGTCACATAGCCTGCATCCACGAACGAAAGATCTAAGCAATTGCAGCATTGTTGCAGGACCTCATCGCTCAGTTCCCCGGTAATTTCCCAAAAGATCACGTAATGACCGGGGTCGGTTGATACGTCCACGTGACTAGTGAAATCAAGCACTTCCTGCTTTTCCTCAGCAACTAACTTGGTTGCTGCTTCCACGGCGAGCTGCAAATCTTTCTCAGTGTTCTTGTCGATGTTTATGGTTAGCATAAGGTTCCTTCGACACACAAATTTCAGCTCCGGGGTCGAGTTATAAAACCCCATAACCTTGACCACATCCCCTAGCCTATACCTATACAAACCTGCACTTTACATGTTAAAAATCTAAGAAAATTTTAAATGCAATAACTTGCCAATCAAGAAAACATAAATGAATACTATTTGTATAATGAGTGTGTTGAGTTAAACATTTTTTTGATTCATATGAGTGAAAAAGAAATAAGGTACCTGCAACGCTGGTGACTATAATCTCATATTCTTCACCGACCTTAACTTCGGTCAAGCCGACTGGTTCCGGCTCTATGGAGAGGAAAGAATCATTAACTTCATCTTGCATATACTCCTCAACATTCCCTTTCAGAGGAATGAATTCGTAGTATCCAATATTAGGATGCACGGCATAAGTAGCTGATTCCGGTGACAGAGTCGGATTGATATTTACCCCGATCCACCCCTCGGAAGCACCATAATCAGCAGTTATAAGAGGCACATCTCCAGCATAATGCCTTAACTTTTTCAAATAAGGCTCCATGGACCCGGTCATGATCCCATAGATATATTTCACATTAGGGAAAAGTTGTGGTATCAGTCCATACCAACTACTTAATCCTAAACATTTCTTCTCAATCAAGTCAGCCAGTTCAGGATTTGGTTTTAGCAATTTAGCCATGGCGGATCGGAGAGAAGGAAAAGTGACTCGGCTCGAAAGGACCCCTTTTCTTATATCAGAACAAAGTTCTTCCCAAACTTGTTCGAAAGTTCGAAATGCAAGAACATTGCTATGGGCGAAGGCAGAAGAAACAAACTGAATTTCTTCATGGAAAAGCAACCCACATAAAAGATGACAGTACAAAGATTGGTGAAAATCGGGACTAAATATCACCTCATCGGGGCTGCAAATCGGTGCTCGCATCGATTTCATCACATTTCGAAACTGCGGATTGCGATACACATTGGTGGTTGCAGTTCCAGCCAACAAACCACCTTTGGTTTTAGTTTGCTTGCCACTGAAAATGAACTGTAAAGACTTCCCATTCTCAATAGGAAATTCTCTGTATATCAATAATACAAAATAATTAATAATATGAAGGAAACAACTCAAAGAAAATAGCTTAATAGTGTACAAAAAAATTACCTATCTCTGAAAGCAAAAGAAGTACGAAAAATCTGCATAGTAGTTTCCATTAATTCATCATTGAAGGGCAAAAACTTGGGTCTTCCTTGACTGGTGCCAGAGCTGTAAATTTCACCAAAAAGGCTCAGTTTCGAAAATCAATAGATAATAGCTAAGCAAATAGACCCGATAAACTTGACCCGATATCCAATATCATTTATTTGACTTAAAATCTAATATAGAGTCAAATATAATCTGTGAAAACAAGTTAAATCGAGTCAATATTGATTCGAATTTTAGTTGAGCTAAAAGTAACATTACCTAATTTGACCTAAACTGAAAATTAACATGAATAGAAAACAAAACAAAAAAAAAATATTATTACCTGAGAGAAATGGTTGTTAGTGGTTTTCCAGTGAGAATGGTGGAGAAATCACCATCCACCACCTTTTGTATATAAGGCTCCAAGTTCTTGTAAGTGACCAGAGGAACACAGGCCTTGAAACTTTCCAGATCAGTTCTGCCATTGAGACCGAGATTCTGCAAATACTCAGCGCATCCATTTTCTTCTAAAATCAGCTTTAGAGTTTCTCTTTGAACATTCTCAGCATCTTTGGTCAGTGCTTCGAAATCTCTTATCACCTTTTCAACATCCAGAATTGCCATATGTTCCAATGCAGAAACTAGAACCAACAATAAGATAAGTAACTGAAGAAGAAAGAAGAAGAAGAAAAAGAAGTTCAGTGTTTCCAATAGAGAGAAGAAAGAAATGAGTGACGTTGGTTTTGTAGTCAAAGTTTCAAAGTTATGGAGTTTTTATAGGCAAAAAAAGGGTCGGAGATTAGGTATAAGACGTTACAAATCTTTTGTATTTTTCTTCTCTTTTTCTTTTATATGTGAAAATAAAATAGAAAAATAAAAAAAAAATATAAATTTATAAAAAAAATTCATAAATCATATATAATTTTTAAAATTTTAAGAGGATGATAGCCTTATAATAATACATGATATATAATATAAACACATGTAATAAAATTTAAAAATCTCTTGGCTTTACCCTATCTAGTTAGGCAGCAGCAGCAACGTTTTCAGGAAAGCCACAGTTAGGTACACTGTTTTGTTCTTTGCATGTCCCTAATCGTGCATACAGTTTTGATAATAGATTCGAATTAATTAAGCGATGTAAAACAAAATTTTTATGCTACAGATAATTAAGTTTAATTATAAAATAAATGTTTAAATTATATGTTATTTACTTTTTATATTTAAAATTCATTTGGGTTAAAATAAATGTTTAATTTCCTTTTTATTTTAGGTGTATATAGTCAAAAAAAAAGTAATACACAATCATTATTTGACATGTGAAAGTCACTATAATTTATTTTATTTATTTATTAAAAACTTTAAACTTAATTTTAAAATTTTAAATTTCTTAAAATTCAAAAAATAGCAGGCAATTTTAAATTCATAATACTCAAAAATTCAAATCTTAAATTCAATTAATATTTATGAATATCCATATATCAAATAATATTTTAATGTACTTTATTATTAGAATTTAATACTCATTAAAATTAGAGTTTTTATCTTATACCTATAAATATAGACTTTTCGAAAAAATATTGTATACAACTCTATTTTAAGAATATAATACAAGTCTCTATCTTTTTATCTCTTATCTTTGTTTATCTATTTTGTTCTTATTTTTTACTTTATTCACAACATGTCGACTATTATCACATTATCACCTATCATTCTCGCAAAAAAAAAAATCATTATCTTTTATCTTATCATTAATTGTTAAAAATCGATGAATAAAATCTCGATCCAACATAAAACATAAAAAAATTATTTATACGATGAATGATATTTAAAACAACAATAAATAAAATACAGATCATGTAACAAGATGAGAAGGTTTTTATTTTGACGACGATAGAAACATTGATTGATTTGTATTATGACAAAATAATAATCTAAATTAGGAAAATTTTATTAAAAATAAATTAACTAAAATAAATTAGATGTTATGTATTTATATTATAAGAATATTTCGTGGTTGTTGGAATTAATTTATTTATTGATATTTTTTTAACATTAAATTTTATTTTGGCGTTGGTTATAAAAAAAAAATTTTAACGAAGTCTCATCTTTTATAAAAAAATATATTAAAATTGTTCATTTCGAGTTAAGTCGAGCTGAACTTGACGAGCTTCAAGTTTAGGTCAAACACTATAATATTATTTTTCGAGACGAGTTTGAGCCTAAAATTCTAAGTTCGGCGAACCTTGAGCTAAGCCTAATGTAACTATTTTCAAGCCGAACTCGAGCCTAAAATTTTGAACTCGTCAAGTCTCGAGCCAAGCCTAATATAACTATTTTCAAGCCGAGCCAAAAATATTAATTGGATTGAATTTAAGATGCTTCCCGAAAATTGTTAGGCTTTGAAAAGGCAAATTGTAGTCGTTTTCAAAGATCTCCCATTCCTACAGGCCGATACAAGCAGCAGCTTTGACTGTCGTTTCCAAAATTCCGACCAATTTTAAGCACGTGTTATTTGACATAATTTGTTATTTATAAAAATTAATTAAAATATATTCTTAATTTACATAATGTTTAATACTATGCATAATCTTCTATCATAAATCAGATAATATTACATGTTTTAACTTATGTCTTCATAAGTATTGTAATAAAATATTATCAATATAAACAAAATTAAATCCACGAAAAAAATATTATGATATTATTCAATAAATAAAGTTATGAATTAAAATTAAAATAGAAGTATTAAATAAGTTGTTAAGAGCAGAGTTTTTTTTAGAATATTGGATATAAAAGTTGTAAAGACATTTTTGTCCTTAATATTTTTAATTTAATACATTTTTCTCATAACTCGCGTATGCTTTTGAAGGAAAAAAATGTATTCTCATATATAAATTTAAATAATTATTATTTAAATATATAATTTTAATATATAAACTCCAAATAATATTTTAATTTAATAATTAATCAAATTGTATAAAAAAAATAATTTCACCGATAAATTAATATATATGTATCTTTCAAATATGCTTAATAATATTGTATTAAAAATATTAATATTTTAATACAATATAATTTTATCATTTTATTTAATAAAAATCATACAAAAAGTACTATCAAATGTCTCGTAAAACCTCTAATCCTAGTCGAAGTTATCGTATATTACATATTAATAGATATAAAATATTGAAAAACCAGTAAACTATTCAAATAAGTGAATAGAATTCGTTTTCTCCCGTATATATTCAACCAATGATTTTATATCATGACTACTAATATTTTTTTATTGTTTTATTAATTATTTATATTTTATTAATAATGCATACGACATAAAATTATTATCGTAGGATAAAAAAGTATATAATTCTATTCTCAAACAAATATCAATGTAATCACATTTTTATACATCATTTTTGTTTATTTAAATAAATAAACAAAAATAAACTATGATTAATTTTATTAATTACTTATATATAATATAAATTAATTTTATTAATTTTAAATAAATAGGGACGAACGTAAAATTTTATACAATTAAATTAATATATAATATAAATTTTTAAATATATTAGATTATATAGGATTCTTCTGTTCTTTTACTAGTTTGAGATATTTTTTTCGAAAAAAAATTAATTGTATTATCAAAATTTCATAGTGTGAAATCTATTGAAGTGCAATAGAGATCTATTTCATTTCTTAAGTATCTATATTAATATTTTAAATTAGAATAATTTATGCTTGGTTTAGTTGGACCAATAAAAAGAAGCATTCCTGCTCCGTTTAGAAAAAATAATTAATAATGTATTTATATTATCGTCTATATTATAATCATAATCGTTTATTTTAAAATTAAAAAATTATAAATAGAAATAAGAGCGGTTTCAAATTGTTAATAAATAAAGTAATAAGAGAAATGCATTGAATATTTGCAAAAAAAAATGAAAGAAAAAAGAATTAAATTAAAAAAATAATATTATAGCAAAAAGATGTGATATTAGATCATTTGTTCTATATGCTTAAATCAAAACCTATAAGATTTTTGTTGAAGTAGAGCATAAACCTAAAATAATGAATAAAAAAAATTATAAAACCCATTTAAGAACAAAAAATATATCATGATTTAGATTAAATTTAAATAAAAAATAAATCAATAAAAAGTGTGTACGATAAGTTTAATGTTTTTCTATATTTTTATATTATAGAAAAACGGGTAAAAATTTATCATTCTTTAATTTCATTCTGAATTTCATTTGATTCAAAAAAAGGAAAAATTCCTTTCATTAAAAATTAGAAGTTAAAAAAAATACTAACAGATGATTAAATCTATAAAATTTTAAAGTGATTATAAGTGATAAAAATATTTTTTAATAAAAAATAATAGATTTTTTTCATCACGTGTTCAACGTTTTCCTTTCTCTTTGTTTGATTTAAGTTTGTTGTACATCATGTCTCTGTGCTTGCCTCCGTTGGTTCTGTTTGTCCTATAGTAGCCGTAGCCTTATCACCGACCAAAATGGCTGCTGAACATCAGCCATTCGAAGACAGAACAAATGGATTATTTATAGATAAATACATATGCCAGCATGACGGGTTGGACTCTCCCCAGTCCCACTTGCATGATTGTTTCTGCACGTCCAGTCGGCAGGGAAAGAATCAGCCGCAAAACACTGGATAAGAGAGGTACAAAATTCTTGGCAACTGTAGGCGTCCGATACTATTAAATAGGATTAACTCTGGCATATGCGTCGAATATAGTTAAAAAACGGACTTGTAAAAGCATGAAGGAGGTGAAATTACAAAAGAAAATTTTACGACCGACGTTGAACACCGTTAAATATTATTAATATCAAATATTGTTAAATATTATTAAAATAATTAATAAAGATTAAAAATTTTAAGAATTCAATATATAATTAATAAAAAATGATATATTCAACATATAAATTATTAATTACATGTTGAGTTCTTGATATTTTAAATTTCTATTAATTAATTTAATAATGTTCAGTGATGTTTAACGTTAATGATGTTCAACGGACGTACATGATAGACTCATTCAATTATAAATCATACGTATATCTCAAAAACAATCATAATAAATAATATTGAGTGATCCTTTAACTATATTATTTAACACGAAAATGATAATCTCGTAATAAATATAATTATATTAATTAGAATTTTATTTTTATAGGCTCAAACTAATTAATTAATGATGTATTAATTGAGTTTTTTAATGAATGGACGAAAAAATTTACTTTTATAAATTGATTTTTTTTTAAGTTGAAAAGTAAAAAGTATTAATATTTTTTATAAAATAATATTTTAAATAAGATAATTTCAAAATATAAAAATAACAAAATAGTTCAAACAAAGAGTATAAGATTATAGTTTATACACTATATTAAACTTAAGTATCTGTATTGAAGGTAGGGGTGTTGATTACCGGGTATCCGAAAAATCGGGTATCCGATTCCCTCGGGTCATAAAAAATCGGTTTGTGTCCTGGTCCATTTAAATCGGGTATTTATTATTGGGTACCCGTAAAACTCTGGTACCCGGCTAATCGGGTAACGGGTACCCGGTTCATAATTTTTATTTTAAAATTAAAAAAAATACATATTAAACATATAAGTTTTAAAAATTTATAATACACAATCAAACATAAAAACGAGTGATTTAAAGTTAATTTTAGAATATTTGAATTTATATATACATCTATATTTATTAAATTTTATTACTAAAATGATGTTAAAAGTATTAATGTCGTTTTTTCTTTCGGTATTAGTAAATTAATAAAAATATATTTAAAATTTTTAAAACCTAAAAGTATATAATACAAACATAAAACTAATTTAAATATTTAAATTTAATTTTAGGTATAAATATTAAAGAAATCTAGAATAAAAATATAATTTAAAACTAAAAAAAATATTTATAATAAAACTAATCGGGTCGGGTACTCTGAAATTCAAAATTTTCGACCCAAGCCTGCCCACTAATTCTCGGGTCGGGTATTTTTTCGAGAATTACCTTGTATTTTTGTTTTGGGTCATTGGGTCGGATAATTTTGAACGCCCCTAATTGAAGGGGTCATATAATGTGATTAATTCCGATTAATTATACAGAGAGAACATTATATTTAGAGAATATGAATAAAATTCGGCCAATATTTATCGTATATAGATGAGTTAATTACTCTATTAATGAAAAATTATATCATGGGTCAGGTCAGTCCTATCACGTGTCCATGGGACCAACCACTAAAAACTACTCACTTCATCAATTTTTTCATGTCATATTTTTTTCCAAGGGAATCTTTACTTGAAAAATTAAAAATTAATGAGGAAGATAGTTTTTAGTAGTTGGTCCTATAGATAACGTGATATGATTGATCCACGATATAATTTCTCCTCTATTAATACATGAATCATATTCAAATATATATTTAAAATTCAAATTTTCGTGTATGTTTTTTGGTGCGTAAAATCATGGTATTTGAATCTTTCTCTGATCATTTTCATTTGTTTTCTCCTATTTTTTAATATAATTTGAGTAAAATTTTAGAGCATGAATATTCATTGTTAAAAAATATCAGATCTGATTTATAAGATCTAATTATTTATTGATTCGATCTGAAAATTTAAATATTTGATCTGATTTTTACTTTCGGATCAGATATTCAATCCGATTTTAAATTTTTCGGATCGGGTACAGATCATAATATTTTAAGTTTTAAATTATCCAAAAATTTAAATTTTCATTGATATTAATCTTGTTATATTTAATAATTTAGAGCTTTTTATATTCAAAAATTTTAAAAATTAAAACTTTTATAAATGTGAATCTTGTTGTATTTAGTAATTTGTAGTTTATTATATTCGAAATTTTAAAATTTTCATAAATACAACCTTCAAATTTGAAAAATTAGTTTAATTAAATTATATTTTTGGATAATCGGATATCCGAATATCTAATCCAAGTATGTAGATATTTGCTTTTTTCCGGGTCGGATACGAATCACTATATCATTGATCCGAAAACTCAGATATCTAAAAAATCAAATCCAATTTAATCCGATATCCGATAATAAACACCCTAAATACTTAGATAAGTATGTGATTTTTTTTTTAAAAAAATCTTTTCAATTGATACATAATAAATGATGACTTTACTTTATTATAACAATCTACTAAATTAAACAAGTGAGATCACAAAAGAAAATGGATGATATTCAATTTAAAACATCTAAATTTAATTCAATTATTTCGTTTATGTATTTATATTATTTTAAATATAAATATTACCTTACAATCATCATCTTTATGTTATTAAAGAAAATACTTTGGTTAATTTTATAAAAATAGATATTATTTTGTTCAAAAATTATATCATGAATCTTGTTCACCACATCATCCATAATTCATGCAATTAGGTTCGTTCATCTCTAAATAACTACTTGATAAGTGATAACTATCTAATCACCTATTACAAGTAAAAAAGAGATTATGATCCACCTTAAAAAAATATAAAATGGATGAATCTAATTAATTAAAATCTCCGATGACGTGGTGGAAAGAGTTAATGATATAATCTCTCTATTTTCGGATCTCAAATTCATATTAAGCCATTAATATGAATTTTTAGCATTCCTAATATGAATTTAAATCTTAAACTTTAATCTTAAACCTTAATATATATAATGCTTCCTATTTTTTAAAACTCTATCTCTAAATATTAACCTTAAACTTTACATATAAATTTTTCGCGTAACGACATAAATAAGAGAGGTCAGTGACGGATTTAGAAATTTATTTGAGGTAGGTATATATAGAATTTTGAAATTTCAAAATAAACAAAAAGAAATGTAAATATTATAAAAACTTAAAGATTAATTCATAAAATTTAAAAAATTAAATACAGATATATGAATTTTAAAAAATTTAGTATCGACATTATATCGATCCGCTGCTGGGAGAGATGGAGTTTCTATTCCACAATATAAAGCCATGATAACTAATATAAAAACACTTTGGGCTCGTGTATGGAAATTTGAAGTCATTCATCAAGGAAGATCTGGCCCAGGACAGACACTGTTGCCCAATGTAATGAGATTTTTTTAATTAAAATGGTCTTAATTAAAATTAGGGGAAAGTACATTAATGATCATTGAACTTTTAGGTTATTTTTATTTTGATCATCAAACTTTTAAAAGTTTTATTACAGTCATCTAACTTTTATTTTGGTCTTTTCATTATCTTTTGTTAGAAAATACTGAAGTAGCTCGTTAATTTTATTTTGTTGGGTCGCATTTTAAGTGACCTAAACAATACTTCTAATTTGGATTAAGGTCTGATGTTACATCCATCCTTATGTTGTGAAGAGCTATTGATTGGAAGTTGGGGTTTGATGGTCACCAAAAGAATGATTCAACTTGAATCTTACACAAATCCATGAATAATGATAAATTTTAACGTTGATTAACTTGAAAAGAAATTATATTATAGATCATTTAACACCTTAACCTGGATGTTATATTGGGCTTCCAACCCAAAACTCAAGTTATAAAATTTTTGCTTTAATAAGCCTAATATCCAAGTCCAATAGTTCAACACATAAATCCACTTATTTAATATGGAGCTCCATTAATACAATTCATTAAGAAGCATTTTGCTCAAGCCTAAATACCAAAATAAAGTTACAAAAATACACATATAAAATCCTATAATTACATAGCCCAATACATCAAGTAATTGTACTCTAACACTAAGTCACCGCTAAAAATTCAACTACGATGGTAATCCATCGATTCGCATTCGCGCCGCCACCTAAGAACTTGCGAACGAAAACACATTCCAAATTCTGAGCTATGAAAGCTTAATAGATACATTGTCGCTCGATCATATATCGCACATATAATAAATAAAGCAATGTCGCACATGTGATATTATGCAATATAACTATGGCGCTACCATAATCGCCTAAACACATGACATCATGAATTATACTATCGTGCATAATATATACATAGAAAACACAAGCATAAGATAGTAAGGCCTGCGTCCACACAACATCGGGATCATCGATTCGGAAGTCTCCAAGGTGTTACAACACTATTTCTTGGGTATCCGGATCCCCACCAATCAAGGACTCAACATGCTAAGAAACCTATCAACACAAAATAAGGCCATAGCTAGCACACAATACCAAGGATCCCTATGAGTTTCTATCGTACACTTAAGTCACCCAATGTTTACCGAGTCATTAATCCAATTATTCATATTCGGGGTGAAGTTATCAATTTTCCAGTTTTAATAATCATTTCATGCCTTAAGAGACTTTTAAGACCCTTTACGATGAATTATAGAGCCTCCAAACTCAAACTCTAATTTTTTGAACAGATTGCCTAATATGTACTATTGGTGCAAAAACTTTTTGAGCTTAAGTGCTTACAAAATATATTATTCCCGTGCAAGTATAGACATCAAACAAGTAATAAAGTGTGTGAGTGAGATCGTTCCCACGAAAATTGGTTAGATAATTTCAAAGATAGTTAACATACACAAAAGATAAGAAAATCATTTGTATAAACATATGCTAAAGCAATTCTTCAAGTGTCACCAAAATATTGTAACAAAATAAAGTTGTCACAAAAATACGGTAGCAAAATAAAACTGAGAACGGAGTAATAGATAAAGCTGCACAAACACAACACATAGGAGAATTCAAGCTTAAGATAGGTCAGGCTTGCTACGGCAAAGATTTCACTGTTCTCCTGAAAGTTTATTGTTCTACGGGTTTATTAATTCTTTAAGCCTAACACTAATCCCTAAGGCCAAATCATTAAACTAGTTCTTTAAGATCAATTCTCCAATCAACCCAACACTAATCCATAAACCCTAAATTACTTGATTATAAAGTTTTTAAATTATATTTAAATATTAATTTAAATTCTGATATTAAATATTAAACAACGCCATTTTAGTTTTCTTCGGTTTTGTTCACGTCTTTTCGTCATTTAATTTATTCATTCTTACAAGAAAATCAGAACTCTTTTTAGGAAGATTCATACCATCTTCATCGCATATGTTGTACATGGATTATCGTTTAATAGCTTTTCTTTTATTATGTTCAGTGATTTTGTTTTCCTTTTTATTTTATGCTTTGGTCAGACGTGGAGAAAGGGCTTCTGATGTTGAGTCTGAACTCCCCGCTGCCGAAGTTGAAGCTGCCAAAGTTCCTAAACCATATGAGGAATATAAAATACCTAAAAGAGTTCCCCCACCTCAGTTTGTGAGGTTTGACGTCTCTAAAGATGGAAAACTTATTTGTGTTTTTAAATGATGTTGAATGCTTTTTAATATATGTATTTAACGATACTTTAACGGTTTTTGTTGCCGAATTTCCTCGACCATACGAGGAATACAAAATCCTTAAAAGGGTTCCCCCACCTCAGTTTCTGTATTTAATGATACTTAAACGATTTTTGTTAAATGTTGTGCATTTAATGATTTTTGTGGTGCAACAGGATTTTTTTGTTGTGTGCATTTATATGATAATGAATGATGTTTTTTTTTTTGTATTTATTGGTATTTTTAAATCTTCTGTTAAAAATAATTATGGATGTTGGTTTGATTTCGGTGGTACGAATTATATGGGATATCATGTATCAAGATGTTTTCAACTAAAAGCTTGAGCACTTATGCAGGTCTTGCATACACACACCATTTGCATGTTTGTAACAAATGAAGAATTTATTTTTAAATTTTTGATTAACTGAGATTACTTGCTTCAAAACTTAATGAACTAGTGGGAAATGAAATCTATAACTTGTACATGTCTGTTTATGGTAGAATTTTTAATGTGTAAATGACTTTGTTTTTAACCCTTTGCACTCATAAGGTCAGTTGGATCTCCTCTGTACGAGTTCCATTTATACTACTATAACAAGATTCAAGTAATCCTATCCTGCATAACAATTAGAAAACTACATTCAAGTTTGGAAATATAATTCATAATGAGAAAATACTACCTTAAACAACTGCACATTACAAAAGAAACATTAACTTTACCAGCCTTAAAAAATTCCATGAGAGCCACTTTAGCAGCCAAATGCTTTGTCGCTTTTCAAATTGGAAGAGGAGAGGAAATCTTTGGTTTCCTAAACTCCCCTAACTTACCAAAACTACCGACTTAGGTAATCAGGCTTCTATGATCAAATTCGAGAGTAATATCAATAAAAAGTTAAAAACTATTCGAGATTAAACTATAATTTAAATTAATATTAAATACCTATTTTATTTTGATGTTATAGATAACTTAATTTATCTTAATAATTATAAATTTTCTTATAGTTTGATCAAATTCGAGAGTAATATCGATAAAAACTATTCGAGATTAAACTATAATTTATATTACTACTAAATACCTATTTTATTTTTATGTTATAGATTATCGATGTTGGTAAAAAAACCTAATATTTCATCAATTAATTTGACCCTATTTACCAACTTATTTTAAGCCGTGAACATCGTTCGGAATAGTGCACCAAGAAATTTAAGGTTTAGGGTTGGGTAAATAATGTTTAGGGTTAAGGTTTAGGTAAATAAGGTTCTAAAAAATAACAATTGGAAGCCATTTTACCTATGTCGGTAAACAAGCCTAACAATTCATTAATTAGTTTACCTCTATTTACCAACTTGTTTTAAGCAGTGGAAATCGTTCGGAATAGTGCACCAAAAAATTTAAGGTTTAGGGTTAGGGTAAATAAGGTTTAAGGTAATGGGTTTAGGGAAATAAGTTTCTTTAAAAATCACAATTGGAAGCAAGTTTACCTACATTGATAAACATGCCTAATATTTCATCAATTAGTTTGACCCTATTTACCAACTTGTTTTAAGCGTGAACAACATTCGGAATAGTGCACCAAGATATTTAGGGTTTTTTTATTTTATGACTTTTAAACATTAAAATGTCAAAATTTTAAGATATTTTTTATAAATATTTAATAAAAACATATTTTTAAGTAAAAATATAAAAAATAAAAATACATATATAGTATTTTAACTATTATATATATATATATTTATCTTATAAAAATAATTAAAAATCAATAAAAAATCAAATTCGGTTTAATTCGATTAACCACGGTTCATAAATTTATAAACCATAATGTCTCAATTCGGTTTTCGGTTTTGCGGTTAACCATGCTCAGCCTTAATAAAAACTATTCGAGATTAAACTATAATTTAAATTAATATTAAATATCTATTTTATTTTAATAATTATAAATTTATCTTCATAATTATAAATTTCTTTATAGATAAATTTAGCCCTTAACCTATGTCTTTTTGATAAATATCTCATTTTTAACTAACATAATGACTACAATAGAATCAAAATCCTATCTAAAAAAATATGAAATATCTCATTTTATAGATAAATTTTCATTCGTTAAAACTTTAACGATGGTAGCACATGATAATATATTTTAAATGACATGACATCTAAGCTATCAAATACAGATATGTGAAATATAATTTTATTCTAATATAAGATATAAAATAATTAAAATTCAAATAAAATATTAAAAAAATAATTAAATCTAAAACAAAAGTATACTACAAATTCAACCCTAACTACAATAGAATCAAAATTCTATCTAAAAAAAATATGAACACAGTCTGAAAAGAAAGAATTTTATAAAGATTGTTATCGATAAATCAAAAATAAGGGATTTTGATATTAATCAATTGAATTTTTATTATTTTAGGAAAAGAAAAGAAAAATAAAGTTTACCAAAAATATCATTAAGATGTACGCGAAAATAAACTATAAATACTTATCATTTAGGATATAGATTATGAAATTAAAGAGAATATATCATAGAAAATTTTAGGGACAATGTTATTAAAGCGCTAAGAAGAAGAATTATCTCTCATTTCGAAAATTTTTAATATTTGAGATAATTTTTCTTGTCCTGCATTTGCACGCCAGCTGCTGCAGATTACAGAAGATAAGACTAGAAAAATCTCACCCAAAATTAAAATCGATACAGATTACTGATTACATCCTTAATTCTTATCGCCGCCATTTATAGAAGTCAAATAAGGATGTGTACTTACAACCTTAAAGTTGACTATGATTTACTGCAAAAAGACAAAAGTAGTTCAATGGATTCTTACAACCTTAAAGTAGCTGAACTCTTGAAATATCATCTATATACAAAAGTTATGCGAGAAAAGCAGAGAGCGTAGTTTGTTCTACACAATTCAAGGTTATGTAAAGGAAAAAATATACTTACCTATATCTAGTTGTCTCCTTAGTCTCTTATCCATCTGTCCTATGGCTCGTTCTCTTCTTCTTATGCAAATGAGAAATTCTTTAGGCCTCTGAGTCGAAACACCTGCATGATCATGGTCTTGTGCTAGAGCATTTGCATGATCACGCTCTTGTGTTGGAGGAGTAGTTGGAATATATTCTAGATTCTACTGCTCATCATCCCCCTATCCTCCTCTTGTGATGGAAGAATTCCTGAAATATCATCTATATACGAAAGTTATGCGACAAAAGCAGAGACTGTGGTTTGTTCAACACAATTCAAGGTTATGTAAAGGAAAAAATATACTTACCTGCATCATCTTGTTATAGCGCACCATCCCCTTCATCATTCTGCTCTTGTGGTGAAAGATTTTTTTTAATATCCTCTGTATATGAAATTGCAGAAAGTTAAGGAAATTTATTCCTAGATATTTAACTGTTGAATTTTAAGGAAATTTGTTCTATACTTGCATGATCCCGGTGCTCGTCATCCCCTACATTCTCTTGCTCCTGTGTCGGAGAAGTACCTAGGATATCTTCTGTATACAAATAAACTTTATGAGAAAAGCAAACACAATCCAAGGTTATGTAAAGGGAAAAGAACTTTACCTGCATCATACAAATAATCCTAACGCTCATTCCAAGCTTTGATGTTCATCACGTTTTTTTCCTCTAATTTTTTAGGTCATGTTCTTTTTCTTATCCTTTTAGAATGATAGGTCTTTAATTCTTTCTTTCGAGCACCAAATGGACGAGATTTTATTGGTCTCCTCGTTATCAAAACACGAGGATCATAGAGAATTCTATTCTCTACACATATAATTGTTGTCAAATACCTTTCCAGGGCAACTTGATGATTATATTGTGGAGGCAAGAAATCTTCTTCCAATCTTGCGTACGGGTTAAATTTAACATGTTTGAATATTAAATAAGAAAATAATTTGAAAGGTTTAAAACTAATACTAATTAAAACTAGCATTCAACTAATATCAATTTCAAAGATTTAAAACTAATACCAATTCAAACTTACATCATTTTTTGATAACTTATCAAAAAAATCATTGAATATGGACTCTTTTAAGGAACGCTTCGAGTTCTTAAGTGCCATATGCATTTTCGCATTGTCATCCAACAATCAGAGGGAATTCCATGGGATGATCATCAATTTCCTCTGTGCTCAGATCCCGAGGAAGTAATTGAAACACAATCCATGGGATGTGCTCAAATATAAACATCTGCAATAAAGAGAAAAAATTAATACACACGAAATATAAATAAAAAACACTAAAAAGTGTTTCTACTCACCGAAAGAAGGTGGAAATTGCCAGAAACACAGAACTTATCACCTTCCTTTGAATCCAACTAGTAGTACAAATGGGATAACATTTCCATACCTCATGCATATGTTCCAATTCTTTCAACGTTTTTCAAAAGTTGTAAATAAAATGTCGGCACCAAAGAAGAGGAAAAAGGAGTTATAACATACCCAATAATATACATTATGGTTGCCCTAACATGAAATTCAACCTCCTTTACACCACCATCGCCTATAAAATTCTCAAATATTTTAAAAAGGTCCGGCAAACTAATATCATCTTTATTTTTCACTAGATTTTCTCTACCAAGATATGTGGAGCACAAGATTAATGGATTGATTGATGACTCATCAACTACAACCGCATGACTGTCTATAGGTAGACCGGTGATCCGTAAAACATCTCCCAATGTTATAAATAATCGAATAGAATTATTAACTCCAAATTCAAAACACTTATTGCTTCGATTGTACCTCTGCAAAATTGCTTTCAACAATGGGCGACAATGGTTTGAAACTTTGATTGGCTTGATAATTTTTTCAAATCCCGTTCCTTGTAGTGCGACCACCACATTCGAGTGGAGATGGAACTTTTTAGGGTTCAAATTCTGGGGGAAATCATATATAGTCACTTTTCCCATTTCTTTCACCTGAAATCAACAACAACAAAAACAAGTTAATTTATCTATTTTATTTTGATGTTAAAAGCCTGATTAACTATACAGGTCCACAACATTGTTTATGAAACTATATTGAAAGTATTAGAATGTTGTTAGTAGTTAGTTACGAATTTGTTAGTATTGAATCAATTTTATAATTGTTGAATTAATTAGAACCATATCATATTTGGGACTATATAAACCCAATAATTGTAGTGTATTGAAGACAATCTTTTGAAGCTCTTTTATCATTCCTATTCGTTTAATAACAATGTCCTTTTCATCATGAGTCCATTTTCACATGGTATCAATCGCCAGTAATCTTGGGTGTCATTGGTACTGCTGTTGGGTTTTTTCCAATTTACTCTCCTTTTTCGTCATTTTCTTTTTCTTCTATTCGATGGAAGCTTGTCGATTTGGTTATTGTTGTTGCTTCCGTTCGAGTTTGCTTCCTAGTTCAGAATTTTTTTCCTTCAGATTTCAGATTTGGTTGACCATTTCTTGTGTTCTTCAATCATCAATGCAACCCTGGTTCTTCACCGATCATCTTGTTGTTCGCCAATTGACTTCCCCTCTCACGAAATCTGGTAAATCTTTGGTGTTTCTTCTTTGATAAATCCTCTCCTATTTGATGGGTCGAAAAAATCAAGATCATCAGAGATTGATTCACTCAGTTTTTTATCTCCGCATGTGTTGTATGGTTGAGACATGGAGGCTAAGTTAGTTAGTTTTACATTTTTTAATCAGTTAGTTTGGTTTACTGGAAATAGTATGAATTTTCTTGTTGCTCGATGTTATGATTGTTTTGCTATGGTGTTGAGGCTGTGTTCTTCATATTTATTGACATATATGTTGTAAGGGTTTCGATAATCATTGTTGGTGAATGGTTGAGGATGATTTATGTAGATTGTTGTTCAATACCTTGTGTTATTGTTAGAATTGAAAGCTTTACAAGCTTATTTGATAATTGAACTTACGATGATTAAAGGAATACAAGTCACTTTTACTAAGATTGTCTCTATAAATTATCCAAGTTACTGTTATTGGTTGCACAAATTTTCTGTTCCAACAATGGTATTACAACAAATGGAATTGGTGATTTGGTTTTGGTTACTGATGTTTGGAGTTGGTGATTTTGTTTTGGTTACTGATATTTGGAGTTGTTCCATCATTAAAGATGTCATCCATTGAAGTCAGTTTTATTTCATTAACTACTGTTTTTTTCTTCTCCAAAGTAAACATGAAACTTGAGTTTTATTGACAGTCAAAGTATCATGGAAGAAAATCTTTAGGAAAAGTTAAGTGTTTAACGACCTTTCTTTCCTTAACCATACATAAGAGGGTGTCTTCTTGTCGAAGAGAGACTTTAGATTACAACCGATAGCATGTAGCTTAACCGCCTTGCTTCCAACAAAAAGAAAGTCCAAATAAGGAAGAAGAAAAACAGTTTAGATGAAGACTAAATATGTGAAGATACTAAGAAGAATGAAAAATGAGTACTCATGCATCATGGCCCCAAAGAGAGATGATATCATACAAGGAGAGCTCGTAGATACTCCCTGCATTAATGAATCTGTTGCTAGTTGTGTTCTTGATGGCATCTCTGCTTATTTTTTGTCGCCTTAAAGAATCTGATGGTGGTTGTGTTCTTGAGTACACAATAGAATGCCCATGTCTTGATTTCTTCATTTCTCATCCGTATGAGAAAGTTGGACAGAGTAGAATTGAAGCAAACAGTTGGATTTGGTTTCTAATCTCTTGTAGAGAGCAAGGAAAATGGAGAGAACAAGAAATCTGTAATTCTAGCTCCATGTTCATCAAGCTTACTGAACCAATATCTCGTTATTTTGAGAAAGAATATTGAGAAAGTAGGATGAATATTAGAATGTTGTTAGTAGTTAGTTACGAATTTGTTAGTATTGAATCAATTTTATAACTGTTGAATTAGTTAGAACCATATCATATTTGGGACTATATAAACCCAATAATTGTAGTGTATTGAAGACAATCTTTTGGAGCTCTTTTATCATTCCTATTCGTTTAATAACAATATCTTTTTTCATCATGAGTCCATTTTCACAGAAAGAGAAGAAACAAACAACAGGTCCACTATGTCTATGAAACAAGCACAAAACCATTTAATCCGACATGCAATTTAGGTCATCATGTTGGAAATTGCTTAGTTAAGAGTCAAAGTTTTCAAAATATTATCGAACTCAAATTCTACCAATTAACACTATCCCACAAAATTTAAACTAAGTTTCAGTACCAAAATGTTCCACTAGCCGAAATCAAAGTAAACCCGAACATGAACACCCAAAACTGATTCCACACGTATAGAATACTAGCTGCTAATAATACAATATGGCCCAAAACGAAGGAAATTGCTTAGTTAAGAGTCAAAATCTGGAAATTGCTTAGTTAAGAGTCAAAGTTTTTGAAATGTTATCGAACTCAATCATGCTGGAAATTGCTTAGTTAAGAGTCAAAGTTTTCAAAATGTTATCGAACTCAACTTCTACCAATTAACACTATCCTACATAATTTAAACTAAGTTTCAGTACACCAATTAACACTATCCCACATAATTTAAACTAAGTTTCAGTACCGAAATGTTCCCCTAGCCGGAATCAAAGTAAACACGAACATGAACACCCAAAACTGATTCCACATGTATAGAATACTAGCTGCTACGATATGACCCAAAATGAAGGAAATTGGGTAAACGATGGAATTTGAGAGTCAGAGTTTGCATTTGAACTTACTAGAAGAAGCGGTGAATTAACTTAGCTTGTTCAGAGTCGTTGTGGAAATCGATAGGAGCAAGTCCTTTTTCTAAAGATCCTCTAACACGTTCTCAGAAGAGATGAAATCAATTCCAATAGGATTTCATGGAAAAAAATTCAAGCAGAGGGAAGCAGAACGGTCGCCAAAGGGAAAATCGGAAACTTACTAGGAGAAGCGATGAATGAATTTAGCTTGTTCAGGGTCGTTGTGGAAATCGATAGGAGCAAGTCCTTATTCTGAAGATCCTCTAACAAGTTCTCAGAAGATATGAAATCAGTTCCAATAGGAGTTCATGGAAAAAAATGTCAAGCAGAGGGAAGCAGAACGGTCGCCAAAAGGAAAATCGAGAGTTTCAACTTACTAGGAAAAGCGGTGGATGAACTTAGCTTGTTTAGGGTCGTGGAGGAAATCGAAAGGAGCAATTCCTTATTCTGAAGATCCTCTAACAAGTTCTCAGAAGAGATGAAATCAATTCCAATAAGATTTCGTGGAAAAAAATGTTAAGCAAAAGGAAGCAAAACGGTCGCCAAAGGGAAAATCAGAAATTTACTGGGAGAAGCGGTAAATGAACTTAGCTTGTTCAGGGTCGTTGTAGAAATTGATAGGAGCAAGTCCTTGTTCTGAAGATCCTCTAACACGTTCTCAGAAGAGATGAAATCAATTCCGAAAGCAGAACGGGTTGCGAAAGGGAAAATTAGCAATTTCGCGGGAGAGAAGTTTGTTCAAAATATTAATGGGAAACTTCTTAAATGATGTTGGAAAGAGTTAAATAGTTATTAACGAAAATTGTTTACCAATTAACGAAATTTATAATTATTAAGATAAATTGAGCAATCTATAACATAGAAATAAAATAGGTATTTAATATTAATTTAAATTATAGTTTAATCTCGAATAGTTTTTATCGATATTACTCTCGAATTTGATCATAGAATTAAAATAAATAAATATCATATCCAATTCTAAATAAACCCCAAAAGCATAATAAATAAATCAACCCAATTTAAATAAATAAATAAATAAATAAATCTAATAATCACAATCCAAATATAATTTATACATCCCACAATATAATACATGACCCGCTCCATAAAATAAATATTACAAAGCCAACATTTACAAGCCCAACCTTGTAATAATAACTATCTACAAACCTTTTCTAAGGCAAATTGAAATCAAAGACAAATAAATATAAAACATTTATAAAATCAAAGCAAATTGTACATCATCAGAAATTATAATATAAATACATTCCGATTTCAAACAATTGAGATTATATTACAAACTTTTCAAAATTCAAGGACAAAAATGTGAACTTACTAAAATTTAGGGACTTAATTGAAACTTTTAACATTTAGTACTATATAAATTTGGTAATTTTTTTAGCTTACACATGAAGGAAAATTATTATCACATAAATCAATATTTATCATTCAATGGTTAAACAACAAAATTTCAAACCTTTAGGACCTAATAGTAAATTTTTAAAATTTCTAGGTCCAAAAGAATGTTAATTTCATTAATAGGTTTTATTCTTAATCTCATGTTCGTCTAAAAAAATGAATTTTGAAAAAATTGCGACTGAATCGGAATTCAATTGAAAAAGTTATGAAATAATGACCAAAGTGTAAAATTTTAAAATTAAATTTTGTTTTTTTTTGAATATTCGAACTTATAAAATTTCAAAGCCGAATAGAAATTGAAATTCACTTGAGTTATTCGAGTTGACTCGAAAAACTAGAATAACTCGACTCGAATAACTGAAATTTAAAGAAAAAAATGGTTTTTTCGAGTCGAGTCGAATTTCGCTCACCCCTATTATGAGATGCCTCCATGTGACATACCATTATACCTTTCTACTTCCTTAGGAAAATTTACCAAACCTATGTGCTCTTAAGTCAACGACCCACACGCTCTCAAATAGTTGAACTTGAGGTATCACTTCCTCCGGTCGTTACCACCACACCTCTAAGTTCTAACTCAAAAGCTAGAAAACAAGAGCAAGAGAGGAATAAGGAGACTCTTCTAACTATGAATCGCTTTGCAGATCTGGTTCATTGATCGGCAGACATTAATTATCAATATTCCGATAGTGATAAGATGTAGCCTGTCGAAACGGACTTTCTTCGTATGTGATGGATCTAGGATTGTTGTAAGCACGTTCCTCCAACAAGAACAACATGAAAAAAATGAAACAAAGTTATATTAATGATGAAATAAGGAATTAAAGGGAGGGACAAAAATTAAAAGAAAAATAAGAAAGAGATGGTGTTTTGATGGATTTCAAAACGAGGAAGATGAATGCTTCAAGAAACATCCATGGCAGCAACTTGAACATTCAGCAATGGTGAATTTTGTTGCTGGAATCAAAATGCAAAGCTAAACTCGAAAGAACCTGCACAATCTACTGAGCAAACCCGAATCGAATCTGTTTAACATCAAAGGACTTGGATCCTCTAGATAGCGATCTAGGAACCCGAAGTATCAAAATGACAATCAAAACAAGTTTGAAAGTCATAAAAGTTCTAAAAATAACCAAATAAGAGAAAATCTCTCAAGTAAAATATATTTCTCAAAACGTTTATCCTTTTTACAATGTTTATAGTACAAATATATAGAAACAAGAGTGTGCCAAACCAAAATTAGATGTGTGACTAATATTAAAGGAGTTTAAAAATTAAATTTGAATGCAAATAACTCATTTTGGCAGCCATGATTTCTTAGCCACATGTTTTGAACGAAAATGACACTTAAAACACATTAAACATTTGTTTAATGTTTGAATTTTGAACAATAACCACTCATTCTTATCTCCTTGGACGTTTGGAATTCAAAAGCAAGGGCCTTGTTTGGCTTGGAGTGCTTTGAACAGCCAAACAAGTGCACAAGGTTGCCATGTGTGTCTCACATGCATGGCACATGCCTAAGACACCTTCCCTTCGTGTAGGACAAGTTTCAATTGACGTAGGTCACTTTAGCTTGAGTTGAGTTGAGTTGGAAATGGAGTTGAGTTGACACGAGCTAGATAAGAGTGTTAGGAGCTGACTTGATCTTAGAGTTAAGCCTTTGAGCTGCCTCGAGCTAAGGTGAGCTGTGTGCATTCCGTTGAGCTACTTCTGAGCTGAATAGAACTCACTTGAGCTGGTATTGAGCTGCATACACTCTCTTGAGCTGGAGTTAAGCTACATACACTCTCTTGAGCTGGGTTTTTCCTATATTTCTACATGTAAACATCACAAGAATCCATCAAAGTAATGTAAACTCAATGAAAACTTAAATACAAGGCGTAAACACTTGCATACTTATTCAATAACACACATGAACTTATAAATAAGTTATAGACATAAAAAAATATCAAACCATTATAATAAGTAGTATAGTCTAATATGTCACATATCAGCATGCAACACATTATAAAGCCTATGTTCTAAGGCATAAACATGTTCAAATGAATATGGAATTGTAGTATAAGTAAGAAAAAGAATTTCTCTGAATTTCTTTGCCTTAGAACGCATGATCATGGTTGGTGGTATAGGTGTGCTCACATCAGATAGACTTTGCAGGGTTTTGCGGCGAGAAAGGGGCTTACCTTTTAAATTTTGTGTTTTTTGATTGTTTTTTGTTTTTTGATGGATCTTGAATCTGGCGGAGGAAGCGAAACTCGTGAGAGAGAGTTAAATCCCATAACTATGTTTTTCTTAGCATCTGCAAGTCTCTTGTTGCTTGCGGCATCGTCGGTGGAGTGTAAGATCTCTTTATATATTTCACGCTACGTATTGTTAGTTTGTGTCGACTGAAAAGGCCTCTGAAACCAATAATTTTTTAAGTTCTGGAGGAAAATGAAAATGAGAATGGATCTTTTTCTTAATTTGTCTTTTTACATGCAAGTCACGAACTGTCGTTGCTCCTTTGGAACGTTTAAAAATATTACTTCAGGTTCATTTTGTCTTAGCTTCTTTTCATTCTATTTAGATCAATGAAATTAAACTTTTGAATTTCTTAATTGATTAATATTTTTTATTGCAGGTTCAGAATCCACATAGTATAAAATACAATGTAACGATTCAAGGTTTGAAGTAAATTTGGAGAACATAAGGTTTTCGCGGATTATTTAAAGGCATTGGTACTAATTTTTTAGGGATTATTCCAAACTCGGTCGTCAAGTTCTTCAGCTACAAGCAAGCTTCAATGCAGGGCGCTTGAACATTGTTCAATTTATCATACTGATATTGGTTATTGATTTAAGACTAAACTTGACATATTTCACTTTAATATTGACAATCAAAGAATTTGTGTGTAACTCCCTAAAATTGGGCCTAGAAGTTTAGTGAATCAGTTTCGTCGGTTTAGCCTAGTTCGGGATTAAATACTTAAAAATTTATTTTTAATCAAAATAAATTATGGAAAATTATCCTAAAATCATTATTTAGTATATATTTGACTTAAGTCAAATAAATTTTGAAAATTGACCCTTGAATCCCTATGATTTTGAAATTAGTGACTATTTTGTAAAAATTGAAAACTTGAGGACAATTTCATAAATTAAGCCAAAACTTTGAATCTTTAAGGGGCTTTGATCCAATCATAATACTAGTTGATCTAATCCTTCCAAGGGCCTATTTTAATAACCCATAACCCATAATTTTAATAAATAGTCCAAATAACTTAATATTAATCTTAAAAACCTATTTTTATGTCATAAACCTAAACCTATTTTTAAAATTCTGAATTTTCATTTCTTGGAAGTCATTCCATCATATTTTCAAATGTAAACATCAATCTTTTCAATAAAAATTTGTTTGGTTAATTTTTTATAATTTTCTTCTTCGGTTTTACTTAAAAAACTCTATTTTTGCATCAAGATTTAAATCCTTCTCCAAGATTTTGGTTTCTTCCTTAACAAGACATATTCTCCATCATATTTTCAAGGTAAATATCCATTATTTTTAATAAAATTTCTTTGGTTTATATTCTTATATTTTTCTTCTTCAAAATCACTTTTTTTTTCTTCGGTTTTACTTGTTTTTAAACCTTGGAAGGGTTTGGATCAATTTTGTATGTGAGAATCATTCAAACCTATGAAACCTAAAGTTTTTTAATGAAATTCTAAGTTCTTGTCTGATTGAAAAAATCTTTAAATTCTTGAGTCAATAAAATCGGTTTTCTTGATAAAAAAAATTATTGTTTTCTTGATTTTCGTTCAAGGGTTTTCCATGGTTGTTTTTTATTCCAAAATACATTAATATTTAAGTTTTTCGATGTAATTAATATTTTTTCAAGTATCTAATCCCGGACATAAGGTTTAGAGGGTGTTTGGAGAGGTTTTCGGTGAGTTTCGGTTAGGTTTTATGGTGTTTTTAGGGGCTGCCATGTATTGGTCCTACTTGAGGGATGTTTGGGTGTGTTATAATGCACTAAAGCCTCTATTTTTTTATGCTTGAATTAGGTCAAGAGGTAGAGGAACAAGTTTGAGGGAGATCGGAAAGCCGAATCGCATTTTTGGGTGACTTGTCGAGCAAGTTTTGGTAAATCGGTGAGTGCATTATGAGGGCTACCAATTTTTCATGGTTTTAAATGTGTTTTAAAAGGTTTGAGGGTTTAGGGAAGGTGTGAAAAAACTCCCTATACTCGGAATTAAGTTTTAAGTATTGTTTTCTTAAAGGTTCTCATATTATGTCTTGTTTTTACGACGTTATTTGTCATGCTCTTATTGTTTTGTGCATATGTGAATATACACTGTAATTAAAATGCGTACGTGTATAAAATGCCTTGGTGATGCATTAGAGCTAATACGTAATTTGTGATATATGTGTTGTATTGCATTTAAGCGTAGCTTATCCTAGAAGCTAAGGTGGGAAACATGTTTGGAATTGATTTCATTCGTGTGCATGAGATAGACTCGTGCGTGGTATGAGTAGCCCTCATACGTGTTATGATGACGGTTTAGTCCCATACATGGCATGATTCGACATTTATGTCTTCATGCGTGTGTCCGTTTATTCCAACAATTAGAAGTAGCCTAATCGGATCATTAATACCAATACGTGAAAACGCAAGTGTTAAGTTATATTGATTTTAATTGCAAATTGAATTTGCTGAGTTTGACTTGTTTTCAAATGTTTTACAAAGCCTTGCTAGTGAAGCATGTAAGTCTTGAGTTTTGTGGATTTGTTCCACGTGATAAAACACTTGCTGGATTTTTATACTTGGTGGCATTTGGGCCACGTATGATTGATTTTAAGAGCATGAACTGTTTTTCTCTCTAAAATGATTTTGAGTATATTATGGGGTTACATATCCCAAATGCTAAGGTGAGATTTCATGATTGGAGTTAATCCATCATGGGTGTGATTAGGCGTTTAGCCTTCACACGTGATATGAGTGGTGATTGGCTCTCATATGTGGCATTTTGGCGATTTGGCCATATGTCTGGCATGTTAATCATGCGTGTTCCGTTTATCCTAACGTTTAGTGATAATCTAAACGGTTCACTAATACCAATACAATGTTATAAACAAGTATGTTTTCTTAATTGAATAATGTTTTCAATGAAGCTTAGCTATAAGCATGTAAGACTTGAGTGATGATTACTAAGCATATGTTTTTCAAAAGTATTTGAAAAAGGTTTTGTGGCTGATGCCATGTTATACTTGTTGTTTTTCAAAAGATGGCGTTGTTTGCCACGATTGACTGTTTTTACTTAGAGCATGACTTGGTTTTTTTAAAACCTGATTTTGGTATATTATGGGCTACATTGCAAGGTGTTTTTAAATATGTTTTTATTCACTCACTAATCTTATGCTTACCCTCTTATTTATCTTCAATGTAAAGTATTTAGCGTGGAGGCAACAAAGAGAAGCAAGGATCCAGGTAACTGCGAAGTGAAAGCTCAAGTATGTCTTTATAACATTTGTACTAGTGAGAGAGCAATGGGGATGAGTAATCATATTGTGAATATTGTTCATACTAATTATACTTGAAATAATTATATGTTTATACATATTTGATGAATATTAAAGTTGATGATAGTTTGTGACTTGGATTTGAATTACCTATTAGTATATATGTGGTTATAATGAAGTTATATTGGAATTTGATTCTTAATATCTCTATTTGTGAATTCGAGTGTTGTTGATAATAAAGCGTTACTATTTATAAGTTGAATTTATGATGTGGTTATTTAGGTAAGAATGCATCTAGCTAATATGCCATGATATGTGCTTAAAGTATTTTTAGTTGAATTTGCATATAGATAATGTCTTGAAACCTTTGGAGGATTGAAATTTGAGATGCAAGTATTAATGAACTTAATTAAGGATTGGTAATTTCAATTTCATGTTTAGACCTTAAATTTATGAAAATTATATTTTGGTCCCTGAAGCATGTTGTACGTTTTAGGACTCGTTCCTTATTTGTTTTCGCTGCATTCGAATATAATCTATGTATGAATATGTAGGATCAAAATAAAGCATATAGATAAGATAAAAAGAAAAATTATTAGGGTTGTTTATTGAGGCGAGTCTTCGGATGAGCCTCAGTATTCCCCGTATAACTCGTTCGAGTCGGGTTGTGTTTAGACCGGGTCGAGGGGGTTACATTGTGACTGGACAAATAGCATATCTACTAATACTATGTATAATTGTCTTTGATTATGCATTTGCAATCTATCAGCCTTAGGGCTCCTTGAGAGTGCAAAGTTTTCTTTTCTTTGCACTGCTTCTACCACACATTTTCAAGTATTGAACTGAAGGAAAAGTGTCTGTTTCCTTTGGCTGATTGTTCCTTGCTATTGGTTGTGGCAGGGGAACCCTATACATGTATCAAAAGCAAACTGACAATGGTATGGTTTGTATTGTCATAATATTTTTATGAGAAATCATCTTGATGATACACATATAGAACTCAGTTATGTTTTAGGCTCATTTGGTTGATGTCTGCATTCATGGGATGTTGTGGCTCTACAGGGATGTTATAATGCATGTCATAAAATCTATATTGAGATGCATTTAAAATCATGGAAGCTCATATACTGCTTTCTGTTATAGCTATTAATTTTGCAGAGGATGCTCAACTCACTCCCCTTTTACGCCTTGGAGCTGGAGCATGTGCTGGAATCATTGCCATGTCTGCAACTTATCCTATGGACATGGTACATGACAGGCTCACTGTACAGGTATTGTCTCTAAAATATCTTTTACTCATCAGATGCATGATGTTTTTACATGTTTTACTGAAATATAGTGTGTCATAAAAAAAAATTGATTTCTTTTTGAACTGCAAGATATTCTTTTTTTTTTTTTGATGTATCAAATTGTCTATTGCCGACTGGCTAAGCATTTAATCATTTAGTTGTGTGTATCGTAGACAGAGAACTCTCCTTATCGGTATAGAGGAATGTTCCAAGCTCTGTCCACTGTGTTGCGGGAAGAAGGCCCACGATCATTGTACAAAGGTTGGCTACCTTCAGTCATTGGAGTTGTGAGTCATTTAGTTTCATCTATTTGGTATTTCATCATTGAATGGTTTTGAACATTGTGTATGTCACGAGGGCATGCCTTCTTGGCCAGAGATAATGGCTTTGAAGAGAAAGAAACAGTGAGAAGTGATTTCTTTCCAAGGGTGACATAATTATAAGATCCACAATCATTATAAAAAATCCCCCTACCCCGACAAAGAGACTGCTTTATGTTTTTGTATGTTGATTTGAACTCATTTTTGTTTGCAGATTCCATATGTGGGTCTGAACTTTGCTGTGTATGAATCTCTAAAAGATTGGTTAATCAAAAGTAGACCATTTGGGTTGGTTGAAGACTCTGAGTTGAGTGTGACAACCAGGCTTACCCTCTTGATGTGATTCGCAGAAGAATGCAAATGGCAGGATGGAAAGATGCAGCCTCAGTTTTCACTGGTGATGAGAGGAACAAGGCTTCTCTTGAATATACCGGCATGATTGACGCTTTCAGGAAAACTGTTAGGCATGAAGGCTTCGGAGCATTATACAAGGGTCTGGTCCCTAATTCCGTGAAGGTTAGTGTCTTTCAATTCATTTATATTGTTGATACACACAGGAATATCAAACTGAGTGTCAATTCAGCTTAAATATTTATGAGGTATGTGATATTTTTGTAGGCAAGGCGAATGGAGAACATCGTAGCTTTTCACTCCTCGTTCATGTTCTGTGTCATTAAGGAACAATCCTAGAAACACAAGTTGTCCACCTCTGCATAAAATTTGAGAAGCAATTTCTAAGTCTTCTCTGCGATATCGATTGTGTTTTCTCTGTAGTGCAGTAGAACAATTCATCTCAATAAGTTTGTCTTCTCTGTAGTTGATAGATTTCCTACTGCGATATGGATAACTCGAATCTGGTTGTTTACCTGTCGTTCGGATTCAACTTGTTTGCTCTTCTGGTCTCTCATTTGTACTAATGGTGTCTTTGTCTCTTATTTCATTCTCTAATCATTTCAATGTCTAGGATGCATTCATTTTCTTTCTTTCCCTTATCTCTCACGGGATGCATTCATTTTCTTTAAATTCTAAATCTCAAACTCTAAACCTTAAGGGTAAACTGCAATGGATGTCACTTAATTATGGGTACGATTATATTTGGGTCACTCAATTACTAAAAGTTACGTTTGGGTCATTTAATTATGAGTAAGGTTACATTTGGGTCACCCAATTAATAAAGATTATATTTGAATCACTCAATTATATGCAAGGTTACATTTGGGTCACCTTTCATATTTTAAAAAGTTTATCAATTCGTGTATTAGATTAATTAATGATTTCAAATGAAATACTCTAATATTAATAAGGATATACAAGTGATTTAAAAGAAAAAACGATCAAATTAATGTACTTTTTCAAATATGAAGGGTGACTCAAATGTAACCTTACATATAATTAACTCAAATATAACCTCTAATAATTTGGTCACTCAAATATAACTTTACCAAGAGTAACCCAAATATAACTTTTAATAATTAAGTGTTCAAATATAATTATACCTATAATTAAATGACCTTTATAACAGTTTATCTAAATTTTAATTATAAATCTGAAACCTAATTTTTTTAGTGCTAAAAATAATGGCACCAAAGTAACCTGGCTACACTTGCATTTGAGACATGATAGGGCGGTGAAAGGCATTGTTGGGTCGAGTAGAGATTTAAGAACACGAGGCTGAACTGAGGGCAAACCCAAAATCTATGTAAATCTTGTCAAAACCCCACTTTGTTTTCTTAAAAAAGTTTCAAATTACATGTTAATCCAATCAGACAAGGTATTAGATTTTTTTTAAAAATAAAGTTAATAGTGCAAATAAGTGCGGTTTAAAGATTTTGGGGGTCATGTGCAATTTATTAAAATATGATCCTTAAAAGTAATTGTCCCTGATCTCCACTAGTTATAAAATTGTAGCCCTTAGAAACAAATGTCGGGAAAATTATATCATGGGTCAGTCCCATCACTTGTCCATGAGACCAACCAATAAAAACTTTCCATTTCATCAATTTTTCCATGTCATAATTTTTTCCAAGTGAATCTTCACTTGGAAAATTAAAAAATAATGAGGTGGACAGTTTCTATTGGTTGGTCCCATGGATGACGTGGTGGGACTGACCCATGATATAATTTCTCCCTTAAGGACCCTTGTGCGATTGTTTCTATTACGCCTGTCCAAAACCTTACTAGTTCTACTGAAACAATAGTAATAGTAATAATCATTAAGATTCTACAATCAATTGTCATATTTAAGAAATAATTATAACATTTTAACAATTATAACTCATCTTTCTTAATATCGTTTTTAAAAATTTCAATGAATTTCGAGATTAACATCATCTAATGAATGTAGTTTATCAAAATTTAGGGCCTTCTTTATCGGGAACTCTATGCGGTCGCTCCTATTACGTCTGTCCAGAACCCCACCGAGTACAAAACTTGTGAACTGGAATTTTCTTGTAATGTGTTTTTTATAATATTTTATATGTATTAATAATAAAAAGGAAATATTTTTATAAGGGATGGGTTTAAGGTATATAATATAATTTATGATCATCGTACGAATGAAATTAATAATCATTTTTATAAAGGAAATACGAATATATAGTGGTAATTAAATTTTCAAAAATTATATAATAGATATTAATTTAGTTTTTATTATAAAATAATTACTGAATAGATAACTATCGTTAATTTAGATGGCATGATAATTATGAAAATTTATATAATAACATATTTAATCCTTGCACATTCAATCAATTTAAATATTAATACTGAGAGTTCAATTAGGACTAAATTGATTAAATGTAAAAATCTAAAATATTAATATGTTATTATTTAAATTTCTATAAATATGAAGTCATTCATATAACCTCAACTAACAATCAGGGACGGAACTAGGATTAAACATTAGGAGGGGCAAAGGTCTATTAAGTTTTTAAATCTAAAAATTGGGAGGGGTAAAAATCTTATTTTACTACCATTTAAACTAAGAGGAACCTCAAGTGTAATTATACCAAAAAAATTTGGAAGGAGCAAACATAGTTTCGTTCCTGCTAACAATCCAATGGTACGAACCATCTTGCCTCTTGTCTCAGTCGTTAAGGAAACAATTATTGTTTTTGGAGGTCACAGGTTTAAACACCAGTATTACAGCACCATGATTGAGCGATCAATATCCAATGGTTAATAGTATATTTTAGAAAAAAAAAAAACTAAAGTTTAATATCTATTATATAATTTTAAAAAGCTTGATGACCATTTTACATTTTTGAATAGTTTAGTGACCATTTGTGTATTTTACCCCAACCTATAATCAAATTGTTTTTCTTCCACGTGGTAGCCGCCGGAGAAGGGCCTACACAATCCACGTGGTTCGTTGAGAACTACTCGTTCCTGTGTTGCCCGACAATACATCGTGAAAGTTGCAACTTTTAAGACGAAATTACATAATCACCCCTACAACCGTTTGCATCCTAACAATCCATACGCCCGTGAGGTTGGGTCCACAAACCGGACGGATTATACAGGAAAAGAAATCAAGGCATTGTTGGATAACTGTTTGAGATAAAATTAAAAATATATATATTAAAATTAAAAATTTTATCCGTTAAATTCGTTAATTTAAATTTAAGTAAATAACGAATAGAACGAAACTTTTGATTTAAAAATGATAATATTTTTTTTAAATTAAAAATTTTAACATAAAAGTTTTAATATTTTTTTTTTACTTTAACAATTGTAAATTAATATTTTTCTTCTAATTCTTACATATTTATATTTAAATATAAGATAAATTGTATTAATAATCACCAAATATATAAGGTATTTTTATAATAATCATTGAAATTTTAAAAATTTTATTATAATTATTTAATTTTTATATTATTTGTATTACGATATTATCATCAATTATGTTAAAAAACGTTAATATGACGATTGTTTTTCTATCTTCTCTCTTTTTGACTTAGTTTAATTCATCTTTTAAATTTATAAACTTGATTCAAAAAAATTTAAATAGAATTTAAGTTATAAAGTAAAAATTAAATAACTCAATCTTTTGTAATCAATAGATTAATTTTTAAGTTTGAAACGATTCAATCAATTCTGTCTGATATTTGTATGTATCATATAAAAAATAATAATATAGAAATATATATTGTATATATTATATAAAATTATTTAGATTAAAATTAATTAGTACTATATTATTATAAATATATAATTAAATTTAAACAAAAATTTAACTTAATTCAACTTAAATAAATTTAAAATTATAAAATAAAATTCATTAATTTATTTTTTTCACGTAATTCGATCGAAAATTCACCCATTTAACAGTGCCGACGACAAACGGGAGCAGTTGTTTAGGCCTTTTGGCCTTGGATGGCATATTTGGTAAATAATCAATAAACCAATGGCATTTACATTGAAACAGATTCCCAGTTTTTCTTTTCTTCAATTATATTATACTATATATTTCCCTTTTTGACTACCAGATTTTTGCAGGGAAAATATCGTGGCTGCACTCTGCTCCTCATATTTCAGACGCCTCTGACCTAAGCAAAGTAGTTCAAGAATCCCACTTGGTTTATACAAAGGGAAAATCGGGTTTAATTAATCACTATTAGTACTATTTTAATATAATTATGTTAATTAATTTGAAAATTCGTGGACCAAAAGAATTCGAAGTAGATTAATTAGCTTAAAAATGGGGGAAAAGAATATCTGGGAGACATCGAAAAGACATTGTTCTGTTTCTGATTTGTCTAATTGCAGAGAATAATATTATTAATTATATTGTTTTTTATTTGTGATTTTGGTTTCCATTTCTGGTAAGTTTCGTTAGCTGCTTTCTTTTTCTTTTTTGCTTTGATTTGAAAATTACTGTTAACTGATCGCTGCTAAAAGCTGCTGTCCTTGCTGTGTAAGGTAAATTCTTCAGTTTTATCATTTTGGTTTTGGTTTTGAACATTATCGTTTTCTATTTCTTCAAGTTTTGTTTGGGTTTGATTGTTTGAGAGGAGATTTTCACGTGATAGAGGTGATTAATTTTAATTTTCTTGAACACCCAATCTCCTGTTTGGTTTTTTGTTTGTTAAATTGGAAGGTGTATGGTGTATGGTGTATGGAGTATGGAGTATTTAGTTGTTTATTTGCTTAATTTGTTTGGTTTTGATTTTGTGTGTAAAGACAATGGATTTCTAGCTCTGTGTTTTTAATTATTTCATGTTATATTTGTTGTATGTAGTTCTTCTTCTGATGTGCTATAGGGTTTAAAAGAAGAATTTGTTTGGAATTGGATAGTATGGAAAGAGATGGGCAAGAAATGGCAGCTGATGAATTACTAGAGACTGTTGAATTCAAAAAGAAAGATTTCGGTTTTCCCTTGAAATCAGATGATCATCTTTTGATGGAATCTCCGGTGAATGGTTTGAGTCGCTTTGCGTCTCCGTGTCTCGCCACTTCTTCTATTAACGAGGCAGAGACTGAGGCTGGAATGATAGTGGAAGATTTGACATTGGAAAACTATAAGAACTCAAGTTTGGTTTTAGCCAAGAGCTCGAACAACTTACGCAAGGCTCAGCAGGAACAAATTTATTGTATTGAAAGTAGGTCAGAGCATGATGTTTTAGATGGAAAAGCAAACCATATGTTGTTGAGAGCAAAAGAGCAGCTTGCAAGAATGTCTTATGAAAACCACAAGGTCAAGGATACTGATCAAACGTCCGGGGGAATTGCTTTGCATTTGAAGGCTACCGAGGATAACTTGGTTAGCTCAAGCAATACATTGTCAGTTGCAGCTACTCGATTGAAAATGTCATCTAGGCCTAGCTTTTCTCAGTTCTCAGTGAAGAAAGGTATAAAAGGGAAGGCTATTATCAGAAGAGAACATCTTGACCAGGAAATCGATAATTCTGTTACTGAGCCTAGCTCCAACGGGATTAGTTTGAGAGAATGGCTAAAACCAGGGAATCGAAAAGAAGATAAAGTTGAAAGCCTGATTATATTCAGGCAGATTGTGGAGTTGGTGGATTCGGCACATTCTCAAGGAGTTGTCTTGCAAGATTTAAGGCTGTCCTGTTTCTCTATATTATCATCAAATAAGGTTATCTATACCGGACTGTCTGTCAAGAAAGGACTAGAGTCACCAGTACATAATGATTTGAAGAGAAAAAGCTCCCTGGAACAAGGTATGAATGCTGCCATTTGTAGTCGAGGTGCAAAGCAGCTAAAGCATGATGAGAACATGAGACCTCCTGAACACAAAACAGAATTCACCTCTCCTCGTGGATCCAAGATGGAGATGCGGAATATTGTTGGTTTTCATACATCTATTAAGCAACATTCTAAGCCTTTTGTCAACCAGCATCCATTTTTCCACTATGCTACAGCATCTGTTGCGCAATCTCCTTCAGCAGCTATACAAGTGGAAGAGAGGTGGTATGCTTGCCCGGGGGAGCTCAATGGAAGAAGCCTCACATTTTCATCAAATATATACAGCCTTGGGGTTTTACTTTTTGAGGTTAGGAGTTTTATTAGTATTTCATATTTGTTAGTACTTTTGGAATTCCTTTCTTTGATTTTCTCTGCATAGAATGTTATATATTTTAGTCAGAATGAGTCATGTAAGACCGTAACATTAATGCGTGTGAAAAAAGTCCAATTTTCTTGGTCTAGAAAGACAGAACCCTTACACATCAGTTTTTTTATTAGTTCAGCAGTTAGATATTATGTTATAATGGCTTATGTTATTTCTAGTAATTGATGGTTGGAACTGAACCAATAAAAAGGACACTGAACTTGTTACTACAATTTGTGCCTATTAGGGAAAAGGGGGAAAGGAAAATTGTGACTAAAATTTGGGACAATATAAATGGAATTCACTGTCCTTTTTGTTTTTGTCTAGTCACTGAGAGAGTAATCTTAAAACTGCTAATCACGTGCATCTCGACTTTTACTGTTGTTCGTATAGATTAAGTCAGGGTAAATTATTATGTCATAGTGCTGATACTAACTTTGAGATAGGTTCCAATACTTGAATCATAATAATCTAGAAGTCATGTTTATTACAACCCCTGCTAATCTATGAGCATTTCCCCAGCAGCTTGAGCATTCTTTAAACACATGACTTTTCTAGAACATGTCTGAATGTCTGAAAGGGTTTTCCATTAAACATCCTGTTAGAATAATCTGGTTTGCCATTAAACATATGGTTTGAGTATGTCTCAGTTCCTATACTTTGAATCATAGAGTTGATAGGAAGTCTATTATTTCAACTAATATGGTCCGTTTCTATCAGCTGCTATGTCGTTTTGAGTCAATGGAACAGCATTCTGCAATGATGTCGGATTTGAGCCAGCGGATTCTTCCACCAAATTTCCTTTCAAAAAGTCCAAAGGAGGCTGCCTTTTGTCTTTGGCTACTTCATCCTGAACCCCTGTCTCGTCCAACTACAAGGTATCAATGAATCTATTACTATCAGTCACCATCAGCAGTAACTACTCATTTCATAGCATTTTTGTTCAATCTAAGCTGTCATTTTGTATTTTAATTTATTAAGAATCAAGTAAATACTTGAATGCAAGAAAAAAATCAGGTAGAAGCTACAATGGGTTGTAAAACTCACTAGTTTGTTCTCTCCATTTCTAGCAAGCACATAAATAATTGTTCTTGTTCTTACTGTCATTTCCTAGCTTCCTAACTAAAGTGATGCTTATTACAAATTGTAAGTGCTTGTATTGTACTTCATTTTTGTTGCTATGTAGGTCACATTGTGTACCGAAATGAATGAATATTTAATGTAGTTTCTACTTGTATTGGTCTTTAAGTACAATTAAATTCTGTACACAACAGGGAAATCCTGGAGTCTGATTTATTTTGTGGATCCCAAGATCAGTTTCACGGGAACAATTTATCAGAATCTTCTGATAGTGATATGGCTGAATCAGAGATATTACTTCATTTTCTAACTAGACTAGAAGAACAAAAGCAGAAGCATGCCTCCAAATTGATTGAAGAGATTAGGTTCTTAGAAGAAGATATCAAGGAGGCTATGAGAAGGCAATCGTTAAGGACATCCTCAGTTTTCCCTCAGATACGCAATGGATTTCCTGATGCAGGAGAAAAGTGGATGCATTTTGAAGATCCTGGAACCTCCGTTCCTCATTATATATCGAATTTGAACTCAGATGCCAATGATCAATGGTTGTCAAAAAATATCCGACAACTCGAGCATACTTACTTCTCGATGAGATCCAAAATCCACTCTTCTGAAACTGCTGCTTCAGCAGGCTCTGATAAAGACTTGCTTAAGAATAGAGATAAGTTGTCTAAGTTTCAAAATGAGAATGACAAACAACTAGTGAATCCGAAATCTGTCGATCCCCTGGGGAGCTTTTTTGATGGTTTGTGCAAGTTTGCTCACTATAACAAGTTTGAAGTCTGTGGAACAATAAGAAATAGAGACATTCTAAACTCTGCAAATGTGATATGTACTCTTAGTTTTGACCGTAATGAGGATTATATTGCTACTGCTGGCATATCGAAGAGAATCAAGATTTTCGAGTTTGATGCATTTCTGAATGACTCTATTGATATCCATTATCCTGTGGTTGAGTTGTCAAACAAGTCAAAAATTAGCTGTGTGTGCTGGAACAACTACATAAAGAATTATTTGGCTTCAACTGATTATGATGGTGTTGTCCAGGTAAATACGTGTTCTAATTGAAATATTCCTTGATGTGAATGTTGCTCAAACAAGGCACTCAGGTTTTATCCTACCAAAATTATATGTTAGTGGTAAATTTTTTTAGACGTTCATGATCCATCGTTGTTTTGGTACTATTCCAGTAGAGTGGTAAAAAAAATTTCATGACCAACATCATGGCTATCATTTTTTTTTGAAAGAAAAAAGAACTGTGCTTAGATTCTGAATTATTTTTTACTCTATTGCATCAAAGAATAATAGCGGCTATCATCTGTCTAAATGTTTAATTTGCCTTCTATTCTATGTTGGTTTATGGAATTTTCATTATTGAAGTAAGGCTGTTGCCTTACATTTAATTGATAAAATGGTGCCTTTTGGGTACAGACATGGGATGCTGGTAGTGGTCAAGGACTCTGTGAATACAATGAACACCAAAAGAGGGCATGGTCTGTCGACTTTTCTCAAGCTGACCCGACAAAGTTTGTCAGTGGAAGCGATGACTGCTCTGTGAAGCTTTGGAGCATTAATGAGGTATGCTTTCCTGCCTCATCGTGTAGCATGTAAAAGTTTTGATGTTTTTCACAAATCAGAAACACCTGTGAATCACCCTGCATGCTTGAGCTCACATGTGTATTGTTTTGGATCATTAGCCTGTATGTTTTCAGCAAAGCTAGTGAAAAAAATTATAATGAAATTATCGCAGAGAAGTTCACTCGGAACCATACGGAGCCACGCAAATGTCTGCTGTGTTCAGTTCTCTAGTTTCTCTCCTCATCTGTTGGCATTTGGATCTGCGGATTACAAAGTATGTTGCTACGATCTCCGGCATGCTAGAATTCCCTTATGCACATTGGCTTCCCATGAAAAAACTGTTAGCTATGTGAAATTCTTGGATTCCAATACCATTCTCTCTGCATCCACTGATAACACCCTGAAGTTGTGGGATCTCAACAAAACTTTTTCAGATGGATCATCCTCCACTACTTGTGAATTAACATTTACAGGCCATAAAAATGAGAAGGTTATATACTTTTTCTGTATCTGTTAAAATTGAGCATTTTCCATATCTTTTAAGTTCTAACCATTTATTTTCTGCTTGGTCAGAACTTTGTAGGTTTATCCGCCTTGGATGGGTATATAGCATGCGGTTCAGAAACGAATGAGGTAAATACAGTTTAATCACATATGAAATGCTGAAATCTGTTGCTCTAGTCAAGATTTTCTTATTTCTTTTTTGTTTTTGATCATGACAATACACATGCATACCATACTGATCAACACTAAACTGATCCAGATCTTTTTTGTTGTTGTACTATTGAAGGTTTATTGTTATTATAGATCTCTGCCAATGCCAATCACTTCCTATAAGTTTGGGTCTGTTGATCCTGTTTCTGGGCATCAAAACGTCGACGAAAATGGACAGTTTGTTTCAAGTGTCTGTTGGAGACAAAAGTCAAACATGCTCGTTGCTGCCAACTCAACTGGAAATATAGAATTACTGAAATTAGTGTGATGAAAGCCTTTCCCCAAATTAGTTCAGTTCTAAACTGTAATTATCTTGCATGTCTTAAAGATGGATTATATTCACTTTGAGAGAACCCTGATAGCAGACTGCAAAGGCTGAAGTGTGAAAAAATGAGAGCCAAAAATCGTTCACTAACTTTGTGCCTGTGCACACAAGGATATTAGTTAATGGCCTCAGAATAGTAGGTTAATGACAAAGATGACATTTCTCTTAGTTAATGACCCCAGCAGCTTTATCTCAACTACTCCTTGTGAACAGTTAATGGCAACGTTGAGGAGTGGCTCCACGAATGTTTCTCGGGGTGGAATAGTTCTTGAGCAAAATCTTACTGATGGACATAGTAGTAGAAGAACATAGCAGCCTAGAATTTCGTGTTCAAACAGTCGAGATGTGAGTGCTTCTTTAGAATTAAATAGGCATGCAGCAGTAAGTTTTACGGCAAGGTATTTTCACAAGTATTTTGCTTCTTGATTTGTATATACTTGTTCCTTTATGATTAGTTCAATAAAGTTTCTCGCTGTTGCAAACAAATATAAAACTAGCCTTTCTGATTGAGATGTAGTCTGTATATCATCTGTCGAGGCGAGAGAACTTCCCACCATTACGAATTGGAAACCCTTAAGATTTAACTTTTACTTGTGTTTCTGTTTGCTGTCTGTAGTATTGTCATCAGTACCCTTAGCAAATTATATACAGTTCGTATGTATTTAATAGACCATTACGATTTGATGGAAAGATCAAACCTCTGCTTGCATGGAAACAAGAATAACCATATATTGATAGATCGAGTACAATTATTAAATAATTGAAGGTACAAAACAAAACTGATCTGCTTGTTGAACTGGCTCAAAGAATTTGTATGATTGTTGTTGAGCATTAATGAATTGTTTCTGCTAAAGTTGTAGGGAAAAATTATTCATCTTTCATATATCAAAGACCGTGACAGTTCAGCAGCATACATGCTAAATTTACAGGTGTAAGGTGTCAGCCAGTCCAAGCTAACATGTTCATCCCTTAAAACTTTGAAAACTCGACATGCTCCGAGCAATTGTTCCGAGTATTATTGATCTGGCAAAGAATTTTTACTGTAGACTAGATCAAACTTTGTTGCCGTGTCTAAGGAATCAACCTGTAGAAAAGGCTAGAGCTCAGAATCAGAGACATGACCAGATTTTGTTCTCTGTATTCTGGGACTCATCAAGAGCTGTCTTTCTGGACTATTTCTGTGCCTGAGACTCATTAAGAGCTGGCTTTCTAAACTCTTTCTATGCCTGGGACTCACTAAGAACTGGCTTTCTAAACTCTTTCTGTGTCTGGGACTCACTAAGAGCTGGTTTTCTGAATTTGTTACGGAACTGCGGGCACGATGAATATGTCTTAATAATCTTCCTTTAGGTGTCACTTGAAAAGAAGAAGCAGGTTGTCAGCATGAATTGTAATGTTTAAATTTTGACATGAAACAATAATTTGGTGTTGTGCCTTATTATTTCAAGAGGAAAAGCATGATTAATAAAGTTCAAGAGTGTGGTCGATACCTGGTTGCTTTGCTCTAATATCTGGAGATTTCTTCATTGTAGTACGTATCCTAGGCGATGGTTCAGGCGAAGGAATGGATCTCTCAGTGGCTGATGAGTAAGGTTCCTCTGTAGAGACATTCTCATCGCCACTAAATTCATTTCTTTCACTTCCTGATTCTGAAGTCTCTCTGGGAGTAGATCCTGTTTTGTCCTTTTCCAATACTCTATAAACAAATATCTGAAAAGGGATTTGTGATATCGATACAGTCTTCGAATCTTCCGATCCAGGGAACATCCGTTCAAATCTTGAATCAATCTCATAGTAATCCACCAGTGGCAACAGTAACTCTGATTGGTTATTATAATCAGGGTTCATTAGAAGTGACCGCTTTACATACCGAAGAATTTTGAGCAGGATCATCATGCCAACATTTCTTGATCAGGTTCATTATAATCAGGGTTCATTAGAAGTGACCGCTTTACATGCGGAACTAGGCCTTTGAGCAGGATCATCATGCCAACATTTCTTGATCAGGTTTGTTGTGGGTTTCGGTGGCTTGAAAGGAAACAATGGTCTCTCCCCTGCCCTTATGTTTCGCCCCATTTTTCCCCTTGAAGATGGCCATCTTCAAATGGGACTTCTCCAGTTAGAAGCTGAAAGCAGATCATTCCGAAACTAATACACATCTGCTCTTTCAGTGAACTTTAAATTGAAATTCCCTTTACTTGCTGTATGTTCTAGCTCCTCTAGAACCTCTGCTCTGGTGCATGCCAAATGAATGACTGCGGTTCATTGTGGTTCTTTTCCGTGCTCTTTTGTGGTATGGAAGACAAGCCGAATCCTGAAACTTTTGCCTGCATGTACCCCTTCTGGAGACGTTCCTCTCAACTTAACATGAATGCTGGAAGGATTTAAATCACCATGGTAGATTTTATTTGAGTGCAGATATTCCATTCCCCTAGCAATCTGAAGCATTAGATCAACAGCAACCGGAAAACAAAATGTTCGCTTTTTCGTGCCTATGCAGTCGCAGAGGCTTTTATTTAGTTCCATGAGCAAAGGCATTCCTTCTTTTCGTCGTCGGTGAATCCGCGAAGGAAATGCAGTATGTTTGGGTGGGAAAGAGATAATAAAGAATAAATATCAGAAGCTACTGCTTCTACATCTGCAATTATGTGTATCATAACAAAGTTTTCACCTAACCAGCAAACCTCGTTGTATTGACTCCCATTTCCAATTCGCCGTATCACCTGATAGTCATTCGATCCTACTAGGATCAAGCTCGGTAAAAGCTTCCTCAACGACTCCGAACTACCTAGGTTTCTCCAAAGCAAATCTGCAAGTTTTCTCTCATGCCTTCTCAACCCGAAGTTTTCCTTTTCCTGGATTTTGTTTCGAAGTATCCACCTATCTTCTTTCCAAACACTGTCCATCCTACTGCAGAAGTCTTGAGTAACAAGGTACTGCTTTGCAAATCACCATTGAAAAATTTGAGAATCGATCCATTCTTTATGGTACTTGTTCGAGTACCGCCGTTTCTTCTTTTGCATTTCACCTTGTTCTCAACCGGACAGTTCAGCTGCGGATTTGATTGCTTCAATAACAACCAGAATGCAGGGATATGCAACTCGACGCAATCCGAATTCTGGTACTGAAATATGTCTTTAACCCACCAGTCTTTGGTTTCCAAGCTTTCCTTGATGTAGGCTTCCCCTTGTTTGAAAATCCTGTGGAGCTCCTTCAATGGCATCTCAAGAACTTTCCATTTCATGTTCCTTTCTTCAAATCTGAGGCTCACTCTTATTTCTTCTGATATCGAGTTGTACGCAGAATCTAGCATATCGAGCAACAGAACGCATTGCCTCCGGTTGATTTCGATGTTGTCATGAAAAACCATTAATGCCTTCAAACTTCCTAAAGCCTCCCCTATCTGCCGGAATTGCTCCATTTTGGTCTGAAAACCAGGAGGCTCTATAGTCTATCCTAAGAGGGTATAAGCCTAAAGCCATGCCAATATTTATGTTCACCATGAATACGAATTAATAAATAAGAATATATATTACTATATAATCACGTCAGAACATGAGGGACAGGATTTCACGTGTAGTTCATTTAGAATTGGATTATATTCAAGTCGATTAATTCTTTTAATAATTAAATAATGTTCATACTATAATACAAATTTAAAGTCATCGTAAAAACTACATAAAAAATTGGAGTACAATATTTAAAAGAAAAAAAACTTGTGCAATATTGCACTAGTTTCACCGCAGAAGAAATAACAATATGATGTGTGAACTCATTTCGATGAATAAATTGTGTTATTCAAAAAAAAATCTGTAAAAAAATCTGATTTTAATTGAATAATTTTATAAATTTTATAAATTTGAGTTGTAAAATAAAACTTTGAATATTTTAAAATTTTAGTAATTAGTGAATCAATTTTTGAGTTTAAGTTGAGTCTCTCAATTTTGTTATACAAAAATAAAGATATATATAGTATATAATTATAGAGAGTGATTTAAATTTAAACCAAACCAATTAGTAATATAACGTGATAAATATTTATAATTAAATTTGATCAAAAACATGAGCAATTTGATTTAAATTTTATAAACTCGACTCGACTTGAATGAAAAAAAATAAGTTATAAAAAAACTCGTCAATCCAATTAACTCAAAATTTTTAAACTAATCTTAATTAATAAAAAGTTTTATAAACTCGATTTAAATTAAAAAATAAATAAATAAAATTTAAATTAAAAGCTCATTGATTAAAATAAGAATTGAATATAATAATAAGATTAATTTTTATAAAAAATAAAAATTTATTCTCTAAAATAGATATTGTAAAAAAATTACAAAACATAAATATAAACCATAAAATAACCTTATATTTTAGTAAATAAACAACTTAACTGATTAAAAAAAATTAACTCAATTCAATCGAAGAAAATTACCCCTACAAATCCTAATCACCGACTAAAACGGGGCGGCCCAAATGCGACGGCATTTTGCTTCTATGAAGTGATCACCGCTCCAATGGTGGACGCTCTCTCTCTGTCGCAGAACTAGATGGCAAAGCTTCCCGCGGATTGGAAGAAGTGAACATGAAGTGGTATTTTGTAGCTCTTCTCCTCACCCTCCTCACCAGTTCTCAGGTCAGTCTTTTCTTTTCTTGTACTTCAAACTCTGGTAGTTTAATTCTCCTTCTTCGTTTTTACTTTTCGCACTCTCCTCCCTAAATTCCTTAACCCTAATCGCCAAAAATAGCGATTAGATCTAAATACAGTCTATTGTTTGGCAGGGGATATTAACAACTCTATCGCAAAGCAATGGAAAATATAAATATGATTACGCCACCGTTCCTTTCCTTGCCGAGGTTTTCAAGGTACTTTTTAAATTTCCGTTGAACTTTCTTAATTTTAGATCTGAAAATGGATTGCTGATTCTGTATTATTTTGTTTTTTGTTGCAGCTTATTGTGTCAAGTGTTTTTCTATGGAGAGAGTGTAGGAATTCGCCTCCTCCAAAAATGACAACGGATTGGAAAACTGTTCGATTGTTCCCTATTCCGTCTGTCATTTACTTGATCCATAATAATGTCCAATTCGCTACTCTTACGTATGTCGATACTTCCACGTACCAGATAATGGGCAATTTGAAGATTGTTACGACTGGAATTTTATTCAGGTACCTATCTATCGGTCTTTGTATTTGAAATTTTGAACTCTCTTTCTATGTACCTAGCAGCATTTGACGTCGATAGTGTTCTCTTGAGTTAGCAGATACTTTTGTTTCATGATTTAGGTTGTTTCTTAAGAAGAAGCTTTCTAATCTACAGTGGATGGCGATCATTCTATTGGCAGTTGGAACAACCACGAGTCAGGTGCTTGAGTTGTCTAATTAAACCATATACGTATTGTACTGTGTTTTGTGCTAAATTGACTTGTGATTCAAGAAAAAGTTATGGATGATTCAAATTTCACAAATCACTAGAAAGCTTTGAAGCCTGCTTAATATGTTTTGATGTTGGAAAATTAATGTATTTTGGCCTCTCAAACTTGAATCCCATGTGAGAAATGAGAAACCAAGAAATGGTTTTACTAGATCTGGAACAAGTATAGTGAGATCAACTAAGAAATAAGTTGGAAGAACTAGTTAATGTGATAATTTTCTTTGCTAGTAGTAAAGTGAATAAATGCTTCAGTAAATTTGATGCATTGTCGAAATTTTAAGAAATGAAAGAAAAAAAAGGAGAGGGAGGATCTGAAGGGATGACAAGGATCAACAACTTGATTAAGAATGCAACATCTATTTGTTGGAAGCTTTTGTACCTCTTAGGGCCCATGACATATGCTCTTGAAACAGTCTATCTCCTTGAAACTTTTATAACTTCTTGGTTTCTCTTGGTGTGAGCTCTTTTCTGTTAATAATTTAGTGAAGTATAATCATAGCTTTCACAATTCAAATTAGCCTTCTTTCTTAATTTTATTAAGGTCAAAGGTTGTGGAGAGGCTTCATGCGATTCCCTCTTCTCGGCACCAATCCAAGGATACATGTTAGGAATGTTGTCTGCTTGTCTTTCGGCATTGGCTGGTGTGTACACGGAGTTCTTGATGAAGAAGAACAATGATAGCTTATACTGGCAGAATGTACAGTTGTACACGTAGGTTCCTTTCTTCTTCTTCTTCTTCTTCTTCTTCTTCTTCTTCTTCTTCTTTATTATCATCATTGTTTGTGCATACGCAAAGTTTTCATTGCCTTGTTATTCGAGGGGAATATTACTTTGAATATAAAATATCGCTTGCCTAGTTGGTTTTTCTAATCTTAAATGTCACCAATTTATGTGCATTAGTTCCATCCATTCAAAGTAATTAACATTATTGCTGATTGATTAATTTTGATTTGACATTCTTCTTCCAGGTTTGGTGCAATCTTCAACATGGCATGGCTTGTATTCGATGATTTTAGAGCTGATTTTGAGAGAGGACCTTGGTGGCAACGGCTGTTTAATGGGTACAGCATCACAACTTGGATGGTTGTGCTAAATCTAGGTTCTTCTGGGCTTTTGGTTTCGTGGATAATGAAATATGCTGACAATATAGTCAAGGTACCTTCTTAACCACTCTTGATTATGTGTATGGTTGTCTGTGCATAGGCTGGTAAATGTCATATTGTCAATAGATTCTCTGTGTTTTATTTTCTGAACCTGGAGATTTCTCCTTGATGTATGCTTAAATTTTGAGCTGCTTTGTGATTGTTTGAAATTTTGGATATAATTCCTCTTTTTCTTTTTTGACGTTTAACTTGTTTTTACTTGTTCATTCAGGTGTATTCTACATCAATGGCCATGCTATTGACAATGATTCTATCCGTGTTCCTCTTCAGTTTCAAGCCAACACTTCAGGTAGGCTTCCTTGCTGCAGTATGACTAAGATATCCGGCCCTTAATTTGATATCTAAATGTGTTATTGTGGTTAATATTCATCTTGGATATAGGCATGTCCAAGGGTTGAGCTACTTTTGACAACAGTTTTCAATTCAAGCTCAAATCACTATTCATTAATTAAAAGATATATTTTATTTAAATTTAATTACAATGTATAAATTAGAATATAAAACCCTTTTTAATACTTCAATATCGTGTAACAGTAATATGGGATTTTGGACTGGGAATAAGTGAAGTGAAAAAGCTTTTGCCCCGGTTTGCCGTGTTTGAAGGGCAAGTCTACCTGGATGTAGCCATTATATTTATTTTCTTTTCAGCTTTGAGTTGCATAGTTAATGAAAAATTCCCTCTCACACTGTCCATAATGTTTAGCAATGATAGACTGAACTAGATACCAATCCCCTAATTTGGTCTCTTATGTGTGTTATTTCCATAGTGTTCTACACCTGGATGTTGGTGTTAAATTTATGTTTTGCTGGGCTCTTAGTTTTAGTTTTAGTTTCATGGTTAACCAGAAATGTTCCACTCATAGACGCGTGGATAATCCGATATTTTATCAACTTGTCAGATGATCTATGGGTTATCCTGCATGTTTCAGTTATTTTTATGTGAAAATGGTTCTTCAAACATACAGAAGCCTTTTTCAGGGCTCCTCCTACAGTTATGCTGCCAGTTTTATTTGGCAATTATTTAATTGTTGATTTTTTTTTCTTGGCATTCTTTCAGCTTTTCTTGGGAATCATTATTTGCATGATGTCATTACATATGTACTTTGCACCTCCAAGCATGCTTGTTGGCTTGCCTCCAACAGTTAGATCAGATCCAGAGAGCCTTGTCGCCATTCCAGTTGATCATAAAACAGATTCATGACCATCAGCATCTTTTCTGAAGTATGTAATTCTTTTTCAATTCTCCTATAAAAAGAAAATGGAATTTATTGACAGATTATTCGTCAATTAGTAATTTAGTTAGACATTTTATTTATTATCTCTTGCATGAAACTGTGCATTTTCAAATATGAATTATGAGAGAAAAAAAAAGAAAAAAAACTTGTTTGTTCAACATTGATTCAAATGAAGATTCATTCCCTTTGTTTTGTGGGGTGGCCTGCCGTTTCATGCCTTGTAAAGAGAATTATGCATTTTTGCACTGGATTAATAAATTGAAAGCAACTATATCTTGACTGAGCCTCTACTTATATTGTTCTGTTATCGTAGCTATCGACGTCTATGGTTCTTTCCAAACCACCGTACGTGGCTGATATTTGTTTTTTCACAAACTTTTAGCTGCAGCTTTGTTAACAACAATGCAGTGACCAGGTGTCGCCACAAATCGTTTCGTCGTTTCAAGGTTGGTATCGAGTGCTGTTCAATTGGTGTGATTAATGACCTGAAACAACTATTTTTTGTACACTGATGAAAGTAGGTAAACATGGAATGCGTAGATGATTTTAAATGTGTTCATGAGCTAGTTGTTCAGTAGCATTAATATGGTCCTAGTACCGTTATGACTCTTTGTCTGCAAGGTGGGTGGAACTGATGTCTTCGTGTTCCCCTATCCCTATCATTGATTCATTAAATTGGACGTTATATTTTTACCCTTTGTCTTATTTCATTATTGATACAGAAGTTTAGAAAGTATCTCAGATTGAGTCTTTAGGTTCGTCCAATGGCCTGCTTTGTTACTTCATCAACTATAACACTTCTCTTCTAACATCATAATTTTATATAATAAAACAAATAAGAGGATTTAAAAATTAGATTTACGATTTAGAATTTAGTAGTTATGAACACTATAGCGCTAACTGGCGCTGATAGATATAAAAAGCCAAAAAGGCATCATTTTTCTATAATTTCTGTGTGTGTTTTTAATTACATGAAATGCAAATAAATTTTATCATGTATATTGAAAATACTATTAAATTATAAATCAATATTATTATACCATTAAATTTAAATTTTAGTTTCAATTAAGCACTTCACCATTAATTATATAACGGATTATACGATATCTTAGGCATTAAATTTAAAAATACAATAAAAAGATTTAAACAAAAGAACTCTAAAATGGACAGCTAGCACTTAACCATCAACCAACTTAGAATCTTATAATATATTTAATTAAATCCTAAACTTCAATCTTAAACTTTACAAATTCAAACATTAAATTCTAAATGAAAATATTATTTAGGGTAAACTACATAAATAGTCCTCTGATTATGTTCTGATTATCTTTTATATCCCTTAACTATCATAAGTTACAAATTGATTCCACGACTTGAAAATTATAACAAATTGGTCCGATGCCGTTAAAAAATTAATGGTTGATGACATGGCAGTTAATATAAATTGATATAATTATATAATTAGTCCTCAAGTTCTATACTTATTTTTATTTGACCCTAATTTTAATAATCTATCAATTTAGTCCCATTTTACCACCCTTTTCTTCTTACTTTTTATCCATTTATATAAACTAGGGATGTAAAAACAGTTACTCGGATGAGTTTCAGGTCGGGTACTGTCAGGTCGGGTAAAATCGGAAACAGGTCATTTCAGGTTGATTGGATGTTTTGACTCAATTCGGGTCGGGTGCGGGTCCATTTCAGGTCGGATCCATTTCAGGTCGGGTTGAAACGGTTTGGGTCCAAATCGGATAATTGACAGTTTCATTTCAGGTCAGGTAGATTTCAGGTCGGGTTCATTTTAGTTCGGTTGCATTTCAGGTCGGGTTCATTTCAAGTCGGTTTTGTTTTAGGTCAAATTAATTTTAATTTTATATTCATATTAATTTAAATTATTAATTTTGATTTTGTATTAATACGTAAAAAACGAATAAATATTAGACCATAAAGTAAAAGATTAAAATTTGAAATTTAAAAAAACCAACATTAACTTGTAAGGACTCAATTACAAAAATTAAAAATTAGAAATATTAAAATTAATTAAAAAAATCATTAATAATTATTTAAAAATAAATAACTTGTAAGTTATAACTTATAAGGATTAAATTACAAAGTTATAACTTAATAATAATTAAAAGTATTAAAAATTTCTTTAATACAATATAAATTTATAATTATACTATAATTTAATATATTTCAAAAATTAAAAATAAATTTTAGACGATATATAAAATTTATACTATAAAGGAAATAATAGTATATATAAAATTAATACTATATAAGAAATTTATACTATATAAAGAAAATATACTAGATATGGAGTAATACTATAATTGGACTAATATTATTTTTAGAAGTAAAATAATACTATAATAAAGAATAATACTATTTATGGCATAATAGCATTTATGGAATCATACTATTTTTGCAAATAAAATAATATTATAAATGAATTAATATTATCTCTCTATATATATGAAAAATAAAATTATAATAAATATTAAAATATGGTATACATTACACTAAATATTATCTATATATATATTGATATATGTATAATTGTATATACGTATATATAATATATATCATATTCATATATCATATATGTATGTAAGTATGTTACATCAATATGTACATAACATAACTACATTAGCATAAGTGATAATAAGTACATTCTAACAAGTAACAATTATTAATTTGTAGTTTAGTATATATATATATATATGTATATATACATTAGTATATATTACATTATAATATGTATGTTATATAATATAATATGTAAATATAATATGTATGTTATATAAATATGTAATTATAATTTATATATATATGTATATATACATTAGTATATAGTACATGTATAATGTATATATTAATATATATAATGTATCATGTAAGTTATAATCTATATATATATAATGTATTATATATATGTATGTTATATTGTTATATGTATATATATAATATATTATACATATATCATACATGTTATTATGTTAACATGTATATTAATTTTTAATATATGTATTAATATATAATATTAGTAGTTTAGTACATGTATTATATATATGTATTAATGTATGTTAATAACTTAATGTCACATGTATTAGACTATTAGTACACTATACATAATTACATTGATATTTATACATATGTATGTTATGTTAAATTATTAATAATGTAAATATGTAATGTTATATACTTATAGTTATATGTATATGTATTATATATATTAATATATATGTATGTAATATGTATTATGTATATGTATATGTATTATAGATTCATAGTATTATATTTATACATATATACATTATATATAATATATCATACATACATATTTATTTTAAATGTATATATATATGTATCAATTATCATAATATACATATATATAATTTATAATATGTATTATATCATATATATAACATATTATAATTCATATTTAATATGTACATATTAATATATATTAAGTTATATTATACATATTTAATATGTATATATTAATATATATTTAATATGTATATATCATATATAAATACTATATATTATACATACTATAAAATATATAAATACTATATAATACTTAATATACACATAGTATATAAATTAAATACTATATAATATACACATACTATACAATAATACAAATACTATATAAATTAAATACTATATAATAATATAGTGATTAAATTAAAAAAAATAAAAATTTTGGGTTAATTTTAAACGAATTAGGACCCATTTGTAATAAATTAAAACTAACATGGATGACTTGAATAATTAGACGCGACCCAATTAAAAACACGCGGATCTTCTTGACCCGACCCACTCACTATATAAACCCAAAAATCAGGCTGAAGGATCACTTTTTCATTTCTTTTTCTCTCTCTCTTATTTCTGCCGAAATTTCTCTCTCATTCTCTCTCTAAATCCTCTGTCTTCTCTCTAGAATAACACCCAATTTCCCAGAAAACTTGTGTTTTTTCGATTGAAACACAAGTTTTTCTTCATTGTTCTTCATTGTTCTTCAGATGTTCTTCATTGTTCATCTGATATTCATCCCAAAAGCCTCTCAGATCTTTCACAAACATCAAATCCTCTCCAAAAGGTGTTTCTACTCGATCTAACACCCTTTCTCTCAAGAACACAAACCTTGTTCTTCCCAAATCCATCTCAGATCTTCAATAAAAACTCAATCATTTCCTAACCTGTTTGTCTTCAATCAAACCCCAAACCCCAAACCCCAATCCTAAACCCTAAACCCTAAACCCTAAACCCTTAAACCCTAAACCCTAAACCCAAAACCCTTAAACCCTTAAACCCTAAACCCTAAACCCAAACATTAACCCTTATGATCCCTAAACCTTAAACCTTTCTGATCTCCAAACCCCAAACCCTTCAACTTCTTATCCCTTCGTATTCCTTCCAGAAGCTTCAACCTTTCAGATACATATCCCTTCGTATTTTGTGTAAGTTCATTTAATTTCTTTTATTTCCTTTTTCATATTCATTGCAAATATTAATTATGTTTATTTTTTTCAGGTGTTGGTATTCTGTGAAAGTTTATATTCTGTGAATCTGTTCTGTAAGTGTTGGTATTCTTTTGTTTTTTCGGATTCTTATCTCTTCTTTTTATCACTGTAAGTGTTCGTATTCTTCCTGTTAATATTCATGGTTCTGTTGGTTTATTGGTTTACTGTTTTTTGGTTGGTTTTTCATCCCATGTTCACTGTTTTTTGTTGGTTGTTCTTTGTTATTTTTTTTTGTTCATTCCATGTTTACTGGTTTTTTGTTTATTGTTCCTATCTCTGTAAATGGTTTAATCCGAGTATATGGGCTGGACTACCCGACCTGCGATGCTACTGGTGTCAAAAGAGGTTTCTAAAGGACCTCATGGACTGGTTTAACAACGCCAAGTACAAGGATTAAACCTTTCTTTAGGTATTAGGATTTGTTTGCTTTGGGTATGTTATATTTTAAATTATGTTCTTCTTTGAAATTATCATTATTTTGAGTTTTATGTTTATGTTTATGTTTATGTACTTTTTTTAATATGTTTTATATATTCTATTTATTTGGTTCTGTCATGGTTTATATTCTGAAAATGATTATGTTTATCATTGTTATTCTGATATATTTTATGTTCTGTTCTCCTTTGAAATTATCATTATTTTGGTTGTGACTGATATATTTGTTTATTTGAAATTATCATTATTTTGTTTGTTTATACTCTGGAAATGATTATGTTTATGCTTGTTTTCTGTTCTTTGAATATGTTTTATATATAATGTTTATCACTGTTATTTGTTTGTTTGTTCTCTGTTTTTTAATATTTTTTATTTATCTGCCCTTATTTTTTATTTATTTATTATCTAACAAAATCTATAATGTTTTTAAGTAATATGGATGAATTTTCATATGAATTAGAATATAATAGACCTGGTGACAGAGGTCCAAATGAGCTAAGTGAACCACACTCTAAAAGAGGTATGTCCCTCTCTTTTATATCTTAATTTTTATTCATTTTTTTATATTTTCTTGGTTCTTATAAACTTTGTTTTCTGGTTTTAAGGGGATGCACATGAGGGAAATTTTGAAATTGTTCGCAGCTCAAAGAGGAAGGCTGTTAGTGGAAATGCCAGTGAGTTTGGGAGAAGAACTTCTCCTGTTTGGGATCATTACTCATTCATTAAGCTTCTAGAAGGTATTTATGCCCAATGTAAGTATTGTAAAATAAAAAAAATACAAAGCTGATTCTTATGTTGGTACCTCTAACCCGAAAAGGCATACTGAAAAATGTCAAGCTTATAAAGACTATCTTGCTTCTAATATTAGTAGTAGTACTGAATCTTCCTTTGATCAGAAAAGGTATTGTGAGTTATTTGCCGAGGCTATTCTCTGTCATGGTTATGCTTTAAGTGTAGTTGAGCATGATAAACTTAGGGCTTTGCATCATTATTTAAATCCAGCTGTTAGAGATATATCTAGGTATACCATTACCAAACATTGCATGTTAAAGCATGAAACACATAAAAAATTATTGCCTGATTCTTTGCATTCTGTTTCAAGTCGTATTTGCTTTACATGTGATGGATGGTCTGCTTGCACTTCTCGTTCTTACTATGCTCTTACTGCTCATTATGTTGATAATAACTGGAAACTTCAATCGAAAATTTTGAATTTTCAACGTTTTCCCCCTCCCCATGATGGTGAGTCTATTTATAAGTTTGTGAAAAAATTGCTATGTGAGTGGGGTCTTGAGAAGAAAGTTTTTACAATTACACTTGATAATGCTTCTGCCAATGATAGAATGGTTAGGCGTCTGAAAGATGATTTGCATGCCATTTCTCCCCTCCCATGCAGTGGTAAGTATTTTCATATACGATGTGCTGCTCATATTTTGAACTTGATAGTTCAAAAAGGTTTGAAGGTAATTGACTCTTTTGTTATTAAATTACGTGAAATTGTTAAGTTTATTGACTCTTCTGATTCTAGACTTTGCAGCTTTGAGTTGGCTGTGAAAGATTGTGGTTCTTCTTTTTCTGATAAGTTGATTTTGGATGTACCTACTCGATGGAACTCTACTTACTTAATGCTTTGTAGGGCACTTGAAGCTAGGTTAGCTATTAACTTATTTGTTAATAGGGAAAATGATCTTGATATAATTACTGATTTTGAATAGGAAACTGCTCAATTAATCTGTGATTTCCTTGAGCCTTTCTTTGAAACTACTAATATGTTTTCTGGTTCCAAGTATCCTACTGCTAATTTATACTTGGCTAATATTGTGGCTATAGAGAAGTTGTTGTGTGATGCTCACAATGATCCTTGTGAGGGTGTTTCTAAAATGGCAGGACCAATGCTTGAATTGTATGAGAAGTATTGGTCTGATCACTCAACTATTCTATCCTTTGTTGTTTTACTTGATCCCAGATATAAGTTACAACTTCTGAAGGAGTTGTATGCTGTCCTCTATGTTGAGGATGAGGTTGACAGAAGGGTGAGTATTGTTTATAATGAGTTTGTTAATTTATATATATTTTATTCAAAGTCTGTCATCTGTTCCTCCTCTAATTCTTCTGTTCAAAGCAACTCTTCTCAAAGTACAAGTGTTTCCAGTTCTAGTCGACCTCCAATTTTTAAAAAGTCTAATATTTTTCAGGTGAGCTGATTTAATTTTTTTAAGTTCATATATTATTCTTTTTAAAAATTTACAAACTGTTAATACTCTTTATTTTTAGAACTTTGATGCAAATTTAGCTGCCTCAAGGAGTGGAAAATCTGATGTGGATTCATACATTAATCTTTCCCTGATCCCTCGTTCTGAGGATAACCAATTTGATATTTTGGAGTATTGGAAGGCACAAGCTATATCTTTCCCTGTTCTTGCTCAGATGGAAAGAGATGTTTTAGCCATTCCAATCACTTCTGTTGCTTCTGAATCATCCTTCAGTATGGGAGGAAGAATTTTGAACAAATTGAGGGCTAAACTTCTACCCAAAAATGTTGAAATTTTTGTAACAACCCGTAATTGGTTGTATGGTTTTGAACCTGAGAAAAAGGATGATGATTATCTTACAGTTGTGCAAGACTCTTCAATTTTAAGTCCTACTGAAGATTGAAATCAAGTTAAAGGTAATCCCTCTTATTTTTTACTGTTTTTTCTTTTCAATATTTATTAATTTATAATTTTATTTCTTTTTTACTTTGTTTCAGGCTTTCTTCGGAGCTGAATGGTACTGTGTGAATGCCTTTGTGGAGCTGAAAACAGGTATTTTATCTTAATGCTTATGATTAATTTTATATTTAATTTTTAATTTTTAATGTTTTCTGGTTCCAAGTATCCTACTGCTAATTTATGTTTAGATGCTTACTGCTTATGCTTATGATAATATGGTTTAAGGTATATTATGCTTACTGTGTTATGATATGTCTTATGTTATGATGCTTATGCTTAGGATATGCTTATGTTTACTGTTAATTGTATGATGTTATGATGCTTATGCTTAAGATATGCTTACTGTTAATTGTATGAAGCTTATGTTTAGATGCTTACTGTTAATTGTATGCTTATGGTATGACTTATGATATTATGCTTATTGTATGCTTATGGTATGACTTATGATGTTTATGATATTATGCTTACTGTTAATTTTTTTTGGTATGTTATGAGTTATGACTTATAACATAGGATTATTGTTGCTGTGGTTGATTGCTCTTTGCTGCTGGTTGGTGATTGGATTAATGTTGTTGGTTTCTCAAAGCTGCTGATTTATTTATCTAATTAGTTGCCCTTGGTTATTTTATGTTGGTTTCTTAGGTAAGAAGTTACCCATAATTAACCTTGTTGGTAGCTTTTAGATTTTTTAGTGCTCGATGATGATAATTCTGGTAGCAAAGTATTTGCATTTAGCATTGTAAAACTTTTGCTATAAGATCTGAGAGCTCACATTTTATAATTTAAACTTTTGCTATAATATTTTGTATATAATGTTCATTTGTAATTTTTATTAAGTTTCTTTTGTAAGTTATACATTATTGAATAATACAACAATTATATTTTTCAATTTACAGTGTAATTTAAATTTATATTCTGAAGTGATTTCAGTTTTTGGCTTTTCAATTGCTTAAGGAATTTATATAATATTAGTTTTAGTAAATTAAAATCGATGAAAATTGGGTATTTAAATTTGAACTTAAATTATTTTGACTTGAATAATTTTTAGCAAATTATTAATTTTTATGAAGTTTATTAATTTGAACTTAAATTATTTAAAATGACTTAATTTTTTGAATTATTAATTTGAACTTAAATTATCTAAATTTGAACTTGAATTATCTAAACATAAACATTGGGTATTTAAAATTTATATCTAAATTTTTAGCAAATTAAAATCGATGAAAATTGGATATTTAAATTTGAACTTAAATTATAAACATTAATAATTTTTAGCAAATTACTAATTTACAAATGACTTAAATTATATTAAATTTTTTGAAGTTTATTAATTTGTTAAACTTATAAATTATAACTTATAAATATAATATCAATTTTTTAGTATACAATTTAAAATTAATAAATATTTATAATATATATAAATATTGGTAATAAGTATGTTATAAATATGAAAATATAAATGTATCTATTTTTATAATAAGATCATTATAAATATTATATAAGTATGTTATATGTACAATATAAATATTTGTAATAAAATTAAACTATGAATTATTAATTAAAAATTGTGCATATTAAAATTATAATATGTGTATGCTATGTAAAATATTTATATAAATATTAATATGTATAATAATAATATTATTTTATATTTGTATTAAAAGTATGTTAGAAGTAATTAACTAATTAACTATGTTGTATAACTTATTTATATAAATGTTATGTTGATATTAGTTCAGGTTAATAACAGGTCGGGTCATTTATCAGCTCGGGTTTAAAACAGGTCGGGTAAAATCAAGTCTCGGGTCAATTCAGTCGGATAATATCGGTTATCTGCCAGGTCAAACTCGGGTTCGGGTTCGTTTCAGTCGGATACAGGTCGGGTTTCAGGTCTACAGTAACAGGTTGAAATCGGGTTCAGGTCAATATCGGTCGGATACAGTTCAGGTTCGGTTACTACAGTAACAGGTCCAACTCGGGTTCGGATCAACAACAGTCGGATACAGATCAGGTTCGGGTCATTACATCCCCGGGTCAAACCAAGTTCTGACTCGAGCAGGTTTCAGGCGGGTTTCTAGGTCGGATCAGTTTTTTACATCCCTAATATAAACCCATGAAATCACACAGCTTTTGACCAACACCAGATATTTTTATTCTCTCAAAAGAATCGACAACCTTATCATAGAATGTTTTAATATCTTCAAGCAATTCTTCCATTAAATTTCGTCGCAAATAAACTAGATTGAAGTCCCCTTGCATTACCCTTTTGTCGAGTCTTACATTTTATTTTTCTTTTCGCTCTTTGTCAAAGCATTAGAGTTCCAATCAGCCTCGAGTTGATTAGTTTCTCACATCCATAACCACTTCCAAAAGCTCTTTTGACTTTTAGTTTTTCTTCCTTAGAAACTGTAACTTCTATATTTTTATAAGAATTATCCGAATCAGACCTACACTCTCATTTGCACAGTGCTTGGTGAATCACCCCTACACTCCCGCTTGACAGCACCTTTCCATGGATTTTTAGTCTGAGCAAGTTCATCTGAAGTTATAGATAACCTCTCGTTTAAATCAAGCCAATAGCACAAACCATTTAGCCTCATCGATTAAAGGAACGGTTGTTGTTTTTGGAGGTCACGGATTCGAACACTGGTAATACTAGTACAGTGATTGAGTGATCAATGTTTAAAGGTTGAGAGTATACTTTGGAACAGATACTACTATTCACTGTAGCTGAATCAATATCTAAAGGTTGTTGTTTCTTAAATAATTTTCTAGCTCCGCCTTTGTCCGTAAGATCTTAGTTTATTGTCCGCAAGATCTTGTTGTCTCACTTTGGACACATGTAAGCAGATGAAGATAAAAAGTGGTTTTGCTGTAACCAAACCAGGAATAAGAGAAAAAACGTAGAATATTTTTGGAGCTTTTAAATAGAAAAAAAATATGGATTACATTGATAGATTATTAAAAATATGTGGGTTAATTTTTAAAATTAAGATTAAATTAAAATAAGTGTAGAATTTGAGGGTTAATTATGTAATTATAATAATTTATATTAACTGTTACATTATCAACCGTTAATTTTTAACGGTATTGGACCAATTTGTTGTAATTTTCAAGTCGTAGGACCAATTTGTAACTTATGATAGTCAAGGGATATAAAAGATAATTAGAACATAATCAAGGGATTATTTATATAGTTTATCCTATTATTTATAATATATAATTAAACCTCAAACCTTAAATTTAATTCTAATTCTAAATCTAAATTATAAATTTTAAATTAAAATATTATATATAACTAAACCTTAAATAATTTTTCTCAAAGATTTAAAGTTTAAAATTTATGCTTTAGAGTTTGGTTATATATATTATAAAATAAATTATACAAATTAATATTTATAAATATTATTTATAAATCAGTATTTATTTATAAATGTTATATAAATTATAAAATATTATAAAATCATATTATAAGATAAATAAAATTCAATTCAATTATAGTTATATATGTATATTATTAACATTAAAATATTAATAATATTTCAAATTGGCTTAAAATATTAATAATATTGAAGCCCTTGATTTTTTTTTTATATTATTTTAAGATATCTTAGACATCGTAATTTAGTTTAACGAAACTAAAATCTAAATTTATTAATTTATAATTCAATACAATGATCTGTTAAAGTTCAGTGACATTCGTAAATTTACTTTTTTCTTCAAAAAGCGTTTGGAGCCAGAACTCTTTGTTTTTCGCCTTCCGATCTAAACCCTAGGTACAAGAGAGAGAGAAGAAATGCCAAGAGAAATCATAACACTGCAGGTGGGACAATGCGGGAACCAGATCGGAATGGAGTTTTGGAAACAGCTTTGCCTCGAACACGGCATCAGCAAAGAAGGCATTCTCGAAGATTTCGCTTCTCAGGTTTTCTTAGTGTTATCATCATTATTATTCTTTTAAGGTTCAGTTTCCAGTTAATTATGGAAATTCATGTTGAATCTTTTCTATCTTATTGTACTTTTATTCATAATTAAATGCCTATGATGATTTTTTTGTAAAGTACGTACTCACTAAGCAGTCAGATTAGGCCTTGAAGTTTTCGTTAGGGATAGTTTATCTCGTAATTTGTTGATATTGATATGATTTAGGTGAGGTATAAATGAGTCGGTCTTTGCTAGTTAAACATCAGTATCTCTCAGTCTTAATTTTCTCGCACGGATGATGCAGGGGGGTGACAGGAAAGATGTCTTTTTCTACCAAGCTGACGATCAGCATTATATTCCACGTGCTTTACTCATAGATTTGGAACCTAGAGTAATTAATGGAATTCAAAATAGTGAATACAAAAATCTCTACAATCACGAAAACATCTTCGTTTCTGATCATGGTGGAGGTGCTGGAAACAACTGGGCAAGTGGCTATCATCAGGTAGGTTCACTTGCATTTTCTTTTGCATTTCAGTAATGTTTCGTTAATGTATAAATGCAGAGGCTTGGACCTTTACACTTTCGGTGAAACTATTAGTTTTTAACTTTTGTTTCTTATCACTTTTATTTCCTTTCTCTATCATTATAGTTAGATCGTGGTCTTCTACTCATTATTCTAAGTTAACATGTTCATATTGTCATGTTGGTTAGAATTTAGAAACATATGATTGTAATTTCAAGTAACAGTAATTGTTACTGACAGCAGAATAGAATCAATTAATATGTGCTTTCATGAAATGTTGAGGTTGTTGGTTTCCTTTTTCAATGAATATTGCAGTCTTTTATGGAAAGCCACATGACTTGCATGTATTATGTGTTAATAATCTTTTATCAAAATCCAATTCCTTGATCTTGATTTTCAAACAGGGAAAGGGTGTTGAAGAAGATATAATGGACATGATTGACAGAGAAGCTGATGGAAGTGACAGTCTTGAGGGTTTTGTTCTCTGTCATTCAATTGCCGGAGGGACAGGCTCAGGTTTCCTCCTCTTATCTTCATATTTATGTCTTCTTTTTCTTTTGGCCATTGAAATATTTTTAATTATTTATTTTAAGCTTATTTCTCTTTTTGTTTATATATGTCTGCACATGGTTGTTTCATTTAGCTGCAAAATAAGGATCCCTTTAGTAGTAATGTCTTCAACTAAAATACTGAAATTTTCTTGAAGACTTTGATTTGGTTACAACTTAACTGCTCTGATCTACAATGAAGGTATGGGTTCCTATCTGTTGGAGGCTTTGAATGACCGCTACAGCAAGAAGCTGGTCCAGACATATAGTGTATTTCCTAATCAGATGGAGACAAGTGATGTGGTTGTTCAACCCTACAACTCACTTTTGACACTCAAGAGACTAACATTAAATGCTGATTGTGTTGTTGTTCTTGACAATACTGCACTCAATAGAATTGCTGTAGAGCGTTTGCATCTAAGTAATCCTACATTTGCTCAAACAAATTCTTTGGTATCCACTGTGATGTCTGCAAGCACAACTACATTGCGGTATCCAGGGTACACGAACAACGATCTTGTTGGTCTTCTTGCCTCTTTAATTCCAACACCGAGATGTCATTTTCTTTGGGTTACACACCACTTACAGTGGAGCGCCAGGTAAGTCAAATACTCATGTTTATACTTGTAACTTTGTACTTGATTGTCATTCCTGATCAACTGCTCCTTGCTGTTGTTTTAAGAGTTAAGCAGAGCCTTTATACAATTATGTCTATTATTGTTTTGCTTACTCTTCCATAATGATTGGGGTGAAAAAGAGAGATAAAGTGTTCTAATTCCATATCTTTTGTTTTTGTTAACTTGACCATCTCAGGGTATGTCATCAGTCATAAATTTATTTTTTTAGTCTTTTTATTCCTGCAAAGAAAATTATTCATCTGATGCTTGTGTTTCTCTTCTTGGCAGGCCAATTTGATCCGCAAAACTACTGTGCTTGATGTTATGAGAAGACTTCTCCAGGTGAGATATGTAACTTGTACTTGTTTCAAAACAGGTTGCATTTTTCTGATCATATGTTCCTTGCAGACAAAAAATATTATGGTTTCCTCTTATGCACGCACAAAAGAAGCTAGCCAAGCAAAGTATATCTCAATACTGAATATCATTCAGGGAGAAGTAGATCCTACTCAGGTATGGTAATTTTTTTATTGGAAATACTATAGCTTTTACAGGAAATATACCTCTCAAGTCTGATATTTAAATATTGTATAAGAAAATTATACATTCATTCTTTATTCTTAAGAAGAATTAATGTTGAAAAATTTCAACATTGATGTTGATAAGATTGCTTGTTAGCTGTTAATGGTTATGTGCTTGAAAATCAACATTAAGGTGTGCCTACCTCCATTTTTCTGAGTGCAGGGAAAAGGTTTGTATTATCCATTCTTAATGGTTTGAGCGTCTAATATTTTCTAAATAATTTCCCATGTTTTACAGGTGCATGAAAGTCTACAGAGGATTCGTGAAAGAAAGCTAGTAAATTTTATTGAATGGGGCCCAGCAAGTATTCAGGTTTCTTGATAGTTGAAGCAGTTGCCATCACTTTGTTCCATTCTTTTTTTCATGATTTCTGAACGTGATCCATTTGTTGTTTTGGTGTTTTTGTAGGTTGCTCTTTCTAGAAAGTCCCCATATGTCCAGACTGCCCATAGGGTACAGCTCTAGTTCTTGCCTTTTGGAGTTTAGATCTCTTATTTTGCCTGTTATTGGTCTGAATTAATGGTTACAACTTTGAGTATAATTTTTCCATCTCCTTAAAAATGGCCCTTTTATTGAAGAAATAAACAAGAAAGAATAAACAAGGGCATTTGCATTCTTCAGGTGAGTGGTCTCATGCTAGCAAGTCATACTAGCATCCGACATCTCTTCAGCAAATGTTTAAGCCAGTATGAGAAGTTGAGAAAGAAGCAAGCATTTCTTGACAATTATCGGAAGTTCCCAATGTTCGCTGTGAGTTACCAGCATTTCACCCACTTTCTAATTTATGACTGCCGTCACTATTTTTGGTGTGTTCAGATGAACATGTAATGCAAACATCTGCATGCATGAGTTTTATACATAAACCTGTAAGTTTTAACATGTCTATTTACAGGCAAGTACAGGAATCTGTAAACCTGCACAAAGACCACTTGTATGTGTTTACTTCTGTTTTTTGCCAAGCGATCTGAGTTCCACGAATAAAATAATCAGTGCAAATCGTTTGTTAATTCTGCCACCTGTGATTTGCTTCAAAGAACATATAATATTTTTCAATTGGATATGACAGATATCACGTTATGTTAATATTGATCTGAGTTCCATACTTTCAAGGATGAAATAACCAGTGGAAATTGTTTGTTAATTCTGCCACCTGTTATTTGCTTCAAAAATCATATATTTTTCAACTGGATACGAAAGCAAATACGTTGATATTTTTATTCTAATCTTGTTCAAACATGAACAGGACAATGATCTTTCTGAGTTTGATGAATCAAGGGATATAATTGAAAGTTTGGTTGACGAATACAAGGCTTGTGAGTCACCAGATTATATAAAATGGGGAGTGGAGGTATATGCCTTGCCGTTCCTAGCTTCAATTTTTGAGCACATCTTAGCTGTAACTGATAACAATGTTATATGCAGGATCCTGAGCATAGTTTAACCGGAGAAGGAAATGTCTCGGGAACATTGGATTCAACTTTGGCTGTGTGAGGGAAATATGTAAAGCCACAATTGTGTAGTGTTCTCAGGTATGGATCTGTAAGATTGATTCATTGTTTGCAAAAGTACTAGCATTATGTTCTTCAACACTACGGTATCACTTTTGAAAACATGCAAGTTGATTTAGAATCTGCCATCCTTTTTGGTCATCGCCTCTCCCTATTTTATTTCTTATTAATTTGATATTGCATAGACAATTGGCATATACATTGTCTTTTAGTAGACTAGATGCCGTTAACGTCCTTGTATCCATCGGTTCCTTAGGGTGTTTGATGTGCTATGCAGTTATGATAACATTTTTACTAAAATTATGAACGTCACTTTCTTTGCCGGAATTTGTTTCTTTACAGGATACCACATAAATATTATGACCACTCTGGAGAGAGTATTGTACATTCTTCTTTTTAATATCCATATGTATCTGTATTTGAGTTGTTTCTGTAGTTAGCAGAAGAAAATACACAGTTGTTTTTTGTTTTTGGATTATAACATCATGGCTTATATATAATTTGGTAGCTGTTTTGAGTTTGATTTTAGTATTTTATTCATATATCGGATAGGATCAAGTTTCACATTCAAAAACTTTTTTAAGTTTTATACATTTTTTGGATCATTGGATGACTGAAATAGATGGCTTAGACTAACAGTCGGTTATATGAAAACTATTACCTTGAAAAAATTTAAAGATTTAATGCGAGTCATCTGTTTCAGCTATCCAACGATCCAAAAAAGTGTAAAATTTACTTTTACAATTTGTAACTTGATTTTATTTGTATATATACATGTATAAGATCTTCCTGATGTACAAATATTTTTTCCATGGTATTTGTTGTGTTATGGTTAAACTTTTTATCACAGATCAGTTTACCGAATGAAGCCTGTAAAGATTATATTTTTGCATTACAAGCACCGAAAATGGTTTGAGTGGGACTATCAGAAGTCAGACCATTCTAATTCTAAAGAAAGAAAGAAAAAGTTAAAGTCTGCATGGAATCAAAAGAGCATGTGCTGTTATGTCATGGTCTGGTCCCCATCCCATATATAGTTTCAATCTTTTTTAACCTTCCCACCAATGTGGCATTTGTGTAATTGAGTAAATGTTCTTTTTACTATTTTTACTGCAATCGGTCACTGGCATTAAACAAGAAAAAAAAAAAGAACATACATAGAAAACCCACGGCCACAGATCGGCCAGAGCAGCAGGAACGGCACAGACGTCGGAGAAGGAATATCAACCGAGACCGAGACGTAAAGGAGTGTAAATCGTTTGCTTCTTTCTCATACATCTATTCATATTTTCGCTTTAAATTAAAGATTTTAGAGTGTAGGGTTTAGGGTTTAAAGTTAAGGTTTAGGGAATTAATGTTAGGGTTTATTTTTTAGGGTTTAAGATTTAGGATATAAAAAATAAGGGATTAAAGTTTAAAATTTAATTTTTTTTAAAAATTTCAACAGAAATCATGATAAAGAGAATTTTTGCTCAACACAGCCAAAACAAACAGCAAAACAATGAAAAAAAATTAAAAGAAGTAGGGGGAAACAGGAAACGCAAAGAAAAGCCATCGAGTCAAGCACCATCGGTTGGAGTGAATATGTAGAAATGGAGTTAAGGTTTTTAGGGACAAATTGTTACAAAGGTCGAAGTGTTCAAGTGAAAGAGAGAATGGTGAAAAGAATAAAGTTCATAAATTTGTAGTATATTATATTTCCTTTTACTTTTTAACCTTTTAAAAATTTATATATTTACGGATAAGTTTCTAGATTTTTTTAAATACCAACATTTGTTTTTCTTTTTTGATAAATTGAAAGATGAACATACTATTAAGAGCCATATTAAAAAATCCTCCTAAACCTAAATGAAGGAAAAAGAGCACACTTGATAATATTTACAAAAGATAAAAGAAACAACTAAGTAAACATTAGAGACTCACACCCACATAGAGTTACAAGTCATCATGAACCAAAGCCAAAACTGCATCCGGTGGAAACATAAAGATATAAGATAAGAAGTCCAGTTTTTCAAATGAAGGAATGTCACCAAATTGAGCCATTTTGGCTAAATCATTAGCAACCTTATTCGTTGACTGACGAATATGATAAATTTTGATCTCTCAAGATTAATCAAGAAACGAACAAACTTCTCTAACCAACGATGCCAAACCAACTCCTGCAGTCCGTTTAACAAGGATGGACAGAGATTTGTGAAAATTTCTTTTAATACTAATATTCAGAACATTTCTTTTAATAATAGCACGCTTAACAAGGATGGACAGAGGTTTGCGAAAATTTTTAATTTAAAATTTTAACTTTTCACTAAACTTTTAAACTCTAAACTTAAGATACTTATAATTTTTTTTATTTTTACCGTCTATATATTTTTCAATATAATATTACTTATCGTACTTGAAAATCTTTTCCAAATCTAAACCAAGTCTACGTTTAGTTCCTCTTTGCGAATCCCACCTAATTTACCATTAACAATAAATTCTCATTTTTCATCTGAATTCAGCTTAAATTTATAAAAAACATTATTATTCAAACAAAAACTCCAATTTGAAAAACGAATTCGAATGATACCAACCAACAAACAAAACAACAATAACGTTTAGAATTTTTATTTTTATTCTAAAAAAAGAGTTTGGTATGAAAAGAGAAAACAACTAAGCAGTAAGCAACAACAACCTATGACCAGTCTGTCCCAACAAACAAAACAATACAGAAAAAGAGAAAACCATGACCCCACAAACTCCACTGGTCTGACTTCATTGTTACTGCTGACAAATCCATTACAATTACAAACTATAGTAACTCCCCTATATTTATATAATCTCAAACTCATTATATAATAAACCAAGCTTTCCTTTCCCTTTTCTCCTCTGAGTTTGTCTTCAACTCTGTGTTTCTCTTCAGCTCTATCATATAATTGCCATTTGCTGAGAACAGTCTTAAAAAAACATGGCAGCCATTCCCTTGAGGATTCTTATGAGTGTTGCTCTTGTTTTTGCCTTCGTCTCGCGCAATGTCGAAGCTCAGTCGGCTGCACCAGCTCCTGCTCCTACAAGTGATGGTAACTAATCTTGTCTTGTACAAACTGTATTTGGGGTCTTCAGAAATGTTGGAAACTTCTCTTTTACATATGTTCATTTGATTATTTTGTAGGAACTTCGATTGACCAAGGGATTGCTTACATTCTGATGCTTGTGGCACTGGTGCTCACATACCTCATCCATCCTCTAGACTCATCCTCCTACACCACCTTCTGAATTATAGTATTATTTATTTAGGTCACAAATTACTATATGGATATATCTGTCAAGTTTCATTTCCTTTTCTGGGTTCTGGATAATGGGATTGCTTTTGTTTTGAGAGATTATACGGTTAATATGGATTGGTTGCTGATCATTTACTTATTTATTACTTAATATTTTGCTTCTTCTACTTCTTGATTCTTTGCTTCCAATATCACTTTTAGAATCCTTTGTGTATTGAACAAGCAAATCAGTTTACTGCAACTCTTAACAGGGAAAAAAAAGAAAAAGAAAAGGTTTCTGTAGTTCTGTTTCAACTTGCACATTGAATCAGGCTTTGCATTATCTGAAAAAGAATAGGATAAGATACAGCCTGGATTCTCCAGATCATAGAATTATTGAAGAAATGTTGCCTGTTTGAGTCTTGAGCATGGGTGCTGAAAAGCTTTTTCAAGGTTGCTTGAAGCAACATGATGGATCTTTTGATGAGGGACCATACATGTGTGTCATTATTTTATTTACATCTTTATGCCGGGTAACTGTATTCGGAACATTAAATCGATACTAGTTGCGGCACGAATCCAATTCTTTCACTCGTGATCTTCGTGTCTGTGATGTAAAGTGTACTTGACAACTTCATAAAATGAAACAACTATCCCCACGGAAGGACCGGTGCGACCTACACGAGGACCAAGTCCAGTAAACAGACCCTTTATCCTTCCATCCCTGCTCCAAATAACAGTTTTGGGACAATGAGTTAATAATGGAAGTGAATATTCTGAATAACCTCAAATAAGTTAATCTAATAATATATTAGGTAGTTGGACTACAAGTTAGAGCAATATGTATTTCCTAAAATTGGCCTCATGCACACACACAACTGCTATGAAATATAAGTTAGCATTGGTCTTCGAGAGTTAGGTCGTACGAGACTTGGTAATTGTCATTTATTAGATCTGTGCTACTAAGCATTCAACAGCACCTAGAAAAAAGATGCAATATTATCTCAGGGAAAAGGAATATTGCATACCTCCAAATTTCGCGTAGAGTTTGTCTCGTAGTCATCTTCAGTGACTTGGCTGGATCTTTCTGGAAATCATGAAAGAAAAGTAAAGAAAAAGATGAACTCATCCAAAGCAGATATCTGAAATACTTGCCCTATTATGGTCAGATATTTAGGCAGCCAGTTTGATCACTTTACTGTGCTTATGTGTATGTGACTACATCTGCACCATGTGTGTGGTGGGGGAAAGGGGCAGCAAGGGGTTGATTTGTGACATTCATCCTATCTTAACAGTATTTAAATGCATATCAAGTAAAGCTTGACTAGAAAGTCGAGACCTCTATCTGCCGTCGGGTCTTTACGACATCTAGGGGACAGGTACTAGCAGCTGCAATGCTTCCTGCGGCAAAACCAGCGGCAAAATTTGCCCCAAGGATGCTACCTGCACCAGCTTCATCATCCACTGAAGCAAGCAGTTTTCTCCTGATCTGAAAAGTGAGAAACCAGAATTAAGTTGAATGTAAAGCTAGCATCAAACATATTTAGAAATTAAGAAGAAAATGAAGTCTCACCGGCTCAAGAGTTGCCCAACAGATTGCAGAGAAAGGCACATCACGAGCAAGTTGTGAACTAAGGCCAGTCCATAAGATGCGATAGCTCTGTACTGTTATGAAGAATATGTCAGCAACAGTGACCATCTTGGGTAGTTTAATCGAACTTTCTCATTCAAGGCCAAACAGGAATTTTTTGAGCAGAGAGCAAGCAATCCAATGGTTAACTTACAGTTTTGAATGCAATTTGTGCTTTTCACTGGGTTGATGACTCCAACTAATGTCTTCCATACGCCTGCAGGCTTCATACCATCTTTAGTTTCTTTAAATGCCTGGTAATAAATTAAAGATTCATAATGTTGAACTTCATTCATTTCTACATAATTCGAGGATTATTATAGTAACATCCGGTTAAATTAGAAGAGGCACAAAAGACACTAAACCTGCATGCGGGTCCTCGCCAGTTCAACAGGATAACAAGTTATGCAAGCTAAAGATCGCGCAAATGTGCCTGCAACTAATGGAACATATGGTGTCAAGGTTGGAGCATTATTAGTTGTGAATTGCTCCATTGAATTGCGGAAAATGTCATAGCAAGGCATGTAAATGCCAACCTGATAGACAGAAGAAAAAGATTCCATGAGCCAAAAGAATTAAGCACATAAAAATGCTTCCTCAAACCAATGCATGGGATCAAAACATGCAAAGCAGGGCAGCCATAGAAGTGAAGGGGAAGTTCTGAGGGAGAAAAAAAAGATATTTACAGTCGGCACGGCCAATGCTAAACTTGCATTTGTTCCTCTCCACAGTCTGGCAAACCCTTCCTGCAAACATTCACTCCACAGAACCGCCAAAAATAAGAGATTGTCTGTGCATTGACATATGAACGAGATAATACATGTGTATGTATAAGCAGTTTATAATGCATATAAAATCAACGTTTAAGGCTGTGTTTCTGGTTGCTGTTGCGGTGGGAAACGGGAGTTCACTGGCAACAACAACCCAAACAACCCACATCTGGCTCTACACGCCCATTCATCAACCGGTTTGGGACTTCAACGGCAAACAAAGCCTAAATGATTATACGATTAACCATAATTCTGTTACCTGTGCCGAAGAAATACATCCCATTTATTTAAAGAAAAAACATTACTTCATCAAGCACTCGTAGAACAAGTCGAATATAGTAATTAGCAAGTGCAAAAACAACCAACCTGACGAATGACCTTGTAGAAAACATCAAGCGTGCAGGTGTACCGATTACACTCAGGGGTGCATAATGGTTTAGAACTAAGAACTGAACGCGAACATGATTGAGAGCTTCTCATATCTGGGAACGTCTAAAACAGAAGAACCATGGACGATAGGCAAGAATAAGAGCAATGGAGCAGAATTAAGCACAAAATAAGTTAAAGAATCACATAAACTGCTACAAGAAATTGTCTAAAACATATTGATACTGAAAAACATGGAAAGTAATGAAATTGATGAATACCGTATTTGCTTCAAAACATGTCTTGTAAGGAACACCAGCAGCCTGTGCTTGCAACCTTGTCTGGATGTCACCGAAAAACAATTAGTTTTTAGGAAAAATTGATTAATTCCAAGCATTGGGTTTCCTTTTTCATGTTGCAAAAAGGCAAAATGCTTTAAATTTATTTAAATAAAATGAAAAAGTCTAATATTTTACATCAAAGAACAAAAAAAACAGATACCTTGGCGACATCAAGAGGATTAACGATGACGGCAGAGATAAAAGCGGCTCCGGCGGCAGACAAAGCCCTCTCTCCGAAGCTCAAATTGGCGTCGGTAACGGCTTTGGAGTCCAGGGATGTGGAATCATCGTGGGCAGTTTTTAACATGTTCTCAACGTTTCCTTCAAAATCAACTCTTGTAGCCGATGCTGCGGTTATCCATGAAGGATGAAGCCCCTGTCTTGAGCTTACCATCTCTCTACTTCTTTCAGAAAATCAAGATTTCATAGGAAAGACGAAGAAAAAAGAGAAACCCCCAAGAAATGTGGGAAGTAGGACAACTTATTGGAAGATTCGTTAGCTTTAATAGTTTCTTTTTCTTCCAGGGCTTTCCTTCTCCTTTTCAATTATTACCCTAAAAATCCATGGCAACAGAAAGTCAGATCTTTGCATGGTGACGACTGAAGCGGTGGTTGGCTACGCAATGTGATTCGTGGCGTGGAATTAAGGGCGCCAACCGAGTCGGGAAAGGCCGATCCTTTTTTCTTTGCAGGAAAAACAAAGAAACTTAAAGTTCTGGTCCTATAGGAACTTATCGGCCCAATATTGAGCTGACTCAGACATATTATCTCCAAGTAAGACCAAAATATTTGCTGACAGGGATGGATACATTATTTTAATATTTTAATTAGTTTTTTTATAAAATAATATCTAATATTATATTTTAGTTTTGATAATTTATCATTAATTTAAAAATAAACCTTAACGTTAAGTATTATTTTATAAAATAAAATATTAGAGTATCAAAATAATAACGTAGATAAAGTATTTGATAGATGGTTTTTTTATCTTTTAAAACCTACCAGAGTAAATTATTAAAATTAAATTATAATTTTTTATTTTTATAATTTAATTATTTTTTAAAATCTTTATTATTTTAAAAAAATCCACCGCACTCATAGCCCTGCACTTCACAACGTTGTAAGTATTGTCTTCCCGGTGATGGATCCAGAATAGTTGTCGAGAATGAATACAAGATAAAATATATTTTAAAATAGACACAAATTATAATTTTTTTTAAATTTTAGGTTGATATAAATTATAAATTTAAAAATTAATTTATAAAAAATTATAAAAAATTCCCCATTATCATCCTTGATCAGCCTTAAGGCAAATCTGTAGTGAATAAATATTTTTTTAATATATTATTTTGATTACGTAATATTCTAATCTTTTAATAAAATACACATACATTATGTATATATATAGGTAAGCCAGTGAACGAATCTAATAAGATATTTTTTTTATAAAAAATTTAAGGGTTTAACTAAAATTTTAATAATTTTTGAGAGATTTAAAAAAATTAAATGAGAAAAAAATATAATTTAAAATATTTAAAATTGTGAAGTTTAATATAAATTTTCAAAAATTTTAAGAGGACAAATTAATTATTTTTATAAATTTTAAGGACAAAATTTAAGAAAAATCATAGTCTCTTAGAGCATCCGTCCCTGAACCTAAACCTAGATTTTCTCTTGTACCTCTATGCAGCCTTCTTTTATTTTTATTTTTTATTTGTTGGCGATGATATTGATTTTAGTATTAATTGTTAACCGATAGTGTTTATTATTTTTCTTACTTTTTATATATAATGTTGTCCTTTTTTTGAGTTTTTTATTTTTTTTTATTTTAATTAGTGTCTTTGTTCTTATGATATTTTTTTTATCTTTTTATGTCACGATTCTTCTATAGTTTGATACGATTTTCACATGCTTTAACAATTGTTTGGCGTTTGTATAAAGATTCTCATGGTACTTATTTTTTAATTCGAGTTTTTTTATCTTCTTTGATGATTATTTGTTAATATAATTAGAACTATATAATAGAGTCTTATATTTTGATTCGCTTATCACTAATTTTTCATCACGTAAAATGTTTTGTTGGAATAGGGATAAAAAATTCATAATCTTATTTCTTTTGGGAAAACTAAAGTAATCATCAAGTTATCATCTTTTTTCTATTTTGATCATCTACCTAATTTTTTTTATCAAAATCATCCCTCTAGTTATAGAACCATTTTTTTAGATTCAAAGAGTATAACTTAAATATTTATTTAATTAAAGTTTAACTAAATCTCAAGCCTAGCTCAATAGTTAGGCATTGTACCCTTGTGCAAGGGGTCTCTAGTTTGATTTTGCTTACATACATGCACTTGAGATTTTTTTATTTTTTTTATTTTACTTACATAATCTTAAAGTACTCACCGAAAAGTACAAATCATTGAATTATTTTAATATATAAAAAGTAAGAAAACGTCTTGGTTAACTTCACGAACAATCAACTCACATAATGTTGTGTAACAAGATTCAATTATAACATGCATAAGATTGTAATCGTTTTTAATATCAACATGTCACAAAGACAGACAAAAAACATGTCATAACGATAGAATTTTATTTTACTAAAACAAAAAATAAAAATCACCATCTATAAATAATTAAAATTATCGTTATTAACTTTAAAATATTAAAAAATTATTTGAAAACACTCTATTAAAAAGAATCAGTATGAGAGTATAAGAAAATATCATCATCTTCATGGATATAATTGTGCAGGTTTTGAGTAAAGCCTGTGATTTTATTTGTCAGCCGTCAACATTAACGGAAAGCAAAAAGATGAGAGACAACATAAATTATGATTGGGACCAAAAAGGAGAAAAATGAGATGAGTACTTGGAACAAGGGAAAAATTGAAGGAAATGGGGGTCCATTGGACACAATGAAACACCAAACACATGGGGTTGGTTAGGATCAAGATCAATAAGCTCCGATTTGAGAAATTATATCGTAAAATTTTTATTATGTCATTTATAATTTTATTCACTAAAATTTAATAATTTATTTTTTATTATTAATCTATTTATAATTATTTTTTGCAATTGTTTACTTTCTATTTATATAGCATAAAAAAATAAATATTTATATTTAAAAAATATGACACTAAAAAAAATGAAGTATCTGAATGTTAGTAGATGACGCCATAGATGACGTGATAGAAAAGGTTCCTATTATATTAATATATTAATAGAATAAAAAAAGAAATATATGACCCGTAAAATAAAATAACATGAATATTTTTATTCATTCGATCAATTAATACATAATAATAGTAATAATATATTTTTACTACATTTTTTTCTTCTTCCATGTGATGCAACAGAGATTTTGTGGGCCAACCTGTTTTTTCTAAGCAACAACATAAGAAACCGTACCCTTAGATTACAGCAAATGCACAGGTGGGCTAAAGCCCAATAAGATGGGGACTGAAAGAGAAAAGAAAAACACCACGTGCCATTCACGTGTTCAGATGAGTCAAAAAAACTCAGAAATCAATCAATGTACTAAAATCTTATTCTTCTGTCACTTTAGGGTAAATTACAAACACAGGTCACTAAGTTATTTGTTATATTTGGGTTATATAATTATTAAAAGTTATATTTAAGTCACTGATTTATAAGTAATGTTATATTTGGGTCATCAAATTATTAAAGATTCTATTTTGATCACTCAATTCTGGGTAAGTTACGATTCTTCACCCTTCATATTTTTAAAAATATATCAATTTTATTATTTTTCTTTCAAATCACTTGTATACTCGTGTTAACATTAGAGTATTTCATTTAAAATTATTAATTAATTTAATATACGAACTGATAAAAAAATTAAATATGAAGAGTGACCCAAATATAACCTTACCAAAAATTGAGTGATACAAATATAACATTTATTAATTGAGTGACCCATATATAACCTTACTCATAATTAAGTGACTTAAACATAACTTTTAATAATTGAGTGACCAAATATAATTCTACCCATAAATATTGACCTCCGTTATAATTTACCCTTCACTTTATCATACAACTTTCACGTTCCTAATCCTCTCGTCCTTCTTCCCTTCAACTTTTTAGAGACCTATTTGTTTCTTCTTTACTTGAATGCAAAATGTTATCCCTAAAAACTGTGTCGCACGTTGCATGAACACCGCCCTTAATCCGTGTTACGTAAATAATTAAATATCAAGATTCAAACCTACATAAAATAAAATAATTGATTTTTTTTTTCATAATGTAACGTGTTTTATCATTAAACCGTGACTCGCGACCAGCTAGTGTAAGAAGTGTTTGAACGTATTTAACAACTTTGTCTTTGGATGTTGCACTTGCATGCAGCTATATACGAGCTGGTTGGCTTCACCATGGCGAGTATTCCCATTTCTCTCCGATCTCTTGATGACTGTATTAGGTATTGCCGAATTGAATTCTGACGACTACTGGTTCTGTCCATGAAACATAGACAGACAAAAGATCAGAGGTAGGGCAGCTGAAGCCGACAAAAAGCAACAACTTGATGCTGTAGGATATAACAACAGGGACCAACCCGCCATCCTTTTCTTTTCTGATGCATCTTTATTAGTTACAAGTTGCAAGCTATTACTGACATATTATCCCGTTTTAATGAATCGAAAGATATTAATCTTATATTTAAAATATAAAACGATAACGTTATATATCTCTATCGAATACGTCTAATTCTATAATAAGTCGAGTTTCATTGTAATAGTTAAAAGAGAATGGAAGTACAAACCACAATCCAAAATCGTCTCAAATCACATCACAAATTCAACAACCTTCGCATGCGGAAGTGATGATGTGAAAATTCATAGCTAAAGCATGTTCTAGTAATGTCAAATGTGTGGCTTATAGGAAAGTGTCATGTCATAAATTAAGCTTCTTCTTCAGAGATTTTGGCGTGTAACATCTTTACGAACAGTGGGTTCTGTTTTAGACAGTCGCGTAATAGGAGTGACCTTATAGGGCTTCCGAAAAAGAAGATATTAAATTTTGATAAATTACATTCATTAGATGATGTTAATTTCGAAATTCATTGAAATTTTTTGAAAACGCTATTAAGAAAGATGAGTTATAATTTTGTTAAAATGTTATAATTATTTCTTAAATAAAACAATTGATTATAGAATCTTATTGATTATTACTATTACTATTGGTTTAGTAGAACTAGTGAAGTTTTGAACAGACGCGATAGAAACGATTCCACAAGGGCCCCTAGAAAGGACATTTGTTTCTAAGGGCTACAATTTTATAACTAGTGGAGGTCATGAAAAATTACTTTTAAGGACCGTATTTTAATAAATTGCACAGGATCTCTAAAATCTTTAAACCGCCCCTGTTTACGACGCAGTTAAAATAAATAGATTTTATATAAAATTTTATACAAATAATAATAATTTAGACGAGTTGAATTGAAATGGTTAAAAACTAGAGGTTCTCCTAACTTAAGCTAGCAGACAAATATGTAACCTACAAAAGCCACATGCCAAACAATGTCTTAATTTGGTAATACCAACATATATAGTAATATTTTGTCCATTATTTAATAATGTTTGCATGAGTGGCTCAGGCGTTATGTTTGCGGCATTTCACCAGCTCAGCATCACTCGGTCGAATGCATGTTTTTAGAACATTACAGGCATCAAAGACACACCAAGAAGATTAAGGACCATGCATTTAATTTAAACCAGAAGGAAGAAGAATTGCAGATCAAGATTCAATTATGGACAGAAATTAGCTGTAGGTTTTGAAACCACTTTTTCTGCTATCTTTATACATAAATCCCAAAAAAGCCTGTAATTTTATAAATCAAGAAATATCTTTTTGGAGCAAAACTTTTGACTAGGAGCTTTCAAAAAACGATGCCGCTCTACAGCTGCCGGAGACCGAAAGCACGCCGAGATGTATCGCTATTGCCGGTGGTTGGCTGACACTAATTTCATGATCATATTCATTCATGGTAGCATAAACTTAGCTGTGACAAGCGGAAATTTAGACCACGAGAACTGGGAAGTGAAAGTAACTGAGGAGCACTATTTTTAGGCTATCAAACTGTGAGATTTCCGACAGGTTCTTTAAATGTTTTCCTTGTTTGATTGAATGGACACAAGGAAAACCAAACAGTGGAACATGTGACCCGAGATCGGAAGCCATTGCTTAAAAAGAAACCCAGAAACAAAAAAGATTTTATGTCTAAGGTGGCGAACCGTCGAACATGGAGGCCCCCAGTTTTAGCTTGAACTTGGCAGCCTTTCCCAATGCCCATATTAAAGATGGACGATACAAAACAGTGAAGAAAAATAAAATGAAATAAAAATATCTCACCCACTCCCATCAAATACACAGATTTAAAACTAAAAGAGTTGAAGAAACAACAAAAATTCAGATCATAATACCGACATACACGATAAAAAAGCAAGAATTTACATGTTTTTCTTCGTGTTCCTTCACACACTGTACTAGAGAAACACACCCACTAAAAGAAAACTGGAAAAAAATGTGTCCAAAATCCCACTCGGAATTTACCATCAGCGTTGTATCCAGGAGGAATGACACTGATTTTAATAGTAATTATCGACATCCCATGTACAGGAACCGAAATCGACGTCTAGTTTAAGAGAAATATCAGTGTAATCATGTTCGAAACGGTGTTCTGGTAACCTCATTTCTTCATACAATATAGGTTCAAGATTGTCGGAATTGAAGTAGTCGTATAAAACATACGGATCTGGTAATAAATACTCATCCGATAAGTTACTCGGTTCTATTCGGACATCGTCGAGGGGTGTCCACTGAGTTTCGGTCTGATCCGACGAGTCTTTGGAGTGCGTTTGGAGTTCAGCTTCTTCGTTGGTCTGGAATCTGAGAACCGATTTAGGTGAACAGAGAGACTGGGAATCTTGAGCTGAGTCATACCCAGAAACCGTTTCGAGATCAATCGCCGGTGGAGATGGTGAAGGTTTTTCCGGTGGTTTCGCAAAGTTTGTGATAGCTTCATGTCCTTTCATCCGAATCGCGGCTTGATCATACACCAAGGCAGCTTCCTCGGCGGTATCATAAGTACCAAGCCAGACCCTGTTTCGATTCGTGGGGTCTCTGATCTCAGCCGCCCATCTCCCCCACGGCCTTTGTCGAACGCCACGGTACTTGACGCCGTTGGATAAACATTGCTGCTGCTGCTGCTGCTGTTGTTTCATAGATTTCACATTTACCTGATTGCTTTTATTACCCATTTGCCTATTTTGCTTATTTCCTGGATTCGAACAATCTTCGATCCTGATTTCATTTATATGCCTTTTCATCCTACGATGCCTCACCCCTTCACATTCATCGCCGGAAGAATCCGTGGCATCCCCGTCGGTGACACAAATCCTGACAATTCTAGGGGCTTTAGCTTTGGATTCCATCGGAAACCACTTGCTCGACGGCTTCACCAGTTTACTGGTTACAGTTTTTTGCTCTGTATATTTCACTGTGAACCGACTGGTTGGCTTCATCTTCAAACCAGTATCATCAAAACTGGGTTTTTAAAAACCAGAAAACGAGAGAGAAATCTGTCAAGAAACGATCTTTTTGAAATCCAATTGCTTGGAGAGTAAGGATCGAGAGAGGAGAGATAAACAGGAGAGTTTCAGTTGCTGAGGAGAGTCAAAATGGCAAGAATCGCTGTTTTATAGGAGTATCTTGAATAAAACTACTTTATTAGAAACAAGATTTTTTTCCCTTTTTTTAATATTAAATTATAAAAAAAATTATATATTATTAATATAAAAAGGTTAAGAAAATAGAGATGGTTACAAAACCAGGGATTCCGGTCTACACCGGAGATCCCGAACGGTTCACCGCGTCTCTTTGTGACACGTGTCCTAAAGCTCCCTCAAAATAAATAAAAGGTAAATTACTAAAATTTTCCTTCATGTTTCATAACTTTTCACTTTTTTTCCATTAAATTTTAAAAATATCACGTCTTTGTCACTTATAATATCGTTTTAGGATATTTTAGTGACTGAAATGTTTAAAGATGTGATACGTTAGTAAAAGTGATTATGTTTAAATTTAAATATAACATTTTAAATAAAATATTAAATTAACTTCTAAATTTTACATAAAAATATCAATTTAACCAAAACAAATTCTTAGCGTTTGAAAAAAATTAAAAGTTTAATCTCTTAGCTGTCATGAGATTATTACACCCTTTTCAAAAAAAAATTGTTTAACAAAATTAAGATTTCATTTTATTTGTAATATAAAATTAATGTCTCTGTCTCTTTTTAAACATGATACAATCATAAAATAAAATAAAAAATTTAATTAAAAAAGAAAAAATATTTTAAAAATTATGTTAGATAGATATTTTAATTATTCAGTTACTCCATATTTATTTATGAAATATGAGTTATTCGTATCCTATTATTTTATCATATATTATATTTTAAATAAAACAAATTATTTTTTATTCAAATATAATTTACTTTTTATTAATTTTTAGTGATTATGATCATGATCATGATCGGCGGTGACAATGGTTCATTAAATATTTTTCTTCGAAACGAGATTGGTCCCCAAGAAATCAAAACTCGTCTCACGCACTATTAATCCGTGTGTGATACAAGCTTCATCAACGTTGGATATTAGGAGTATATTCGGTTTGATTTTTTAATAAAATATAAACAGAACCACAATATGTTTTTTTTAAAGAAACCAAAACTGAATGATAAAAAAATAACTAAAAAATCGAAAATCGCATTTTGCGGCTCGGTTCGATTAAAACCTATAATTTTAGCAAAATTTTCAAATTAAAAAAAGAAAAATAAATCATAAAAAATATTTATTTAATTAATATACATTCAATGATTCTATATCACTAACTTAGAACATAAATATTTAACCTAATATAGTGTTTGATTAAAGACAAACTCAAATATTTGATATTACAAAATACCCTAAATAGTAAATATTAAAAAATATATTTAAATTTAAAATATAATATATAATCAACTTATATTAAGAGAATATTTTTAAAATATATTTGATACATATTATGATATTGTTTTAAATTCGATGTAAAATAAACTGGTTTCATATGAAACAACCAAAATCGAACCATAAATTTGAATTTTTAAATTGAACCAAAAATGAACCAAATTATATAACTCGGTTCAAATCGATTTTTCGATTTTCCCAGTTTCGTCACTGACCCCTTTAATATATCTGCCCACAATGGTGAAATTTGATTTGGTGGTGACCTAACGATACTCACAGCATGTGAGATTAGTGACTAAAACTGAATGGAGATATCTCCGTCAGAGGAGAGAAGAGAGGGAGAAGAACAACCAAATCCGTTGCATAGCGTACAACTCGCCACGTCAGCATAATGATTTTGACTAAAATTTTACTACTTTGACCTATTAATCCAACTACTTTTGGTAAATATTAAATATTAGATATAAAGATAATTTTAACTTTTAATATCTTAAAAAATTAAAGTATATTAAATATATTTTGAGATTTACATTAAAAACTACAATATAGAAAAAAATTATTATCTACAGATAATGATTTGGGTGAGAACGATACTTGCGGATGACGATTTTCACTTAATTTTGTCTTAAATCGATAAAAAAATATTAAAATATTATAAATTAGAGGAAAATTATCACCTAAAGGTGAGCTCTCCTCATCTAAGTCACCATCTCGCCACCTATAATTGATGATTTTTCCTTACACTATATCTTTTATTATAGATTCTAAAATATATCACAATGTAACTTATTTTTTTTAAAAATTATTTTAGGTTGATTATTATATAAAAAAGCCAATAAATCATAGAAATATCGATAAATATTTGGTTTAATATACAATTTTGCATCCGCACTTGATAACTTCTCAACTAAGTTTCTATTATTTTTAGATCGAAGTTTTAAAAACTTATCTAAGTTTATTAAGGACGAACTTGGTATTTTAACAACTAATGAGCATGTTGATGTGAAATTAATCAATCAAAATATTATTTTTTTTGTCTTATTTAAGAAGTCTAATATTAATGTTTTTAAAGTTAAAATTTTAAGAGGTTTTTAAAATATATATTTTATTTTTATTAATAATAAATTTAAAGTTATAATGAATCAAAGTTAAAAAAATTTGACAAAAAAATCAATACGGGACAAAGTAGGACGGAAGAAATAATATTTTTTTGGATAAATATCATTAAATATAATATATTATGTTTTGATTAGTTATTAAAATATCAGGTCAAATCCAAACACGATTTTAAGATGGGAAAATTACAAATTTTGTCGCTCAACATTTTTTTTTATTTTTTTTAGTCATTTAATTTTAATTTTTGGTTACTCTTTATTGTTTTATTATTATTTTGGTATGACACGGTATTTTTATTATTTAATATAAATATAATTTTAAATAAAAAATAAAATTCAATTGTTCGTTGTCTTTAGACGCCATCGCTGATAGTCGTAGATAGTGATCGTTCGATTCCAAATTTCATCGATCTTTTCATCTCGACTCTTGAGTCCAAATCCGATCATTGTTTTATTGAAAAGTACATCGAAATCCATGAAAAAGAGATAAAAAAGTAAAGAAATTGAAACATTTCTTTCGAGGTTGACAAATTTTGGATATTTTTCGATGAAACAAATATTAGATTTGAGTTCAGTGTGTCAAAGTTAGTCTCATAATACAATTTGGGATCAGATCATCGGTTTCGAAAGCTGACAATGGTTAACAATGATGACAGGCGGCGATAATTATTATATTTAATCATATTAAAAATCCTATGTCATATAATAATAATAATATAGAGAGTTACCAAAATAGAAACAATCTAAAAAATAATTATTATCTTAAAAGATTAGTGATTAAAATAGGAGTGAAAAAATTATTGAGTGATGAGATTTGTATTTTACCCATTTAATTAATTTTCTAAATTCAAATAACAAATTGAAAACTATATCTAACTCAGACACTAATTTATATTAAGTCTAAATATTAGCATTGTGATATTTTAGAAGGATTTATGAAACCTATCTGAGTTTATTCATTTTGTTGAATTGTAATAAGATTTTTCACAATCGTTTTATTTACGAAGTAAATTTTAAACAAATTAATTACTGTTGAAAAGAACTCGATGAACACAAAGAATTCATTAAAATATTTATTAAGTATTATTCCATCTAATTTAGTTTCATTAATAAATTATCACTTAATATATAGAAAATAATCTGTAGTCCCTATAGGATACTGAAATTTATGGTAAGAATAAGACATGAAGCTTGGGACCAAGGAATGAAAAAACAGCAGAAAACAAAGGTCTTTATCCTTGTTTTAGTCATTTTTGTTAAGTTTTATGTCATTGAATCTTTTCCAGTTTGTATTCCCTGTGCCTGTGCCAAGTCCATTGCACTTGGTCGTTTCTATTTTCAGTCGTAAGTCTCTCGTAATCATATCGTTGTCCTGTAACTATTTTGAGTCAGGCTTCCGCACTTCTCCCCCCACGGCCAATCCAGACTTCACCTACACCTACATTACCAGCACTTGTTTTATTGAACAAGAAAAAGACATGCTGTAAGTAGTCATTACGTTCCAGATACGATGAACAACACAAAACATCATTGGCACACTTCACTTGGTCCAGTAGTGCAGGAGCCGTCATAACACAGGCACAACGGATTCATATCTTGGAGTTTTTGGTCCAGATCAGACCAGTTGACTAAGATTTGGCTATGTTTATCTTGTAGAGGTGAGTGATTTGGGGCAACAAAGGGTCGTTATGGGTTTCGGTTCGTCAAGATTAGTGACGTAAATAAGATGAGATAAATTATGGGTTGATTGAGTTTAATTTAATAAAATTTGATTTGAACAAGAAGTCGGTTTCAGTTTTAATGAGTTAAATTGAATTACTCGATATTCAACTAAAAAAACTCGTAAACTACTTTAAAATGTTTTATATTAAATTTTTTAACCTTAGAGTAAACTAAAATGTACATTTGTTGGATAATAATAATAATAATAATAATAATAATAATAATAATAATAATAATAATAGTAAGAATAAATTATTATTATTAAAGTTATAAATAAGATAAAATAAATTACGAGTTACTTAAGTTTGACTTGATCAAAACTCAATCAATACTCAACTCGATTGAACTCGATTCGATCTTGAACTCGACTTGAGTTTTTAATGATTTGAGTCAATCTCAAAATTATTGGACTCAAACTCAGCTCGAGTTCTAAATGAGCCAAGTTGAGATTAACCCTACTTGACTCATTTACACTCTTAGTGAAGAGGGAGCAAATAAGGTGCGTAAAGGATCCGAGTTTGAATGAATAAGGTTGTATTCGTGCTTGTTATTTATTTTTGAAGACGTTCAGACTTATTTCGTGTTCGTTTATTCATTTTTTGAAAATGTTCGTGTTCATTTATTTAGTTTTCACTAACATATTCATTTAATGCTCGCAAACACATTCATTCAAGAAAATGATAAAATTATGTCACTAATCTTAAACTCCTTAGACTTTATAGTTTGAACTCCAAAGTTTACAATGTATTCAAATGTAGTCTCTAATCACTAAAATTTAAAATGTAAAAAAGAAAAGAAAAACTGAGTAAATGAGCTTATAAACAAATCAATAAACAAGCTAGTAAATGAGCTCGTTCGTAAACATAAAAGAGTCAAACTCAACTTTTTTATATTTTCTTGTTTATTAAATAAACATAAAAAATGTTTATATTCATTTATTTAATTTAATAAACGAATGTTATACGAATAGTTCACCTAAATAAAAAACAAGAATTTTTCTCTACTTATAAAAAAAAAAAAAACAAGAATTTTTCCCACCCTCTTAAAATACAACAGAGTAACAATCCTAAGTCCCTTAATCGTGTCCCTTTTCTTGCCCCTGTTAAAAAATCCTTTCAATTAAAATTTTAAACCATAACTTTAATTTTCTACATCTTAAACTCTAAACTCAACATCTGAAAAATATATCTTACCCTTAATATCCTAACCGTAACCACAACCTCTAACCTTAAACTTTAAACTTTAAACCTTAAACCTTAAACTCATTAATTTAGTGAAAATACCAATAAGAATACGATTAAGGGACAAACAATATAATGGAACATCTATGTATCGTAATCAAAAGTAACTAATCACGCCATCAAACTATCATGAATCCTAGGTTCCAATCAAAGCAAGTTAAAAATCCATCAAGAAGATTCAAGAGATGTAACAAACTAAATAAAATGCAATAAGAGATTTTAATCATATTAATATCAAAATAATCCAATTCCAAGCATAAAATAAGCAAGGTGAAACCGACATGCAATTTCCCCTCCCACACTTAAACCGTTTTGTCCCAAAACAAGAATAAAAATTAAAGAGAGGGAAAAAATACTCCCCGATCTAATGATGACTGCGGCCGCGACCTCGTCCTTGTGTAATTTTGCGCAAAATGTTGAGTGTTGCATAAACTGATCAATGCCGTGAAAATTTCCCGAAAGCATCGATTTTGTGGTCAAAGGTGGGGCCCATGGTCTCTTTGAATTTTTTAGGCTTATCTCTTGAATTCAAATTTATTTCAAATCCTAAACTGTAAAATAGATAAAAAAGAAAATTAAAATCAAGATAATAATAATTCAAAACATAAAAAAGATAAAGGTTAAAATAAAATTAAAATTAAAATTAAAATACGAAAGGATAAAATAAAACTTAATCCTAATAAATTATTACTGTGTAAATAAATTATTCTGAACCTAAGTTAACAAATGAAATTAAATAAAATTTACTGAAAATAAATAAATATAGTAAAAATGGGTTGCCTCCCATTAAGCGTTTTTTTTTAACGTCGTTAGCTCGACGACCTGATTCAGACTTCAGGAGTTTGCAATTCGAATTCTTCAATTAAACCGAAAAAGGCATTTTCATAATATGGCTTCAACCGTTGTCCATTCACTTTGAAACGAACTCCTGAATCGTCTTGAATTTCGACTGCACCATGAGGAAATACTTCAATCACAATAAAAGGTCTTGTCCACTTTGATTGTAATTTTCCTACAAAATTTTTTAACTTGGAATTAAAAAGTAAAACATTTTTACCAATATTAAAAAATTTAAAGGAAATACGGCGATCATGGAATTCTTTTGTTTTATCCTTATAAATTTGATCACTGTCATAAGCGTTGCGACTAATCTTTTCAAGTTCTTGAATGTGAAGTTTCCTGGCTTCGCCAACGACATCCATTTTCATATTATATTCTTTTACCGCCCAGTAAGCTTTATGTTCCAATTCAACCGGTAAGTGACACAGTTTATCAAAGACAAGGCGATATGTGGACATGCCGGTAGGACCTTTATAAGCAGTATGATATGCCCATAAGGCATTGTTCAGTTTCAAGCTCCAATCTTTTCTGTTCGGCTTCACAATTTTATCTAAGATGGATTTGATTTCTCGATTCGAAACTTCAGCTTGTCCATTAGTTTGAGGATGGTAAGCTGTGGCGATTCTTTGAGTGACACCATATTTCTTCATTAACGCTTCAATGATCCGATTAACAAAATGAGTTCCTTGGTCACTAATTATAGCCTTTAGAGTGCCAAACCTAGAAAAAAAATAAGACTTTAGAAATTCGGCAGTAGTTCTAGCATCATTATTACGAGTAGCCTTAGCTTCTACCCATTTCGAAACATAGTCAACAACTAGAATTATATAATAGTTACCAAAAGATGAAACGAAAGGACCCATGTAATCGATACCCTATACATCAAATATTTCGCAAACATGAATGAGATTAAGAGGCATCTCATTTCTACGACTTAAATTACTGGCACGTTGGCATTTATCACAGGTTTTACAAAATAAATAAGCTTCACGAAAAATGTTAGGCCAATAAAATCCATATTCAAGTATTTTGTGCGCAGTTCTCTTGGGTTCAAAATGTCCCCCACAAGAATAAGAATGACAAAACTGAAGAATTGAACTTACCTCGCCTTCGGCAACAGAACGTTGAATTACCTAATCTGAACAATGCTTCCATAGGTATGGATCATCCCAAATATATAACCGATATTCTCGCTTAATTCGGCTTACCTCGGAACATGGTAAATCGGGTGGAAGCACTCTCGTGGCTAAATAATTAACCATGTCCGCATACCATGACAATATGGATTGTGCAATATATAAATGTTCATCTGGGAACTTTTCTTCAATTGGTTCGCCATGTTGAGGGACTGGGAGTCGACTTAAGTGATCTGCAACTAAATTCTCACATCCTTTCTTATCTTTGATCTGAAGATTAAACTCTTGTAAGAGTAAAATCCATCGGATCAAGCGAGGTTTCGCCTATTTTTTATTTAACAGGTACTTCAGCGTTGTATGATCAGAATAAACCACAATATTAGTACCTAAAAGATATGAACAAAATTTTTCTAAAGCAAAAATAATAAAAAAAAGTTTTTTTTTCAGTAGTCGAATAATTTCGTTGAGAAGCATCTAGTGTTTTGGACGCATAGGCTATCACGTGAGGTTCTTTTCCAATCTTTTGGCCAATTACGGCTCCTACGCTCGTGTCCGAGGCGTCACACATAAGTTAAAATAGATACTCCCAATTTGGCGGTTGAACGATTGGTGCCGATACAAGTTTTATCTTTAATTCGTCAAAAGAATTCATGCATTTTTTTATCAAAGTCAAACATTTGATCTTTCTGCAATAAATTGCACAGGGGTTGCGCCATTTTTGAAAAATTTTTGATGAACCAGCGATAGAATCCTGCATGACCTAAAAAGGCACGAACATCTTTCACAGTTTTGGATAAAAGAGTGAACGAATAATATCAATTTTAGCTTTATCTACAGCAATCCCATTAAACGAAATAATATGTCCTAATATTAATCATTTATCAACCATAAAATGACATTTTTCATAATTTAATACAAGGTTAAAATCAAGACATATTTTTACGACTTTTGATAAATTTGATAAACATTCGTCAAAAGAATTACCATAAACTGTGAAATCATCCATAAATACCTTGATTTCTTTCTCGACGTATTCGGAAAATATGCTTACCATACATCTCTGAAATGTATCTGGAGCGTTACATAGTTTATAAGTTCTTAATTCACTATCACTTTTTACATCTTTCATGGACAATAATCCCTTAATCAACATCTACTTTGACTAAAGCATGTACTTAATGTGAGATATTTAGATATTTTGCTTTTGCGACTTATAAAGATGATATTTATAGAAAATGCAAGCTTTACGACACCTTTGTGCATTTGCAGGAAGATCAGTTGCCGCGGAAGAGATTGATGTTGAGGCAGTACCTGCGGCCGCGGCAGTACCTGGTGAACAAGTACTGATATGGTAGGCGATTTGAAGAGAAAAATGAGGTGGACGTTTCTGGACAAGCAGCACAAGGATCGGAGCTGGGAAGCGCATGGAAGGTCAAAGTCAAAGGCCACGAGGGAAAAGAATCCTTATGGGAATAAACTTGGAAATAAAACAAATATTTTATTTATGTACTTGACTTGTGTTTTACTCCAAGTTGTATTCCTACTTAGGAAAGGTTTTCCTTAGGCCAAGCCTATATAAACCATAGCCACCCAAGGAGAAGGACATATCATATACTAGAGAGCCGAATTAGAGAGTTCATCTTAGAATTTAGAGTTTTCTTTATTTCTCTTTTTGTTCTAATTTCTTTTAGGCTTAGGTGAAAGTTTTAGAGTATTTGTGAGAAGAGATTGAACTTTGTTTTTTTGTTTCAATGCAATAAAATATCAAGATTTGCTTATTCTTTGCCATTCATTGTTCTTGCATTCAAGCTCGGGAGAGAAGTTTGTGAGAGACATATTTATCTAATATCGGGAGAGTTAGATTCACGAAAGGAATAAGTACGGTATTTTTCTATTCTAAAAATACTAACTCAGCCTAGGGATAGGTTAGAGTTTCAGCGGCTAAAAGAAGTGTGAGATTGGTTGGTGATTATAATTGATTCACGCCGGGAGGTATCGTCAAGGATTAGTCATCAAAAACACTTCGACTTAGGGATAAGCGGAGTCATCTTGGTAAAGTCTACCCAAGAGCAAGGGATTGCCGTGGCGAACGAACATCATCACTGTCGAGGCAGTAAAACTGCAGTGCTGCTGAGGCAGTGTTATGTGATTGCATTGGACAAAGACAAGTCAATTGAATCCACAATACAACACAACTAGATCCTGGCCACCTTCTTATTCTGATTATTTTCTCATTATTTAGTTTGTTTTATTATTCAAGTTATTTAGTTTACTCCAACCCAAATCATCTGTGTTTTTATTTTATTTCTTTTATAGAGCAAGAAGACAAAAGAAGGCATATTAAGTAGATAAATCCTTGTGGAGATGATATTCGATAATACTTATCACTTTATTACTTGCGACGGTACACTTGCACTAATTGCGCATTTTTTACACGCAACAAGTTTTTGGCGCCGTTGCCATTTACTTGCCGTTTAATTGCGCACGAATTGACAATGAGGGTTAACGACCAGCAAGTCAAACTCAATGCTTTCCATAATTTGAAAAGATATGATGATCCAGAGGAGTGCAAGGTTATCCACACTACAGATAAAGGCAAAAAATATCCTATCTTAGCAACCACTGCCCCGACATTAAGCTCGGCAATACAGTTAATGATTGTTACATCAGAGTCCTAGATAGTGTTGAAACACCAGAGGTGGAGGAAGATAATTGGAAAATACACTTTCCAGGCAAACTCAAGGCCAGATGTTCAAACCCACATGGTGAAGTAACAATCAGATCACAAAGGGATGGGCATGAGTTCGAAGTGAATGGCCAACGATTGAAGCATGATTCAGGCCAACATGATTTGAGAAATATAGAGACCATCACTTTAGGAGATGCAATCGCATGCACTCCCGTGACATAATCTCTTTACCTTCTCTTTATTTTATTTTTGTTTTAGTTTTAGTTTAGATTTAATCTTTTTATTTTTGCTTCTTTTTAATTTAATTTTTGTTTGGTGTTTATTTTTAGGACAATAAGCAAGAATAAAGGAGAAGTAGTCATAACACATAAAATCTGCTGCCGTGACAGTACACAGTGTCAGTGTCGCAGTAGTCCCAACGGGCAGAACAGTGTAACTGCTAGTCTGCCAAAATTCCTACCGCGGCAGTAAATGCTAACGGCTAGTTGATTCAAACAGCTACAAGTCCAAGGCCTTTATAAGCACCTTCTCCCTTTTGAACTATTCACTCTTGCATTCTTGAATCTTTTAAATTTTTTTTTTGCTAATCTCTCTTGCATTACTCTCTACTCATCTCCAAGATTTTCAGAAACTCTCCACTGTTTATCTCTATGGCCACATACAATAGATTCGCACCCGCCGTCGTTGAAGAACGCTTCAACAGATCCTTCATTGCTAGGCAGTTGTGGGAAGAAAAAGGATTCCAACATTCTGATGAGGAGAATTATGGCATCGAGCATTACTTGTTCGATAGAATAAAGTACCAAGAATGGCAAATCTTTTGCCTACAACCTGCACAGGCCAATGCCATAATTATGCGGGAATTCTACGCACATGGGCCAAGCAAGGACTCACTATATGTCCACTGCCGAGGCAGGCCGATCAGACTTGATGCTGAGACAATCAATTTGTTCTATGACCTAAAACCTGATTGTGATGACCATTCCGCATTCATGGAGGACATAACCAACGAAGACTATGAATTGATCAAAGACGACATCTACTACGACAACACAATTTGGGAAACCGGTGCCCATAGAGGATCGGTAGCAAGGAAGAACTTACGGCCCGAGGCAAAGCTATGGAACACTTTTGTAAAAAGACGCCTTATCCCAACTTCCCACAACAGCACCGTAGACCGAAGAAGATTGGTTCTCATCCAATCTATCATCAACAAAAGAAGTATCAACGTGGGAGAGATAATCCTAAGGGAAATTTACGAGTGCGGTAAGAAAGACAAAGGACCCTTATATTTTCCTTGTTTAATTACGGGTATTTGCACTGCTGTAGGTGTACCAATGGCGGACACAGATGAATTCACTACCTAAAGGCGCGGGTGGACTATGGAATTCTGCCAAAAGGTTATGCAAATAACCCAGGCAGAACAAGTTCAAGCAACTCCACAACAATTCACTGCTAACACTACTGTCAGGGCCAGTACACGGTAGACATACCTGATGCTGCCCACAACACTGCCGCGGCAGATCCCTACCAGGAACTACTACAAAGGATGGCAGCCATGGACCTAAGACAACAAAGGTACATGGAGTACCAGAGGGATTTCAACAACACACTTGCCCAGATGATGATCAACAACTTTCCTAGCCAAAGGGTGCAGTTTCCAGAATTCCCCACCAACATGTTTGTCACAGCTGCACCCTACACCGAGACCACTCCAGCTCCAGGAGGACCGAGGCCATTCTACACTATTGGCCCTCAGCAAGAATTCCATGCCGTTGGCCCATCTTGGCCAACAGAGCCTGCCGCGGCATCCTCTGCTAGCCGACGACCATCCAAGAGGAGAGCAGTCTTCAGCATGCCACCAGGATCTTCCATCATCATGGACAGTCTCTCGACAGAGATAGATGCTTACGTGCATCAAACTTCAACAACCGTCGGGCCAAGCACTCATCATGCCTGGGCAGACCCAATGAATGTGGAAGATGAAGGCGGGACAGACATAATGGCCACTGAAGAAATTGTCGAAGAAGAAGAAGGAGAAGAAGTAGACGCTCCAATGCAACGAACACCACCTACACGAGTTCAGCCGTCCCGAAAAGCCAAAACTCAACCATCAACAGCAACGGAATCAAAAATGAAACAATCAGCAGCAAGGCCTCGAAAACTGATAGTCACTACCAGTTCTTCGGAGTCTATTTAATTTCTAAATCTTTGTGCTGATTTTATATCTTTACTTGTTCTTTTTCATATTTTGTTTCCTGCTGTGTGCCATGATCATAAACATTGAGGACAATGCTTGGTTCGAGTTTGGGGGTGTAGGTTCACTGCCGAGGTAATTCACTGCTGCGGCCTTGCCATGAAAGGAAGTATTTAAGTTGTTTTTGAAAATTTCTTTTTATGTCCACCACCTTACTTGAAATATTGCCCATACTTTTGCACTGTTCTACATTAGTATTGCCTTAGTTTATTCTTTTGAGGCTATAGAAATCTTTTTTCTTACCATGGTTAGGTCCTGTTTAGAAGGCTTAACTTTAGGATACTTAAGGAAGAAAACTTAGAAGCTTTCTATAAGATTGATCATAAAAACACTTTGGGACTTGTTGGATTATAGGAATTCTTTTAATAAACTTAGGTGATAAAGACTTAGATTTTTGGGAATGTTGACTAGAGGTGCCTATCACCGGCTCTAGGAATCACTTTTCTTCATGCAAGAGGTGCCCGAAATTGGCTCTAGTATGATAAAAAATATAAAAAAAAATAAAGAAGGAAATCTTGATGAGAAAACACAATCCTTCAGGTGCCCGAAATTGGCTCAAGTAATTGGTGTTTTAAGAAGAGAACATTAATTCCAAGTCTACTTGTCTTGAACTTAGAGTTTGTCTAAGAAAGCCTTTAATCAAACTTGTCCACAAAAACGCACACACTCACAAAATCTTATAGCTTGATTCCGAGTAAGTCCTTGGGTAACCGAAAGGTTAAGGCTTAAGAATAGGCATAGTTATGGTGGAGAGAATAGATGAAAACGTAAGGACAAAAAAGAATAAGGTTTGACAATTTGATGGTTTGCATTGCTTGAGGACAAGCAATAGTTCGAGTTTGGGGGTGTGATAAGTGCTTAATTCACTATCACTTTTTACACCTTTCATGGACAATAATCACTTAATCTACACCTACTTGGACTAAAGCATGTACTTAATGTGAGATATTTAGATATTTTGCTTTTGCGACTTATAAAGATGATATTTATAGAAAATGCAAGCTTTACGACACCTTTGTGCATTTGCAGGAAGATCAGATGCCGTGGCAGAGATTGATACCGAGGTAGGACCTGCGGCAGCGATAGTACCTGGTGAACAAGTACTGATATGGTAGGCGATCTGAAGAGAAAAATTAGGTGGACGTTTCTGGACAAAGTCAAAGGCCACGCGTGAAAAGAATCCTTGTGGGAATAAACTTGGAAATAAAACAAATATTTTATTTATGTACTTGACTTGTGTTTTACTCCAAGTTTTATTCCTACATAGGAAAGGTTTGCCCTATGCCAAGCCTATATAAACCATAGCCGCCCAAGGAGAAGGACATATCATATACTAGAGAGCCGAATTAGAGAGTTCATTTTAGAATTTAGAGTTTTCTTTGTTTCTCGTTATGTTCTAATTTCCTTTAGGCTTAGGTGAAAGTTTTAGAGTATTTGTGAGAAGAGATTGAACTTTGTTTTCTTGTTTCAATGCAATAAAATATCAAGATTTGCTTATTCTTTGCCATTCATTGTTCTTGCATTCAAGCTCGGGAGAGAAGTTTGCGAGAGACATATTTATCTAATATCGGGAGAGTTAGATTCACGAAAGGAATAAGTACGGTATTTTTTTATTCGGAAAATACTAACTCAGCCTAGGGATAGGTTAGAGTTTCAGCGGCTAAAAGAAGTGTGGGATTGGTTGGTGATTATAATTGATTCACGCCGGGAGGTATCGTCAAGGATTAGTCATCAACAACACTTCGACTTAGGGATAAGCGGAGTCATTAAAGTACACTTTGCCGAATCTTGGTAAAGTCTACCCAAGAGCAAGGGATTGCCGCGGCGGACGAACATCATCACTATCGAGGCAGTAAAACTGCAGTGTTGCCGAGGCAGTGTTGTGTGATTGCATTGGACAAAGACAAGTCAATTGAATCCACAATGCAATACAACTAGATTCTGGCCACCTTCTTATTCTGATTATTTTCTCATTATTTAGTTTGTTTTATTATTCAAGTTATTTAGTTTACTCCAACCCAAATCATCTATGTTTTTATTTTATTTTTTTTACAGAGCAAGAAGACAAAAGAAGGCATATTAAGTAGACCAATCCCTGTAGAGACGATATTCGATAATACTTATCACTTTATTACTTGCGACATGTACACTTGCACTAATTGCGCACTTTTTACACGCAATAATGAGATTTTTCGGCTAAACGTTCTATCGATAGGCGAACGTGCCGAATGGGCAGGTAAAGGTAGTCTTTTCTTAATCTTCAAGCGCTACAGGAATTTGAAAGATACCTGAAAAGACATTAAGACAACAATAATGAGATTTTTCGGCTAAACGTTCTATCATTTGATCAATAAACGGAAGTGGAAAATGATCTTTTCTATTTAAAGAATTCAACTTCCTGTAATCGATGCATACGCAGTATCCATTTGCACACGTGTTGGAACTAAGTCACCTTCCGAATTTTTAATTACTGTTACTCCGGTTTTCTTTGGAACCACATGGACCGGACTTACCCAATTACTTTCTGATATCGGATAGATGATGTCAGCATCTAGAAGCTTTTGTATCTCCTTTTTCACCACTTCCATCATTGGTGGGTTCAAATGACGTTGTCCTTCTCGATATGGTTTCGCTCCTTCCTCGATTTTTATCTTATGCATACAAATCGAAGGACTAAGTCCTTTGATGTCTGCGATGGTCTATCCAATAGCTTGCTTGTGTGCACCTAATACACTTACCAAACTATTTTCCTCCTCTTTCGAAAGTTTACTTGAGATAATTACCGGTAAAGAATTATCTTTTCCTAAAAACGCATATTTTAGGTGATCCAATAATTCTTTAAGTTCAACTTCAGGTGCTTACAAAATCGAAGGTAAAAGTTTAGATTTAGAAGGAGCTAGAGAAAAATTAGATTTAACAAAGGAAATATTTTCCAACTCCCTTTCATCTTCTTCGTAGCGAATTTCTTGATCCCTGAAAAAATTGAAAAAATTAGTTTCTAAAAATGTATCAACAAGTGGATAAATAATATCAATAGAGTTAATCTTTTTAACTTGATCAGGATATTTCATTGCTTTATAAACATCAAACTCTACTACCTCATCGTCGAATTCCATTGTTAAAATACCGCTTCTTACATCAATCTTTGTATGAGCGGTACTCAAGAATGGTCATCCCAAAAGAATTTCAGAACAAGTGTTGGTTTTATCGCTTTTCATATCGATGACATAAAAATCAGCAGGAAAAATGAGAACATCAACTTTTACTAGAACATTTTCGAGCACTCCTTCAGGATATATGATGGAACGATCCGCCAACTGTATAGTGACTCTTGTTTCCTTTAAAGGCTCGTTAGTAATCGTTTTATAAACCGAAAAAGGCATAACATTAATTGAAACTCCTAAATTGCACATGGCACGATTAATTAAAACATTCCCAATTTTACAAGGAATAGCGAACATACCTTGATCTTTCATTTTTGGAGGAAACTTTCGCTGAAAAACTGCAGAAACGTTTTCTCCCAGATTTACCTTTTCATTTTCGGTTAATTTCCTCTTTGTAGTGCACAATTCTTTTAAAAATTTGGCATACCTTAGTACTTGTCAGATCACATCCAAAAGAGGTATGTTAACTTGCACCTTTTTAAATATATCAATAATTTCCTTTTCCTCAACCTTTTTATCACATTTCGCCAACCGTGATGAAAACGGAGGTGTGATTTCTTTAGAAATAAAAGGGGTAGAAGGCGAAGGGGAGGAAATTTTACCTTGAGATTTGGGAGTCGGCGTTTCCTTCTTTTTTTCCGACTGTTCAGTGGTTTCCTTTGGAACATCAGGATTAATTATTGTCCCACTTCTAAGGGTAATGGCACTAACGTTTTCCCTCGGGTTTAGCTCGATTTGGGATGGAAGTTTTCCTTGTGATTCTAGTTTTCCTACGATTTGAGCTTAATGGGACATTTGCTTATCTAGTTCCTGTAGGTGGGTCTCAGTGCGGTTTTGAAACTTTTATTAGAAAGTTGCTAATCGTTCAACAATGGACTCCAATGGTGACTTTGAACTTATACCTATCTCGCAAAGTTTAGTTGCGCTCTTTTTATTTGCAACAAAGGTTTGAACAATGTCAGCTAATTTGTCAATTTTATTTTCTAATGAAACGGTACTTACCTCGTGAACTTGTCGATATGGTTCACTTGCAGAATGAAATTGCTGCAAGTTAGCGGCCATGGTAGATATTAACATTCTAGACGCGGTAGGAATCATGTTGACAAGTGCTCCTCCATTTGCCGCATCAATTATCTTCATATCCATCGACGTTAAACCTTCATAAAAATACTGGAGCAATGTTTGTTCTCTTAAGCCGTGTTGTGGACAGTTAGCACATAGCTTCTTAAAGCGCTCCCAGTAATCATATAAAATTTCAGTATCCTTTTGTCGGATACTCAGGATACATCGCCTTAATTCGCTCGCCTTAGCTGCTAGAAAAAACCTGTCAAGAAAAAGACGAGCCATATCAGTCCAAGTTATAACAGAATTTGAAGGTAAATCAAATAACCAATCTTTTGCTATATCAGCTAAGGAAAATGGAAAAGCACGAAGTTTAATAACCAATCTTTTGCTATATCAGCTAAGGAAAATGGAAAAGCACGAAGTTTACTTTGATCTTTAGATACTCCCTGCGATTTTGTACTTAAACAAACCATATGGAATTCCTTGAGGTGTTTGTGAGGATTTTCGTTCGGCAAACCATGATAGGTTGGTAGGAGATGAATTAATCCTATCTTGAGGGTGAATGACGTATCACCATTTGGGAATGTTATGCAAATCGGCTGATAATCATTAGGTGCCGCATTGAGTTGTTGGATGGTTCGATTGTCGTCTCCCATCGTTACTTTTTATTCCTAATTTTCCTGGTAAAAAATCAAACAAAAATAATTCAGTAACTTTGCCGTAGTCCCCGGCAACGGTGCGAATTTTGACACACGTCCTGTAATGTTAAAAATAATTCCTTATTCTCAAATAATAAATAGAAAATTAAATATAGTAAAAAAAGGTCGATTCCACAGGGACTAGAAACTTCTTGATTATGCTTTGTTTGATTGGTGATCCAAGAAGGTTGATTGAATTATGTTTGAGTAAAAATGGGTTTTTGTCGAATGTAATGAAACTAAATAATTGAAGAAAATAAAATAAAGAAATTGATTTAAATATAATAAAAACTTAGCCTTAGGCTTTCGCTTTAACTCGACTTTAATAGATCATCGGAAAAATATTCTCACTTCGGGATTTTGCGTCGGTAATTAGCTTTCAAGGTTCTATCCTTGAAGCAAAAATTCTAAACCGAATACCCAAGTCTATCTTTGATATTGGTTTCATGGATTAATCCACCAACTCAATGTTTGTAGAAAAATCATTTTTAAATCTCAAGACCGACTTGGATTAAGTTATTTCAATAATAACTTGATCCAATATTAGTTTTCGCCTTAGCAAACAATTTGCTAATGTGTTCCCAAGAAGTCGAATTTGCTTCAATAGTCGATCCTTCCTCCCACATAAATGATCAAATCGAAATCTTGACCAAAGTCAATCTTTAGTTTTGAAATCAAGTTGATAAAAAAATAAGTTCAAAAGAAAACTTTTAAAGAAATAAAAATACGAAGTTATTGATGTGCTTTTCAATCCTCTCGTTTGGATCTAGTCATTGCTTAAGCCTTTGGCTAATAAAAATTTAGCCGAGCATAATTATGGAAGAAATTATGCTCGACATAAAAAAATAAAGTAAAAAAATAAGAACAAGAAAATAAAAAGAAGAAAAACTTTTATAAAAACTTAAAACCTAGAACAAAGAGATCGAGAATGAGAGATGAGTTCTAGGCTTACCCAAGGTGGGTATTTATAACCTTTTACAAATCCTAAAAATAAGAGATAAATCTAAGATAATCCTAAAAATATTTAAATTCAAATTACAAAGAGATAAATCCTAATTTAAACTTCAAAACGCGACTGATAAGCTATCTGGAACGCTGATAAGCTATCACGCGCTTACTAACGTCATCTTCTAGAAATTGATGATGAAACGTTGCGTCAGATTTCAAGCCCAAAGTCGAGCCCACGAATCTAGAATCGATCCAGAAAATAAAAAAAAAGCTTCAGAAATCGGCCATTTAAGCCCATTTTCCAGAGTCCTGCACAAATAGATACAAAAAATAATAAGATCAGTAACAATTTCATCAAACCAAGAAATAATTAAGCACAAAATAATAACTATTTTAAGCACTTATCAAGATGTCTATGAAAATACTACCTGTTTTGGAAAAACAAGTTGAATAAATTGTAGTTTTGAAGTATTTTTGAGAGATTTTAATTTATGTAAAACAATCTCTCTATTTTTTAAAATTTTTATTGCTTTTTTAGCAATTTGTTTGAGGAGACTTTCATCCTTCATTTGAGCAAATGCCATAGCAAATTCTGGGGATTGAGAATGTAACTCAATCCATTTTTTGACTTCAGGAGAGATTTTATTTGGGTCTTGGGCATCTTGGACTGATGCATTGGATGATGGTCTTGATGAAGTATTTTCTTCATTTTATTCTAATACAAATATTTTTGCCCATGATTTGATTGGTTTTGTTGATATTACATCTTATAACTTGCCTTTTCCTTTATCTCTCAATTTTGTGGGCATTTTGTAAGAACTCTTTAGTAAGGAAATCGGGTAGAGAGAATTAGATTCTCCTTTGATAAATTTAATGTCAAAATTAAATATGCTTAAAATTGCTTGTCATCTTGCAAAAATTTGTTTTGAGGCTATATTTTTAACATCTTTTTGTAAAGCCTCTTTTGCTAATTTACAATCAATTCGTAAAAGAAATTTTTGAATTAATAAATCACTTTAAAATTTTGTAATACATAAAACAATAGATAAAATTTCTTTTTTGATAATACTATAATTTTGCTGAGCTGGATTCCAATGTCCTGATGTAAATTAGACTATTTTTTCTTTTCCCTCTTTTTCTTGCTTTAGAATCCCATCATATCCTATTTCAGAGGCATCTGTCTCTATTATTTTTGGACTTGAAGGGTTTGCTAGATGGAGACAAGGTAGTCTTGTGATATATTTTTTAATTTGTACAACAACATTTGTATGTGTGTCGGTCCATGGTTTTGGATTTTTCTTGAGCCTTTCGTATAAAGGTTTACATAATTTACTTAGACCTGGGTAAACAGGGATGGAGTCAGGATTGAACATTGGGAGGGGTAAAGATCTATTAAGCCTTTAAATCTAAAATTTGGAAGGTCAAAAACCTTATTTTATTATTATTTAAACTAAGAAGGACCTTAAATGTAATTATACCAAAAAAATTTGGGCCACCACGTTGATGGCTCTGTCCCTGTGGTTAAAAATCTATTATATAATTTAAGCTACCTAAAAACCCTGTAATTGGACTTTGTCAAGGACTTGATTTGAAAATTTGCTTGCAAATTCTATGGATCTTTCTATAGGAGTAATTGTCCCTTGTGTAATATAATGACCTAAAAATCTAACTTTGATTTGAAATAGACTTATTTTGGGTTTAGAAACTATTAAACCATTCCTTACGATTGTCTTGATAAAAATTGATAAATGTTTAAAATGTTTTTCTAAGTTTTCTGAAAATATTAAGACATCATCAATGTAAACGATTACAAATTGGGAGTATGGATTAAAAATTTCATTCATAATTCTTTGAAATTCTGAAAGATCATTTTTTAATTCAAAAGGCATTACATTCTATTCGCATTCTCCAAATGGAACACTAAAGGTTGTTTTATATCTTCTTCTTCTTTAATTTGAATTTGCCAAAATTCAGATTTCATATCAAATTTTGAAAAAAAACTTGTATTGCAGAGTTTTTGTAATAGATCTTTTTTGTTAGAAATAGGATATCTTATCCATTTTAAGGCTTGGTTTAATGACTTATAATTTATTACTAATCTTGGTATTCCTTTTTCTAATTCTACATTTTTTATCACATAAAATGCTGAACAACTCCATGGAGAACTACTTTTTCTAATTAATTTGTTACTCAACTACTTTTGTTGGAATTTGTCTTTCGTAAAAATTATTCTCATAAGGTAATGTTACTTCATGTTTCTTTCTATTCCAAAAGGCATTTAGAATATCAGAACATATGGTTGATTCAATTTATTTTTTTATCTGATTTATTTTTTCTTGTATTTTTATTTATTGTAATTGTTCTTTTATTCTTTTAAAACATATTTCTTCTTTTAAAAAAGAGATTTGTTTTTGTTTATGATTGATTATATTATTAATTTGTTTATTTTGAATGGATAAAGATTTTAATAAATTAAGATTTCTAATTTTAGGTTTCTCAATAAAAGAAAGCTCTACATTTGTATTCAATATCTTCGAAGTTATTGAATGATTTGTTACTTTATAAGATTTTAGTAAAGAAATAAAGGGAGTTCCTAAAATAATATTTTGTGTAATGTCTTTAACCATTAAAAAACATGTTTTATATTTTATTCATTTATTACAAATTTTTGTATTAGGAATTTTATAAGCAATTTTGAGTTTTTTATCATTTTTTTGCTTTGAGACTTTCAAAAGTTTTATCATAGTATTTTGTTGGAATTATACATTCTCTTATACAATTTTAATATGCTTCAGTATCAAAAAGAGTTATTGTTTCTAAAGAGAATTCATTATTTATTAATAAATTATTTTTTTATTAAATATCTTTGTATTGAAACTTCGACGAAAACCATCACATAGTTTTTTATTGTTTTTTCAGTTTCAGGTTCGGCTTCTGAAGAGGATTCTTGAAGACTGTTATGACCTAATCCTTGTATATAGTTTTTTATCTCTTGTTGATCATTTTTTAATTGTAAAAGTTCTTTTTTATTTCTTTTGTTTTTGCTTGTAATTCTAAATTTGTAAATTGTTTAGGATTTGCTTATTCATATCTATAAAAAATTATATCTTGTAAATTATACGTTTGAGAAGGATTAGAGATCATTTCATTTTCTTTTTCTTGCTTATTTCTTAATGAATCTTTAATTTTTAATAAATATTTTTTTTAATTCTGGATCTTGTATTTTATCAATAACATCTATTATAAATTCTTGGTCTTTTGTTAACATATTGATCACAGTTTCTTTTTCTTTAGAAGATTCTGATGTAGTGTGTAATTCATCAATTTGTAATTCTTCTGTTTCTGTTGAAGTGTCTTCTTCAGTAGTTGTAGTCTCTAAAAAGGATTTCATTAATTTTTTGTTCAATTTCTTCATCTAAGTTTAGTTATTAATTTTTCTTTTAATCTTATAATATTTTAAAATATGTCATGTCTTTCCACACCTATAACATTTTATTATTTTATCAAATTTATTATTTGGTTTATGTTGTTTTTTCTCCTTTCTGAATCTTTTATATTTTGGTTTTTTATAATATTCGGGGATATGCTTAGTTTTTCTTTTTTCTTTCGGGTAATAAATTTTTAAAAAAAGAATATTCTTCTTTTATATCAAATTGTTGACAAACAGATCCTATTTTTTTTTATAAATATATCTTTCTTTTTTAAGTTGTTTTTGTAGTTTTAAATCTTGACAAATTTTGAATCCTTCTTTTTGGGTAAAACTAATTAATTCACCATATGCGAGTTTTTCATAAGTAATTATTTCTTTATAATTTTCTTTAATTTGGTTTCTAACTTTTTCACCTAAAAGATTTGGGAGTCCTGCTAAAAATTTTCTTTCCAAAAAGGTTGTTAATTATCAGATATTTGCATGACTCTAGTCATAAAAACATCTTTGTACCATTTGAAATTTGTTAATTTTTTGCACTTTAAGTTTGATAATAATTCTGAATTTCTATCTTTGAGGTTACCTATGAAATGTTTAAAAATAGAGAAAATAAGGGTTACAACAACATCTTGGATTTCTTTGTCATGTTCATCTAAGATAATTCTTCCTTGATCATCTTTTTAATAACTTTAAAAATTTCTTCTTGTTGAGCTTTGGTGAGCGCGTGATCCCACCACCCTTTTAATTGGATAGTGAACCCAACAATTAAAAGATTTGCTATTGCGTGATCACTAATTAAATCATTTTGATTTTGGGTTTTATAAACATTTGACACCATTGTCCTTTGTTGTAATAGAATAAAAATATTGTATTCAGACATACCATCTATATTCCATTCGTAAATGGTATTTGCATTATATTTATTTTGGAAGACTGATTTTTCTTTAATATTTAAATCCGATGTAGTAATTTTTGGATAATATAGTTTTTTAAGTTCTTTCCAATTCATTTTATTTATGTGATAATCTTCGGATGATTGTTCTGAATCGTAATATTTATTTAGGTTATTTATTGAATGTTGTCTAGGTATAGAATTATCAGGAGCTATAAGCTCGGATTCTGATTTATTAAGTCTGTCTTGTATTTCAGATAAAAATGTTTTTTGATAATTTTTTGGAATCTCATAAGGCGTAAAAATTGGTTCCATAGAATTTTCTTCTTCTTTTATTTCTCTCTTAGGATGAATTTCTACTAAATTTTCAATATAGTATAATTGTTTTCCTAAGGTATGAAGGCTAAGGTTTGTATAATTATTTTATTCAACAATCATTTTAATATCTTTCGAAGAAATTTGTTCTCCTGCATCAGGATTTCTCATTCTCAAAGGACTTACTTTTATGCATATATGTTTATGAAGGTAGAAAATTTTTGTTAAAGGAGGATGTTGAGATTTAATTTCTCCTCTTCATGCTTGCTATTTTGTACAATCTTTTATTGTATTAATTGAAAAGTATTCTTCGATCCATGTAAAGAACTTTATATGAATTTTATGAATATTCATAAATTCATAGTATTCTTAAAGGATTTCATCTTTTTCTCTTTCATGGTTTTTAAAATATTTCTTTTTTTTTACCAGAATAAAAATATTTTCTACACCAATTTTTGTTGATTTTAAAAGGATTTTCTAAAACATATATTTCAGAATTTTCATTTTCTCTATTATTAGTCATAGAGGAATATGTTGGAGACATATTTAAAGAATTTTTGGGGCTCTCAACTTGCCTAGCATAAATAGGTTGAATAATATTTGAGAAATTATCTATTCCTTGTAAATTAGTTCTTAATGTGTTTGAGACAGAAGAAGTAGAGGCTCTAGCTGTCCTAAAATCATTACTTGATTCTGCGATATTTAATCTTTGAAAAGCAGTACTTGTACTTGCCATATCAAATGAATCTCTTGGAGGTAATCTTCTTGGTCTATCAAAAATTAATTCAACTGTTCCAGTACTATCTTGGGTAATTTCTCTTAGAGAGTTATTTATAATAGGATCTGCTTCAACTGGAGGGGTGACTCCTTCTAACTTCCATATGTCAGGAAGGCTAATTTCATGTCACTGAATAATTTTTGGTATTGTGGTGTGAGATCTAGTTGTATCTGTTTTTATTAGGAGGGTTTCCCCTTTTGGACTTTGAATTAAAGCCTTAGTGTTTACTATAGAGTACATTGCTTTGTAATGTAACCTATAAACCAAAGTCAAAACTTCAGATCCAGGAAGCATTTTATAATTATGTTTATGAATTTGAAGAGTTAATGATTTTAAAATATTTTTATCAGTTAAAGAGACCATAAAATTTCGATAACAATTAAAATGTATTGGTCCTATACAAAGACTTGTTTCTATTGTCCCTAATAAAGAATCTTTAAACATAATATGTCTTTAGTCTCTTAAAACCACTAATATGGAGGTACTTTAGTGACTTCTACACTAAGAGGTTTGATCCTACTTGCACAAGTCCAAAATAGATCTACTTATATTTTTTTATCTTTAAGTCTTTTAATAACAGATTCATCTAGTAATTGAAAGGTTTGATACTCTTTTTGGATAGGCAATTTTCTTTTCTTTTCTTTTGATAATGTAGTTACAAAAGGCATTAAAATTTTCAAAAGTTGTTTTTTTATAAATTTGATTTACCGGAAGATTGGAATATTCCAATCATCAATTTTTTGAGAAATATTTTCATAATTTATTTCTTGTTCATTGACTGTTCTAATTGAGGATTGATCAGAATCCTAGGATTGGTTGGAAATACATCTTGAAGAAGAATTAGTTCTTTTAATAAATGGAAACATCTTTTTGATTTTAAATTTCTTACAAAGAGGGTTCTACTATCCAAATTCTTTGGATTACTAAGGTTGCCTACAAGGATACTATGACCTTGACATACCTAACCCATGGTTTTATCGGTCACTGTATTAAAACTCAACAATAATAATTATATATTGAAAAAGATAGTTAAACCAGAACTCGAAAATTTAAAACCAAAATTGATGTTTGCAAAATATTAAAATTACTTGTTTTTTGACCTCTTACATCAATTTTTGAGCGATTTTATAGAGGGCTCTATCCTCTTTTTACAACATTATCTGGGAATAAACAATCGATCATTTCTAGATTATCAAGTGAAAATGAATATAGGGCTATGGTTGTTACTTGTGAAATACAATAGTTGAATTACTTTCTGATTTACAAATAATTTTTCCTACTGTTAATTTATATTATAACAATTTGTCTGCAATCAAAATTGTAGAGAATCCTATCTAGTATAAAAAGATTAAACACATTAAAATAGATTATCATGTGATCAGAGAGAAGATCCAACAAAAACTATCAACTTATTTTCAGTTTCAACACACAATCAAATAGTAGATTATTTTATCAAGGTTTTACATGCTCCAGCATTTTTCGTGCCTTAATATCCAAATTGGGTGTACAAAATTTGTGCACACCAACTTGAGAGGCTAATAAGATTTGTTTTACAACTCAATTATATTTGTTAATTGACTAATTAATTAGATTAATTAATCAATTATTTAATTAATTTAATCTAAGTTTGTATCTATATAAACACTTTATAATCTGAATTTAAGATATGTAAAAACATTATTCTTTTCTCCAAAACGCTAAGTATAAGGATTCAGTTTTATCTTCTTTACTTCTTCAAACTTATAAGTTCAACATCATATATTTTTTACTAGGATTTTTTTTATTTTAAATCCACTATTTTTTTTAAAAAAAAATAAACTAACAATAGAGTGAATGTTTATAGTTATAAAAGTAATTTAAACATATAATTCTAATATTTTTTCATAACCTTTGAAATAAGATTTTAATCATAAAAAATTATTTAAAAAATATTTAAAATTGTTGTGAATAAAATAAAGAACAAGAAGAAAATAGACAAAAAAGAGAGACAAAAGGGAGAGATTTTATTATATTCTCAAAGTAGAGTTGTGTACAATGCTTTGCCTAAAATCTATATTTATAGGCATAAGATGGAAACCCTAATTCCAATGGGTACTAAACCCTAATACCAAAGCCCATTAAAGTTTAACTTAATATATGGATATCCACCATAAATAAATATATTCATAACACTCCCCCTTGGATATCCATAAAGATAATGTGCCTCGTTAAAACCTTACTAAGATAAAAAACCCTGTGGGAAAAAAAAATCTTAGTGAAGGAAAAAGAGTACACACATATTTGATACGCATAACATGTTGCCTCATTAAATACCTTACCAAGAAAACCCATTGGGACAAAACCTCGGTTAAGGGAAAAAGAGTGCAACGCGTATTTACTCCCCCTCATGAAAATATCACATAAGATCTTTGAATCTTCATAATTTAATATTGAATACAATCTTCAAATGTTGAAGTAGATCATGCACTAGTGGATAAATCTTCCAAGTCATTGCTTGAAATGATTCATTGAATATTATTTATTTGAAAATCATGAGGGACGAAACTTGAAGAAATATGTTTCGTTTTATCATATTTGATATATCCACCTTGAGATATAAATTTTATATTATCTCTATACAAGATAGCTTGCATCTTATCTTGTGAAAAACATTCACATATCTTCAAGATATGTTTAGCCAAACACATATTTTGGTTTTGCCTCATGCATAACAATTATTTAAAGGTAATGATCTCGTAGCACTTAAATAATATTTCTGGACCAGCTAAGATACGATGCTTCCAGATCAAATAATGTGTATATTGTGCTTTAGACCAAGAATATCATTACCCTTTTCGTGAGGCGAAAAAATCTTTGTTTACAGTAAGAGACTTAGCAACAACCATAAGGGTGATCAATAGATATGCGTTATGCATGTAAAGTCTCTTTCAATATTTTTCCTTATGTCGATAGATGCACAAGGATTTGAGGAGGTCTCTTCACGAGTCTCAACGATATTCAAATCATCGACATACACAATCAATAAAAATTCAAAGCTAAACCTCTTGATAAAAATGCTCGGGGAAATAATTCATATAGCATTATGCTAATAAGTATTCAATGAGGCGATCATACCAAATACGCCTAAATTGTTTCAAGCCATAAAAAGATATATTCAATATGATTGAATAATGTTCTCGAGAACTTGAATAAACTGCTTATGGCAATCTAAATCTTTCCGGAAGTTTCATGTAAATATTACTTTCAAGAGGCCCATTCAAATATGATGTAACAACATCTATTAGGCAGAAACCGAGTAATTTTATTTATTGCCAGACTGATCAAAATCTAAAAGTAGTTGCATCCACCACCGAGGAATATATTTTCCTCATAATCAATTTCATGTCTTTGTGAGAATACTTGTGCAACCAAATGAGCTTATATCTCATGATTTCCCCTTTTGATTTCTCTTTCTCACAAAGGCTCGTTTATATCCACGAGCTTTACACATTTCAATGTACGGGCTATAGGCCCAAATACTTCTCTTTTCAAAAGAGATTTTAGTTTAGCCTCAATTGCCTCTTTCATGTTGGCCAATCATTTCTTTGTTTACATTGCCCAATTGACAATGATTCATGATCCACATCATCAAATAAAATCTCTAGTGCTATATTGCATGCAAATATATTAACGACGTCGATTTAATTTCAGTTCCACTTATTACCAGACATGACATAATCTATTGAGATCTCTTTATTATCAGGTACCTGAGTCATGTCAATGTCTCTGTTGGAGACCATTTAATCTCTTCTAGAGATTTCATAATCATTGATTCCTCGATCAGACCATCATAAAATATAGCTCCTTTTCTTTTTCGAGGATCTCTTATCTTTGGAACTTACTTATCTACTACGTTTTAAGCGTAAGTTAGACCTATTAGCAACTAGAGTTTGTCCTTCCATGACATCAAATTTAATCGGAGCATTCATAGCTGGTATACGTGACTTAGTCACTCTTTTATGGTCAACAAAATATCTGGCAATTGATTTGCTAATGAATTATCCTTTGAACTTATAGTTCACATTGTGTAGTACGTTGATCAAAATGAGAAAAATGATAATTCATTCTAACTTATTTTTTTCTCCAGCTATTTATTTTCTCCCCTTAATGTTGGGTAAACTGACTCATTAAAATGATAGTCAGTAAATCGGGTTGTAAATAAATCCCCTATCAGAAGCTCTTATATATATTCCCAACAAAACTCATCTTTGTGCGTTATGGTGGAGCAATTAGAACATATATCGCACACAAAAAATCTATGATGAGAAATATTTGGTTCCTGACCAAAAACCATTTGTAATGGGGAGAACTTATGATCATTTGTTGGCTTGATGCGAATTTGTGATACTACATGTAAAATTACATGTCATCAACATTATCAAGACTGATTGTCTTTAGAAAATAATCTGGAAAATGTGCTCGTAATTTTATCAACTGAGCAAGTAGCCTCGCAAACACCAAGTTGCGGGTTAATAACAAGGATACACATAACCATCTAGTCGATGCATCGATAAAAATCGTAAAATATCTAGATGAACTTTAATAAAGGTGTATGGGCCCATATATATCACCTTGTATCCGTTCCAGAAAATTAATAGCACTCTATCTTAGATGTTGATGATTGAATAATCAAATTGCTTTCATAGCAAGTATCACGTGAAATATTACCATGAAGAAAATCTTAATTCTTCAATAAATGACCACATGAAAGTGTCAGCAAATTTTCGCATCATAATTGAACCGGGATGGTCTAACCGGCCATGCCAAATAAAATTATCAGTAAACATCTAGTTTACAATAGCATGAGCTTCAATTTGTACTAATTCTTATGTAGTACAATATGGATGACAGTGTATGTAATTTTGCCAAAATTTTCTTATTGCCTTGAGTTATACTCGTAATATTGAGATAGTCAGCACCCCCTTGACTAATATTCTCAATATATTTATGCAAATATCTTTAAAATTCAATAAGTCTCTTTTGCGACATTGACGAGCATAATGCATTGAAAATATGAGATAAAGTCTCATTTGGCAATAACATATTTGCTCAGTTGGAGCCTTCTGTGATAATATTACTTCCGGATATAGTACTCACATTCCCTTGTATTTAAAATGGGAAAATATGCATAATTATGCACATTTTAATATGTGCTTATTTCATTCACTTTGGGGAATGAAAAATATGTGCTCTGTGTCATTCACTTTGGGGAATGAAAAATATTAAATATAGCACATTATATCAAATCGGTTATCTATCAAAGATAAACTCTCAAAAGCTCTTCCGAAGCATTGATATTTCAGTACTTTGAGATATAGTACTCACATTTTCCCTTGTATTTAAATGGGAAAATATTTCTTATGCTTAAGTATAGTATGAGTACTTGCACTATCTGCTTGGCATAAATAGCCACAATTCATTATAGATTTCATTCCGGAAGTGATAATATTCTTCAAAGGATAAATTAACATAGAATGTAAATAAATAATATATAAAATAAATTACCGATAAATTAACATAGAGCGTAAATAAATAATATGTAAAATAAATTATCATAAATATATAATAAATAAAAACAAAATAAATAAAAGATCAATTATTTCTTTTAGATGTTATAAGAAAAATAAAATAAATGGCGAATTATTCTCTTAAAGGACTATGAGAAAAATTATCAATATCCAATTGAGTTGGATCAATAACGTCATTATTTTCGCCACAAAGAAAATCTGATTATATTTTCTTTAATTTATCATTCATGATTATGAATAAAGTCCATAATACCTCGGCGTTTGACAAGTACGAGATCAATGATTTATACCATCACATTGATAATATAAAGATTTTGATATGATCTCTATCATTCTTGTCATCTTTATAATTCCACTTCTGGTGGATATAAGTATTCTCAAAAGAATCATCTTATCCATGTTTATTTTATGGCTTCAATTGCAACCACAATTACTAATGTGGCTTTTATTCATTCCGCTATATAATGTCACATTCGCTTCAGTGAATGGAGCGGAGCCTGTTGGGCGATATTCATGATTTTTCATGAGCAACTCGTTATTTTTCTTAGCCACAATAAGGCAAGAAATAAACTCAGAATATTTCTTAAAGTTTTTTTCACGATATTGTGTCTGAAGGACAACATTGTTGGCATGAAAAGTGGAGTATGTTTTTTTTTCTTCTAACATATCCTCATCAATGATACTTTGGCACATAATTGAGTTTTATTCACTAACCATATAGTGAATTATCACGTTTGCATTCACTTCAAGGAATGAAACAAATTCAATAATCGCATGGAATAAACATCATGCTTGCATTCACTTCAAGGAATGACATAAATCAACTAATCGCATGGAATAATCATCATGCTTGCATTCACTTCATGGAATGTCATAAATCCAATAATCGCATGGAATAATCATCATGCATGCATTCACTTCAGGGAATGCCTCCCATAAAAATTCTTTGATCAAGACAATTTTCGTAACTTGAACTTGAGAGAAGTCTATAGTCGAATTTTTCGACACAAAAAAATATTGCTTCCAAGCAAATATAGACTTTATAATATTCATACTATTAAATAGTAATTGATCAACCAATATATATACAATATATACAAAGAACAAAAAATTTAATCCTCATACGCGGCGTTGTTAAACCGGTCCACAAGGTCCTTTAAAAAAAGAACCTCCTTTGAGACCAGTAGCCTCGTAGAACGGGATGTCCAGCCAATATACTCAGATTAAACCAACATAACAAAGAACATATTAATTGATTAAAGGTTTAATATTTATTCTAATATCATGTAATACTTAAAACATGATTAAAACATAAACTTTCGTCATAATAATAAAATAAACAAATATTGGTTATAAATAAATATAAAAAATCTCAAATTAAATAAATAAAATATACCGGACTTTCCACTAATTTGAATATATGGAAAGTTTAATCACCAATATTTTGTTAAAATCCTTTTTGGGAATTGTCAACAAGCACCACGAGAATTGAGTCACTTTATCGCTACACAAACACCAAATAACCAAAGATTTTAATAAATTAAAAATCAAATCAAAGATCAAGAGAGAAAAATAAAAATATAATTGAGGGAGAAGAACTTATCTTTGATTTATGCCAATAACAAATTCTTTTCAATAACTCCTTCAAGATTCGACCGACAAACACCTCCGTTGGTTAGAGTCTCGTGCTGATAACGTGTTGTGAATAAAATAAAGAACAAGAAGAAAATAGACAAAAGGGAGAGATTTTATTATATTCTCAAAGTAGAGTTGTGTACAATGCTTTGCCTAAAGTCTATATTTATAGGCATAAGATGAAAACCATAATTCCAATGGGTATTAAACCCTAATACCAAAGCCCATTAAAGTTTAACTTAATATATGGATATCCACCATAAATAAATATATTCATAACAAAAATTAGATTAAAGAGAAATTTTCGTTTCTAAATTTGATCCAAAAAATTAACTCAACCCTTATATCAAAAAAATCATCTAACTCATTCAATTTTGCAAATTGCATCAAATTAATGTTTTGATACAATGCTGACGTGATAATTGATAAAATGCTGACGTGATAATTAATTGTGTTGATATGGTGATCCACAATGATGACGGTATTACACATAAGATGATGGCATGATAAATGACATAATTGATTTTTTTTAGTATAGGGGTTTAATTGATTTTAATTGAAAGTTTGATAATTTATTTAATATTTAAATTATTTTTAAAAAAATATTAAAATTTCAAAACTAAATAAACAATTTATTTTAACTTTAAATTAATCTAATCAATTTATTTAGTTTTTAAGTAAAATTAAATAAATAATTTCTTTAAATTTTAAGTTAATTTAATTATTTTTTTGAATAAATAATTTGTTTTTTGAGTTTAATTTTTATAAATAAAATATATAAAAATTATTAATAAATTAGTGTAAATATTCTTTGGGTCATTGATAATTTTTAAAAATAAAAAAGTGAGAATTCTAAAAAAAAATATTTTTATTTTTAATAAAAAAAATCATAATGTTAATACAATAAATAAAATATTCAAAAAATTTAAAAATAAAATTATATAAAATTAAAATGTTATAGAAATTATAAAATGATAAAATTTAAATATAAAACCTAATAATTTTTTATATCAAGTTTTTTTTTAATTTTAAAAACGAACACTTTCATCGAAAAAGTCTTTGACTTTGTCAGTATGAGTATTATCATTCGTTAAACAAGTTTTTAACAACCTTTTACTATATAGGGATGAATATTTTATCCGATCGGTCCGATTCAATCAAATTTTTTAATGAAAAATAAGTTTGGGTAATACTAGGTTGGATTTTTATTGAGGGAGAAGTTTGATCGAGTTCGAGTTTGTGGTGTAAAATATTCTACCCGACAAGACCCGAGACTAATTATATAATTTTTTCTTAAAATTTTTTGGATATTTATAATTATACTCATCTCTATATATAATTAAGTCATTAAAATTGATTTTTTATAATTAGGTCTTTAAAATTGATTTTTTGTTTAGGTTTAAAATATTTATTTTCGGGTCAGATTTGGTCAGTTTTTTTAAGAAAATGTTCGAGTCAGAATTAAATTTAAAGTATTTATGTTCGGATCAAATTTAAGTGTACCTAGATCCGTGCCCATCTCTAGTATTAAAATAATAATAAAATTCATTTTTATACATCAAATTGATGCTGAAGAATTTTGACTGAAGATGATGAAAGATAAAAAAAAAAAAAAAAAATCTTTCATTACCATTCTACTCGAACAAAATTAAATTTTAACATCACCATTAATCGATGATTAAAGATAAAAAAACCAAACAACTTGATTGTAATTGGCTGAAGCTGTCCAATCTTTACATATCCAAATGATGTCTACTCGGAAACTAATTACAAATCATTCATTACCTGTGAAGAAATTAAACGTTTAAAATAACTTCATCCGCCTTTTTAAGACACTATTTTTGTTTGTATCCAACTCTCAAAGGTGCAGGGGAGCCGTTAATGCCTGAGGGGACATCACCATCATCAAAATCATGTCTCGGGTATCGAAAAATTATTATTCGGTCTCGATATTCACATAGAATAAGATTTGATATATAAGAAAAAAGTGAAGATTAAAACAGAGGCCACCATCTCAGCATAGAAGACATTAAAACAAAAACAAAACATTATGTGTTTTAGCTCCTGCTTTGTTACACAACCACCTCGTATTCTTGCCTCTGGCATGACAATTTCAGGGTTTCTATTTGCTACTTACACTCCATTATGCTGGCTTATGTTGATTAACATGGAACTAGACTCCTACATGTCATGCCACTGGCTCAGGATCTATACTCAATATTATATTCTTACATCAAAAACCATTGATGGTCTGCAGGTCAAAATGTTCACTGCTTAATGTCGATGCCACGACCGACAATTCTAACCGCCCTGTCCACTCCTCACCGGGTTTCAATGTCACAGGCTTCTCGATTGCTGCTCCGTCGACGCATAACATCTGTTTGTACTCGTCGTCGCCGAAATCTACCATTGATTTGGATTTCTTATCCCATGGATTCCATACCACTGTTAATAGCAGAATCAGTCATTTTGTTATTTGTCTACAAAAAACAGTGAAATCTTCATGGCATTCATAGCCTTAAAACATCCTTCAAGTACTTGAGCTTACCGACATCGGGCAGTCCCTCCTTCCTGATGACATAGGTTCGTTTCCTTTCGTGATCAAGTACGGCAGCTACATTTGGAGTGCTGAGATAAACTCGGTCCACCTGTCACGCCATTCGAACAACGTTTAAGCATTATTCTTTAAAAATCATATTGCAGCACTCTCACCCGACAAAATGACTTTCAAGGACAATAGATTGTATCCTGATGCCAACATGAACAAAGTCCTAATGCCAGAACTACTATCTCAAAATCAAACACTTCAAAGTAATAGTCTACCTCGGATTCGAATGTTATGGCGTCTCCTTGCTCGGTAAAACGTTCTTTTCGGTAAAGGTTGTCTAGGTAGTCGAGTGTCTCGAGCCCTTCTATCCTCACTTCACTGTCAACACAGTTCATGTTCATGTAAAATCCATGGTTAATATGATATCAAGATAGATTCCTGCAAAACACTATATATACCTGATGTCGGAAACTGACAAATACGTATGATACGCAAAAGAGAAACTAAATGGCTTCCTGTTGATATTCCTAATTCGTGATATTAACGCCAGGCTCCCATCTACTGCAAGTGACACTCTCAGGCGAAACTCAAAACTGAAAGGGATAAATAGAACTAGGTCAGCAACATATAAGCTATTCGTTTACGATTGACACAGTCGCCGGACAACTTGCAATACATGCATGTTTTTCATTAAAATCGAAAAGTATGTATACATCCGAGCTCTCACCTATGGGGCCAACATTTGAGATCTTCTTCAGATGGTTTAAGCAAAAGGTCAATGAAGGATTTACCGTTGGAATCGTTCGGACTAAGAGGCGGAGGGTTTCCATCAATTGTCCAAATCTTATTCCGAGCAAATCCATGTTGCTCGAGCGACCCGCAGTTACCGAACTTAACAAGCAACCAACCAAAATGAACTCCAATAAGCAACCATGAATAGAATTCCATTTACTAAATGACAGAGAAAGACTACCTGTGGGAAACAAATGGGGATTCCTCCTCGAACATCTTTCGGCGGCTTAAAGATCGCCTAAAATCCATTACAAAGAACACGAATCCGTAAATCGAATCGACTTCTCAGATAACTTGTATAGAAATTAAACACCCTTTAACCCATCCAGTACCTTACTACTTGTAAACAACAGCTCTTCCCCTTGTTCATTTCTCCATGAAGTTACCTGTCCTCCATGTAAGCTAACCTGTAAGATTAAAACACAAAAATCAACATGAAATCAACACAAAAAAAGGGGAAATCAACAACTCAGAAACCTAACCCTAGCCGAAGCCCCTCGAGGATTCCGAAGAACAATCTTATCAATCCCATTCCAATCCTTTGTAATCTCAGTTGCAGCCCTGTAATCCCATACTGCAGCAGAATGTCCCATTTTCTAAATCAAAACCCCAAAATTTTCTCACAAAGGTTCAAGGATTCTAGAATTTAGCCCCAAAAGAAACAAATCCTCTAGAATTCTTACAAACACCGAAATGCCGACAGAATTTAAAGGCACAGAGGTCAGACTGTAACACTTATCTTATGACAAACCTCTGATCTTGTGAACTTAAAGCAAAACACTCAACTACCCAAACCTAAAAAATTCTTACACTTTCTCGACAATTACGGCTCAGATCTAAAGACCCTCAATTTGTCGTGCCCAGAACCAAATTACTGCTGCTAAAAAGACTGACATTGAAACCCTAAGGACTCAAAGCCGAAAGGTTGAACATCTGGCACCTTTAAACACCTACACCTGACACATCCACAAGGCCCAGATTCATAAACAAAACATGATCAAAATTTGTCATTTAGACACCACAACAAGACAACATAAGTAAGTTCAAATAAACAGTTTAAAACTCACAGTACTAGAAATATATATTTTTTCCGACACTAGAAAAAAAAAAAGGAATAAAACCCAGTTCCCCGTTCAAAGATTTAAGCAGAAAGAATCTAAATTTCATACTTTTTCTTCTTTTAAACTGCAGAGCTGAAAGCTAGGATCTAAGCAATGGTTTTGCATGGAAAGAATGGATACGTTTAAATAATCCCTTGGACAGGTTGATTGGAAACTAAAAATTTAAGGAACGAAATGTCAAAAACGGAGACATTAATTAAGATTTAAGAAGGTAATTAAAAATAAATAAAACAAACAGAAGACAATGTGAGTGGGAGTGTTGCCTGTTGCAAATTGTAATGATCTAGGACATGGAGATACGAGAAGTACATGTCCTTTGTACAGAACGGTCAATACGTAAGATTTGAAAAATGATATAAATATTTGATTATTTAAATTTATATGATGAATTCAGGGACAAATTTATAAGGATTTGGAAAGTCAATAGCTTCTCACCTTTAATTATTTATTTATTTTTTTAAATTTATTTATTTATAAATTTATCTCTGCTTTTAAATATTTTATTTTATCAACTTTAACTTCAAATTCTAGCTCTTTTCTTGGATGAATCCAATTTACTTATATTATTTATGTTTTATTCAATAATATTCATATATTTTAATATAATTTTTAAGTAATTATACACTTAATAAAATCATAGATAACGTAAATTAGACTCATCTAATAATTTTTTAAATTATATAATTCCTATTTCTCTTAGATTTTGTTTTCCGTTAAAGTTTCAAACCGAGGTTCGAAGGCCAAACAAATATTTGCATAAATTAGATTTTTTAACTGTTTCGAAATAACTGTTTAAAAAAAAGACAAAAATAAACAAATATTTAAAATCAAACATAAATTATTTAAAATTGTTATTACTGATGAACGAATATTTATCATCTAACATTAACAAAAATACAAAATATATTTTTAATTTTTAGCTACGGAAGGAGGAAGAAGAGAACCACCCATTTAAACTTTGTCATATCATCAACCTTTAAGTAACAAACAAGGACTATGTGACAAAAATAAGTAGATTACTCCTATAATTACATTACACTCTGGTTTTTATAAAATGTTTTGTTTAAAATATTATATTTTTAAATTTATTAATTAATCGAATGATAAAGATGATACTATTTTATTTTACATAAATTTAAGTTTTGATATTTATATCAAAAATATAATATTATTTTACATAAATTTTATTTTGCTCCGCCCTTATATATCTTTATTTGTGTATTATCATTAATTGAATCGGATATCAAAACAAAATTCAGATAGTAAACTATAACATATATTATACAATTTTTAAAATTTATAAATAATAAAAAAGATATTTGATCCGAGTTTAAACTGTTTTAATTAAAAAAAAATTATGCATTATTAAAAAGTTAGAATTTATATAACTTTATTATTTTATAATTAATTTAATAATATTTAACAAATAAAATCTTATTTTATTTTGGGTTTTCTTAATATTTTTTTGTTCACCTGGATGAGTGGGGATGGAACATGTGCGGGACAAAGAAAGCTGGCATTGTCGGGTGGGGATTAGGGTTTGAACCTTTGAATCATGTGGTCAGCCTTGGGTAGTGGACTTTGTTCTTCTTCTGCATGGAGGAATGGAATGGATTCATGCAGGTCTCAGATCATGTGCTCACTTCAGTAGTTAATTATCTCAGTAGCAATTGTTTTTATATCATAAAATTGGCAGAAATGAAGGAGGCTACGAATAAATTTGACTCGTAATAAAAATAAATAAATATTATAAAAAAATAAATTTTAAAAAGTACATTTTTAATAATAAATATTAAAAATAAATTAATTATTTAATAATAAGAATCTCAAAAAAAATAACCTTAATAATAAGTGTTTTTTAAATTATAAGAGTAAGTCTAAAATAAAAAAATATCCGGAAGAAAATTGAACGTTTAATAACAAATATTAAAAAATAAATTATAAAAATAAACACATAACAATGAATTTAGAATAAAAAACTAAACTTTAATAATAAATATTGAAAAAATTAATCCCTTATAACAAATATTAAAAATAATTAAATTTTATAATTAACATAAAACACTTTTTATAAGTATAATGTACTATAAAAATTCTGAACAGATTCCCCTCTCTCTTGTCCAAACCTAAATACAGAAAATTAAATTATTAATACATGTGTTACTTATGGTTTATATTCGAAATCTGTGATTATCACTCTCTTACATATATAAAGAGTATATGAATTCGAATATCCTACTTTCATTCAAGCATGAAAAGAAATAAGACTGCAAAATTGATGAAAAGAAATTGAAGCATCATTAGACATAAGGTGGAAACATGTTTCCATTATACTTTACTGAGCTTAACACTACAATTCTTGTTAATCTACACAATCTTTTTCAGGAATTCTCTACGCACTATGATTTTCACATATATATATATATATATATATATATATATATATCAGTTAATGCCATTAGAAAGCTAACTTATAAGTGCAAATAACTGTTAATAAACTAGTTTATCCTATGCTAACTTTTAGCAGTAGATTTGGGCTTGTAATTATGCCAAAGCTACCTCATTCCCTCTGATTTAATGTCAAAAACAACTCTTATCCTTATTCAGCCGGCAGCCACGGCATCGGCTCTAGGACTTGGGTCCAGGAGTTGATGTAGCTTGGCACTGGAGTCTGACTTTTCCTCGCACATTTCAACCTCTTGGTCTTCCTTTTTGCTCAAAATATTTTCCTGTGCATGTCCGAGTTCAGACTTTTTCAGTCCCTCCTGAATTGCAATACACTTTATAAGTTAATAATAACAATTATGAAGTTTCAAGCCTAAAAGAAAAATGGCTAGAGCCTAAAAGTGCCCGTTTACCGTTAATATAGCATTTTCGAGCCTTAGTTTCTCTGATTTTTCGGTTAATTGATTTATTTCAGATCTGAGTGTTGCATTCTCTGACGTCAAGGATTCAACTATATGAGCAAGCTCTTCGGTCTCGGCCTACATGAAAATATATTGCATTGGCTTTATTATGATTCATTGGTATACTTCATTATCTGGAGAAATGGCTCAAAGAAAGAATCATAAGCTTTTAAGCGTGGGAGATATGAGATGTATTTCTTGTACCTGCTTCCTCAACCTTGATCTTCTAGCAGATTCTCTATTAGATTGTTTCCTCCTCTCCCGTTTCAGCTCTCGTTCATTCTAGTTAAATTTCATTCAAAACTAAGCAACGGCGTAAGACGGCACAAGCCTCCCTCCTCTTCTCATACTAAAATGAAGACAGGATAGAAAAAAATAATATATATACGAGAATTCGATTCACAAATACCTGCAACCAGACGTTAGAAGGCATTACTCCACAATGTAGTCGTGTTGCATTTATGGTTGGGGTGTTACTAAGCTCCAAACTTGTGCCTATAGTAACGCCAGGAGAAAGTGCAGTTCCGGTAGCAGTCGCCTCCCCCGCAGATACTGGATTAGACTTTGCCTCAAATTTTCCTTCTCCACCTGCCAACACATAGACCATACGTCAATAAAACTAAAACACTGTAGTTCTCTCAAGATTCAATATATTTATCATTCTTTTCGTTTTCTAACACGTTCCTTCCAGAAATTACAAAAAGTTTTTGCATATCAAGGTCGTGAACCTACTACATCTAGAAGTTCGTCAGGTGTGCCTGCAGATATCTAATAAGATTTCTTCATAGTAGGGGAAAATTAATAGGTGTTACTGAATAGTTAAAAAATAGACACCGCACTATTTCTTCACAAGAGGAGGATACTAGCTGAAGAATGGAATCATACCAATGGTTGGTGTCCCCTCCCAGCTTCTTTTCCGTCTATTTTGATCCGTCTGACAGAAGGTGTAAAGTGACAGATATGCTTTAGCATGTTTTCCTTAATCGTTATCCAAATAACTTCAAGAAAAACGAAAGATGTTTGAAGTAGTTTAAACAATTGGGAAGGAGATCTCACCCCAGTTGTATTCCCATCACTACCATCGGTGGAACCTCGAGTCTCCACACTGTCCACATGATTACAGAATTAGTCTAACAACAAGGGATCAACTAGAAGAACTGACTTTATAGTGCTCTCCTACGAATAGGTTGCTAAGAAATAGATTCAATCTAAATAATACTACTTTGTCTTTACAAGCTTAACAAACCTCTGGGACAGTCTAGGTTCAGCTCTTCGCTCAGCATTCTCAGCCGTACAATTGCCTATTGATATTGCAAGGTCATCAAATCTTTTAAGCTTCTTCATTAAACCTTGTTCAGTATTTCCGGAGGACTTTGTAGGTGTATCCACAGGGGTTGCAGGCTGCATTAAAATGCTGGGGTTATATCCAACACCTGCTTAAAGCTTAAAGCATAAAGCATAAACTGACAATTTCCCAGCTAACTTATTGAAACAACATATTCACAAGCGAGTCAACAATAAGTTTGGACATAGCAGCAAACGTTTTTAAAGAATCATCCAACAAAAGCACTTATTGCAAGTGATGATGCATGGAGCTCAGCAGTAACAACTAACAAATAAAAAAAATAGCATATAATATAATACAATGAAAGCAGCATTCTAAAGTGTTATTAAGAGAAAGAATATGAGGGTTACTGTAATTAAGAGATATTGACAAAGTAAAGATACCAATGGAACTGCAGGATGTGCATAAACTGCCCCATGCGGGTAGATTGTTGCATAAGGTGGCATCATAGGCTGGAACAATTAATAATTAGTTGCAGAGTAGCTCAGTGAAAAACTTGAAATTTAACTTCCCAGAATATGAGGGCAATACCTGTGGTGTACCCCACATGTAGGGGGGAGGAGCATGGCCTGATGCCACAGCTGAATTGTAATATGGTGACATATTAACATGAGGACCGTAATATGCCTAAATATGTAATATAGAACCATTAGAAATTTTATTAAGAAAAACAGATTATGAATTGCAATGCCTTGAAGATGGCAGCACAAAAGAGGGGAACAAGAGCATGCATAAAGTAGATTACCTGCATAGCAGGCGCAGCCCAATCGGGATACCCATGAATATTGTTCTGATCCTGTGAATAGAAAAAAGATTGGCCAATAATTAGATATCAGCTTCAAAAATTAATCTCCATAGAAGAATAGATACAAAGCAAATTATACCACAACTACATTTAAAACTCATTCCCTAAAATAAATTGGATCATGATAACAAGCAAGGATTCAAAAAAAGTCTGTTATCGATATAACGATTGTTATTTAACGGTAACACTGCTATCCGACACCATTATTAGCATAAATAACTGTAAAATTTAGAATCACACCAATAACAAACAATAACAGTCGCAATTTAACAGTTATTCATGTAATTGTACAGTTATTTCAAAAAATTTCAGAAAAATAATAACAATTTGTCAAATTTCATATTCAGAGGTTCAAAAATTCAAAAAATCATATATAAATTTATTATATTTATATCTATTATGATTTATAATAAGTTGTGCGAGTTTTTAAAATATTACAACGACTCTGACAATAACATCAATAACAACCATTATGTCTGCAATTGCGATGACCGAAAAAGCCTCCACAAAGGTTATTGAAATCCCTAATAACAAGCGAGGTATTTGATCTTTTTCTAGCGAAAAATACTCCTGCTTACTTCTATTTTCAACAATTAAACATGAATAATCTTTTAGCTTACCATTGGCACCGGTGAAGAAGATTTGTCAGATTTAGGGGACTTCCCTTCATCCTTGTTTCCCATGGTCAAGGAACCGAAGTTGAACCCTAATTTCTAGAAGATTCACCTCTCTCTGTCGGCTGCAATCAAGGAAAGAAACATGAAGCAAATTTTATTGACATCAAAAGTAATAGCTTGGCAAAAATAATGGCAAAAAAAACAAGGAATTGATTTCCCGGACGTTAATCAGCTTAACCAAACAAAATCTCACGCTTTAATCAACTAATCCAATACAAAGGGGGAAACCTTGAACAATTAAAAATCCAGCATACCTTACAATCTGAAATCCCAAAATCTTCCTTCCTTTAGCCGAGAAACAATAATTCAATTCAAATCAGTAATTAGGTTATCTTCAATTGGGAAAAAAAGAGAGAATTTGATATTAAAATCGTAAAAAAAGAAACTGGGTTCTCCTCGCTCAAGAAGGGAACAAAAGCTTCGGGTTTTTTTTCTTAATTTTTCCCTTTTTCAAACACCAAGAGACGAAGCCGAGGAGGATGTGCGAGAAGACAAAAGAGAAGTCCGCCGCCGCCAACGGAAGGTTAAATCCACATCACCCAAAAGGTGTCCTCGAAACAAACATGTGTACGAACCCACCGTATAAAAGCGGGAACACGGTGGAAGGTTGAGTTGGCCATTTATGAATTCAAACGTAACTTTGCCATACACGTGTTTGTTAGTTAATGGGTCTACGCATCTCGGGGGAGGGTTATGAATGACAATAAATAGGATTTAGATCAGACTTTATAAAATTCAAGTCTAATCCAATTAACAATTGAACTTTTAATAAAATCTAAATCCGAATTCAAATCCAATTACATAACTAAATTCAATCAAATAAAATATCTAAAATCTAAATTCAAATCCGAAAGTCTAAATCTAATTAATTTTTTAAAATAACAACTCAAACATATATACTTAAATGAAAAAAATATTTTTTATCAAACAAATATATTTAAATTTATAAAACAAATAAATCTCAATAAATATTACAATTTAATATAAAACAAATTAAAATAACAACTCAAACTGTAATTAAAAAATTCAACAATAAATAAATTATCATTACATAAACTACTATTATTTTACTAGTCTATTAATATATCTATTTTCACATCACAATTATAAAATGTATAATAAATATTATAATATAAAGAAATAAATTAAAAATATAATTAAAATGTTCAACTATTAGCATTGGACATCAGGGGTGAGTAAAACTCGACTCGAATCGAAAACATAAATAACAACTCAAACAACCGAAAGTTCTTCGACAGAAGCACGAACTGAAAAGATCTTAACTTGAACTCTTATCTTAGTCTATCACTATAAACGAAAAGCGAGATAAGAGAAACATTTTGAGTGTGTTGAAAATTGAAAATCTCATTCATATTTATAGGGAAAAAATTAGGTCAAAAACAAGTGAGATAAATATTTTAAATTAATTATTATTACCATAAATTTGGATGTTGTAATGAATAATTAATTTTATTAATTTAATATTCGTATTAAAAGAAAGCATATATTATCCTTTAAATTTGGAATACTAAAAAATGTAAGTTATTTTAAAAAAAAAATTTAATCACAACGGATATAAAATATACACAGGCATTATGAAAAGCCCAACCAGTTTAAACATTCACATTGCTTACATTATGTAAATTTACTCCAACTTAAATGGATTGGATTCACAACCCTGTTCACAAGGCATAATATCTACACAAATCATTCAATTATCACAATGTGGGCAAGTGTATATAAATATTTCTCACTTCATTTATCCTATCCATATAGGATAAAGAATTTTTATTCTTTACTCTATTCACAACCTCCTTATTTTGAACGTACCATTATAAAGATCTCAAGGTATTTCGATACGAATTTTGATAGTTTCAAATGGTATCGATATGTCCTTTAAGCGTTTCAATACGCACATGTTTTAAAGACTATTTGTTTTGATACGCTGACTAAGCGTATCGATACGTCTCTATTAAATGCACATAATTTTTCTATTTTAACATTGTTTCGATATAAGGATTTCGTGTATCGATTGCTAAGTTGCAGAAATACATTTATGGTGGGAATATGGTGTTTCAATGGCTATATAAATGATCACAACCACCAAAAGGATTAAAATTTAATAAGATGATATAAAAACAAGTCTCAAATGCAACAACAATAACTATTGATCAGCAAAGCAATATTCAAGTATTCAATCTAACTCCAAGCACTCAAATTGTTAAATCCTTACGCCTAACTCTTTGTTCATCATTGTAATCTTTCTTTTGAGTTTGGGTTGTGTTTAATTATAATTGGGGCAAAGTTATATGTGAGAGAAACATTACTTTGTCATCTTTTCTTTTATTTGTAACCTTGTGAGGTTGAATTAATCTTTAGATAGAAAGATTGATTCGTTTGTAACGGTTATCCCTTAAACCGGTAAAAATATGTTAATTTTTAGTGAATTAGTTTGAAAATCTTTAGTGAGAGCTAAGGTAGTGGATGTAGAGCTTGTTCGAAGCTTGAACCATTATAAATTGCTTGTGTTCATTTTTTTTATCCTTTCAATCATTCTCAAAAATTTTAAAAGTGTTAATTCACCGTCCTCTTAATTAAAATTCGATTGTTCAATCCACTCAATATATATATATATATATATATATATATAAAAGCTTAGGGTCAGAAGTTACCATTGATTTTGTTGAAGCAAAACACTTGATTCAGTCTGGCTATTATGAGTGTTCAACAATATTTGGCATGAATTATCTATCTAATTCGTTGATCCGTCTATCCGATTAAAAATTATTAGATATTTATAATAAAATATTTGAAATTTTTAAACTGAATATCCGTCCCGTATTTTTTTCCGGGTAGTCGGGCAGGGTCAGGATTAATTTTTTTTAATCGGGTACTCGACCCGACAATTTTAATAATTATATATTTTAAAATTTAAATTATTAGATCTCAGTTATTTTTTGATGTGGACGTTAAAAGATAATTGAGATATAGTCAATGGACCATTTATGTAGTTTACCCTAAAAAAATAAAATATATATATACATACATATCTTATATGATTAGATAAAGTCATTTAAATTAAAATCAAATCGTACTATAACATGATAAATAATTATAATTAAATTTTTATAGAAAGTTAAAAACTCAACTTGAATTAAAAAATAAATAAAATTTAAATTATAAAATATGACTTATCAATTCAATTTTTTAACTCGATTCGACTTGATCGAACGCTCACCCCTATATTAGATAAAGTCATTTAAATTAAAATCAAATCGTACTATAACTTGATCGAACGCTCAATTTTTTAACTCGATTCGACTAGAAGCCTGTAATGGTAAGTCAGTTAAACATATAAAATTTTAGGGACCCTTTTTGTAATTAGTACAAAATACCTAGTTATTACACAAAGCATTGTGTCCTTCATGAAATTTATACTTGTATAACTATACATCCAATTAAGTCAAGTGTATAGGATGTTCAATTAAGTCCTCTAATTTATAGGGACTAACTTGCAAATTTTTTGATTTAACAAGTCTTAAACTGTTTTTATCTCACAATTATAAAATTAACCCTTATCCTAAATATATATGTAAATTTACCATGTATATTGGATGTTATTAACAAGCTTATTTTAGTTTAAAATCATTTAGGGACTAATTGTTGAAACTAAGTAAAGAACTGAAGATTGTTTATTGAATCATTAACCAGATTACTAATAGTGTGGTTCTGTCTCATTTGAGTACATGCTGACTTATTTATAATATGTTGATATTGAGATCAACAACCAACAAATTTGGTTACTAGAATATTTGCATAACAAATTCCCTTTTGCTAAATCCTAACAACCTGGAGAAGATAAGTTCAATAATTTCTAAACCTGTTGTGTGGAAGTATACTTCTAACATTCACCTCTATCCTTTTTTTACTTTTGCTGACTTGACATTGGTACAACATTCAACTTTTTTCTGAGCAAGGTGAACTGTTGTGCTGGAAGAGGTTTAGTGAACAAATCTGTTATCTGACAATTTGACGGCACATAACCAATTTTCAGCGTATTACTCAATACTTTTTCCTGGACAAAATGTAGGTCCAAGTCAACGTGTTTTGTCTTGGCATGTATAATCGGATTGGCTGCCATAGCTATCGTGCTCGTATTATCACACCAAACTTTGGGTAGATCGTCTAATGGAACCTTCATGTCTTTGAGAATATTTTGAACCCACATGAGTTCAGAAGTTGCATCTGCTAAACTCTGATACTCAGCTTCTGCAGTCGATCGAGATATAGACCGTTCTTTCTTTGAACTCCATGATAGTAGATGACTTCCATAGTAAACACAATGACCTGATACAGATCGTCGATCATCTTCATCGCTTTCCCAATCAGCATCGGAGAAAGCCACGAGTGTAGAGTGTTCATTTGGTTGCGTGGAAAACATTAATCCAAACTTACTTGTCGCTTTCAAGTATCGTAAAATGCGTTTAACAGCGCACTAGTGTGCTACTGTGGGTTGCTGCATATATTGCGCGACTTTGTTTACAGCGAAGGAAATGTCCGGTCTTATGTGGCATACATATAACAATGCTCCAACAACGCTTCAGTACTTGGATACATCATCAAAGTACTCACTATAATACTTGTGTAGTTTTGGTGAAACTGTCATTGGTGTGTCGACCTCCTTTGCATCGATCATTTGTGTTCGTTGAAGTAGGTCTGTTACATATTTTGGTTGACTAATTAGAATACCTGCGTCACTTGTGAAGGCTTGGATGCCCAAAAAATAATCCAACAAACCAAGGTCTTTTAGAGAAAATTGACTATGTAGTTGTTGTTTTACCCGATTTATGTGTTCTTCTGAGTTTCCTGAGAGCAAGATATCATCAACATAAACGATGACGTACGTGATTACACCCTCTTCTTGATACACAAACAATGATATATCTGCAAGTGAACATTGAAACCGCAACGATATCAAAAAATTTCTAAGTTTTAAAAACAAACTCCGTGGCGCCTGTCGAAGGCCATATAATGCCTTGACTAGTTTACACACTAATGGAGTTCCATCACCTCTTTTAACCTCAAAACCAGGAGGTTGATGCATATAAACTTCCTCTTGAAGATCTCCCTTATGAAATGCATTGTTGACGTCGACTTGGTGCACCATCCATCGATTCGAAACAGCAAAGGAAATTAATACGTTTATGGTTAGTGACTTAACCACCGGGCTGAACGTATTTGTAAAATCGAGACCGGGAACTTGAGAAAAACCTTTTGCCACCAGACGAGCTTTGTATCGATTCACAAAACCATCAACATTCCTTTTTACTTTGAAGAGCCACTTACATCCGATGGCCTTACGTGTGTCTGGTGCTTCAACTAATGTCCAAGTGCCATTTGCCAGTAGTGCATCGTATTCAACCATGACAACCTCTCTCTATTCAACACTTTCCATTGCTTCGTGAATATCTTGAGGGACCTTATCGCAGCTTGCCAAATAAACTTTGGGTTTGAATATGCCACGTTTGCTGTGAGTCACCATGACATGAGTGTTTCTCGGGTTGTGAAGTGTAGGTAGCTCCGAGTCTGTCTCAGTTGTTGGACTAAGTTGTGAAGGATCATCATCGATTGGATGCTGATCTGGGCGTATATTATCCTCTCCAATGAGCCCTGCATCATCCCTTGAAGGGCGAGACGCAGCAGATGCATTAGATGAGGTGGATACTTGTGTTGGAGAGTTACGCGACACCTCTAATTCGGAGCTCGACGAATTCTCAAGGGTAGCACCCGCCACTGAGCCTTGGGAGTGAGTAAGTGAGGTTGATTCTTCTAGGAGCTCATGTTTCCGGTGTATAGGTGACACAATTGGGACCGGTCTAGACTAAAACACTGAGTTGTATAAACCCTTTCTTGTAATTGATGTAGCAAAGGGGAACACACCCTCATTGAATTTGACATGGCGTGTCAAAAATAGCTGACCTTCAGGAGATAGCCATTGATAGACATGATGCTTGGGAGAATAACCCAAGAATATACATTATCGAGATCGGAAATCCATTTTGTGTTTGTTGAATGGCCTTAAGTAGGGATAACAAGCATAACCAAATACGTAAAAAAAAAATTATAGTTTGGTCGTTTCCCAAGTAATTTCTCATATGGTGACATATTTTGCAGTATGCGCGAGGATAAGCGATTGATTATGTATGTAGCAGTTAATACGGCATATGACCAATATTCAAGAGGAACTGACGCTTGGGCAAGAAGACACAATGTTGTCTCCATAATTTGACGATGACGCCTCTCAACCACACCGTTTTGCTGCGATGTGGGGGGGCATGTTACACGGTGTTGAATGCCCAACATGTTTAATCTCTTTACTAACGCTTGAAACTCCCCTCCACCATCGATTTGAAAAACTTTAATTATGGAGGAAAACTGATTTTGTACCAAGGCAACAAATGAATCAAAGATGACAGACACATCACTTTTATTTCTAAAGATAAGTCCAACAATTTCTGCTATACATATCTATAAAAGAAACATAGTAGCGAAATCCTGCAGATGCAACTGGTGTAGGTCCCCATATGTCTATCTCAACAAGGTCAAATGGAGCTTTATATTGAGTAGTTGAGGGAGAAAACGGAAGTGCATGAGCTTTACCCATCTGGCATGCTTCACATACATGATTATTTTGAATAGAAAAAGCTTTATTTAATGCCAAACTTAGAACCGTAGAGGCAGGATGACCAAGACGTTTGTGCCAGAGCCAATAGGAAGAAAAATATTTATTCAACGCGGTAAAATGAACCAAAGGTTTGGGATCGACAAGCTGAACTAGGAAGCGATATAGGCCTCCTTCTTGAACACCCTTAAGTAAGACGTCTCCGGTCCTTTCATCCTTCACACAACAACCATTTGAATGAAACTCAAAAATACGTCATTGTCAGAGGTAAACTTAGACACAGATAATAAATTTCGAGAAATCGATGGCACATGCAGCAGCTTATCAAGAGTTAGAGTGCGATTGGAAGCAAATATATTAGAAACACCAATATGTTCAATTTGAATTGTGGTGTTGTCACCCAAATGAACCTTACCCCGACCTTTGTAGGTCGTAGTACCTGTCATGTTCGCTTTGTTGTTTGTGACATGATGTGTTGCACTGGAGTCGGGGTACCATTGAAACGAGTTACCACCAGCCAAAGTTAACGAATTGACCTGGGCAGACTCAGTCGAGTGTGGATTTCCAGCAGCTGGTGACGTATTTGAGGGAACACATGGGTCATAAAGTTGCTTATAGTAGTTGGATTGAAATTGACAAGCATTTGCTTGAGGGTCATCTTGTTGGCGATCATGTTGTGAAGTGATGTTTTTATAACCCTGATCGAACCGATGCCAACATCCATCAGCCATGTGACCCAATTTCCCACGAATTTGGCATTGAGGCCTCGATCTTCCTCTAAAACGGCCACTGTGATGGAATCCTCCTCGTGTACCTCTTCCCCGGCCATGATTAATAGGTGGTCGCATATAATCTGCTATGTTGGGAGAATCACCTTTCTGATATTGGGAGAGGTTGATACCGATGGGAACATCCATAATATCAACAAATCTGGATTCTGTATCCGTGAGAATCGAGACCACTCTGTCTAGGGAGTAAGGCTCCTAACTTGCACTGATGACGGCTACAAAGGGAGCAAATTCATAGGGTAGGCCACTAAGAATCATTGCTATGTGTTCAACCTCGGATACTTTATGCCCGTACAAAGCCAATAAATCACATATTTCTTTGATTTTAAATGTATATTCTTTCACACGCATCGCACCTTTCTTCATTGAACGGAGCTTACAATGAATGTGCATTACCTTCGTCGTGGAAAGCTTTGAGTACAGACCAGTAACGACTTGTCACATCTCGACAGTAGTTTCGGCGTCAATTAATTGAGGCAGAATATCCGAGCTCATCGTTGACAATAGCCAAGAAGCCAAAGAGCTGTCTTGTTTTATAATTGAGTGTACTCTGGATTCGTCACTTGTTCGCTAGAGGTTCGTTCAATAACTTTAACTGGTTTTGGAGTTTCCGGGTCAAGAAAATCTTCCAACCCAAGACCGTGTATGGTGAGAATAACTTGTTGCTTCTATAGGAGGAAATTTGTTTCGTCCAAACATACGTTTATCCGTTTATTCGAGAACATGTGAGTGGAGGCATCCTCAATAGAACGCAAAACTGGCGGGTTGCCACCAATCGCAGTGGTCGAAAGGGCCATTAAGCACTAATCAGGGAGGATGGGAGAATTATAGAAAACTGGTGATGAACGGAGCTTAAGAAATTAAAGAAAGCGGCAGAAGAGTGTTGACAGCAGAATCGCTTTTGGCGATTGATACCATGTTGAAACTAAGTAAAGAACTGAAGATTGTTTATTGAATCATTAACCAGATTACTAATAGTGTGGTTCTGTCTCATTTAAGTACATGCTGATTTATTTATAATGCGTTGATATTGAGATCAACAGCCAACAAATTTGGTTGCTAGAATATTTACATAACAAATTCCCTTTTGTTAAATCCTAACAACCTGGAGAAGATAACTCCAACAATTTCTAAACCTGTTGTGTGAAAGTATACTTCTAACACTAATAATAACACTTTATATGAGAGATAAATCACTCCCCTAACATACCTTAGTCAAGCACAACTTGACCTAAATTGAATAGGGACAGTTGATATGTATAAGGTGAGAGGTCTCAAAAAATATTGATGAGTTAATTATATTTTAGGTTCAAATAATTTTGAAATTATTGTAGTTAAATCCTTATTTCTCACGAAAATATTTAGTTTATTATTCTATTATAGGACCCTATCATTTAGAATTAAAAAAAATAAATTTTGATTTTTTATTTTATTGGTTTAATTATTTTTTAAGACTTTATTCATTTTAGAATTAATCGGTCTGTCACTCTAATAGTTCAATCATAAATTTGTTTCTGATCCAAAATAACATATCCTTGATTTTGTAAGAGCCATATATTGCACACAAGGGCACCAACAAAGATTTGATATCGATTCGAATATGATATCTTGATCTAAAACTCGAAATAAATTAAATCAAATTGAATTCAACCTGATTTTTAACTGAATTGAGTAGACCCGAACTGATTTTCAAGCAAATTGAAAGGACTTGATTAAAAAAATAACTCAAAACTAAAGGTAACCCGAAATAAAATATATATATATTAAAAAATAATAAAAGATTTGACGTAAATTATTGTATAACTCACCAAAAAGTTAAATATATTAGCTTTATAAAGTCATATATGTGTTTAAAAATTGATCCAGCCAGAAAACTCGACTAAAACATGTCGTTCTCCTATTGAATTGATCTTGACCCGACTTAAAATCAACCAAATCGAAAACACCCAACTCAAAATCACCCAACCTAAAAATTAACCTAATCGAGGTGACATGATCTGACTTGATACCTGACCCGAATCAATGCATACCCAAACTAAAATCGAACCATATCATATCCGATCTGAAATAAACCAAAACAGAACTTGACGCAACCCAAAATAACCCAAACCGAACTCGTTCCGAATGACCCATTTATCACATCTACTCAAAGACAGTACGGGGATAAATTCACTAAAAATGCAAGGGGTCAAATAGCATATCAAAGATAAAATCAGGGATAAAATGTACATTAACCCTTTTATATATAAAATGAAGAAAAGAAAAATGGAAATCAGGAATGAGAGAGACCTCAAACGTGGATTTTCAGATAGGGAACCAACCAATCATAATCCTGGCCTTGTCCACGTGTCTTTCGTCCACATCACTGTTTCTAGCACAGCAACTCCATTCCTCTCTTCCTTTATCGCCAAAGATAGGATTTCTAGCGTTGCAGCGGCCACACATATCTGAAAAACAGCGAAAAATTGATTCTTAGAAATGGCGGCAACTGCATCATCGACGTCCTACTCCATGGTGGCAGCCGCCGCTTTGGTCCCGCGTTTACCGACCGCCGTTAGAACTACCCGCTGCAGTGCGTTGCCGCCCCTTCCCCCTCGCGTTTCCACCGTTTCCTTTTCCTCTTCCGTTAAGCTAATTCCAGGTAATCAGCTCTTAGATTCACTCGCTTCACTTGCATAATGTACATTCATTTCAATAATTTCTTGTAGCCTGGAAATTGGACATGAGTTTCAATATATGAAATAGAGCAAACGTTGGGATAGAATGTGAGTTCCAAGTCTCAAACAATCTCTTTTTCACTGTTTTATATGGAAAATAACCTTGTAATTAGGGTTGAGTTATTCAAGAAGATCAGTCATATTTTATATCTTAAATTTTATTTAATTTTTTTTACAATTCGGGTCGAGTTTACGGAATTTGAGTCGAGTTAAGTTTCCGAGTTCTTATAAATATTTAATTATAATTATTTATCATATTACAGTACGATTTGATTCTAATTTAAACAATTTTTGAGTATTTTCACATTCAAGACAAGTTATTCGAGTATTTTATTCAGTTTTTCCGAGTCGAGTTTTGTTCACCCTTATTTGTAATCATATTCAGAAATTGCTTATAGAGAAATTTTAGATAAATGCTTTACAAAGTGTTCAGTTTTTGCTGTCTTTGTCTTTCTTTCATATGCTGAGATTATGTGCATTTCTTAAAATCTATAGGATATGTATGCTTTTGCTTATTGTTTTAATGGCTCTCCACTTTTTGATTCCCAAAGCAGAATCCAAGAGGTTTTCTCTGCTTCAAACAAAAGCCTCAGATGAGACCTCTGTTGATACCGGGGAGCTTTTCACTGACTTGAAGGAAAAGGTGAGAACACGGCCTTACTACCGGACTATTAACAATTCCGGTCTTCGTATCTTCTAGTTAATCAAATTTGTAATCAAGTGCTTAATCTGACTGGTTCATTCAGCAGCCTTAAAGGCTGCATCTTGTAGCTTTAATTCGAATTGGAAGGAACATCTTGAACCCTTTCTATATCCTCAATTCCTGTCTAGGCCGGCTTCTTTTGTTTAAGAAAAATAGAATTTGAGATCTTGCTTTAAAGGGTGTTTAGTGCTGAACTGTCTTGATTTTCTTTCCATGTTTACCAGTGGGATAAAGTTGAGAACAAGTCAACAGTTCTTCTTTATGGCGGCGGTGCAGTCGTTGCCGTTTGGCTATCATCCATTCTTGTTGGTGCCATTAACTCAGTCCCTTTGGTAAGTGAATTCTTAAAACTACACTTCACTCCTAAAGACAGGGGGCTATACTTGCAAGTGAATTTGCTACAACTCATTATCTATTTCAATAAAGTTGCTCATTCAATCTGAAAATTTTCTGTGCCAACCAGCTTCCGAAGATAATGGAGTTGGTAGGACTTGGATACACAGGATGGTTTATCTACAGATATCTTCTCTTTAAGGTAAGAGATTTATGGTCCCATGAATCTTAATACTTGATAATCTTGCTCTTTTTGGGTGAACCATCCTGGATTAATCATCATTCAAATGCTTCAAAATACTAAATCGACATTCTAAGAGATATGTTTGAAACTAGCTTAGTCTACAACTAAAGTCTTAGGATTTTCAGGCTCTTTAGAATAAGAATGACCATATGATACGCACACTAAATGACTAAACACCATGTGCTAACACTATATGCTTATTTCCTCAGTCAAGCAGGAAAGAACTAGCCACAGATATTGAGGCACTGAAGAGTAAAATTGCTGGAACTGAATAGATGTACAACAATGTCATGTTTATTTATTTACTATTATTATCTATTTAGTCCTTTATGTAACCTGTAATTGTAGGATTGCCTTGTATGAATCCTTGTCATCTTTTTATATGGTTTGTTCATGGATTAGTAATTTTCAATTTGATGTGTATGACTATACTTTCCATATATCAACATGTACATACCATGTTAAGTTTGGAGAAAGCGTAACCCCTTAATTTTGACTTGAGGTGTATGGTAGGTTAAAATTGATACTTTAAAAACTTTAGCGTCAAGTAAACGCAAAAAATAATTCAAAACTAAATTTATAAACCAAATGATAAGAACATAGTTTAAAAGTGAATATTCTGAATAAAATTAATAATGAAAATAATAAGAAAACGTTGTCCGATTGAGAGCTCCGAGTACTAACTCTTAGAGTCAAGTATCTGAAAAATTAAACTAAAAGAATGAGTTATAAAGTCCGGTGTGTCTCTATCTCTAAAGTACAGTCACAGATCACATTATCATTCAGTTTACAATCACAGATATAAGATATATATTTATAGTAATAAACACAGAGTGATCTATGCAATATCATAGAGAATGCAGTCTCATATTCCGAATGTCAATCACAGTAGTGGCAATGTCAACCGATCACAATGGAGGTTTATTATTTAAAAAAGGGTAAAGTATAGCATAAGGGTCCTTAATTTAAAATGTTTTAAGCTGACCTCTAAGGTTTCAATTATTTTATTTAGGTCACTAAAATTCATCTTTAAACCTTAATCAAACTAAGGTTTCAAACTAAAAACACCAAATTTTATTAGGGCTTCGAATTGAAAAAGGATGGGGTTGTTACAACTCCTCCTTCCTTAAAAGAAATTTTGTCCTCGAAATTTACTTGTTCTAAAAAGATGTGGGTACTGAGCTTTGACAGCAGACTTAGGCAAGGGTGAATAACCGTGAGAAGAAGCCAATCACGAGAGCGGAAGCTCGTGACGAGAGCGTAACGAGGTTGAGTGGGAGAGAATGTCACGCTTGAAAAGAAGAAAGGAAGAAAGGACCATCAATCCAACATTAAAAAGGAAAAAAAGAGGTGTTGTGATAAATAAATGGTGGCACTGCACATCCTATCAGACATGTCTTTTAGGAAGAAGGTAATGAACCCGTAACAAGAAAGGGGTGCAACACGAGGACTTCACAGGAGGTCACCCATCCTAGTACTACTCTTGCCCAAGCACGCTTAACTGTGGAGTTCTGATGGGATCCAGTGCATTAGTGCTGGTATGATCGTTCTCACATAACCTCATCGTAGTTGTGATGACGTCACGAAACCTTGACAATCTTGATGGTCTTTTCCTAAGAACTCTTTATCATTTTTCAGAATCTTAATTGGTTCTTTAAAACTTATGTCAGGTTGAATCTCAATATCCTCAACCAGAATGATGTGGGATGGGTCAGATCTATAACGTCTCAACATAGAAACATGGAATACATCATGAATACGTTGTAACTCATGAAGTAACTCAAGTTGGTAGGCAACTGGTCCTACTCTCCGTAGAATCCGGTGAAGACAGATAAGATGAGGACTTAGTTTGCCTTTCCAACCAAAACGAAGTATCTCCCGTCACGGAGATACTTTCAGAAAACTTTATCGCCCACATCATACTCAATATCTCAACGTTTTAGATCATCATAAGATTTATGTCTGTCAAAAACAACCTTAAGTCTGTCTTTGATCATTCTAACTATTTCCTCGGACTCTCGAGTAATATCCAGACCCAATAACTCGTGCTCAGTCAATTCAATCCAACCAACAAGTGTGTGATACTTACGTCCATACAGAACTTCGTAAGGTGTCATTTGAATACTTGTCCGATAGTTGTTATTATAAGCAAACTCTATCAGAGGTAGAAAATTCTCCAATTGTCCGGATAATCAACAACACAACCTCTCAACATGTCCTTAAGGATCTGAATAATTCGCTCAAAACAATACTGAAATTCAATCGAGTACCCAGAGCAATATGAAAGGATTTCCAAAATTTGGCCGTGGAAAGATATCACGTGGAAGTATAACTTATTTAAATAATAAATATCACGTGGATTGTTTATAACAAAAATATAACTTATTTAAATAATAAAAAATATTAAAATAACACGAGGATCAATATGGAAGTAGTCAAATTCGGGGACTAAATCGAATTTTATCCCAACATATAAACTTAAACCGCAAACGTTTACTAATTTTTTGTATATAAATTGTTGAACCGAAAAACTTAACATTGTTACCCAATTAGAGTAATAAATAAGTTCTTTTTTTTTTGTAAAGTATGATGATTAAATTATAACAAATTAGAGTGACTAACTTAGTAGTTTTTGAAAAATAGAGGGATTTTAAGTTAGACTATTTTTTTTATTAAACGACAATAGTTGAACTGTGGGAATTATTCAATGTACTAGACAACAAAATAAGAAGAAAATTCCTTTTTGTATGTTTTAAGAAAAGAGAACAAAAACATAGGCTTTGCTTATAACATGCAGTGGGTTCCACAGACAAGAACAAGAAAGCCTCGCAGCCTTAGCTGTTCACAGCAAGTCACAGAGATGCCGTTGGATGTGCTTAAAATGAAGGTTCGATGTTCGAATTTAACGGAAAAATATTCCGAACCGAGGAAAGAAAATCGATTGTCAAAAGTATCAGACATGCATTTATGTATGCAGTATACGGCAATGCAAGAGAATGTATCACTTACATTTGGTTTTACTTGCTTCTACTGTTGTATCATAATAACTTGAAATGCAAGGAAAAGGAAAAAAAACGAATGGTAGGGATCCGGGACGGAATTCGATCAATGAAACCCTCGAAATCGAATCGGAAAGTGTTCAAGGAGCGAATTCAAGTCTTGGTTCGAAGCAAAAACCTGTGAAAAGCTCAAGGGGGAATTTCTTTGACACCGGACACTTTGGTGCCCATTTCCATTGTTTCAGGTTCATGTCGAAAATAAGAAGAGCAGGAGCACCGTAGCTCTGAATATATATGAGACCGTTGGTACCGCTACTAGTGAAAACATCATCCAACTCTCCGAATCCTTGAAAATACTTATGGGGCATGCGAGCAACCTCTACCCAATTCCTTCCTTCGAGCATCCAGATTCCGATCCCCTTGATTATATCAGGTCGATCCGGCTTCCCCATACCTCCAACCAACACCAGCTTTTCCTTTACATTCATCAGACGACCACAAGTAAGAGGGCCAGGTACCGGAATAAAACTCCTAATCAATGGAGACGATCGACTAGAGAGATTATATGTAACTAGACCATGTCGGTTCTCCGGTCTGTCACCTCCACTTGAGTAGACCAAAAAGTATAAAACCCCGTCGCATATCACACTTTCATCTCCACCTCTCCATCCGATCAAGACCTCGGTCAAGGAGGTACTCCACATCATAGTTTTCGAATCATAAATATGAATTGAAATGTCCCATTGGAAAAAAAATTCAGGCACTTGTCTAGACTTCACAATGGAGACAGTATAATCATGTGTTGTCCTATTCACCGAGATGGACAATGCACTATAATCAGGAAATTTCAGACCAGGGGGATCCTCAAGCTTCTTGCAATGTTTGGTGACTGGATTGCAGACATGCATATCACTTCTACTGTCATTGTCCATGAAACAAACCAAACCACATGATGAAGCAATGAACCAGTTAGAAGTCTGAATGCAAGGCAGTTCAATGCCGTACCACTTCCGAAGGATCGGGTCATAGGCAAAACCAACTGGTTCATCAGAGCTTGTAAACATGAAATACCAAGGCTTTTGGGATGGGACATCCGAAAAGTTCCATAGGAACCTTGTGGAACTGACAATACCATGCCATCTTCTACACACAGAACCGGCTCGGAAAATGCTAGCAACAGGGAGATAAGCCAAGACTCGTTCCAACAAGTCATCAGGTAGGATTAAGTCCATAGAAACAGCAGTCATTTCTTTGTTACCTTCATCGCTGTGTTCCGAAAACGAATCACATTCACCGACTTCTTTCGATTTATCATCAAAGCAATGGCTGATCCATGAAGTCTCCTCATTCATGATGAAGAACAGCTAAAGAAAACTCCTGAGAATTCGAAAAAAACGAGATCGAATTTCTTCATAAAATCAACCAAATAACATGAAAATATATTACAGATTGCAATAACAAAAGTCATGGTGAATAAAGAAATTAAAGCATCTAATAATCTAAATGAAAGCTAAAACATATACAAAAGATTAATGAACCAATCAGACAACATATTTAATCAATGTTACCTCAAACATAGGACTATGTCAGAATTCTAATAATATCAAAGACTGGAAATTTAATCAAACCCCATTAATAATATTGAAAGATCTCATCATTGGATATACAGAGAAGCAAAATCATGTGTAGCTTAAAAAGTAGAAAAGACAGTCAAAATAATATAAAAAGAAATACCTTTTAACCAGATTTCTTACCAGAGTAAAGAGTGTTTGAATCCAAAACAAGTTATGTTCTTTTTCAGCTAAATAAACAAACTTTCATGGATTTATCAACCCAAAATGATATAAGAATCAAAAACATTTTGAGAATAAATAAAATAATGTTAGGTGGAAAAGGAGAAGGATTAGGCCATCTTTACCTATCAATCAAACATCAAAGGATAAAACCCCACGAAACTAAAACAAAACATCATTAGATTAAAGACAGACAAACGGATCAAATGAAGAAATGAAAAAACTTTCCCAGAAAAAAAAAACATAGTCACGAACCTGTAATGAATCTGATTCTGATATAGCTGGAAAAATGGGTGTTGATAGATTCAGACAAATTTCAATATATTTACCATAAACATAAGGAAACTCTGTAAATAAAAAATGGTTTTTTAAGAGAGAACAACAGATTATTGGCATAAAACAAAGAAAGGGTCAGTCTTGTTTTGGATGATAATCAAATCCCTAAGCAAAACCCATTGTATAGAAATGGGTGTTTCACTGTTTGCAACAAAACAAAAAGGGAAAAAACAGTAGACAAAATGAAGAGAGAAGACGGTTTTTGTGAAGGGTGTTTGCGTTCATGGATACAGAGAATGTTTATTTAACAAATAAACGGAGACTGTGGAGAGGGAGAGAGAGAGAGTGGCGCGTGGACTCTGTTTTTTTCTTTCTTGCTTGCTTTTGGAATTTTTATTTTTTCTTTAGTTTAAAAATTGGCAGCAACGAAATAATTGTGGGCGGGCGGGCGGGCGGGCGGGTGGGAGGGTATATGGAATTAAGAGTGAGTATTCGATTGAGTTGAGTCGAGTTAAAAATTTTAAGTTATTCGAGTTAATTTGTTATATTTTTTTAATTTAAATTTTATTTGAATTTTTTTTATTCGAGTTAAATTTAAGAAATTCGAATCGAGTTTTCAAGTTTCTATAAATATTTAATTGTAATTATTTATCATGTTATAGTATAATATGATTCTAATTTAAATGATTTTCTCTAATTATATAATATATGTATATATATTTCGTCATATGCGATAATATTTCTTCATATTTTTATATATCAATATCTATATCGTAAAAAATTGAGAGACTCGTTTCGAACTTAAAAAATAAATCATTTAATTACTAAAAATTTTGAGTTATTTAAGTCATTCAAATTTTCATGTTACAACTAGAACTTTATTTGAAATTTTTTCGATTCGATTTAAAATAAATCGAGTATTTTTGCCTTGAATTGAGTCAAGTTATTCAATATTTTTTAGTCAAGTCGAGTTTTGGTTTAACTCATTATCTAAACTATAGATTTTTTTTTCTTAAATAATTGTCTAATTTTTTTTACTGAATAACCACTTAAACTATATATTTTTTTGAAATATGTGATTAATAATTTTTTAACTAAAATAGGTGTCTAAATTTTATTCTAATAATATTTTAAGATAACATCGTTAAAAAAATTATTTGACTCATAAATAAGTGTCCAAACTATACATTTTTTCTACTATAGGTGTTTAATATTTTTTTTTGATTTTTTTTCGAGTCGAGTATTTTTTTCTCGAGTCAAGTCAAGTTATTCAATTTTTTCGAATCGAATTTTGTTCACTCCCTATATGAAAGTTTGGGGTACGATATTATTATGGCTTAACTCAATATCTAAGCTATATATATATATATATATATTTCTTAAATATGTGTCTAATTTTTTTTGCTGAAATTAGTATCTAAATTATACATTTTTCTAAAATAGGTGAATAATGTTTTTTTACTGAAATATGTTATGATATTATCGTAAAGATACCATAAAACTTATTTAAGGAATTCACAATTACTTTAAATTTACATATATGATTTTAACATTACCATATTTTATATCAAATAAGCAATTTAATCATATACTAAATAAATTTTATATTTACCTGTTATTTGTCATCAATAGACAATATTGTCTAAAGTCAAACCTTTATTTCTATAAATAAAGTTTTACCAATACATGCAACATGTATTCACACAAGGCAATAATCAAATTTTGTTATGTTCATTGTTTCTTTTTAATAAAGGAAACGAATCCGAAATTAATAAAATTTCAATAAATCAAAAATTAAATTTTCGTTTATTTTGATTTTGGTATTTCACAAAATTTGTAATCTTAATTATTTATCATGAAAATTTCTATAAAAAGAGATTTATCCCAATTTTAAGATTTTAATAAATCTGTTAAAACGACAGAATAAATCTTGAAACAAATTTTTTTACTATCTCAATTTTGAATAATAGATTCTATAAACCCATTTGAATTTTCAATATAAGAATTGCATGTGGCAATTACCCAATTCTGGGTGTAAATAAATTTTTAATTCATCCAACGTGAATTCCATGTATATCATAATTAAAGCTTCATGATTATTGCATATATAAAACGTGCATAAAGTTTTTTACTATACACAGTTGTTAATGACTATGTTTCCATATTTCCATTATATTCATATGAATTTAATATGAAAATATACCTAATAACAATTAAGAAAACATCTTCCGTCTCTCGATACACATTGGAACAAAAACCACGTAAGATACGTTCTTCTTATCTTAAATTTATCTTAAGATTATTAAAAAAATGTAGTTAATCCAAGAATAAATAATAATAATAATAATATAATAAAAATTATTATCTACAAACAAAATAAAATAATATAAAATAAATAAATATTTTAGATCAAATCGATTTTAGAAACATGTTGAGGCCTATACCAATTACAGTTTTTTTAAGACGAAATTTTTGACCACTTCTGTGGTATTTGAGTTCGTTGGTCATCTGTCTCCCATGATACAACAATAAGAGGATCTTAAACAATAACACAAACTGCAGAGATTCCGAGCTTTTTCTTACCTTTGTCAGTCACCAGAAGAAAACGAGAGAAGAAAACGATTTTGAGAGTAATTTGAAACTAGGAATTTTATTTTTATTTATAGGAAAAAATTAGATCAAAACAAGTGAGAATTCTAAGCCAAATTAAATTCGAATTTACTATGAATAATTAATTTTATTTTATCTAATATTCTTAGTTTGTATTTAAGTAAAATATAAATTCTTCTTGAATATTAAAAAAATTAAGGAAAAATTTAATCACAACGGGTAAAATATCTGTAAACCCACAAAGGACTCAACCGGTCCGAACATTTACATCGCCCACGTCGTTCACCCCAAGTTAAGTCATTCAATGACAACTATGTGGGTAAGTGTATAAGACAACGTTGTAAAGATCTCGTTAGAATAAGAATCAATAAATTTCTTATTCTATTCACGACCTTCTTACTTTGAGCATTGATTTCTCATTCATCACTCAACCATTTTGAGCATATGAGACACCGTTGTAAAGATGTCATGAAGTATAATAAGAACCAATAAATTTCTTATTCGAATCTCCATCTTTACTATTTTAAAATATGGCTCAAAGTTGGTCATTTCTCACTGTTTTTTCCAACAAAATCTATTATCATTTGTATAATATATATTAGATATAATTTTTTAATAATGATATTTGAATATATTAATTATTATAAAAAATAATATAATATAATATAATAAAAAATGATAAATCGATTGAAAGTCTGGTGCAAAGAAAAATAAAAATTTATATTAAAAAAATTCCATCAAGATTAATGTATTAAAATTAAAAAAATATGAGTCTCTTTGTCTCTATCCATACGATATGAGACATTGTACGAGGTAAAAAAAGGATTGATGAGTCAATCAATCTATAAGACAGATTGCTCCGTTACTCAAAAAATGATTACATGGGCCACTAATCATCAATCGAGTAGGGATTCATTTTTTAAGATTACTGACAGAATTATAATCATATATTAGTTTCGTAAAGATCTTTATACGAGAATCAATTGACCACTAAGATATTTTAAAATTATATTACAAAGATAGAAGAATTAAAACATAAAAAATAAATAATATACCACAAGAATAGGAAAAAAAATCGTGTCACAAAAATTATATATAAACTTGAATACACTTAAATATTTCATGTTTTATAATTTAAAAGGCGAGAGACAAAAGTAAACCATACGGGAATGCCTCGCAATTTTAAAAATATTATCATTTAGTATATTTGATCGGTTAATTAAGTTGTTTAACTTTGTACCCCATATTTTTATAAGTTATAGGTTCTAAACCCACTAAAAATATCTATTACTTTCTTTAGAGTTCTCATTTCTCCTTTTCTATATGTATGGTTATAAATGAAATTAGGATTTATCAAAAAAAAAATAATAGGTATAATGCTAAAAATAATTCTAATATTTGACTGAATTTTTATTTTGGTTTATATTTTTAATTAATTTAATCCTTAATGTTTTATTTTGGGTCAAAATAATTCTTATGTGGATAAAAATTGTTAACCAACTAATGGTGAATGACTTAAAATGACGTGAAAAACTTACATGACAATGCACACCGCTATAATATTATCATGTAGACAAATATGTTGACTTTACAGAATGATGCGTTAGTCAAAAAGTAAAATATAAAATATTTTTTCTTTTAAGTTGACTAGCAATTTTTATTAATAGGGGTCATTTTGACCGAAAATAAAACGATAAAGATTAAATTATTTTAAATATATATATATATATATATAAATATAAGAATCAAAGTGGCTATTTAATCTAACATTATGAGATTTTTTGACATTATACTAAAAAAATATTTGAATGGACTTCTTAAAATTAATCTAGAAAAATTATTATATTTTCCTTTAATTTTTTTAAAAATATTATTAGGTTCTTCAAATATTTCAAAAGTTCTATTTTTTACTGATTTTTATTAATATATTTATATATTATAGAAATATCATGATAAAACTTACTGTCGAAATTTTAATATTGCATAAAATATATAAGATCTATTAAAAAAACTATAATTAACTCTAGAATCGAATGTCAAAATTTATCATTAGTAAAATATATGAGTAATTTAAATATTCTCTCCAAAATTTTATTAATATGTTTTTATTAAATAAAAAATTATATTTTTAAGGCAAATATTACGATTTAAACTCTTACAAAATATGATATTATAAATATTTTTAATCATTAGTAAAATAGAAAATAATAGATGTCAAAATTTTATTAATAAGTTGATAAGTCACTTAAATTCATGATTTTCTTTGAATAAATTCTAATTTTAATCATAATTCTACCTAAAAGAAAGTGGAAAGAGACTCCATAAAAAATAAGGATGTGCTCATAAGCTTCTAGTGGGTCAAAAATACATAATCTAAAATAATACAAAAAAATAAAAATAATTAGGTTCATCAATTCATCAAATATACTTATTATCAAATTCATGATTTTTTTATACCTAACTGACCTTTTATATTATTTTATTAATCGAATCTTTAAAAACAGTCTTAAAATTGAATAAATGTTCCATTCATTTAATTTATTTTGGTATTAATAATCAATTAAGGAAGCTTTGAATTTTTAGGTCATTTAGAGTTTTTATTTGTGTAAGTTTAAAGTTTATTTTGAAATATAGACCAAAAGCTACAGTGCAGGTAGGAGTACGCCACCTGTAAGAGGCAATTTGAGGACGACGCTACCTGTAGGTGACGTTCACATTTTTTTAAAATATTTTTTTGTTAATTTTGAAGGGAGAACACCACCTGCACATGGTATTCTCCCATTTGTATTGTTCATTTTGGCTTAGATCCTCAAATATCAATCAAAGATCCTTATTTTCTTAATTAAAAAAAAGGACGGATTATTCATCCAATTTTACGCAATTAATGATACACTAATTGATAAAAGGGATAAAAGAAACTGAGATTTAGATTAAATCTTAAATACTTAATTTTGTACACGATAATAAACTAAAATTTATACAAATTTATCAAGTGGTTTATAATTTTTAGGGTTTAGATTGTATGATTAGAATTTAAGATTTATAGTCTTAGGGTTACATATAGATTATATATTTAAATAAAAATAATTGTACAAGAATAAAGCCAGAATTGAAGAATAGAGGTAAAATATAAATATTTTAAAATGGGAGATAAATTCATAAATGACACGCTTAAAAAAACTATATACAAAAATAAATATAAAAAACATGGGTAAGGAAAATTTTCCTTCCCTATCCTCGTATGAAATTTTTTTCTTGTATTTAGAAGTGAGTATTTGATTCTATGTAGTGAAGAAATTTTGAATTAATCGAGTTAATTAATCTTATTAGATTATTTAATTTTATTTGAAATCTTTTGGAAAGTAGAATTTATCAAATTTGAATTGAGTTGAGTTGTTTGAGTTTTTCTTCGATTTTATTTTTCATATTTATAAATGTTATAGTATTGAATTAGTTACAATTTATAGTACTTTTTATAACTATATACGGTATATATGTATATTTTTACGGTTAGAAAAAATCTAATTCAAAATTACTAAAAAATTTAAAATGAAAAAAAGTTGAACAAATTAGAAAATTATATAATGCAAAAAAGAAAATTGATCTAAATAAATTGATTTATCTTATTTTATTATTCAAATTTAAGAAAACTTTGAATAAAAGGGAGATTATAATTTCTACTTGTTTGATGATTTGTTAGTCGATATAATCTGTATAGTAGAGCAATCAACTTGATAATTTGATTCACTCATTATTCTTTTTTATCTCGTAAAATATCTCGTTCGGTTAAAAACATAAAAATTCATGAAAAATTCTGATTTTTGATGATATACAATCTTCATAAAAATATAATATTCTTTATAGATTTTTAATAGATTATATTTTTTTAATTTTTAAAATACTATATTTATAATATCTTTTATAATGTTTAATAAAATTTAAATATCATTGTTGAAAAAAAATAACAGTGTTTAAAATATTACTAATATTTGTATATATTTTAGTTTAACATAAATTGCCGGTAGGGGTAAGGGTAGAGCAATAGGCATGCTTATTATTGGATATCGGATCGGATTAAATATGATTTTTTTGGATATACAGGTTTTCGGATCGATAATATAGTGATCCTTATCTGATCTAGAAAAAGAGGATATTCGTATATTCGGATATTCGATTATTCAAAAATATAATTTGATTGAACTAATTTTTTGAATTTGAAGATTGTATTTACAAAAAATATGAAATTACGAATATAACAAACAAAAAATTATTAAATATAACAAGATTCGTGTTTATAAAAGTTTTTTTATTTTATTTTTGAGTATAATAAACACTAAATTGTTAAATATAACAAAATTAATAATAATAAAAAATTAAATTTTCAGATTTTCAGATAATTCAAAACTTAAAATATTTTGATTCATATCCGATCCAAAAAAATTATAATCGGGTCGAATATCCTATTCGAAAATAAAAATCAAATCAGATATCCAAATTTTTGAATCAAATCAATAAATAATCAAATTAGATAAACTGAATCAAATATTTTTGAACACCCTAAGATAAAACAAGATTCTCAGTTCTTTAGATTTTAATTTAGTAGTAATAAAAATAATTTAAAATAAAACAATGTTGTGAACCGAAATTAAAATTTATCCTTTTAAAAATTTATTTAACTTTGTTCACTATCAAAAAAAAAAGTTTGGTCCTCGGATGCAACGGACGAGAAATGGGTGTTGAAAAGAGGCAAATTACATATTTAGTCACTCGATTTTTGTTGCTTTTATGAAATTAAACTTGTAACAATACATTCCCTTTCCCCATCTCTTTATTTTTCTTAAAATTGATAAAATTCAAATTCAAATTTAAATTCAAATTCAAATTCGATCTTATTTTAATTTGATTTATAATATTAACCATGAGATTAGTGTAAAAATAAGATATATTATTTTTCTCTTTCTTTACGACTTTTAAACCTTTTATATTCTAAAAAAAATACTTTGATGTTGGAAAATTAAAGAGAATCCGAAAATTTGAGTTGATAACAGTTTGAAGGAGACTTTAGCATAAACTTATTAGTTTTTCGGGCTTTATTTTTGATTGAGTTTCAAATCAGTATTTGGAGTCAAAAGCTGATTTGAGTTCTAAAACTACAAAAAAATATATAGCTTTTTAGGTTAAAACTAACTTTTTCGGATACCGAAATATTTAACTTTTAAATTTTTAAAAATTATTTTATATAAAATTACTCATATATCCTTGTTTATATCATAAATTATTTTATTTTTTTAAAGTATATTTAAAATAGATATTTTATTTATTTAAAATCATTTTTTTACAACAATACTAAATACTCGTATTTTAGAATAAATAATTTAAAATTATTTTTTCAAATCATATTTTAAAATATTTTTTTAAAAGTAATATCAAACTAATTCTTAGACGTGTTATAAAACCAACGTTTGGATGGGAAAAAAATGGATTCCTCCCTGTGTATTTTACCCAATTGGAAAATGTAGGGGAAACAATATTCGTGAAAAGGTCTAAACACGAAATTGTGGGGCGTTTTAACAGGCTTTTTCTGCGGGGGCGTGCCGCGTGCGAGTAGACCCAAAGCCTGACGACCATTGCTTGGGGAGTCTTTCCAAAATTAAATTACACATATATATAGGAGAGATTGTTCTATGAATCGGTTTCATCACGTTATTTATGGTTTTTAACTACTAAAAAGTAGTCTATTAATTTTTATTTTTCATGCCATTTTTTTCCTATTTAATCTTTATTTAACGAGAGATTATATCATAAGTCCGGCTCACCACGTTAGTTGTGGTCCCTAACCAATGAAAATCATTCATTCCACCTTTAATCAACCATGTAATTAATATAATTTTTAGAAATTATATTTTTAAAATGACATGGAAAATATGAGTGAAAATTCATTGGTGAAATAAAATAAGTCGGAGATTAATAGTGAAGTGGGTGATTATAATTGGATGGGATCGTGGCTGACATGGTGAGTTGGGCTCATGATATAATTTCTCCTATTTAATCACCCATTACCTATTTATATGGAAAAATTATTTTATGGAAAATATAAAATTAATTGTAGTGATTAGGGATCATGGATAACGTGATGAAATCGGTCCGTAGAATAATTTCTCATTTATATAACAATAAAAAAAATGAAGACTCTTGAAAAAAATAACATGGCAAATATAAATATCATTTAGCTACATTTTAGTGATTAAAGACCATGAATGAAGTGATGAAATCGGTCTATAAAATAATTTCTCCTATGATAGAGATATAGCCATGATTATACGAACGAAACATTTACATGAAATATAAACATATATATATATATGTATGTATATCAGTCAAGCATAACTCAAGTATTGTTCAGACCAGCACAACTCAAGTGGCTGTCTTTTTTAACTAAGTGGAAGTCTCTTCGAGTGTTGGATTGTCATGGAGAAACATCATAATGTTTCAGAGCTTTACTGGTTCCTTGCACATAACCACTCCGTCCACAATTCATGTTCATAATGCATTCGTGGAATACTTTTGTTCGTAAACCATCGAAAACGACCCACTTTAATTCAGACAACAGTTGAAAGGGAAGGTAGATGAACATTGGCAAGTAAAAAAGTTGAAAAGAAAGATACGAAAACAGAGGGATTAGCGCAAAATCTAGAGATTTCCGAAGGACAGACAAGCAGTGCAGGAACGATAGCCGACAGTTTCTGTAGATCAGACACCATAATACAAAAGACAAGAAGTTGACACTGATAAAGTTGCAATTTTTCGATGTGTGATTGGTTGCTCAGAGCATTCAAGGATTGGCCCTGAGTAAGTGATTCTGCTCTTGTTTTACAACTGTTTGGCAGATTCGAATCCATCGGACAAAGAAATGGAAGAACCCCACGTCGTAGTCCGTGCGGATTTGTTCAGAAACTAAGCCCCCTACAAATCGACACATGCCTTCTTACCTTGTAATTGGCGCAAACTGCGATCTACTGCCGCCGCTGCGCCAATGCGGAGAGAGAGAAAGAAACGGCCGCCGCTACACGGGTTGTTATTCATTGACAAAGCAAAGTCCAAAAAAATCCAAAAATACAACTGCGTTTGCCGGGAGTTGAACCCGGGTCTATTGCTTGGAAGGCAATTATCCTAACCGTTGGACTACAAACGCTATCTGACGCAAATTTACAATATTCGTTACTTATCACTAAATGTCCAAAAATTATAAATTTCAAAATTGAGTTCACTTGACAGCTAAATTAATTATTAATACTAAATATTATAAGAAGTGTAGCAATAAGTTTCCCGGTAGGCGGTAGTAAACTTTAAGCTGGGCTTGATGGGCTCAAGCAATAGGTTTCTAGTGTCCATTTATGTATTTTAAAAAGAGAATGGGATAGAGTTGTCTTAAGGAAATCTCAAAAATAATTCATGTATAATAAAAGAATATCATTAGTTTAAATAATTAAATTAATATTTTATTAATAAATAATAAAAATAATTATATTATTTTATTAAAGAAAATATCTAAAATAAAACTAAAACAATAATATACAACTACTTATAAATTATAAAAAATTATTAACGGTGTGATTGGAAGAAAAAAATAAAACAATGAGCAGATATTCGTGTTGCTCATCTTCCAAGATTATACTGAACCCAAAAATAGTCTTATTTAATTTGTAATTATATGTAAACTGTTCTAAATTTAAAATAAAGAAATATTATACTACATTTTCAAAAAAATAATACATTAATAAAATAATTAATTACACCATACGTCCATAGACTATAACACTTACTTTAAATTAAACTTTACACTTTTAAACATTCTACGACTTTCATTTTAAATTGATTTTCAAACTTTTTAATATTTTAGTTTCATCTTTCAACTATGAGTCTCATTCTATAAATTTGGTCCCCCAATCTTTTTGAATGTTCTAATTTCATCATTTCATCATTTTTAATTATCCATATATGATAATCACATCTTATATTTAATAAAATTGTTATAAAATTTATTAATTGCCATGAAACATTGACATGTATTATATAAAAATATGATATAATATAAATAATAATGGGGAGATAAAATAAAAAATTTAAAAATTAAAAACTAATTAGAATGAAAATAACAATTTAAAGATAAAAATGGATCATTTAAAAATTTAAAATTAATTTATAATAAAATTAAAATAACTAAAAATATAAAAAATAATTTTAAATAAAAAATTATTAACGTATAATACAATAATTTTTTTATTTAGCTAATAACGATTACAGTAGTATCTGTTTTAAAAGATAATCTCAATCATTTAAGATTAATCGTCCAATACTCGAACTCGTAAACTCCAAAAACAACAACGTTTAATTAATCACTTGAGCTAAAAGACCATGCAATTCAAATATCTCTTAATAAAATGGATAGCTCAAATTTTGAACATAATGATAAATCCTAAAATCCAGGATACAAGATACTATAACTCATCTGGTTGAAAGGAGCAGATCATCTTCTTCATCAGATTTCTGATACAGATGATTATGTTTGATGACAAAGAGGAAAAATGAAAAAAAGAAATTAATGCAAAATATATGAAGTCAGGAGCATATGATTTGTTTTTGAACATCTAAATATCCCAGTTTTCGTAACTGAATACGAAAAAAAGAACACCCAAAAGTCACCGAGATCTTCTCCGATCAGCAGCGAACTGAGATAAAGGCACGACTTCCGACAACGGCGTGGAAAGTGGTGTCGGAAGCGGCGAGTTCCGGCAAACGGGACACGACCCGTTGAGTTTCAACCAAGCATCTATACACAAGGCAAGGAAATAATGTCTACACTCTGGCATCATTCTTAGCATCTCCGAATCCTTATACTCGCACAAGCAAATTGAACACGTGGTGTTCAAGTTACTAGAACCCGCAGCAGCCGACTCTTTACTGAACCGGAACTTCGGGTAAGAATTTATAACGGCCTGGTCGAGTCCGATGACGATGTTCTCACTTTCTTCATCTTCGGCAACGAAAATGATTCTCGGGAGTATGACTCCATCGGAGTTGGAGGCGGTGGTGGTGGTGGGATTGGGAGAGAAAGCGCGAGGTGAAGAGTAGGAGCAGAAACATATGTAGGAAGCGAGGAGGAGGGTTGAGAGGATGAGGATGAAACCGACGGCGATGACGATTGAATATCCTAGGCCTAAATTGGTGAGATATTTGGGTGAATGAGAGGACATTTGGGGTCAAGGGAAGGATCCATTTGTTGAAGGGAAAGTGGGTAGCTGCTGCTTTTCAAGCATCTGTCCTGACCTTGATCCACTCTGTACTGAAAGACCCAAAGAATGGTTTTGGGATGTTTGTGACGGCAACCACCTGTTGTGTTTCTCTAGACTTGGTCCCGAAAAGATGATCAAATTGTTTCTTTGTCCTTACTAAAACAAACATTAGAACAATGGAGAAAAGTTGTCTCACTTCACACTTTAGTTGATTATGTAATATTCTTGTTCTTTTTAGTGGGAACCCAAGACCTTTGTCTTCGGTATTGTTAAAATCATGACATGATTTTTTTTTCTCATAAAAAAAAAGTTTAATTGAATAATATTTTGGTTTTAAATTTTTTAAGTAATTTTAGTTTTTAATATTTTATTTTGAGTTAAAATAAAAAAAAATTATATCATATGCCATTTATATCATGTTATTTATGAGATCAACCAATTAAATACATCAATTTTATTAATTTTTTTGCCTTATTTTTTTATCAAGTGAATCTTCTCTTAGTAAAAAACTGTTTTTAAACTTAATTTACAATAAATATTAATGAAATTCACTTGGTAAAAAAAGATGAGGCGGAAAAATTATTGAAATAAATGCATTTAATTAGTTGGTGTCATGGATAAAATGTTGGGAGTGACCCATAATATAATTTTTCGTTAAACTGACTTTTCTTTGGATAAAATATGTTTAAAAATGACGGTAAAAATTTAAAATAACTTGATAAAATGATAAGTTAGTAAAAAATTATTTCATATTTTATATAATTTATAAAATTATTTTTTAATTGATATAATATTTTTCAAGTCAACACATTTTTTATATGATACCTATCAATAGAGGTGAGAAAAATTCGATTCAACTCGAATAACTCGACTCGGCTCGAGGCGAAAATACTCGACTCGTTTTGACTCGACTCGGCTCGAATCGAAAATACTTGACTTGTTTTGACTCGACTCGGCTCGAATCGAAAATACTTGACTTGTTTTGACTCGACTCGAAAAAATTTCAACTAAAGTTTGAGTTGTAAAACAGAAATTCGAATAACTCGAATACCTCAAAATTTTTAGTAATTAAAGGATTAATTTTTAAGTTTGAGATGAATCTCTCAATTTTTTATGATATATAAAAATATAAAGAAATATTGCTACATATGAAAAAAATCTATATATGCATATCTTATATGATTAGAGAAAGTTGTTTAAATTAGAATCAAATCATACTATAACTTGATAAATAATTACAATTAAATATTTATAGGAACTCAAAAACTCGACTCAACTCGAATTTCTTAAACTCGACTTAAACCGAAAAAATTTCAAATAAAATTTGATTTGTAAAATATGACTCGTCAACTCGAATAACTCGAAAATTTTTTATTCGACTCGATCGAATACTCACCCCTACCTATCAACATGCACTATCATATAAGTTGATAATATTATTTCAAGTCATTTATTGTTAATTAATTGACAGTTTTATTCGTTAAGAGAACATTTTGAACCCAAACAAAACATTGAAGGTTAAATTGCTAAAAAAAAAAAGAAAATAACTATTCAATCAAATATAGAGAATATTTTTTATCTATATTTTTTTAACGAAAATATTATTTATTCATAATAATTAAATCCCAAAATTTATTTGCCCACCAACTCTAGCAAGTTCTCGTTAATCTACCATACATATATTTCACCTACGCAAGTTAATCTCATATACCACAATATTAAAATTTGAACTATTATCCTAGACCTTAAAAGCAGAGGCTACGCTAAATTGTGTTGCTTTCTTGTAGGAGAATTTGACCTATATGTTTAGTGTAAAATAGGTTAATTTAATTAAATATTCGATTTTAGATTCGATCCTGAACAATTCATACACAGTAAAATGTGAAAAAAAAATTATTATAAATTGAAAGGTTTGATACGCAAGCTCGAATTGATCACCGATTACTGTCAAGAGGGTTGTTTTTGGTGTTTGGTTGAATTTGCTGAAATCGAAAGATTGAGACAAAGAACACAATAATTTTAGACTGGTTCGGCCATGCCTACATCCACTACCTTAGCACACCGCTAAGGATTTCAACCAATTCATTATGAATTGACACATTTTTACCGATTCAAGGAATAACTGATACAATCCTATTTTTTGGACTTGGCTAAGATATAACCAATTCTAGTTTTTCCTTAGGCTAAACTAAAATCTCTCCTTTTTACAAGGTAATTTGTATAAACAAAGAAAACCTCACAAGGTAGGTGTTTACAAAAATTAAGCTCAAAAGAGTGTAAAAAATAAAAATAACTAAAACACCCTTTTATACACTATATACAAGAGAAATGAAGAAATAAGACTTGAAAGCTAATTTCTCTTGATCCTGAAGCTTGAATATCGTCTCTAACCATTTTCAAGTGTTCCAAGCTTGTTTTTATAGTTTGAAATCATATTCTAGCCGTTTATGACTTTTGGGATGTTTTGGAGCCGTTGAAAAGTCATAGAGTTGAGCATTAAATTTCCACATGCATAGAGGTTTCGAAACGTTTACCAGAGGTTTCAAAACCTTACAAAATATAGTCGTTATAGGATCAAGGTTTCGAAAGCTTTACCAGAGGTTTCGAAACCTTTGCTAAGGTTTCAATAGTGACGGCTTTGGAGTCTTTAAATAAAGCTTCCACCTTTGTCAAGTTGTAGTATTTAAGATGTCTAACCCACAGGGATTGAATTACCTGCACAACACAATATTCTTGCATTTTAGAAAATAAAAACACAAGTAATTTTGGTTGAGGATTGATTTAATTGAAAAGAAAAGAAAACTAAGTATTTAAGAGGAATTGCAATGAAATAAGTAAGGCCAAGTAGTTTTCTTTGTAGAGGGAAATCCAGGTGCACTTATTATCCAATTATTAATGCATTGGGTTAAACTTCCGCCTTGGCGGGTCGCTCGAAGGGTTGCCTCAACTACCTCAGCGGGGTTATGCCTTGTCGACAACTTAAATTTTCATAGTTTGACAGAGCATCCTTAATTGTCTCCTCCTTATCCCTAAACTCGGAGAACTATTGAAATGCATGTCTTGATAATACCTCCTTGCGTGAATCAATGATGAACAACAATTGATTGTATGTTTCGTTTTAGTCACTGAAACCCTTGCAGATTAGTCGATGCCCAAAGACCGTACTCTCTCGTTTCGTGCGTTTAACTCTCTCGATATTAGACAAATATATTTTTTCCTCATAAACTTATCTTTCGATCTTGTATGCAAAAAAGAGTAAAAGCCAAGAGAGAGTAAACTATGAAAATAAGAATCGCATTAATAATATCAAATAAAGTATAACTTTCTTCACCAACTACTCTACAAATCACCTAAGCTCGATGGGAGTTTAGAACATAATGAGCTTGTCGGCGACTAGGGTTTTTGTCTTAAAGAACCAACTTATTTTCTATGGCCTAAGAGCTTGCTTTATATAGGTCAAACCTAGGTTAAAGACATTCATAAAAGTAAGAGTTCTAAAAGGAAAAGAATACATGTCCATATTAAATTATAACTATTTATTCTATTTCCTAATTTAACTCCTTTTGGACTTTCTTAAATTTCGTGTTGACTTTAACCATGACTTGAATCTTCCTTTCTTCGTTTTTGTCTCTTTTATGGAATCAACACTTTATTCTCTATCTATCGAACATCAATTGTCATCTTTATTCTATTGTCTAGACCATCAATGTGCTGCCATAGCGGGTGCTTATCTGCATTCCAGCTTCAGTTTCCAACATCTATCATACTGTCTGACATTATCTGTATGGTTAATTCCTGTCTAAGAGAGAAAACCATTAATTGTACATGTTTTATACCAAATAATAGATAAAATAATGAATTAAGTGCTGAGATGCTAAAATATGGAAAACAAGCAGAATCATCCATTATTGTCATTAAATTCGTCCATTACTAACAATAATCGAGTGAGAAAATGATATAAAAATTAAGACTTTTATGCACTTATCATTCAAGAAAAATGTCATTCTGCTTGAGAGGTTTCGAAACCTTCTAATTTAAAAACACAAGTTTGATTATTTTAAAAACATTTCAAACACTTCTAAAATTTCTCAAAAAAATTTCAAACTTATTTTCAAGTTGTTTGAACATAATAAATATTTTTTAATTCTTTTCAAATTAGTACAAAACATTTTTCAATTATTATATCAAAATCAATATCTCAACATAAATATTTTTAAAAATAAGATTCAATAAAATTTTAATCTTTTTAATAAGATTATCGTGACCATTTTTGTCTTGGGGTAAAAAATGTTTTATGATTATTCTTTAAAAACTGGATCTTGCCATTCAATTCATTTAACATTAAAACGTATGTTTTTCATATTAAATACAATTTTTCTTTAATTGAGAAAATTAAAGCTCTTTTTAAAATCCATATTAATTTATTTTAAAACTGAATTTAATTTTTTTATTTGATAAAAAATATTTAGAGTCGTCATCAGTCATTTTAATAAGTCGAACATTATAAAAATAAATTAGAGATTCTTTTCTTTAAAAATAGGTTCGGAAGCTAATTATGCATGGGACATGATTAATACCTTCATGAGCGCTCTTTACCGATAACTTGAATTTCGTATGGCATGGAACAATTTTAATAATGACAATTTATAATTAATTTTATTTATTAATTATTAATTGATTTATATAGCAAATGGAAATATTCTTTTCATATAAAACTATATTTTTGATTCAAATATAAAATAGAAATACACGTATATACATGGAACATGTAACGACCAGGATTCAGATCCGAGTATCGGGTTAACCCCAAATATTGGGCTTCGGTTTTGGGCCCCGAGCTTGTGTTGGGCTTTAGGCTTGTTGGGCTTAGAATGGTGTTGGGCTTTAAGAGTTTTGAGTTAGAGGCATTTTAGTAAATGCTAAAAAAGATGAAAGAGAGGGAAGGGGTGTTATGTTTTGTGCAGAGAAATCAGTGGGTGAAGTCACCTTTTGTCTTCCTCATCTTCTCCATCTCTTTCTCTTGAACAAGCTGAGTTAAAGGTGCAATCTTATTGTTCTAAGATAGGAGTCTCGTTTTGTGTTGGAAGGGTAAGTTGTAGGGGTGTTTTTGATATATAAAAAGAGGTAAAAATGGGTTGGTTTGGTAAGGATGAAGGTTTTGATGAAGGTTTTGGTTTGAGCTCGGGTTTAGGTTTTGGAAGCTTAGAATCTGAATTCTTTTAGCGTTTTTAAGCTCAAGAGCCATCCCAAGACGCTTATAATCGTTGTCTATCTTTATTTTGTAGAGAAATAGGGTGGTGAGCCTTCAACAAGCTTAGGAAAAGAAAGAGCTTGAAGAAGGAAAGTGAGGACGTTTGTTGTTGGTTTAGCTTGAGGTTGGTACTCCCAACTCTTCCTATCATCATTCATGTCTTTGCAGTATGCATACATGTAAGTTTTGTTGCATGGTAGCTTGGTTGCTAGTTTAAGGTGCTTTAATGGTAGTTTTTGGTTTAGCTTTAGGATCGATTAGATCAAGTTTGGGAAGAATTCTTAGAAATTTCTAAGTGCAAACCTGCATTTCGTGCAGGGGGTATCGATACAAGTGGCCCGTGTATCGATACCACTGAGAGAGAAATAGGTTAGTGGGGCAAGCGTACCGAAACGGGTATCGATACCGATCCCTCTAGTGGATTCTTCGATTTGATACACATATCGATGCGGATAATCCCCCTTTTGTTGACCTTAGAGTTGGTCAAAGCGTATCGATACAGGTATCAATACCATTTGTTTCGATACCCTTTTGGTAAGAGTATCGATACAGGCTGTTCCGATACCCCATATAAGGAGTATCGGAACCCTATGAAATCTTGCCTAAGTTGAGTAGAGTTTGAGGTTTGATATTGTATTTAAGAGTCTTGAGTAATCTTAAAAGCTATGAAATGGATTGTTAAACAAAGATTGATATTATTAACCCCGGAAGACTAAGTTATGACGAGTCTAAATATGTTCTGATATGAAGATCCTAGGTTGATCGTTTTTGTGTGTTGAGTCCTTGTTTGATGGAAATCTGGATATCCAAAAGTGTTGCAACACGTCGAAGGCCATTCAATGTAATATTCCGGGTGATGTATTGAAGACCATTATTCCGAGTGTTGGGCGGCCTCACTCGAAGATGTTCGATGTAACATTCCGAACATGAGATTGGTTGGGCGGCCTCCATCCTGTTTTATTCCGAACGTTGGGCAACCTCGTTCGAAGATGTCTGATGTAACATTATGGGAATATGATTTGAGGGCGGCATCAATCCTAAGTGTAAGATCCCGATGCTTTGTGGACGCGGGCCTCACTTTGTGTTTTAATGTGACATGTATATGCTGTGTGCGATAGTATACATTGATTATGCCATGTGATAGGAAAATATGCTAGATCATCATATCATGCACAACATTTATATGCTTTTCTTTACATTTTTTGATATGCATGATTTTGGGCCGAGTTCGGCGTACCCACTAAGCTTTTTTAGCTCAGCGTTCGAAATGTGTTTTCGTGCGTAGGTTAGGTGAAGTCGGTTCTGTGGAGCACCATCGAGGTTTGGATTTCAACATCGACTTGTGTCAGAGTACAATGATTAGATGTAGTGGGCTAGTACTTTGTCGAACCTTATATGTATTTATAACTTTGTTATTTATTATTTGAGTCGAATGTTTTTAAATGTTCTGTAATATTTTGGAGCTCTAGCTACTTTGAATTATTTGGGCTTATGATTTGAACTTAAATGGATTTTTGAAATATATTTAGACTTGAGTTTGATTTTATTGTTGGGCTTTCGAAAGAAATTTTGAAATACAAGTTTTGGGCTAGAGGCCCAATGTGACACCGAGTCGGGTGTTACATTTAGTGGTATCAGAGCCTAGGTTGAGTCGGTTCTAGGAAGTCCCCGAGGGAGTCTAGTGTGTTATATAGGTGTTAGACAAATACATGCCCATGAGTCAATATTGTATTTTCTTTAAAGCTGAAATTTTGATGGTGTAATCTTGTTTGTTGTTGTTGTTGTTTACGCAGAAGTGTTAAGTATGTCGAGGCAAGTAAGGGAGGGTGAGGAAAGTAGGGGTTCTCATGATAGACACTCCGACTACGAGTTTGAGACCGATGATGGGGTGACATCGAACGATGCGGTTGGTCAAGGGGCCAACTACTTTGATCAATTGAACTGTACCATGCACAGGATAGTGAGAGCTATATCGAGGCCATCTTCTACGTCTCGTGAGGCACCGGTTGAGAGGGTGCGAAGACAGGGAGCGGTATAATTCTTTGGTACGAGACAAGATTATCCCATGCAAGCGGATCAGTGGTTGCATGATACGAGGTGGATAATGAGACAGATGAGGCTGAGATCAGAGGACAAGCTGTCGTGTGTGTTGTCTCTTCTAAAAGGAAACGTTAGAGAGTGGTGGAAAACGGTGGAACAGGGTTGGTATCCTCATCGCCCAAAGTGGGAAGACTTCCTTGAGGAGTTTGAGAGTAAGTATGTGGGTGAGACTCACATCGACACTTTGAGGGAGCGGTTTACCCATCTTGTATAGGGGAACCGTTCGGTCTTTGCTTATGAGCAGGAGTTTCTTCAGTTGAGCCGGTATGCTCCAAAGCTTGTTGCTATAGAGAAGATGACATGTAAGAGGTTCTTGAGATGTCCGAGGAAGGAGATCCAGACTTATCTCACTGCTACATCACCTAAGATGTTCTCAGAGTTGGTTGTCAATGCTAAGTCGTTAGAGCAGGTTCAGGGTTTGACCTATGGGCCTTTTGTTGGCCAGGGAGTCACTAGTGGAGCTATTTAGAGCCATAAGGGTAACTCTCAATCTCACTCCGATAGGAGTAGGAGCAGTTAGAACCAGAAAAGAGGAGCATCAAATCAGGGTTCGAGGTTGAACCAGAGATCAGAGTTAGTGGGACGTAAGAGGCAATCAATTTCTTCTTCTACTGGGGGCCCAGAAGGTTTAAAAAGGAATTTTAGTGTTCAGACTTGTAGACGATGTGGTCGGAGCCATCGAGGAAAGTGTTGGGGCAATGCCAAAGTTTGTTTTCAGTGTGGGTCACCGGATCATCTTGTGAGAGACTGTCCATAGGTTGTGACGTCACCACCAGGTCAAACTCAGAGGACTGTGTTTCAGGCCCAGAGGGGTCGTGGTTTCTTACGTGGTGGAGCTAGCCATGCATCAAGAGGCACATTTCAGTCCACTGCTAGAGCACCAGCGAGACAGTATGCAGTGAGAACACAAGAGGACTATGTTGTGACAAATGTGATCTCAGGTACGTTTAGTTTGTTTTCTGTCCCTATAGTTGTTCTTGTGGACTCAGGATCTACCCACTCGTATATCCGTAGTGGGATATCGCAACAATGGGGGTTACCAACGGAGGATCTAGAGATAGGAGTCCGTGTGACCAGTCCGTTGGGGTTAGATGTGTTGGTGGATAAAGTATATAGGAGGTGCTCGATCGAGGTGCAAGGGTCTATCTTTCTGGCTGATCTTATGGTCCTACCGTTTCAGGAGTTCGACGCAATCCTTGGGATGGATTGGTTGTTCGAGCACGATGCGAGTTTGGGGTACAGATCTAAGAGTTTGAAGCTTCGAGTGGTTGATGGTTCTAAGCTTATCGTGAGGGTGAGAGAAACCCGTGTTTATCGAATGTTGTAACAGCTTTGTCAACTTAGAGGTTGATACAGTAGGGTTGTGAGGTTTTCTAAGCTCACGTGGTGGATGTGAGCGTTGAAAGCCCAACTTTAGGGAGTTTAAGGATAGTTTGTGAGTATCTCGATGTGTTTCCATAGGAGTTGCCTGATTTACCTCTCGACTGGGAGTTAGGGTTCCGTATAGAGGTGTTTCCAGGTAAGGCACCAGTGTCCATAGCACCGTATCGTATGGCACCCGCGGAGATGGGGGAGTTGAAGCAACATATCTAGGAGTTGCTTGAGAGAGGTTTTATCGGGCCGAGTGTTTCGCCGTGGGGAGCACCGGTTTTATTTGTTAAGAAGAAGGACGGATCGATGAGGATGTACATCGACTACCGTCAGCTAAATAAGGTAACGATCAAGAATCGTTACTCTTTGCCTAGGATCGATGACCTGTTTGATCAGTTAAGAGGTGCTTGTGTGTTTTCTAAGATAGATCTGAGATCGGGGTACTATTAGTTGAAAGTGGTGGATGAGGATATCCAAAATACCGCTTTTAGGACGCGGTACGGACACTTTGAGTTCTCAGTGATGCCGTTTGGGCTCACGAATGCACCTACAACTTTTATGGACTTGATGAACCAGATCTTTTAATCTTATCTAGATCAGTTTGTGGTTGTGTTCATCGACGACATCTTGGTGAATTCACGCTCAGAGGAGGAGCATGACTATCAACTAAGAGTGGTTCTTCAGGTGTTGAGGGATAGACGTTTGGCTGTCAGCGGTGACTTTTCTTGGCCACATAGTTGCAGAGGATGGAATTAGAGTAGATCCCCAGAAAATCCAAGCTTTGGTGGAATAAAAACCACCAAGGAATGTATTAGAAGTCCGTAGTTTTCTTGGACTTGCCAGATACTGTAGGAGGTTCGTTAAAAGGGTTTTCGATCATAGAGAAACCTTTGACCAAGTTTCTTTAGAAAGGTATTCTGTTTGTGTGGAATGAGAGAAGAAAACAAAGTTTTGAGCAATTGAAAGCCTATCTGACAGAGGCACCGATCTTGACACAACTGAAACCGAGAAAAGATTATGTGGTGTTTAGTGATGATTCTTTAAATGGGTTGGGTTGTGTGCTTATACAAGAGGGTAAGGTGGTTGCTTACGCCTCAAGGCAATTAAAACCCCATGAGAGGAACTACCCCACGCATGATCTCGAGCTTGAAGCAGTTATCTTTTCTTTGAGGATATGAAGACATTATCTCTACAAGGAGAAATCTACATCTACACCGATCACAAGAGTTTAAAGTATCTACTTACCCAGAAGGAGTTGAATCTGAGACAGCGTTGGTGGATAGAGTTGTTAAAGGACTATGACTATGTCATAGAGTATCACCTCGGCAAAGCGAATGTGGTCGCCGATGCTTTGAGTCGGAAGTCCATGTCGGACTTGAGAGCTTTATTTGCTTGGTTGAGGATGACCGACGACGGAGGTCTTTTAGTAGAGTTGCGTGTGGAGCCCACGCTTGTTCAGGAGATAAAGAGAGAACAAGTTTTAGATGAGGAGGTCGTAGCTCAGTTAGAGGCTATTCAGAGAGGTGAGATGTTAGACTTTGAGGTACGAGATGGTGGGTTCTTGTACTTTCAAGGTCATTTGTGTGTTCCAGCTTTAGAGGATCTAAGGGATCATATCTTGAGAGAAGATCGCCGTAGTCCGTTTTCTGTTCATCCAGGTAGTAACAAGATGTATCAGGATCTTCTTTCTTTCTTTTGGTGGTCGTGTATGAGAAGAGATGTTTCAAAGTTTGTGACAAGGTGTTTAGCATGTCAGCAAGTAAAAGCGGAACATCAGGTTCCTTCAGGTTTGCTTCAGCCTATCCAGATTCCACAGTGGAAGTGAGATCGTATGACCATGGACTTCGTCACCGGGTTACCGTTGACGTTGAGGAAGCATAATGTTATATGGGTTATAGTTGACCGGTTGATCAAATCAGCTCACTTCTTACCGGTAAGGATTGACTACAATTTGGAAAAGTTGGCTCAGTTGTACATAAAGGAGATCGTGAGGTTGCATGGTGTACCTTCATCGATCATATCGGATAGGGATCCAAGGTTTAAAGCGAGGTTGTGAAAGTCTATCCAAGAGGCTTTAGATCCCAAGTTGCACTTTAGTACAACTTTTCATCCTCAGACCGATGGATAGTCTGAGAGAGTCATCTTGATCTTGGAGGATATGCTTCGGTGTTGTGTTGTAGACTTTACTCGTAGTTGGGAGGAGCAGTTACCGTTGGTAGAGTTTGCTTATAACAACAGTTATCAGTCAAGCATCAAGATGGATCCTTTTGAGGCCTTGTACGGGAGTAGGTGTCGGACACTTTTCTGTTGAACAAAGCTTAATGATAGAAGGATAGTGGGTTCGGAGCTTTTTAAGGAAACCGAGGAAAAAGTTTAGATCATCAAAGAAAGGTTGCAATCGGCTTTCGACAGACAGAAAACTTATACATATAAGAAGCGTAAGCACATCGAGTATGAACTTGGTGAGAAAATGTTTCTCAAGGTATCTCCATGGAAAGGAATCATCCGGTTTGGTCGCAAAAGAAAGGTGAGTCCAAGGTACATCGGGCCTTATGAGGTTCTTCAAAGGGTTGGATCGGTAGCTTATCGGCTAGCTTTACCTCCAAAGTTGGCACGTATACACGATGTTTTCCACGTGTCTATGTTGAGATGTTATCGTTCCGATCCTTTGCATGTGGTTCAACTTGAGAAAATCGAATTCAACGCAGATTTGACTTACGAGGAAAGGCCTATCGGAATCTTGGATAGAGGAGTGAAGAAACTTCGGAACAAGTGCATTCCTTTTGTAAAAGTGTTATGGAGAAACCATGGAATAGAAGAAGCAACGTGGGAAGCGGAAAAGTACATGAGAGCTCAGTATCCTTATCTCTTCATGACATACAAATTTCGAGGATAAAATTTTCTTTAAGGAGGCAAGAGTTGTAACGAACCGAATTCGGATCTGAGTTAGGGCCCCGAGCTTGTGTTAGGCTTTAGGCTTGTTGGGCTTAGAATGGTGTTGGGCTTTCGGAGTTTTGAGTTAGGGGAAGGGGTGTTATGTTTTGTGCAGAGAAATCAGTGGGTGAAGTCACCCTTTGTCTTCCTCATCTTCTCCATCTCTTTCTCTTGAACGAGCTGAGTTAAAGGTGCAATCTTGTTGTTCTAAGATATGAGTCTCGTTTTGTGTTGGAAGGGTAAGTTGTAGGGGTGTTTTTGATCTATAAAAAGAGGTAAAAATGGGTTGGTTTGGTAAGGATGAAGGTTTTGATGGGGTTTTTGGTTTGAACTCGGGTTTGGGTTTTGGAAGCGTAGAATTTAAATTCCTTTTGCGTTTTTAAGCTCAAGAGCCATCCCAAGACGCTTATAATCGTTGTCTATCTTTATTTTGTAGAGAAATAGGGTGGTGAGCCTTCAACAAGCTTAGGAAAAGGAAGAACTTGAAAAAGGAAAGGGAGGACGTTTGTTGTTGGTTTAGCTTGAGGTTGGTACTCCCAACTCTTCATACCATCATTCATGCCTAGGGATGGCAATGGATCTTAGACCCGACCCTAATTCGTAGATCCAGATCCGTTTTATAGGGTCTGGATCCTAAAATTTCAGACCCGATGGATCTGGGTCGAATCTGGATCTTTTGATTAGAATAAGGATCTGGATCTAACATTTAAGACCCGAACCTAGACACGAATCTATTTACCTATTTATTAAAAAACCCACCTTTAGTTTTAAAATATATAATTATAGGTTTTATATTTCACATTATTCTCTAATATAATTTTTATTTATTTATGACAAAAAAACTTTTTGAATGAATACATGTTTGTTCTACTATTAACGAAGATTGTGATGATGATGCGAAAATGGTAAATATCTTGGCAAGTTATATAAGAAAGTTACTATATTACATACCTTTAATATTAATATTTAAATTTCACAAATATTATTTTCATAAAATAAAATTTTCTCTTTAGTTGGTTGTTTATTGTTTGTTTTAGGATGTTTATGATTTAAGTCGTGATGAAAACTATTACACTAAAAGGTAAAAGTACGATACTCGGATTGAGACAGTAAAATATTTTATGATCTACATTTCTTATTATTTGTGTTATTCAAAAGATATTTGCGTAATTATTGAGTTTTTTTAAGATTTTAATTTATCGTTTTTTTTATCCTGATACTAGTTTATTGAAATTAATCTTTTCTTCATCGAAGTTGTGATATAAAATTATTTAATGATAGTTTTATTATGTTAAAAAATAGGTCAAATAATCATTTTTTAATAAATCCGTTTTGGACCCATTTTAGACCCGGATCTGTAAGATCCATTGGATCTGGATCTGGGTCTCAATTTTCTAGACCCGCGAATCTAGGCCGGATTTGGATCCATGATGTAAAAATGGATCTGGATCCAGCTAGACCCGGTCTAGATCCGACTCGTTACCATCCCTATTCATGCCATTGTAGTATGCATACATGTATGCATACATGTAAGTTTTGTTGCATGGTAGCTTGGTTGCTAGTTTAAGGTGTTTTAATTGTAGTTGTTGAGTTGATCGATCTTGATAGTTGGCTAAGAGGGGGGTGAATTGGCAATTAAAAATATGTCGATGGAAGTTTTCGGTAAAATTGGAAAAATGAAGAACAAGAGATTTATAGTGGTTTAAGCTTCGAACAAGCTCTACATCCACTACCCTAGCTCCCACTAAGGATTTTGAAATCAATTCACTAAGAATTCAACCTTTTTCTAGGTTCAAGGGATAACCTTTACAATCAAGCCAATTTTCTACCCAAAATTGACTTGGACCTCACAATGAAATTCAAGAGATTTGAGTGGGCTAAATGAATTCTCTCACAAGATAAATATTCCCCAATTACAAACAAACTCTCCCCAAACTCAATTACAAAGAATAAAATTGAAGTACAAGAGATGAGAGTCAAGATATTCAATGAGAGTTCTTGGGAGTTGGATTTGATTGCTTGGATGTTGCTTGAGGTTCAATAGTTGTTAATGCTGCTTGAATTGCTTCATTTTATACCTCCTCATTGATTTCTAGCCGTAGTGGTTGTTGGGACTTGAAATAAAGACGTTAGGACCTCATCTTCTCAACATAAATGCACTTCTGCAGACACCGGTATCGAAACACGAACAACCTGTTTCGAAACAGCCTATAAAAAGAAAGAGACGTTGTGCATTTAATAGGGGGTGTATCGAACCATGTTTCGATACCATTACTACACTATAATGGTCAGTATCGAACCATGTTTCGAAACAGTTGAACCATCTTTTAAATTTTTAACTGCCACCAAAGATCAACTCATTAAATGCTAAAATAGCCGTTAGGAATTAAAGGGGTATCGATACTAGTATCGATACCATGAGTCATAATTTTAAATGATTTTAAAATAATTAAAAACATTCAAAGTGGTTCGATACTTGGTTCTAAATAGCCATTGCCAATAAGGTATTGGTATCGAACCATGTTTCGATACTTGTTCTTAGTTTCAAGAACAAAGCTTTAAAAATGCAGGTCGGTATCGATACCGGTTCTAATGGTATCGATACTCTCATCTAAAAACACTTAGAAAATTTATTTCAAAGTTCTTGGTTTGACTTGAAACTTAATTTTGACTTTGTAACTTAAAAATTTATTACAAAATAAGTCCTTTAACATAATTGTTATATTAAAATCAATTTTAGTTTTACAATCTTCCCCTTTTTGATATAACAAAACCATTATAAATTTTTAAGTTTGAAATCAAAAAAAAATTGTGTTCAAAAACTTTGAAAACTTTGAAGACTCCCCCTTAATAGTTGTATAGCTTTAATAAAATAAATATGGTCCCTTAAAAGAGAAACTTTGAGAAATTTAAACTTAAAAACATATTTCTCCCCCTTTTTGTTAGATCAAAATCAATAAAAGGCACAAGAAAAATATAAAAGCAAGCATTATATCAAATAAACAAATATCATTAAGCAAATATATCCAAAATCCAACATAATAGTTCAAAGCATAAATGAAATAACATAGGTGCATATTGTTCTAATATGAAATGAAATGCAACATAATGCTAAAGAAAAACATAAGTAGACCTAAAGAAAGCCATAGCAAAGCAAAGATAAAATCTAAGATCACTCATCGCCCATATCATCATCATCACCACCATCATCACCATCCTCCTTCTCCTCCTCATCATCTTCCTCATTGTCATCTCCATCTTTATTAGAAGAGGTTTGCATATATCGAAGAGCTTCAATGGAGATCCTCATGGAAGTGCTTTGATTTTCCAAAACCGTCAATCTCGTATCCATGGCATCGAAACGAGAATTGAATTGAGTGGTCAAGGAATCAAACCATCCATCCAAGGTGTCAAAACGAGCATCCAAACTGTCAAATCTCGAAGTGAGAAAAGCCATAAGCTCGTCATTTGTTGCAACTTGTTGGAGAGGCTCCGGATCAACGGGAGGAGGAGGAGGAGCACCTCAGACCCATTCACCATTAGAGGCATACTGAAAATGGGAACGGTTGAGAGAAGTCTCGCCTATGGGTTCTTTGACCGATTTCACCTTGTCGTAGGAACAATCAATTCCCAAATGCATAAAAATAGAACTGAGCACACAAGCATAGGAAAAAGATTTGACAAGGGGAGTGGCACGGTTGTTGATATGCCACACAATATCGGAGAAGACAATTTGGGCTAGATTTGGGCGTCGAGCTTCACGAAAGCACTTTAGCCAAAAACTATCTACTTGACGAATCCGAGAGTACTTACCGTTTGATAGACGAATCCACAAAGAGATAATGAGGTGCAAGAACCGATCATGGACTTCAAGAGATATAACCGAACCGGTGAAAGCTCCAAGAGAGTCTTCATCACCAATACCCACATCTTCAAGACCGAAGGCATCGACAAAGGTGCCGACATCGATTTGAAAAGTTCAGCCCATGAGATAGGATTCAATCACAACCACTTTGCTCTTATCTTTCAAGAGAATGCACTTAGCATTAGCATAAAAAATAAGAACAAGGGTTGGATAAAACTTTTCGGAGTGGGTGAGAAAAGGCAAGAACTTATAATCAACAATTTGGTCGTAGTAGCGGAATGGAAACTTGTAGGAGGTCACGAAATCCACATCCACACACCGCTCCTTCTTAAGCATGTAATTGCGGAATGTGTTGAAGTTGTCAATCTTACCGGGACCATCCAAACTTTTGTCAAAAACCACTAGTAAATTCACTCGGGAAGGACGAGAAGATGACGAACTTCCGGCCTCGGTGCGAGAACGTTTCTTTGATGCCATGATCTAGGATTTAAAACAATTTAAGATTAGGAAAAACATGTATGCTCTATCAACCTAATTCAATCATATTAATCTATAATTCAAGGTATTTGAGAATTTTGAAAATTACTTGAAAAACCAGTGAAAACTAATACAAGAAAATTAATTTATATTCGAATGAAAAAAATTGATTTTGAAAATTTTGTAGGATTATGAAAACCCATACAATAAGCATCAATAAATCATTAAAAATCTAATTTTTAACATTCTAAGAATCAATGAAAATAAGGTTTTTCGAAAATTACCTTGATTATGGATTAGAAAAAATTTGTGGTTTTTGAAGCACCAAACTTTGATATGATCTTGGTTTTGATGTGTGGAATAGAATCCCCAAAGAAAAACGTTGAATTTTTGGTGAAAACTGATGGATTTGAGAGGAAATTATAGGGTATATGCGGCTAGGGTTTGAGAGAGAATTTAGGATATGTTTTAATTTGATTAAAATTAGGTTTAGGTTGTTTTAAAGCAATCTGTTGCCTCGTGTATCGAAACAGCCTGTTTCGATGCCAGTATCGAAACCCTGGTATCGATACCATTTCTTCCCAGAAACTACCCAGATGAATACAATGAACAAGTATCGAAACTGGTGCTAGCTGTATCTATACCACTTAGCTAAGCTTTGCATTTTAGGCTTCTAAAGTACTAGAAATGAGTCTCTAAAGTACCTAGAAGAATGCGAATGATGTTATGACATGATTATATTGCATAAAAAATTTCATGCTCCCCCTAGCAACATGCATAGACGCAATAAGATGCAAAACAACATAGGCTTGATTTCAATCAAGATTCAAGCAAATTTTGCATAAAAATAACACATAAGAGGTCAAGATAGGCTAGTGATAAGTGCTCAACTCACTATCACTTTTTACACCTTTTATGGGCATTAATCACTAAATCTACACCTACTCAAACCAATGCATATACTTAATGTGATATATTTAGAAGTTATGCTTATAAAGATGATATTTACAGAAAAGGCAAGTTTTACTGCATTTTTACATCTGTGCAGGATAAACTATTTCTGTAGCAGCAGCATGGACGAAGCAGGAAAGACAGGAAGCAATACTGTAGGCGATTGGAAGAGAAAAATCCAATGGACGTTTCTAGACATGCAACACACGGATAGGAGCTGGTTAGCACGAGGAAAAGCCCAAGACAAGGCCACGTGGGAAAGATTCTTAGTTGGAATAAACTTGGAAATATTTTATTTATGTACATGACTTGTTCCCTACTCCAAGTTATATTCTACTTAAGAAAGGTTTGCCCTAGGCCAAGCCTATATAAGACCTAGCCGTCTAAGGGAATAGGGAGCCGATTCTTAGAGAGTTCACCCTAAGATTTATTGTTTTATTTCTCTCAAATTATGTTCTAAGTTTTCTTAGGGTTTAGGTGAAGGTTGTCGAGTACTTGTGAGAGGAGATTGTACTTTGTTCTTTGTTTCAATGCAATAAAACTATCAAGGTTTGCTTATCCTTTGCCATTCTTTGTTCTTGCATTCAAGCTCGGGAGAGAAGTTTGTGAGTAATCTATTTATCTAGACTCGGGAGAGTTAGATTCACGAAAGGGATAAGTACGGTATTTCCATCGCAAAATACTAACTCGGCCTAGGGATAGGTTAAGAGTTTCAACGGCTAAAAGAAGTGTGAGATTGGTTGGTGGGTATAATTGATTCACGCCAGGAGGTGTCATCAAGGACTAGTCATCAACAGTACTTCGACTTAGGGATAAACGGAGTCATCCAAGGACACTTTGCCGAACTTTGGTAAAGTCCACCCACGAGCAAGGGATTGCGACGGCGGACAAGTATCGTCGCTGCCAAGGCATTAATCTGCAGTGCTGCCGAGGCAGTGATGTACAATTGCATTGGACAGAGACAAGTCAATCAAATCCACAATACAACGTAACTGAATCCTGCCCTCTCTCTATTAATTAGATCTCATCCTTAGTCTTAGTTTTCTTTATTTCAATTTATTTAGTTTCATCCAAACCCAAATTACCTGCGTCTTTATTTTATTTCTTTTTACAAAGCAAGAAGAAGAAGAAGGCATATTAAGTATACCAATCCCTGTGGAGACGATACACGATTATACTTATCACTTTATTACTTGCGATGTGTCCACTTGCACTAATTGCGCACTATTGACACGCAACAAGTTTTTGGCGTCGTTGCCGGGGATTGACAACTAAATTTTGTTTTCTTTATTTTCTTGCTTTTTAATTTTTTTATTTATATTTTAATTTGGTTTTTCTTGGTGTATGACCAGGGCCAACCCAACCAACTCTTTGTACGAGTTAGACCCAGAGATCGAACGTACACGGCAAAGGTTGAGGAGACAAATCCAAGAAGCTATGGCAGATCATCCGGCAGGACAAAACTTACCTGCCGGCAATGGAGGTCTTCCGCCGCCACCAGGGCCGCGACAGCTCACTGTCAGAGACTTCATGGAAGAGGACTTAAATGGATTAAACCCAGGAGTCGTTACACCGAAAATAGAAGCAGCCCAGTTTGAGCTAAAACCTGTAATGTTCAATATGTTCAACACTATTGGACAGTTTGGTGGGTTTGTGACTGAAGATGTCAGACAACACCTCAAGTCATTCATGGAGATATGCAATTCTTTCAAAATCCAAGGAGTCCATGAAGATGTCTTGAGATTAAAATTATTTCCCTATTCACTGAGAGATAGGGCAAAAACCTGGTTAAATAGCATTCCAGCAGGATCAATTTGATCTTGGAGTGAACTTTGTCGTGATTTTATTACACGTTTTAATCCTACAAATTTATATGATCGAATTCGTAATGAAATCACTTCTTTTCGACAGGCAGATGACGAACCTATGTACGAGGCATGGGAACGCTACAGGGAGTTACTGCACAAGTGTCCGTTGCACGGATTTCCCCTATGGACACAAGTCACCATGTTCTATAATGCCACGAATGCCCCGACAAGGATGATGTTAGATGCCTCGGCAAATGGAACACTCGTTGACAAAGCACTTGAGGAAGCTATTGAGATATTGAACAAACTCGCAAAAAATGATTTTCAATTCCCTACATCTAGGCTAGGAGGAGTAAGACGCCAAGCGACGGTGAATGAGTTAGACACATCAAATTCGGTGGCAGCACAATTGACCTCTCTTACCAAGATGGTGCAAAATCTGCAACTACAACAAAATACCCGTGAGGTTAAGGTGATTGATTCTTTTTGTGATTTATGTGGAGGTAACCACAATTCTTCTGACTGTATGAATCAAGAAGCCGACATGTATGTTGGAAACTATAACCGAACCAATGTGATGTCCAACACATACAAACCCTCATGGAAGAGGCATCCAAACCTGTCATGGAGTAATCCCAACAATGCCTTAAACCCAACCACCCAACCCCCAACCCCCAGGATTCCAACAACCAATGCAACATCTGCCGCAACAGTAGGTCCAGCAGCCGATGCCGCAGCAGCCGATGCCGCAACAATCTGTAAGTTCCTTGGAAAATTCTCCGAAAGCATTCATGATGAAAATTGAGTCATATATGGCAGAGAATAGCAATTTCATCAAATGAACAGATGCGTTTATAAATAGGACTGAGATGAGGTTGCTGAACCAAGAAGCAACAATTAAGGCATTGGAAACTCAGGTTGTACATTTTGCTTAAAATATAAACATTAGACCACAAGGAGGACTACCTAGCAATACTGAAGTTGCTAACGTAATAGGCCATGAACAGTGTAAAGCAATCACTACTATGAGTGGTCTACAACTGAAGGAAAAGACAGGAATTCCAGCAGGCCAAGTTCCATCATCGGACCCAGCAAAAGAGGATTTAGATACTGAACAAACTGATCATGATAACACTGCCCCATCAGAGAGCGCAACAACTCCTGAACAGTCTGCCGAGACAGCAACAATCCCAGTGGTGCTAGGTATTAAGTTCCAAACTAAAGAAACCCTGGATGAGATGAGACCACCACCACTCTTCCCACAAAGGTTGAAGAAGCAAAAACAGGACCAACAATTCAAGAAATTTCTTGATATTTTAAAGCAAGTCCACATCAACTTACCATTCGTAGAGGCAATTGAACAAATGCCTAATTATGCTAAATTCTTGAAGGAAATTGTGTCTAAGAGAAAAAGACTAGGTGAGTTTGAAACAGTGGTTGTTACCGAAGGATGTATGGCAATGCTACACAATCGCATGCCACCAAAATTGAAGGATCCTGGATGTTTTATCATACCTTGTGCAATAGGTAATAACTATGAAGGTAAGGCCCTATGCGACCTTGGAGCAAGCATCAACCTAATGTTTTATCATACCTTTATTTTTCTCGTTGATTTTCTTGTCCTTGATTGTGAAGCAGATGATAATGCACCGATCCTCTTGGGGAGACCTTTCCTTGCAACTGGACGAACATTAATTGATGAGGAAAAAAGAGAGTTGACAATGAGGGTCAATGACCAACAAGTCAAACTCAATTCCTTCCACAATTTGAAACGGCATGATGATGCAGAAAAGTGCAAAGTCCTTCACAGCACAGATACAAGCATAAAGACATTCTGTTTTTGACAGTCACTGCCTGGGCAGTATGCTCGGCAGGAAAATGTAAATACTTTATGGCAGAATATTTGGCAGGAAAAGTAAGGCAGATGTGGAGGAAACCAACAGGACAACATATTGTTCATTTATAAAGGGCGCAGTACAGATCAGGAAAAACAAAGATGGACATAAAGCCAATAGTCACCAATTGAAGAATCACTTTGGCCGGAAAGAGAGAATCATCTTGGGAGATGCATTTGCATGCACTTCACTTGTAACATGATCTCTCACCTTTCTTTTTATTACATTAGGATTAGTTTAGTTATATTTATTTTCTATAATTTTTGCTTTTGCTTTAATTATTTTTCTAGTTTGAGTTTAATTTTTATTTAGGATCATAAGCAAGAATAAAGGAGAAATAGTTCACAACATGAATCCTGCCGAGACAGAAAATAGTGTCAGAGCCGCAGCAGTTTCAACGGGCAGAACAGTGTAACAGCTAGTTTGTCGAGATTTCTGTCGTGGCAGAAAAGGAAACGACAGTAAAGACTAACGGCTAAAAAGCGGCTAGTGGTTCAAACGATCACAAGGCCGAGGACTATATAAGCAACCTCTCCCTCTTGAACTATTCACTCTTGCATTCTTGTTTTCTTTAGAATATTTGATAATCTTGCTCTCACAATACTCTCTGCCTACTCTCAAACCTTCTTGATATTTTCAGAATTTCTTCAAGAAAATCTCCAAGAATCTTAAAACATTCATCCATGGCCACCTACAACCGTTTTGCCCCTGCCGCTGTCGAAGGCCGTTTCAACAGGTCTTTCATTGCTCGGCAGTTGTGGGAGGAGCAAGGTTTCCAACACTCCGATGAGGAAAACTTTGGCATCGAGCACTACTTGTTTGAGAGGATCTAATACTAAGCATGGCAAATCTTTTGCCTGCAACCCACTCAGGCAAACGCCACCATCGTGCGAGAATTCTATGCACATGGGCCGAGCAATGACTCTCTATACGTCCACTGCCTAGGGATAGGTTAAGAGTTTCAGCGGCTAAAAGAAGTGTGAGATTGGTTGGTGGGTATAATTGATTCACGACGGGAGGTATCATCAAGGACTAGTCATCAACAATACTTCGACTTAGGGATAAGCGGAGTCATCCAATGATACTTTGCCGAACTTTGGTAAAGTCCACCCACGAGCAAGGGATTGCCGCGGCGGACAAGTATCGTCGCTGCCAAGGCAGTAATATGCAGTGCTGCCGAGGCAGTGATGTACAATTGCATTGGACAGAGACAAGTCAATCAAATCCACAATACAACGCAACTAGATCCTGCCCTCTCTCTATTAATCAGATCCCATCCTTAGTCTTAGTTTTCTTTATTTCAATTTATTTAGTTTCATCCAAACCCAAATTACCCGTGTCTTTATTTTATTTCTTTTTACAGAGCAAGAAGACGAAGAAGGCATATTAAGTATACCAATCCCTGTGGAGACGATACACGACTATACTTATCACTTTATTACTTGTGATGTGTCCACTTGCACTAATTGCGCACTTTTGACACGCAACAGCTAGTTAGACCTAACTCTCTCCTAAGTGTACAAAAACGCTCTTTGTCTAAAGGTTTAGTAAAGATATCCACTAATTGGTTTAAGGTGTCAACAAACTCTAAAACAACATCATTTTTAGACACATGATCTCTAATGAAGTGATGTCTAATTTCTATGTGTTTGGTTCTAGAGTGTTGAATGGGGTTCTTAGTAAGACATATGGCACTAGTATTATCACATTTTAGAGGTATAGTTTCTACCTTAATGTCGTAATCTAAGAGTTGTTGCTTCATCCAAAGGACTTGAGCACAACAACTCCCTAAGGATATGTACTCCGCTTCGGTGGTAGATAAAGCTACACTATTTTGTTTCTTAGAGAACCAAGATATGAGCATACTACCTAGGAATTGACATGTTCTTGAAGTACTTTTCCTATATATCTTACAACCTCCATAATCCGCATCCGAATAAGCATGTAGATTAAAGGTAGAGTCTTTAGGATACCAAAGACCTAAACAAGGTGAGTCTCTAAGGTACCTAAAAATTCTCTTAATGACTACTAAGTGTGATTCTCTAGGACTAGCTTGAAACCTAGCACACAAGCAAACAATAAACATAATATCCGGTCTACTTGCGGTAAGGTAAAGAAAAGATCCTATCATTGATCTATACAATTTAGAATCAATACACTTACCTCCTTCATCTTTGTCAAGCTTAGTTGATGAGCTCATAGGAGTGGCTTGAGGTTTCACATTCTTTAAGCCAAACTTCTTGAGCTTAGCCTTGATATATTTAGCTTGATTGATGAAGGTGACATCCTTCCTTTGCTTGATTTGAAGTCCCAAAAAGAATGAGAGCTCCCCCATCATGCTCATCTCGAATTCACCTTGCATTAGCTTAGAAAACTCTTGACAATAACATTTATTAGTAGATCCAAAAATAATATCATCAACATAAATTTGAACTACTAAGATGTCATTTTTAAACCTTTCTATAAAAAGTGTAGTGTCTACCTTTCCTTTATCAAAACCTTTTTCAATTAAAAAATTTGAAAGTCTTTCATACCAAGCTCTAGGAGCTTGTTTCAAACTATATAAAGCTTTTGTTAATTTAAACACATGGTTTAGAAATTTTGGATCCTTAAAACCCGGTGGTTGTTCAACATACACTTCTTCATTTATAAAACCATTTAAAAAAGCACTTTTGAAATCCATTTGAAAAAGCTTGAAATCATGATAACATGCAAATGCAAGTAACATCCTAATAGCTTCCATTCTAGCTACAAGTGCATAAGTTTCATCAAAATCTATTCCCTCTTCTTGAGAGTAACCTTGAGCAACTAATGTAACACCCCGACCCAGATGTCATATTGGGCCTCCAACCTAAAACCTGTATTTCAAATTTTCTTTCGAAAGCCCACAAGTAAAACCAACTCAAGTCCAAAATATGATTCATAAAATCCATTAAGTTAAAACATAAGCCCAAAATAATAATAAGTAGTCGGAGCTCCAAAATATTACAAACCGTTTAAAAACATTCGACTCAATAATTAATAACAGAGTTACATTACATAGGGTTCGACAAAGTACTAACCCACTAAATATAAGAAATGTACTCTGAAAACACGGTCGATGCTGAAATCCAAACCTTGATGGTGCTCCCACGAACCGACTTCACCTAACCTACGCACGAAAACACATTTCGAACGCTGATCTACAAAAGCTCAGTGGGTACGCCGAACTCGGCCAACATCATGCATATCATAAGCAGTAAAGCATATATAAAATATCGTGCATGATATGATGATCTAGCATGCTTGCCTACCACATGGCATAAACAATGTATAATAACGCACACAACATATACATGTCAAAACAACAACACAAGGTAGTGAGGCCTGCTTCCACACAACATCGGGATCCTACACTATGAGCAGGGCTCGAGTCTACACATCATCGGGATCTCATACTTAAGGATGAGGCCCGCGTCCACACAGCATCGGGATCCTACATCCGGGATTTGAGGCCTGCGTCCACACAACATCGGGATCCTCCAAATCCCATACTCGGAATGTCGCATCGAGTATTGTCGCGTGTTAAAAGTGTGCGTTTAGTGCAAGTGGACACATCGCAAGTAATAAGTGATAAGTATTTATCGAGTTATCGTCTCCTCAGGGACCGATATACTTAATATTGCTTTCTTTATCTTCTTGCTCTATAGAAAAATAAAAACAGAAGTGAAAGGGTGTGATTTATTAAACTAAAATAATTGAATAAAAATAACAAGGTCGAAATATCAGAGAGAAAGATGGGTCAGGATCCAGTTGTATTGTATTGTGGACTTGATTGACTTGTCTTTATCCAATGCAATCGCATATTTCTGCCTCGGCAGCACTGCAGTTTACTGCCTGGGCAGCGATAACGCTGTCCGCCACGGCAATCCCTTGCTTGTGGGCAGACTTTACCAAAGTTCGGCAAAGTGTCCTTGAATGACTTCGCTTATCCCTAAGTCAGAGTGCTGTTGATGACTAGTCCTTGATGATACCTCCCAGCGTGAACCAATTATAGTCACCAACCAATCTCACACTTCTTTTAGCCGCTGAAACTCTTAACCTATCCCTAGGCCGAGTTAGTATTTCGCGATTGAAACACCATACTTACCCATTTCGTGAATCTAGCTCTCCCGAGCTTAGATAAATGGATCACTTACAAACTTCCCTCCCGGGCTTGAATGCAAGAACAATGAATAACAAAGGATAAGCAAACCTTGATAATCTTTATTGCATTGAATGAAAGATAAAGTACAATCTCCTCTCACAAGTACTCCACAACCTTCACCTAAACCCTATGAAGGTTTTAGAACATGATAGAGAGGAAAGAAACAAGAGTAGAAGTCGGTTCTCCCTAGGTATTTCGATATCTATTACATTGGATGGCTAGGTCTTTATATAGGCTAGACCTAGGGCAAACCTTTCCTAAGTAGAATACAACTTGGAGTAGGGAACAAGTCAAGTACATAATAATAATATATTTCCAAGTTTGAATTCGGCTAAGGGGGCTTTCCCGCGTGGTCTTCCTTTGGGCTTTTCCTTGTGCTAGCCAGCTCCGATTCATGGGCTTCAAGTCCAGACACGTTCCTTGGATTTTTGTCTTTCCATCGCCTATCACTTTGCTTCCTGTCTTCCTGCTGCTGCCTCGACATCAGGTCCTGCCTCGGCCTTGTCTCTGCCGCGGCACTGGTTCTCCTGCACAGATATGAAAATGCAGTAAAACGTGCCTTTTTCTGTAAATAGTATCTATTTAAGTATAACTTCTAAATATATCACATTAAGCATATGCATTGATTCAAGTGGGTGAATATTTGGTGATAAATGCCGATAAAAGGAGTAGAAAGTGATAGTGTGTTGAGCACTTATCACACCCCCAAACTCGAACTATTGCTTGTCCTCAAGCAATGCAAACCATCAATTTGCCGAACTCTACTCTCTCTTGGTCTTACATGTCCATCTATTCTTCCCACCATAGCTAGGCCTATCTTTGAGCTTTAACCATTCGGCTACCTAGGAATTTACCTGGAAACAAACTATAGGATTGTGAGTGTGTGCATTTTTGTGGACAAGTTGATTAAAGGCTTTCTTAGATAAACTCTAAGTTCAAGACAAATAAACATTAGTTAAGTCTTCTCTTCTTTTCCAAACCCCAAATCTTGAGCCGGTTTCAAGCACCTCAAAGACTTGTGTTTTTCTTTTCACTAAAAATCTTTTTGTCTTTTCTTTTTAATATTCCTTAATACATACTAGAGCCAATTTCGGGCACCTCTAGCATGAAGAAGAGATTTTCTAGAGCCGGTGGTAGGCACCTCTAGTTACTTTTCTAAAAATCTAAGTCTTTATTACCTAAGTTCATTAAAAGAATTCCTATAATCCACAAGTCCCCAAAAGTGTTTAAAGTTCTTCCTATAGTAAGCTTCTAAGTTTTCATCCTTAAGCATCCTAAGGTTAAACCCTTTTAACATAACCTAAACATGGTAAGGAGAAAGATTTCTATAGCCTTAAAGAATAAACTAAGGCAATACTGATGATGAGCAGTGCAAGAGTGTAGGCAGTTAATTCAAGTAAGGCGGGGAGCATAAAAATTAAAAAAAATTCACTAGAATACTCCCTTTTTGGCACGGCCGCGGCAGTAGATTGCTGCCTTGGCAGTGAATCTGCACCCCCAAACTCAAACCAAGCATTGTCCTCAATGCTTTATATTTGGAAGGAATAAGCGGCAAAACAGAATATGAATTTTATATGCAGCAAGGAAAGATAGTAAAAGCAATTGAATAATGAAATAAAGGACAAAGAATTTTAGAGCGAATCCGAAGAGCTGCTCGTAACAATTTTTCTTCGCAGCCGAGATGCCATCTGCTTTGTCCTTGGGGAGGGCGATGGTTGCGCCTTTGCTTGCCTCGGTTATCTCTTCGGTCCTTCTTCAACATCCGTCATCTCTTCGGTTATCATCACGTCCGTTCCTCCTCCCATCGTAGTTGCTCCTCCGGTGTGGTGTGTGCTTGGGTCGGCGGCAATAGAGCCTTGGTGTACATAAGCATCTATCTCGGCGGATAGACTGCCTATGATAATTGGCGATCTTGGTGGAGTGCTGAAAACGGCTCTCCGCTTGGATGGCCTTCGGCTGACAGATGAGGCCGCGGCAGAATCTGCTGGCCTAGATGGTCCGGCAGCCTGGTATTGGGGCTGAGGGTCTGGATGGAAGAACGGTCGCGGTCCTCCTAGGGTTGGTGTCGTCTCGGTGTAGGGTGCGACAGTAATGAACATATTGCTTGGGAACTCCGGGAATTGTACGCTTTGGTCCGGGAATGCGTGCATCATCATTTGGGCGAGCGTTCCATTGAAGTCCCGTTGGTACTCCATATACCGTTGTTATCGAAGATCCATCGCGGCCATGCGCTGCAAGATTTCTTGATACGGGTCTGCTGCGGCAGAGGTATAGGAAGTACCAGGCATATCTGCCGTGTACTAGGCCCCGACAACAGTATCGGCAGTGAACTGCTGTGGTGTTGCCTGGACAGGTTCTGCTTGTGTTATCTACATGACTTTGTGGCAGAATTCCCTGGTCCATCCTCTTCTTGGAGGTGTGTATTCATCGGTTTCTTCAATAGGCACACCTGCAGAAACACATAAACCCGTAATCAAGCAAGGGAAATACAATGGTCCTCGATCTTTCTTACAGCACTCGTGAATCTCCCGTAGGATAATTTTTCCAATGTTGATGGTCCTTTTGTTGATGATGGATTGGATAAGCACCAATCTCTTGCGATCCATCGTGCTATTGTGTGATGTTGGGATGAGGCGTCGTTTGACGAAGGTGTTCCACATCTTGGCCTCCGGCTTCAAGCTTTGTCTTGTCACGGATCCTCGATGGGTACCGGTTTCCCATGGAGTGTTCGCGTAACAAAGATCGTCTTTGATAAGTTCATAGTCCTCGACAATGATATCTTCGAAGAAGTCCGCATGGAGATCGTTGGCCGGGGTAAGGCCGTAGAAGCTGTTGATTGTTTCGGCATCGAGTTGCACTGGCCTGCCGCGGCAGTGAACAAAAAGAGAGTCTTTGCTGGGCCCATGAGTGTAGAACTCCCGCACGATCGTGGCGTTCGCCTAGCCAGGTTGCAAACAGAATATTTCCCAATTCTGGTACTTTATTCTGTCGAACAAGTAGTGTTCAATGCCGTAATTCTCTTCATCCGCGTGCTGGAACCCTTGTTCTTCCCATAGTTGCCTTGCGATGAAAGATCGATTGAATCGATCTTCAATGTTGGCTGGGGCGAATCTTTTGTAAGTTGCCATCAAGAAAGAGAAAATTGAGTTCTTGGAGGTTTTCTTGAAGAGAATCTGGAGATTTAAAAGGAATTAGTAGGCAGAGAGTAATTGAGAGAGTGATTGTTAAGAATACTAACGAAAGCAAGAAAGTAAGAGTGAATAGTTCAAGAGGAAGGAGTGTCTTATATAGGCCTCGGCCTTGTGACCGTTGAGATCACTAGCCGTTGTAACTGTTTCCTTCTTCTGCCATTTCCTTTTCTGCCGCTGCCGGAATCTCGGCAGACTAGCCGTTACACTTTTCTGCCCGTTGGGACTGCTGCGGCTCTGGCACTGTTGTATTGCCTCGGCAGAGTTACTGTTGTGAACTATTTTTCCTTTATTATCCTAACCTAAAAAGATAAACATCAATAAAGAAACATTCAAATAATGAGAAGATAATTATTCCTAAATACCATAAAGAAAATTCATGAAAATACCAAATAAAATAAAAGAGAAAATTAATATAAAATAAGAATATAAAGAAAACTTATGGAGGATCGTTTTCGATATTTCTTATAGTCCATCTGCACCCTCCATCGAGTGGCAATTCAACTCGAGAAGATATGGGCTAATGCGGGTACGGATACTCCCATTTGTGCTATCATGGTGGAGGTGTCTTCCGTTCGTGTTCTTTTGTAGTCCATGCCTATCTTCCGACTTGATATTATTCCTGAAGGCAAAAATAATTTGTTAGAAAAAATTATATCAACATCCAACCACTTAATTACCTCCTTGTCGTTAACTTCCATCATAGTTGGATGTAGCCTTCGTTGTCGTGGCAATTGATGTGATAGCCAATTGCCGTGGCAATCTTCTGCCAAAATTCGGTGTAAGTCAAGTGAAGAATCATCTTTCTTGAAGTCTTCAAGGATCAACCCACATTGTTTCTTATGCTTTTCAGTAATCTCCATCAGTAGAGACTTTGTCTTGGAACTAATATTAGATGGAATTATCACAGATAAAATATTATCTTCCAAATAATTATATACTATTTGTGATGACTTCAAATCTTGTAACATTGATTCCTCGGAAGATACCTGCAATGGAAGAGATGAGTTTTTAAAGAATTCAAAAGGTTTATTCGTTACCATCTCATATTCCATTATCACGGCATTGCCATCTTGTTGATCAAGCATGTCGTCGTGTAACTGCCCCGGCAGCTGTGAGTGAGAGTAATCCTCAGCTTCCTTTTTCAGCATCATTGTTGCCGTAACATCCTAGAAATCAGACTCCTCAGAATTTTCTAGAGCATTACTCTCATCGGCCTCGTTGAGTGGTATCGTGACATTGCCCTGTTCAGGCTTCTTTTCTGCCGCGACAATTATTTCAGGAAACTCATCCATGGCATATATGGATTTCTGCAATTGCTCTTCTGAATCCTTCAAGGGTGCATCCAATCTAGCTATATGTGCATCCAATAGCCTTGATTGTTCTGTCATAAATTCTTCAATTCTAGCCATTGATTCTTTCAATGTTTCCTTCAATGAATTTGGATACTCTTGAGAAGAATTATATTGCCATGGCTTATCTGTAAAATTAACAAAATTGTCATGGTAAAAATTTTGAGCGTTTTGATCATACCATGAAAGATTTTGTTGTTGGTTCCATCTATGGTCCTCTAAGTGGCCATATGTTCCAGTACTATACGGTCAATTGCTAACCAAATGATCATCTCCACAATTAAAACAAAAATTTTCCCAGGCATAAACTTGTTGGGTTGCTCTTGGTTGGCATAGATAATCATTATTTAATCTAGGAAATTCTTGATTGGCTCGATTCATATCTTTCAACATCAACTCCCGAATAGATTTCTTTCTCCTTGCATCTTGAAAATCCTTCAACTTGAAACACACCTATAAATTTTTTAAAAAAGAAAATATGTTAGTAAAAATAACTAAAAACAAGAAAATAAAGAAAACAAAATTTAGTTGTCAGTCCCCGGCAACGGAGCCAAAAACTTGTCGCGTGTCAAAAGTGTGCGTTTAGTGCAAGTGGACACATCGCAAGTAATAAGTGATAAGTATTTATCGAGTTATTGTCTCCTCAGGGACCGGTATAGTTAATATGCTTTCTTTATCTTCTTGCTCTGTAGAAAAATAAAAACAGAAGTGAAAGGGTGTGATTTATTAAACTAAAATAATTGAATAAAAATAACAAGGTCGAAATATCAGAGAGAAAGATGGGCCAGGATCCAGTTGTATTGTATTGTGGACTTGATTGACTTGTCTTTATCCAATGCAATCGCATATTTCTGCCTCGGTAGCACTGCGTTTACTGCCTGGGCAGCGATAACGCTGTCCGCCGCGGCAATCCCTTGCTCGTAGGCAGACTTTACCAAAGTTTGGCAAAGTGTCCTTGAATGACTCCGCTTATCCCTAAGTCAGAGTGTTGTTGATGACTAGTCCTTGATGATACCTCCCGGCGTGAACCAATTATACTCACCAACCAATCTCACACTTCTTTTAGCCGCTGAAACTCTTAACCTATCCCTAGGCCGAGTTAGTATTTCGCGATTGAAACACCGTACTTACCCCTTTCGTGAATCTAGCTCTCCCGAGCTTAGATAAATGGATCACTTACAAACTTCCCTCCCGGACTTGAATGCAAGAACAATGAATAACAAAGGATAAGCAAACCTTGATAATCTTTATTGCATTGAATGAAAGATAAAGTACAATCTCCTCTCACAAATACTCCACAACCTTCACCTAAACCCTATGAAGGTTTTAGAACATGATGGAGAGGAAAGAAACAAGAGTAGAAGTTGGTTCTCCCTAGGTATTTCGATATCTATTACATTAGGTGGCTAGGTCTTTATATAGGCTAGACCTAGGGCAAACCTTTCCTAAGTAGAATACAACTTGGAGTAGGGAACAAGTCAAGTACATAATAATAATATATTTCCAAGTTTGAATTCGGCTAAGGGGGCTTTCCCGCGTGGTCTTCCTTTGGGCTTTTCCTTGTGCTAGCAAGCTCCGATTCATGGGCTTCAAGTCCAGACACGTTCCTTGGATTTTTGTCTTTCCATCGCCTATCACTTTGCTTCCTGTCTTCCTGCTGCTACCTCGGTATCAGGTCCTGCCTCGGCCTTGTCTCTACCGCGGCACTGGTTCTCCTGCACAGATATGAAAACGCAGTAAAACGTGCCTTTTTCTGTAAATAGTATCTATTTAAGTATAACTTCTAAATATATCACATTAAGCATATGCATTGATTCAAGTGGGTGAATATTTGGTGATAAATACCGATAAAAGGAGTAGAAAATGATAGTGTGTTGAGCACTTATCAAGTATCATCGAATGAGGCCCGCGTCCACACAGCATCGGGATCCTATATTCGGGATGGTCTTCAAATCATCACCCAGAATGTTACATCAGATGGCCTTCGACGTATTGCAACACTTTTGGATATCCGGATTTCCATCAAACAATGACTCAAACCACACAAACGGTCCACCTAGGACCTTAACAACAAAGCATACTAAGACTCATCAAGACTTAATCCTTTTGGGGTTAAAATCATCAATCTTATGTTAACAATACATTTAATTATTTATAGGATTCATTTGGACCCTTAATCCTCTTATCGAACCTCAACAAAGCTTATCTTAACAAAAGTTCACAGGGGTATCGATACTCCTATATGGGGTATCGAAACACCCTATTTTGATACCCACCCAAAGAAGGTATCGAAACATGGGTATCGATACTAGCATCGATACCCTTTGACCAATTTTAAAGTCAACAAAAGAGGACCCTCCAGATTCGATACTGGTATCGATGCTATTATGCCACTAGAGGATCTGGTATTGAACCATGGTTCGATACCCCTGCCCACATAGCCTATTTTCACTCAGGGCTATCGATACCGGTGGCCCGTGTATCGATACCCCTGCACGAAATGTAGGTCTACACTTAGAAAATTCTAAGGATCATTCCCAAACTTAATCTAATCGATCTTAAAGCATTCCTATCTGATATTATGATTATTTGGAGGGTTTTAACATAGATTTCCAGTCATTAAACTCACTAACACAAAACCCACCATTAAAGCTCATCAAGCTAAAACCAAGCACACATACACCATATCTATATGAATGCTTCCAACCATGAAATGCATAATGATTAGAAGAGTTGGGAGTACCAACCTTAGCAAGCAACAGCAAAAACGAACTCCTTTCTCCCCCCTTAAGCTTTTTCCTTTCTTAAGCTTGAAGATGGTGTTCCAACTTGTTTCTCTACAAGAGAAACATGAACAACTATCAAGAACGGTTTGGGGAAGATTCTTAAAGCTTAGAAACACTAAAAGACTCATATTCTAAGCTCTAAAAACCTAAACCCGAGCTCAACTCAAAACCCCCACATAAACCTTCATCTTCCTCAAACCAACACATTTTCACCTCTTTTTATAAATCTTTAACATCCCTATAACTTACCCTTCAGCACAAAAACGTGATTCCACCAGAAAACCCTAAAAAACCTTACCTTTGATGATTGTTGAAAAGACAAAGGATGAAGAAAATGAGGTTGTAAGGGATGATCTCATACCCTCTGCAAAGTGCAGAAAATAATGCCCCTAAACCCCCTTTTTCATCCTTTAGCCATTTACCAAAAAGTCCTCAACTATAACTCTTAAGCCCAACAACCAACAAGCCTAAGGCCCAACTAAACAAACCCGAGGCCCAAAAACCGAAGCCCAAGCTCTCGGGTTAACCCGACACACAAAACCAAGAATCTGGGTCGTTACAACTAATCTAGCTTTATTTCTCACAATGTTACCACTCTCATCTAGTTTGTTCCTAAAAACCCATTTAGTTCCTATAGTGGATTTATTACTAGGCCTATCAACTAATGTCCATACATTACTTCTCTCAAATTGATTTAACTCTTCTTACATAGCTAATATTCAAAAATCATCGTCTAAAGTTTCATTGATATTCTTAGGCTCTATGCATGAGATAAATGCAATATGGTTCAATAATCTTAGAGAAGAACGAGTAGTTACCCCCTTGGATGGATCACCCAAGATTTCACCACTTTTGACATAGTTGAACTCCCTTAGGTAGCTCACTTCCCTTTCTTCAAGCTTTACATCTCCTAAAGCTTCTATTGGAGGATCTTGTGTTTCCACATTGGTTGGAATCTCATCCACCTTTGATGCTTGTCCATCATCAATGGTTTCAATGATTCCTACATCATCATCATCACAAGAATCCTTCCTAGGAAGGAGGTTATCATCGAAAACCACATGTATAGACTCTTTTACAACTAAGTTTCTTTTGTTAAAAACTCTATAAGCCTTTGAATTTTGAGAATATCCAAGAAAAATAGCTTCATCACTTTTTGCATCAAATTTACCTAAATTATTTTTTCCATTGTTTAAAACAAAACACTTGCACCCAAAAGGGTGAAAATAGCTAATGTTAGGCTTTTTGGATTTTAAAATCTCATAAGGAGTTTTCTTTAAAATTGGCCTAATCATTACTCGATTAATAATGTAACAAGAAGTGTTAGTGGCTTTCGCCCAAAAATACTTAGGTAAATTGTTTTCACAAAGCATGGTCCTAGTCATTTCTTCTAAAGTTCTATTTTTCCTCTCAACTACCCCATTTTGTTGAGGAGTGCGAGGAGCCGAAAATTTGTGGCTAATCCCATTTTCATTACAAAAATTCTCAAAACCTAAATTTTGAAATTCGGTTTCATGATCACTTCTAATATGAGAAATTCTTTAATCAAGGTCATTTTGAGAAATATTTGAAAATGTGATAAATTTTTCTAAGGCTTTATCTTTAGTACTTAAAAATAGAACCCAAGTATATCTAGAGTAGTCATCTACAATAACAAAAGCATATGATTTTCCACCCAAACTAGTAGTACTAATAGGCCCAAAAAGATCCATATGAATCAATTGTAAAACTCTACTAGTAGAAACATCATTAATGGACTTAAAAGAAACTCTCTTTTTTTTACCCCTAGCACATGCATCACAAATTTTATCTAAGGAAAACTTGAGCTTAGGTAAACCTCTAACTAGATTTTGGGAGGCTAGATTCTCTAAAACATTTATGCTAGCATGTCCTAGTTTCCTATGCCATAACCAAGCATCATTTTCATCACTAGCAACTAAGCATGCATGAGATAGGTTAATGTCATCTAGATGCACCATATAAATATTTCCTATGCGATGACCTATGAGCATTGTTCTATTGGATTCTATGTTTATTATTTTACAACCACTTTTATCAAAAGAAACATAGAACCCTTTATCACATAATTGACTAATGCTCAACAAATTATGCTTAAGACCATTAACAAGTAAGACATTTTTAATAAGAATAAAGGAGTGGTTACCAATAGAGTCAATACCCTCAATTTGGCCTTTGGAGTTGTCACCAAAAGTCACTACTCCACCACTTTTGAGCTCTAACTCCTTAAATTGTCCCTTGTCTCCGGTCATATGCCTTGAGCATCCACTATCAAGGTACCACATGTTTTGACTTGAAGCTTTGGCCTTAAAGCAATGCTCAACCTAAAAACAAAGATTTAGTTTTTGATTTTTGGTACCCAAATCATTTGGGGTCCATGAGAGTTAGTTCCCAAAAGCTTAGTTCCCTTAGGAATCCAAGATGCAATGACATGAATATTATTAGAAATAATAAGTTCCTTAGGAACTCATACACTCCTAATCTTTCTATGTCTAGCATGCCTTTGAAAACCTCTTTGTTTGTGGCCATAAAAATTCTTTTTCACATGGTTGGGTTTTGAAGAACTTCCTTTTTCAAAAGTTGAACTACCAAACACTTTGATTTGTTCTTAAGCTCATTCACCACTTTATGGTGATTCTCACTCAAGCTAGAAATAAGGTTGTTTAAATCCACATTTTCATTTTGAAAGAACTTTAAATAATCATTTAAAGTAACAACCTTTTCTTCAAACTCCAAAATAGTTTTTTTCAAAGAATCGTTTTTCTCTTTTAAATCGGAAATGATTTTCTTGTTTTTCAAAACAGATTCTTTGAATTTCAAAACCAACTCATCATACACATCTTGTAATTCATCATAAGCATCATAAAGTTCATCATAAGATAAATCATTACAAGATGGTTCAAGGGTTACCTTGAGCTCATCAAGAGCCATGAGACAAAGGTTGGATACTTCGTTGTCCTCATCGGATGATGACTCCTCATCACTTCATGTGGCAACATGAGCCTTTTGCTTTTTTTTTCTTCTCAAAAACCTTCCTTTTGAATTGTGGGCAATCGGTCCTAATATGACCGGGCTTCTTACATTCATAGCAAATGATTTGATCCTTCTCATCTTCTTTGCCCTTTGACTTAAAATCCTTCTTTCTTTGGAATCTCCTATTCCGGTTTGCCCTCATGATCCTAGTGAATCGTTTGGCTACCATAGTACCTACTTTCTCTTCAAGTTCATCCTCTTCAATAGTACCTACTTTCTCTTGTAAAGCTTTAAGTGAAATTCCTTGCTTCTTCTTTTCAACTTCTCTCATTTCAAGCTTCACTTCTTCCTTATTCTTTTCATCTTCTCTTCCTTTCTTCATGATCTCATGGGTGAGAAGAGATCCCACAAGAGCATCAAGCTTGAGAGTCTTAAGGTCTTTTGCTTCTATGATAGCCGTTATCTTGCTATCCCAAGACTCGAGAAGAGAGTAGATGAGCTTCCGTACGAGCTTATCCTCCGGTATAATCTCACCAAAGCCCTTGAGACCGTTCACAATGACGGAAAACCGATCAAACATCTTGGTGATGTCTTCATTCGGCTCTATCTTGAAATTCTCATAGCTAAGATTGAGAAGACCTATCTTTGTCTCCTTGACATTATTTTTGCCCTCATATGTTGTCTCCAAAGAGTCTCATACTTCTTTGGCACTTGTGCAAGATGACATCTTGGAGTAGATGTCGGGACCAAGAGCACAAAAGAGGATGTGTAGAGCTTTATCATTTGTAGACATCCTTCTTCGTTCCTCATCGGTCATCTCGTTCCTCTTCTTCGGTACTTTTCTATCTCCTTCTAACTTCATTGAAATTGAGGGGCCATCTTCAATTATATCCCAAAGGACATAATCGTTGGAATTGATGAACAACCTCATTCTATTATTCCAATATGGATAGTTGTCACCATTGAAGAAGGGAGGCTTGGTGATTGAGTGAGACTCGTTCCAACTTCCGAAAGTAGAGGCCATTGGATATGACTTGTAGATATGATCAACACTCCTAGGATCTTCTTTGCTGGATGTGAATCCCTTCAAAGATCAAGCTCTGATACCAATTGTTGAGTTGATCGATCTTGATAGTTGGCCAAGAGGGGGTGAATTGGCAATTAAAAATTTGTCGGTGGAAGTTTTCGGTAAAATTGGAAAAATGAAGAAAAAGATATTTATAGTGGTTCAAGCTTCGAACAAGCTCTACATCCACTACCTTAGCTCCCACTAAGGATTTTGAAACCAATTCACTAAAAATTCAACCTTTTTCTAGGTTCAAGGGATAACCTTTACAATCAAGCCAATTTTCTACCCAAAATTGACTTGGACCTCACAAAGAAATACAAGAGATTTGAGTAGGCTAAATGAATTCTCTCACAAGATAAATATGCCCCAATTACAAACAAACTTTATCCAAACTCAATTACACAGAGTAAAATTGAAGTACAAGAGATGGGAGTCAAGATATTCAATGAGATTGCTTGGGAGTTGAATTTGATTGCTTGGATGTTGCTTGAGGTTCAAAAGTTGTTAATGTTGTTTGAATTGCTTCATTTTATACCTCCTCATTGATTTCTAGTCGTTGTGGTTGTTGGGACTTGAAATAAAGACGTTAGGACCTCATTTTCCCACCATAAATGCACTTCTGCAAACACCGGTATCGAAACACGAAGAACCTGTTTCGAAATAACCTATAAAAAAAAAAGACGTTGCATTTAATAGGGGGTGTATCGAACCATGTTTCGATACCATTACTACACTATAATGGTCGGTATCGAACCATGTTTCGAAACAGCTTAACCATCTTTTAAAATTTTAACTGCCACCAACGGTCAACTCATTAAATGCTAAAATAGTCGTTCGGAATTAAAAGGGGTATCGATACTAGTATCGATACCATGAGTCATAATTTTAAATGATTTTAAAATAATTAAAAACATTCGAAGTGGTTCGAAACTTGGTTCGAAACAGCCATTGGCAGTAAGATATTGGTATCGAACCATGTTTCGATACCAATTCTTAGTTTCAAGAATAAAGCTTTAAAAATGCAGGTCGGTATCGATACCATTTCTAATGGTATCGATACTCTCGTCTAAAAACACTTAGAAAATTTATTTCAAAGTTCTTGGTTTGAATTGAAACTTAATTTTGATTTTGTAACTTAAAAATTTATTACAAAATAAATCCTTTAACATAATTGTTATGTCAAAATCAATTTTAGTTTTACAGTAGTTTTCGGATTAATATGTTTAATGACTTGAAAGTGATGTTAAAACACTCTAAATACTCGTAATATTGAGTAGGAACACTTTAAGATCGATTAGATCAAGTTTAGAAAGAATCCTTAGGAATTTCTAAGTGTAGACCTGCATTTCGTGCAGGGGGTATCGATATAGGTGGCTCGTTTATCGATACCATTGAGAGAGAAATAGGTTAGTGGGGAAAGCGTACCAAAACGGGTATCGATACCGGTCCCTCTAGTGGCTTCTTCGATTCGATACACATATCGATGCAGATAATCCCCCTTTCGTTGACCTTAGAGTTGGTCAAAGCGTATCGATACAGGTATCGATACCATTTGTTTCGATACCCTCTTGGTAAGAGTATCGATACAGGCTATTCCGATACCCCATATAGGGAGTATCGAAACCCTATGAAATCTTGTCTAAGTTGAGTAGAGTTTGAGGTTCGATATTGTATTTAAGAGTCTCAAGTAATCTTAAAAGCTATAAAATGGATTGTTAAACAAAGATTGATGTTATTAACCCCGAAAGAATAAGTTATGATGAGTCTAATTATGTTTTGATGTGAAGATCCTAGGTGGATCGTTTGTGTGTGTTGAGTCCTTGTTTGATGGAAATCTAGATATCCAAAAGTGTTGCGATACGTCGAAGGCCATACGATGTAATATTCCAAACATGAGATTGGTTGGGCGGCCTCCATCCCGTTTTATTCCGAACGTTGGGCGTCCTCGTTTGAAGATGTCCGATGTAACATTCCGGGCATAAGATTTGAGGGCGGCCTCAATCTTGAGTGTAGGATCCCGATGTTGTGTGGACGCGGGCCTCACTTTATGTGTTTTAATATGACATGTATATGATGTGTGCGATAGTATACATTGATTATGCCATATGATAGGCAATCATGCTAGATCATCATATCATGCACGACATTTATATGCTTTTCTTTACTGCTTTTGATATGCATGATTTTGGGCCGAGTTCGGCGTACCTACTGAGCTTTTGTAGCTCAACATTCGAAATGTGTTTTCGTGCGTAGGTTAGGTGAAGTCGGTTCTGTGGAGCATCATCGAGGTTTGGATTAACATAGACTTGTGTCAGAGTACAATGATTAGATGTAGTGGGCTAGTCCTTTGTCGAACCCTATATGTATTTGTAACTCTGTTATTTATTATTTGAATCAAATGTTTTTAAATGGTCTGTAATATTTTGGAGCTCCAGCTACCTTGAATTATTTGGGCTTATGATTTGAACTTAAATGGATTTTTGAAATATATTTGAACTTGAGTTTGATTTTATTGTTGAGCTTTCGAAAGAAATTTTGAAATACAAATTTTAAGTTGGAGGTCAAATGTGACATCGGGTTAAGTGTTACAGAACACCCATATTTATATTTCAAAAATATATTATCTATAAAATATATGCATGATAAATTATAATCTACCTTATTTTAAGTCTTTTATCTTATGAGTTATAATCAATTAATATTTAACCTCTAAATATTATTTAATTCAAAACTCATATATGAACACTCTCACTTATTTAAGTTATAACCCCGATTAAGGCTTTAATTAATTATTTAAACTATTTAATTAATTTTTTAATATGATAATATATATCGAATATTTTATTTAAAAGTTGTGTAAGAGAAATAAGGTGAAGTGTGGATCTGGCGAAGGACAAAGCCCAACCTCAAACCAACAATTTAAGAGAATAGCTTTATTTTTCTAAAAAAAAAAGGTAAACTAGGCTATATCTCAATTATTTTTTATATCTCCTTATTATTAAATGTTACAAATTGGTCCACTGACTATTTTTTTGATACAAAGTGTTCCTGTGCCGTTAAAAATTTGACGGGAAACTTATGCGGACGTTAACTTGCTGATTTGGATAACCATGTGGCATCCCTAATCTCTATAATCCAAGTCAGCACGTTAGCGTCTACATCAATTTTCAGTAAAATTTTTAACGACACAGGACCGTTTTGTATTAAAAAAGTTAGTCAATAGACCAATTTGTATTTGATAGTCAAAGAATGTAAAAAATAATTTAGGTATAGTCAAAGGACCATTTATGCAGTTTACCCGAAAGAAAAATGGTTTACATCCTGTCTCTGATCTTTCCGCATTCAGAGAGCAAAAGGATCGGAGTATGTATTGTCAAACAAAATGGAGCCGCCTTTCCTAAACCCTAGCCCAGATAAGTCTCCGATGCCGATTCCTTATTGTTCATATAAATATTACTTCTTAATTTCTTGTCGCTTTTTCTAGTTTCTGCGATCGAAGAATTTAAACACTGAATCGGAAAATTGCGTTTAGAGGAATATTCATCGAATTCAAATTCAAACTTTTCGTGTTTCAGTTCATCGTTGCCGCCGTTAACAAATCAAAATCCGGTGTTACTCGATTTTATTTTATTTACTAATTAGAAACGTGCACGTGCCGCACGTGAGCCCTGGTGATTTCCCGCCTTTTACAATTTTATTTTTCAAATTCCGCTCCATTTTTCCACCCGAGAAAATTACAAAAGGAGCGAGAAAATAAAATGAGAATTTAGGAAAATGTGATAGCAGCCAAAGTAGTCCGTGAGGGAAACCGGAGAAATGAGCGGCGACAGTTCCTTTTCCAAAACCATATGCTCTATCTGCTACGAAGATCTTAAACCCATCGTCGAAGATCTACAATCCATCTCCATTTGCGGCCATGTCTTCCACGAGCTATGGTTAGTATGTAAACACGCGTTTCTTATTTATTGTTCAAATAATTTATATTGAAACTTTGTTCTTCCCCCTTTTGGAATCGTATAGTTTGCAGCAGTGGTTTGAATACTGTTCAAGTTCTAGGAAGAAGTATAATTGTCCTGTGTGCAAGCAGAGTTGTGTAGGGCACAATGCGACTCGTCTTTATTTCCAATCAGTTGGAGACCAATCCCAATCGTTATGTTCCCAAAAGCCGATCAATTGTGAGGAAGATGCAGAGTCGTTACGCATCGAAGTGAAGAGGTTGATGGTCAAAGTTTCGGGGCTTAGTTCAGCTTTAGAACGTCAAGAGAAGGAATACAATGAGATAAACGAGGAGGTACATTTTGTTTACTTTTCGTTTTGAAGTTTTTTTTTTTAATAAATTAAGATGAAAATTTCAATCTTGTACTCTCAATTTCTCAAATAATGCGTCTTCCGGTGTTTTAGCTGTGTCTTTGCAAGGAGCAGGTGAAGCGGGAAATGGCCTTGAAAAACGACGCCTTAAGAGAAAAGGCATCCATTCAACAAAAGTTCAGTTCTAAATCTGAGGTGACTATCATGTATGCCATTAGAAGAAACCGGTTTTCTTTTACAGATTTAAGTGAATTTGAATCAATTTTAATGGATGGTTGTAATCTAGGAGCTTAGTAAATCAAATTTGGAATGTTCAAGGCTGGAGCAAAGGAATTTGGCACTAGCCAAGGAACTTGCTGTACTGAAATTGTGAGTTCATGTATCGTTTTGCTACTGTATTGTCAAAATGCCTATCAAACCGTTTATGAAATATTACAATCATATTAACTCGAAACACACTAACTAAACTCAAATCAACTTCATTCCTAAGTCATGGTCCGATAACCTTCCTCACATCTTTCTCTCATTTTATGTTTGTTGATTACTTGTTTCTATGGTTTATGATAGAGTGACAGATTTGGACCTGGAGCAAGATGAAATGTTAAAGCTTGCCTCACTTGGTAATGAAGGGAACAGCCAAGATGTAGTAGATAACCTGATTAGGTCATTGTCCTGTCATAAAAAGTAAGTTGGTTACCTCCACTGAAAAAGTTTACATTCATACCTTTTTCAAGCTAATATTATACAAATCTAGATGTGTGTTTTATATAACAAATTTTATACGTTCAGTTAATTATTGCTTGGTTAAGTTGCTCGCTAAGATCTATCCATATATTTTGGAAGTTTAGTAACGCTTGTCATTGATGCTCAGTTGGCTATTGCCTATGAGCATGCATTCACTACTGTGTGATTCTAGTTTCTCCTCATAGTGGCAGAAAACACTATCATATTCTATCCATCTCAAACACTGAAATATGTATTGGGTCATTGGATGGTGGTTGGAACAAAAAGAAAATGGGGAATTAGGATAACATATCCACTCATCTTTCTTGTGATATCTAACTCCAAATGCACAGATTAGAAAATGAGGACAGAAAGGATTGGTTTGTCCCAATATTCTGGATTTGTTGTGATACTGGAGTTATTATTAACAAGCCAAATTGCTGTAATTATCTTTTCCATTTCATTTTTCGTCACAAATGGTTGCATCTGTCATATTTACTTGTGCACTTTAAGTTTTGACAAATAGATGAACTTCAACAGGAGTTATAAAGAATTGATGGCCAAGTGCAATCTTCTTGGTAGAGGTGAAGCTCGTTTGCAGAAGAAACTTGACAAAGCGAAAGCAAAGATAGACAAACTGAAAGTGAGTCTGATATGAAGCATTATGAATATCTTGTTCCATGAATACAGTCATATTACTGATTTTTTCTTTTCTTCTGTTTTATGGTTTCTTCAGAAAAGAGTTCAGGAATTGGATACACTGATTGAGGTGAAAGATAATGAAGCCTTGAGGGCCCTTAAAGCTTGTAAGAAGACTACTAGTGAAGGGGGTGTTTTGATCGTGGATGGCAATTCTGATTCTTCAAATGCCAAAATTTCTTCAAAAGAACAGCTGATGCAACTACCTGTCTTACCTTCAAATAACTTGGATGTGACTGCAATATTATCAAAACATTTCCCAAGTTCAACGAAGGAAAACATCCCTCTTGGCAATCCTAAGGCTGCCAATTGTGGTAGAGAAGGATGTTCAAGTTCTATGGTTCTCGATGAAGAGAGAAACATGGCTGAGGATGTATACATACATTCAAGTCCTGATTTGAAATGTCAAAATCGTGAGAATATTACTCAATGTTCCGCAACATCAATGCCAAAGCCAGTGTCCGATATTGATGTGGAAGCTGCAACTGTGGTTGGATTTTCAGGGTCAAGAACTTGTTCAAATATTGATGATAGTGCCACAGTTGCTGCTTCTGTAAAGCCCATATTCAACATTAAAACTGCAACTCCTTCACTTCCAATTTCTGAACAAGGTATGTTATCATGACAGGTTAAGTTTTGTATGGATATTTCTAATGTGTTGATTAAGCCAAACTACAGTAAGTGCATTGCTTGGCCTACCTTCCACATTGTCTTACATTTTTTTGAAACATTTGAATACCAGCAGGGAATATTTGTTTCACTGGTGGGTTCCTAGGTCCTGATGGAACAAGACGACATTTAGGAAAATGGTGCAAGCGAGGCAAAATGCTTGGATCAATGAACACACAAGGTTCAAGTTCAACTCAAAACAGTGGTGATTTAATTGCTGTTGGTGCTGATGGGAGAGGTGGTAGAATTAAGGTTATGCGATCAGTGAGTCAATCTTCTCAGGTGGGTTCAAGTGGTTCTTATCACTAATTTTGTTTCATCGGACGATAATATATCAATATTTAACCAGCATTGATAAAGTATAGATGAACTCATTGATCACATTTTATCTTTTGCAACATTGATAGGACATTATACTGATTTTGATAAATTGTACCAATCTTCGCAAGTATGGTGTTCTGGTTCTTTACCTAATTTCCCCACTGTACTTAACTAGTGATTTTATCCATCAATGCAGGATGATAAGGAGAACTCAGTTAGTGTAAAGAGATTCAAATGTGGAACTAGACAAAATAGTTTGCAGTCTCAAGGATGTTTGCAAATAGAACACTTCTTTGGAAAGGCCCACCATTGATTTAAAGTTGAAGGCACAGCCCATGGCAATATGGTAAGTCCTTACAGACTCCTCAATTTTTACGACAAACAAGAACATCTGTTATTGCAACTTCGTTAACTGACATTAACGTTAAGGAGTTTAGCCCCAAGACTTTTTAGTTTCAATTGTTAACCTTCCATCTAGAATCTAATGAGATGGCAGACTGAACATAGTTGATACCAAACTGCTTTATTAAGAAGGTTGTCAAGTGTCACAACCCAATGGAGCAAATGGTTGACACTTCATTGGCCGGACTTCAAGCAGCGATCCACCACTATTGGTGTGATTCCGCTGCACATTGGATGGCATTGCTACCACTATATAGTGGCCGTTATTTATTGTGCTTCCTCCCCACTATTTAAATCCTTGGTGCCTAACGTGTAAACCTTGAGATGAATTCCTATTGATTATTTGACTGAAAGCGTGATAGGGAAAACAATCAACGAGCTTAAAGTATCCTCTAGGTCTTATCTTGGAGCATGGAATATGTGTAGATGACTTAAAAATCTCATTTTTCTTATGTTCTAACGCAGCCAGCTCGGACTACTTGTGAATAATGCAACAAAGTCTCTTGGAATTTGTTTTTCATGTTCATGACTTGTCCTACACCACAAAACATGATAACACGTGGTGTGTTGCCACTGGGTAGTATCATTAAGCAAGGTAAGAACATGGTTGTTATGCTGTCCTTTTCTTTCAGCACATCCCGGTTGTAATTGGCTCACAGGTCCGATACGAGTCTTTCCAGTATTCGTTTGATAAGTTAGACTGAAACATGAATAACGCACTCTGGGTGGGGATTTAACAATATTGTTGTTTTTTTATTCAAGAATTTGTATGTCTTTTACAGGACCTGTGTTCTAACCAAACTCATGGTCTTGTGTTGAAACATGTTCGTTTTGCTATGCTTGAAAATTGAAATGAAATCTTCTTTGATTCTTCTTTAGATTCGGCCATAGCCATTGGAATTGGTTTTATATTGCAAAGTCTATATGGTTATCATCGAGGTTAGTTATAGACCACGTATTGTTATAAGAAAGTTGACGATTCAAGAACAAACGGATATTAAATATACAAATATATATATATATATATGTTTTCATTGATTTTTCTTTGAAAATAAAAAATAAGTTTCTTTTTTAATTTTAACTTTGATTCGAATCTTTTCATGTTATTTTTCAAAATAATCATTTATTTTCTCATATTTTATTTATTATTATTATTATTATGTTTTTTAATTATATATTATTTTAATTGATTAATACTATTTTTTTCATTTCTATTTTGAAAAGTTAGATCATATTGCACACGTTTTTTATTATTTTCATTTTTGAAAACTAGTTTTTATCATAATTAATTATTTTTTTAATTTTTAAAAAATAAAATAAAAAAATATTTTTAAAAATTAAACGGATACTAAAGTTTTCAAATGAATAAAAACAATGGCGAAACTTAACACTATTATTTAATGAGAAAATCATTTTAAAATATTTAAATTTAAGACTTAATATAATTATATATTTTAAGAGAATTAAAATATAAATTTATTATGAGTAATTTTTTCATGCATAAATATTTGTGAAAATTTTGTTTACACAAACATTTTAGTTTTTAAGGTTTAAGTATTGTAGCTTATAATTTAGAGATTATTATAAAATTTAAGTTTACTATTAAATTTTAAGATTTATAAAATAAAATAAATTTATTTTATTACCGACGTATAAAATAATATTTTTTTTAGTTTTTATATTATCACAATATAAAATATTTAATAGGACCGTGGCCCCGCCCTTAAAATATTTGATCGTGATGGTTTGTTCTGAATTCTTTTTAAGTTATTCCATGTCACGTACTACTGGCTGCCTCCAGATTTACACAAATTCAATGTACACATAATATGTTGAGTTTTTTTAATAAAAAATATGATTTAAGATTGATTGAGAAACTAACTTTTAAATTTTAAAATTTATAATTTCATTATATTAATATATGATTTAAGATCAAATATATAATATAACATTTAAATTTTTTTTACATTAATCCATCATTGAATAAGTAAAATAAAAAAATAAAAATATAGAGATTATACTTAAAAAAAATATTATGAAATTAAATTAGTTTTACTGTTGATCTTAGCAACTGCTGTACACGTGTCATTCCGGGGTGACTTAAGCTTCAGAACCGATTAAACACTGTTGGGCAACCGGACCATCGGGTCTCTAATCGGACAGCTAAAAATCAAAAACAAAGATCCGCTTACGCTCACATTGGAATTTGAAAGTCAACAACCACCTAATCCGTTGACCAACATTTGGATGACACAATGGGTTGATCCTATTAGATTTTATTTCGTATGTCTTTTTTATTTTTAATAAATATACGATGTTTTAATGGTCTTCGCCGACATTATGTATTGTACTTAATACTTAGTAGTATAATTTAGACTAATGATTAGGGGATGGTAATGATTTGATTTTTCTCTCAAAAATCGGTTTTAGCATCTAAAATAGTGGTGATAACGACTAGCTCGTGAGCTACTCGGGTTCAGTTCGGTCAAAACTTGGTCAAAGTTCGGCTCGAATGAGTTCGACTCAGGTTCGGGTTTGGCTCGAGATCTTAACGAGCTGAGCCGACTCAAGCTCAGCTCGAAAAGCTCGTGAATAGGCTCAGAATAATTATATTATATATGTTACATATATATTAAAAGTAGTCTCTTTAGTTAAAGAAAAACAATAAAATAAAATATGAGAAATCTACTAAAAATAAATCAACTAAAATAAATTAGGCACTTTTATTTTTCATTTTGAGTCGAGTCAAACCCAGTTTGACGAGCCCAAGTCCGACGAGCTTCGAGCCCGAGCCGAGCCCAATAACACTGTTTTCGAGCCGAGCCTGGCCATATAAATGTAATATAAACGTTTATAGATAAATTCGAATTTGTTTAAATTTTTAATATTTTTTAATTATAATTAAAAAATTAAGTTAATATAAATGTTGTATTAATATATATATCAATAAAATATTTATCGTTTGTTTTTTTAGATAGTGATTAAAATAATATTTATTAGTATTTAAAATGAAAAATATTTTCTTATATTTTAAATTGAGTTGATTTTTAAATTACCATTATTATCAACCTAGTGAGAGATTTAGAGTAATATTGGAGATAAATATTTGAATATTAATTAAATAACACAACATACTTTTTTAATTTTAATGGATGAACTTAGGATCAGGGTGAGTAAAAATTCCGATTTAAAAAATAATTTAATTTTAAACTAAATAACCTTTGTTATTTAAGTTTTTTTTTACTTTAAAAAAATCAAAAGTTAAATGACTTATTAAAAAAATTAAGTAATTTTATTTGAATAATAAATTTTTAACTCAAGTTATTTAAACAACTCGAATAATTTAAAAAACCAAACTCAAATAACAAAAAACTAACAAATCGTGATAATTATATGCATAAACTATGTTCGAATAATTGTACCATAAATAACAAAACTTAGGAATTCTGTTGCACAAAACTTAATCAAAATAGTGTACAATTGATTCGAATAGCTAGAATAACAATGTGATCATTTCTCATTTGATGAAATTAGTTGGGAATTAAGGAATGTTGTTAATGTTATTCGTAATAAATCTTAATAGTTCGTATAAGTGTTAAAATTATATAATTTTAAATAAGTGTTTAAATTATATTTTAGATTAAATAAGTATATAATAAGTGTTAAAATTATACAATTTTAGATAGGTGTTTAAATTATATTTTAGACTAAATAAGTATATAATATTTTATTTAGTGATTCATTTAAAAGTTTTTTCATCAACGTTAAAATCATAAACCCTAAAACTCAAAACACTGAATCATAAACCTTAAAACCCTAAAACTAAAATATGAAACCTTAAACCCCTAAATCCTTAAGCTTAAAATGCTAAAAATCTACAAACCCTAAAACTGAATTTTAGATTTTTAAGGGTTAGGATTTAGATATTTAAGGATTCTAATTTAGGGTTTGAGTGTTAGTTTTAGGGTTTAAGGTTTTAGCTTTTTAGCATTTGAAGTTTTAGGACTTATAATTTTAAATTTAAGGTTTAACGTTTTATTATATATTTTATGAGGTTCAAACAATATATAATCGTATTGAGACCGTATTAATTATACGAGATTTAATTATTTCAAAAAATATAATGATCAAATCACAACTAAACCTATAATATAATGACCCTTTAGATAATTTACCCTAATACTAACGAATGAGCAAAGCAAAGCCCATAGCTTAGTTTGTCAAGACAGACTCAATAGTCAAATGTCTGAAAAAGGTTTGAAGTTTGAACAGTTGTCGGCTTTACTTCCCAACAAAAAGTTGACCATTTTCCCATCCAAAAAGTCAAACAAATTAATCCCCACCTCTTCAATCAAACCTTCGTTGACTTCAATTCATAAATAATATAATCGAAATGTCGTTATATAATTTATTAAAATATAGTAATTTTTAATTCAAAAGAGATGTTAAAGGTCTTTAATTTCAAAGTAAGAAAGGTACAGAATTTGGACATGTAGATGGCTTCCCTTTAATTTTTGGCCATCTGATATTCTACACACTTTTTTTTATATATAAATTATATGTTCATTTTATGATGGTTCATGTTCGGGATTCAGGATTTTTTAATAATATTTTTTTAAAATTCAAACCCGAATCCTCTCTTTAAAAAAATAATATACTCTATCATTACATCCGATACTTATCGGTTATATTTACCTTTTTTTTACCTCATTTTTTTCTAAAGTTGTACACTTAGCCATCTCAATGGAAGACGTGTCCAATGTTGGAACATTGACCAACAGCTGTTTGGTTTCACACAAACACCTCCAGTTTCATTCGTATATGTTCATGAAATAAGTAGGAAAATAAAGATAAAAAGATGAAGTTTTTTAAGGAAAATATTTTGCTATTGGATAAAGATGGAATGAAGAATTCAAAATTTTGAAATCAAAGTTCACAAAGTAGATTTGATTTTCTACGATTATTTTTAAAATTTATTCTCGTATCTAAAAAGAGAGATCATTAATCTTATATAAAAAATAAAAAGATCTTAAGGTATATAAATAATATCGTTACATATCTTATCAGACATATATTTTAAAAAAAAATAATTCCGTGATAAATAATATCAGAATGACCATTTGACTTCCTGATTTTACGTTGGGTGCTCAGGAGTGAGGTAGGTAAGGTGGACAATCGTGATAATTGGATCAATCATGAGAATAAAAACTCGTGATAAAAGCATCATGAGAATGAGTAAAAAAAATGCCACATCTGAGAAGAGATAAGATCATTAATTCCACATAAAAAAAAAAACAAAAAAACTTAAGATATATAAACGATAACGTTGTACATCTTATCAAACATATCTTTTAAGAGGAAAATAATAACCCTATAACATTAAATAGAAAACTAGTGAAATATTCTGAAGTCATTTAAATTTTATTATAAGTTCAATATGAAATAAAAAAAAATTAATTATAATTATTTAGCATAAATACAACGGAGGTGAAGTTAAAAGAAATCTTTTATTGAAGGACTAGAATGGAAATATAAATTATTAGAGAGAATTCATGCTAAAAACTAAATTAAAAAATAATTTCCTAGATGAACTAGAAAACATACTTTCACTATTTCTTACCTCTTTTGATTGGATACAAGTAAGTTAAAATAAATAAATTTAATTTAAATATTTACGTTATGAATAAAATAAATTAAGTTAAAATTATAGTTATCGTAATAAATTTTTGGATGGTCAATTCAAACTAATTAACCAATATTTTTTATTAAGAAAAAAAAATATTACCTTATATGTATTTTTGTATTTTTTATTGACAAATGACAATCTAGTTTTGCACCCTTAAACTCTTTAATTTTACATCCTTTATATGCTTTTTTTCATAGTTTATACCTCTTATATAAAATTTTGGGTTCGTCGAACAGACGGTGTACATATTCTCTCACCCATAATTGATTTCTAATGCCAATTACACGCTATCCAATCCACATATCATTCAAATCCCGACGTATATGTGAAATATAGATTTCTCGATTCCTCTTTAACAACTCCTTGCTTACTATAGGTGAAACCAGGGACGAAGTCAGGATTTGGGGTTGATGGGGACAAAACATAAATGTTTAAAAATAGGAAGTAAATTCATAAAAAAAAAATTTTAAAAATTTAAATAAAGGACAAAAATGAAAAAAAAATTATTCGGAGGTGGGGAGACGATTGCCCCTCCGCACCCATTAGTAGTTCTATCCCTGGGTGAAGCATTATTCATAATCTCAGATGACTCATCCTTAATATACTTAATTGCTTTCAAACAATATTGTTTAAAGTTCTGCATTCAAAACCGAACACGTGTCTACACTATGTGCAAATCTAATATTTTTTTTAAAATAAACTAATAAATAGAATACAAGTAATTATATTAAGAGTTATATTTTTTATATATAAATCTTAAATCGAATCCTAGTTCTACCTGAAGGGAGGGAGAGTAAAGATTCTAAGGAAAGAAGATATGTTCATAGTAGGTTTAGAACTCATGACCTACGAAAAATAAAAAATTAGAGACGGAGCTGGAGATTTTTTTTCCCCACTTTTATCTCTCTATTTAAATTTTTTTTAAAATTTGTTTTTTATGAATTTGCCCCCCCTATTTCTAAACATTTATGTTTTACCCCCCTCAATTTTATTAAGAATCATATTTTGATACACAATCTTATATAAAAAATATTACACAACCTTTCTTTAACATTTTAAAATCTAAACTTTATATTTAATAAATTGTACCAACTTAAGTATTAAAGTTTTTTCTTATATTAAATAAATAAATAAATGAAAGGTACGGTAGTTTCTTAACTATAAAATTTATATTACGAAATGTTTTAGAAGAGAATTGAAAATTTTAAAAATATTTAAATGGTTTAATAACTTTTTAAAAAATTCAAATAATCAAATAATATACATTTTAATTTTGAGTGGATCCAACCTTGTAAACCAAACAATTTAAATAAGAATCTTTTAGAATAAATCTTATCTACTTTTTACCGAAAACACTTATTGAATTTAAATTTATTGTAATTTAGACATTACATTAAAACATAAAACTTTTAGTCTTCGAAAACCATAAATCCATAACTAAGAAGTAAAAGATTTTAATTTCATTCGGATAGAGATTTAATCTAAATAATAAGCGATTTAGTATAGTTTAAAATTTTATATACATAAAAAATTATTTTAAAAAATTATCAATTAAAATTAATATACGCCGAAAATTAATTTAAACTTTGAAAACCAAAAATTAATAATAAAAAAATATAAAGTATTTCACGTGACAGTGTGCAACAACATGGTGTATTAATGTTGTGTATTAAATAAATTTCAGTTTGACTATGGGTACGTGAAAGTCAAACGACATTACCGATCATGATAAACATTGAAATTCAGACATAAACAGACACTGCCAATGAAAAAAAAACACGTATCACGTTTTACATGACTCACGAGTTAAATCGAATGCAAATGGACGGTAGGGTTTGTATAACTAACAAAATCGTCTACGTCCTAGTAAGTTTAGGTTTAGAGTTTAGGGTTTATAGTTTAAGGTTAAAGGTTAAGGTTAGAGTTTAAGAAATTAGGAATATGATATATTTTTTAAGGTGTAAGATTTAAGATTTAAGACAAAATTAAGTTTAGAGTTTAAAATTTAATTTTTTAAGACTTTTTAACAGGAGGCATGGAAGCAGGCATAATTAAGAGGTAAAGATTTCTACTCAAATATTATAACCTGCCTTTTTATCACAATCTTTCGGATTTATTTTAGGTATAAGATCAAATTACTAAAATATTTCAAGTTTATACGCTTTTAGGATCGTTAGATGATTGAAATGGATGACTTAGAGTAATAGTTGATTATGTAAATATTATCATTTGAGAAGAAAATTAGAGAATTAATTTAAATCATCTGTTTTAATTATTCAACGATTATAAAAATGTAAAACATAAAAAATTTACCCTATATAACTTGATCCTATTAATATGTATAATTTATAACGATTTATCAAATATTATATTCAAAATTCGAACTTCTATTTTTATTCGATAATAAACCTTACTAGAAATTGAAATAGATGATAAGTTTTTGCCATTTTTGATGAAGCACATGGAGAGGACGAGTTTGGTGAATGAAGCAGTAAACCCAGGAAGTGGGGAAGTCATAAATATCCCGAAATAAATACATGGATGGAGCTAGGCGAGTGTCGGTTGACGCCCTAATTTTTTTAAAAATATATGTTTTTTATATAATTTATATAAAAAATTAAAAATACATATTTATATCAATTTATAAATAAATTAATATCTTTTATATATAAATCGTTCTCTTTTAAATATCATTCAAAAAATTAATACCTTTTAAATAAATTTATAATTTCGTCCCGTGTATATATATAGATTTTTTTTTGTGACCGAGACAATATAGGTTAGTTGTGAGCTGTGGTGAAGTGATTTTTGATAACCGACCACCATACAACAGGTTCAGTTTTCCTTTTCGAACCCTAAAATTATAACATAAAGTATTGATATGTTGTTGTTATAATATTTTTAGGGTTTGTATACTCGAATAGGATTTAAAAATGAAAAAAATATATATTATGAATAATTTTAAAATGGTATGGTAAAAAATTTGCGTCCATTAAATTAAATGAATGTATTTAATAAGTTAAGAGGTGATATTTAAAAAGTGTTTTCAGTCATGTCATATTTATTATGATTTCGTATATAACGATTGTTATTGCGGTCGTTGTAGTGTCGTGATCGTGATTTTTTTAAATTCGTATGATTTATTATAAATTATAATATATAAATTTATTTATGACTTTCTTTTGAATTTATTAACTTTTGAAAATAAATTTGACGGATGGTTCTTATTTTTCTGGGAGTTTTTGATATAAGAATATAATGATAAGAATAACGTATCGTTATTGTCGTTATCGACCGCTAACTATTAAATTATATCAATTATCGATCATTATTGATGTGATTTTGAATTTTACCATTATTTATGTTATTAACGATTTCGGATGACATTACCGTTAATTATATCAATTAAACTTTGACATCTGAATTATCGGATAAAAAGATAGAACGTAAAAACAATTTTTTAAAAAAAATAAAGAAAAATGAAACAAAAAATTAAAAAAAAAGGTAAGATTATTGTATTAGGTTATTTATTATGACTCGATAATTCTTAATATACTTTTTATAATTTTAACCAAACTCAAATAATAATTATTAATTTTTTTCAATAAAAAATTCTGCTTCAATTATAAAATTAATTTTTAATCTTGAATTTAATCATTTTAAATTATTGTAATTATATTTAAAAGTATAAAAATTATAACCAACCAAATTAAATTACAAAAATAAACAAAAAAATTGAGTACTTAGAACGTTCATGATATCATATCTAAGACGCAAGCACTTATGAAGAATTTAGACCCAGAACCAACTCCCCGCGTGCTTTATTATGCATTGAGTTGTCTTCATTTCTTTGTGTCCAAATCAAACCTTTGAACGACTTTTAAGAATCTTTGTTCAGTCTTTCATTTATTGTCCTATAAATAACACGATTCTATCCATGTTTGATCCCACAAACATACAATTGTATTCATTTTCATCCACTATTTTCTTGCCTCCACACCCAGTTTTCCTTTCAACTCCAGAAAACAACCATGGAGTTCACGAGAAACAATCGACAACTCTTGTCCAATATAGCCACCAACGACCGGCATGGAGAGACTTCGCCTTATTTTGATGGCTGGAAAGCCTACGATAGCAACCCTTATAACCCAACTCATAATCCTCATGGGGTTATTCAAATGGGACTTGCAGAGAATCAGGTTGCTGTGCCTGTTATATTCATCAACTTTTCTTTATTCTAGGTGTTAAACACAGATTTTTTCCAGCAATTATCTTACTTTCTTGAGTTTCTTCTCTTTCTTTTTCCATTCAGCTTTGCTTTGATTTGATCGGAAAGTGGATACTGGAAAACCCAGACGCTTCCATCTGCACCGCTGAAGGCGTTAATAAGTTCAAAGATATTGCCATCTTTCAGGATTATCACGCTCTCAAGGAGTTCAGAGAGGTATGAACAAAATATTATCAACATTTTCTAACGTAGTGAAGAATTGATTATTAACGGCGGTATCTTGTTCAGGGTGTAGCTAAGTTTATGGGGAGAGTAGGCGGAAACCGGGTCGTATTTGACCCGAACCGTATTGTCACAAGCGGCGGAGCCACCGGTGCTAACGAGACCGTCATGTTTTGTTTGGCCGACCCCGGCGACGCTTTTCTCGTGCCTTCACCTTATTATGCAGGGTAGGTGGTACTGTTTTCTTCTTTTATTATAAAAAATAGTATATTATTATTATTATTATCATTTTCTAATTAAAATTAAACCATGCAGATTTGCACGTGATCTGAGATGGCGGACCGGGCTGGAACTAGTTCCGGTTAACTGCAAAAGCTCCGAAAATTTTCGTCTAACTAGAGCCGCCTTGGAAGAAGCCTATGAAAAAGCTCGGAGATCGAACATTAATGTCAAAGGCGTCATCGTAGCCAACCCTTCGAACCCTTTAGGCACGGTCCTAGACAAAGAGACAATGACAAGCTTGGTCGGTTTCATCAACGACAAGAACATCCACCTCGTCTGCGACGAGATCTACGCCGCCACCACGTTCAGTTCTCCTCGGTTCATCAGCATCGCCGAGATCATACAAGACATGGATTGCAACCGTGATTTAATTCACATCGTTTACAGCTTATCCAAGGACATGGGGTTCCCCGGCTTTCGTATCGGCATCATTTACTCTTTCAATGATGATTTTATGAATTGTGCCCGAAAGATGTCGAGTTTCGGACTGGTTTCGTCTCAGACACAGTTCCTGCTGGCGGCGATGCTGAATGACGAGGAGTTTGTTGGGAATTTCTTGAGGGAGAGTTCCAAGAGGTTGGCCAAAAGGCACCATGTGTTCACTAAAGGACTCGAACGAGTTGGGATTTCAAGCTTGAAAAGCAATGCCGGTTTGTTTTTCTGGATGGACATGCGACCCCTCCTCAAAGAACAAACTGTGGAAGCCGAATTAGAGCTCTGGCGTGTGATTATCAACAAAGTGAAACTCAATGTCTCTCCGGGCTCTTCTTTCCAATGCTCGGAGTCCGGTTGGTTCCGAGTCTGCTTCGCAAACATGAACGATCAAACCGTCCATGTAGCACTCGATAGAATCCGAGAATTCGTGCTTCAAGAAAAAGAAGAAGAATCTGATGTATCATTATCAGAGACGCCTAAGCATCGGCGAAAGCAAAACCTTCGCCTCAACTTCTCTTCGTCTAGGTTATACGACGAAAGTCTCATGTCTCCGCACATAATTTCACCTCATTCTCCTATTCCTCGCTCGCCCCTCGTTCGAGCGAGGACTTGAATCAAACCCCAACCATCATAACTTATGTGGTTTAGATTGATTTAGTTTGAGGCCAATCTTTTTCTTTTACTCTTTGATTTTTTCCTACGTTAAAGCCTATGCTAGTAAGCATTATTTTGTGGGAGATCTGTGTGCATTTGTGGTATTAGTAAATTGTATGTTGATTCTTACCATACTTGGAAACGATGTTTGATTATTTTAATGATAAATAAATGGTTTTGTTCTTATACTTATTTATGACACGTGGAATATGAATAAAAATAAATGCAAAGCATAAGTTTTTACATTCTAAATCTTAAACCTTATTCAGTTAAACCAATAACGTGGTTTCAGAAAACATCTTTAATAATATGGTTTAGTTGAAATATGGAAAAAAAATACTTTGCTGCTTAATCATACTTTATTCTATGCACATGTTAAAAAAATTTTAAATATTTAATTCTAAACCATGACCTTAATTTTTACGTACTAAATCCTAAACTTTACATGTTAAAAGATTACACCCTACCCCTAATTTTTTAAACCCTAACTACAACCCTAATATTAAATCATAGACCTAAACTATATTTTAAAATGAAAATTCAAATAAAATTATAATAAGAAAGATAATTTATACTAAATTGTAACTTTGAGACAAAATATGTGGCAGATAACTGTTGGTCCACGTTAACTATGATAGAATGACTTTGTTCAACGTAGGTAGACAACCTACATCTACCACCACCAATATGTTTGTACCCTATTCTGCACCCTCAGTCATTCTATTAAAAAAAACGACACTAAGACACATAACTACAGGATCGGAGTGTTTAGAACCGAACACATAGCTTCAAGTGCTTTGACATTTGTTCAAGTGTTGGCTATCCAGGTTGTCATGTTAAAATTTTCTTCTTCTTCAAACACTAATATATTTGATATTATCATTTAAAAGAGAAAAATAAGATGTTCTTTCTGGACGTGGATATTATAAAGTAATTTTTATTAAGGGTTAAAAATAGATATTGCTAAAAAAATATGTATCGGTGAAAAATTATTAGGTGAACCTTGTTTACCACGTCATCTGTGATCTTAGAATCGTTCATCTTAATACTTTTTAAAGTAAATCATCACCTCTTTCCTACATATAATTAGTGGGTGAGAAGTTATTAGATAGTTATTTAAAAATCAACGGTTCTGATTGTTTAGACCATGGATGATGGGGTGAACATGGTTCACCTAATAATCTCTCGTATTGGTGGTATTTTTTTTGTTTCTATAAGTATTTTAATTTAAGTTTTATAGATTCGATTTAGAATTTAGGTTTAGGGGTTAAAGTTAGTGGTGATGGTTAGAACTTAGAATTAAATGTTTATTGTTAGAATTTAGGGTTTAGAGGTTAAAGTTAGATTTTAAAATAATATGTTATAGGGATTTACATTTTAAACTTTGAATTCTAAATTCTAACCATACACCCTAAATTTTAAGGGTCAATTTAGCATTGCTTTTAAAAACTACAATGAAAAATTTATGTTGAAAAGTTCTTTTTAGAAGTGATTATGAATTTTTAGATTTGAGATTCAAGTGTTTAATATTGTTATCAATACTGTTTTTAAGAAGATAAATGATCATTTTACACATAAAATTATAAATTATATATAATTTTTTTAATATTATAATATATAAATATATCAACTTAAATTATTATAAGAATATATAAATATATTTTTTATTAATAAATATATTTTTCTAATAGTTATACGTGTTATATGAAAATATAATAAATTTAAAATATTTTACTTAATATATATAATTTTTAAAATAAAAATATTCTATTAATTATATCTCCATCGTAATTATAAATTTATAAATTATGAATAAACACAATAAGAAGTGAAGGTTAAAATTATAATTTGACTTTTAAAAGCATTTTTTCTACCGCAAAAGTTAAATATTTTAGCTTTTACGAATGGGTTAAAAGGTATTAGGATATAAGTCTAGAATATACTTGTATTACAGCTGTTATGATCAGTTACAAACGGTTAGGGAAAGCTGTTAGTTTTACCATTTTGCTAACTGATTAAAGATAGTTTTCTCCCATTGTATAAATAAACTGGTTCTCTTTTGAGAATATTACAGCTGAATCAATAAAATAAACGAGAGTACTGCCTCTCTTTCTCCATACTTGACAAAAGGCAGTTTTCAAACACAATTTTTTCTTCAAAAGTTAGTTGTTTAGCATCGTCTTTGGTCTCAAACCATCTTTTGAAATCAAAAGTAAAACTAAAACACTTATAAAAACAAAATATTCTACCGTTTGTGCATGATGTAATACCCTGCAAAACGAAAAATTATTAGGTGAATCATGTCCATCATGTCATTCATGGTCCCAATTAATTAAGACAGTTCATCTCAATTTTTTTCAAGGTGAATTATCACATCTTTTCTACATGTAATTAGTGAGTGAACAATTATTATGTAGTTATTTAAAAATGAACAATCTTAATTACTTAGACCATGAATAACGTGATAAACATAGTTCACTTAATAATCTCTCGTGTTAAACGATCTCTTATTAGTTCAGATGGTATTATCCTTGTACTCTTGATTCATTTCTTATGTAGGTCATGAGATTGAGTCACCCTAACGATAATAACACCATGGGTTTGTGTTTTTCTCCTGTTCTAAACTCTCTTTAATCAAGGGACAAAAACCTTACGGATACGTCACATTTTAACACAAACATATCTCCACGTTTTTAGCACGATATTGTAATAAGTATATAAACACGTGCCAAGGCCAACATGTACAACATTTTAGCTATAATCCCAGGTAAGCTGTAGATCCGACAAGCCAACTTCCTTAGGAGGATAAGAGTGAGGAAATTTTTGAAAGTGAGGATGCAAAGAGAATTTGATACGCAGAGACGATTCAATGAAGTCAAAAGAAGCAGGCCAAGGCATGCCGAGGTGAACAAAAACACAGCATATGGTTCGTCCTTGTGGCGAACAAAATAAAGGCATGTTCTGTGCTGGTGTTTACTCTTCAGCACGTGCACGTCTCTACGTCTCCAGCAATGCTGCAGCTGGGCTGCAGCTGGGCTGCTCTGGGATCAATTTCCATTAACGCTGTGGCCTCCGGCGTTTATTTGAAAACCCTTTCCTCGGGATCGTAGTAATATTTAGGGTTTGTTCGACGTTGCTTTTCTACCCAGCTTTTGGATAAGTTTCGCAGAATACTCAACTTTTAGTTCTCATTTCCTAATTTTCGGACATATTTTCGGACGTTTTCTCCAACATGTTTTGAGAACCATACAAATCTTCATCGAACGAGCCGAAATGATGTTAGTCTACGTTAAGTTTTGTCTCGTGCATGTTTTATGGATAAAATTTTAAAGTCTATCAACTAATTATTATCACTTATGTCATGTACGACTTCATGAAAATTATTATGCGACAACATGATAAGTTGTCTAATTAGGGTTTGATCTACTCACAATTAACATCTGTTTATTGGCTTTGCGTAAAGCAAATTGTTGGTGATGAGTTCTTGAATCTTGAGGATCCATTGTGGCTATTTTCAATTGTTTTGCTGGCCGTGGAGAGCAAGGGGAAGAGCACAGTGAGCAGCAGTATAATCGTCAGTGGTTCGAGTTTAATTTGATTAAAACTTATTAACGTTCGATTCGAATTAATTTGATTTAATATATTTGCGAACAACTTATAAGTTTTTTATAATATGTTATTTTGATATATGTATAGGTTATTATTTTGGAGTTTAAATTTTAGAATTATTACGTACTATTTGGATAGTTTTTTTAATTTATGTTTATTAATCCTTATATAATATTATATATTTTTTATAAAAAAATAAGATAAAAATTCTAAAGAACTTAACGATCAACAAAAAATCGAGTAATATATTTTTTAACGAACATAAATTAAACAAAAATTATTAAACTTATCAAATATCATATCGAATCGAACAATTTTTAAATTAAATTGAACTCAATCCATGATCGATAAGCATCCTCGGGATTGGACTGCAGTGAGTCTGCCTCTTCCTACTTTTCTATGGCCTGGCCATACTCGATACTCATATACCGTGTCATCTGGGCAAGTACGTTTATAATATATATATATATATATATATATATATATTGAATTAATTAAAAAATATAAAAAATTAAAATTTCATTATATATTAATTTGGAGTTAGTTTTAAGAAAGAAGTATTTATATATATATATATATATTAAAATTTATCACTAAAAGAAGATCTTAAGGGTATTAATCTCAATTCTAATTTTTTTTATTCTCATATTAATAAATTAATATAAATATTGTTAAAAATTTAAAACTTAAAAGTATACGTACATGCTTAAAAAAGTATATCGTAGATGCATAAAATAAAAATATAATTAAATAGATATATTTAATTGGTTGGTCTCATAAATAAAATGACGAAAATAACAATATAATTTTTCGTGTCTCATATTGGTGGTCAAAATTCCATCCCCTTGATTTTCTCAATCCATCCAATGGAGAAATTATATTATGGGTCATTCTCACCACGTCATTTACGGGACCAACCAATTAAAAGTATTCATTTAATTATTTTTTCCACCTCATCATTTTTATCAAGTGAATCTTCACTAATATTTACCATAAATTAAGTTTAAAAACAGTTTTTACCAAGTGAAGATTCATTGGGTAAAAATGATAGAGATGAAAAAAATAATTAAATGGATGCTTTTAATTAATTGGTCCCATAGATGACGTAATGGGAACGATCCTTAATATAATTTCTCCATCCAATGGTAGTAGTAGACATTGGAATGAATTTTTATCTGGGATTTGTTTAATATTTAATATTTTTTTAATTTTTGGTTTTATTTAATAATAATAGTAGTAGATAATCGGATAACTTTAAGCTATGACCCATTGACTAACCTAAATGTCACGACTCAGATTCGTATCCGAGAGTCGGGTTAACCCAAAGTGTTGGACTCTGATGTTTAAGTCTCGAGTTTAGGTTTTGGGCCTCGTTGGGCCTTAGACTTGTTGGGCTTTGAGTAGTTTTGGGCCTTAGGAGTTTAAGATGAGGATATTTTGGTAAATGCCTAAATAAGATGAGAAAGAAAGGGGTTTGGGGGGTTAATGTGTTGCAGGGTGAGATCATCCTCTTCTTCTTTTCCTTTATTTCTCTCAACCCTCTTTGCAAGTTAAGAAAACCTAGTAAAGGTCTCATCTTTGTTGTGTTGCTTAGGAATCTCATTTTGGGTGATGAGGGAAGTGTTTAGAGCTTGAGATATCTATAAAACAAGTTAAAAAGTGTTGAGTTTGGTTGAAGATGGTTTACTGGTGGTGTTGAAGAGCAAAATGGGAAAAAGGGGTGAAGTTAAGTTTTTTTCAGCTTGTTCATGTTTTTGACTTCTAAGATCGTCCATGGATGTGTTTAATTGTTAGTTTTAACTCCTTCTTGTAGAGAAAAGAGTGGGTGACCCTTCAAGAGCTTAGGAAGGGAAAAAGCTTGAAGAAGAGAGAAGAACGGGTTTGTTATGTTATTGTTTAAGGTTGATACTCCTCCAACTCCTTAGCATCATGTATTTCATGTTTATAAGATTAGTTGCATGTTTGATGATTGTTGGTATGTTTGGTAGCTTAAAATTCCCTCTAATGGTAGATTATTGATTTGTTGATGAAACTTTGTGTTTAAGGTGTAAACATGCTTAGAATCATCCCCCAAGAGTGTATGAATGGTTGGGAAGTCATTGGAATCGATTTGGATAGAGTTCTAGGTGTATGAAGGTTCAAAATTGCATATTTCGTATAGAGATATCGATACCCTAGAGAGTAAATTAAGGCGAGAAAGGCAAGCGTTTCAGAACGCCTAGCCCGTGTTTTGATATTGTAGAGAGAAAACTAAGGCTTAGAAGGCAGACATTTCGGAACGCCTAGCCCGTGTTTCAATACCAAATTTTACAGTGGCAAATCATTTTGATACCTCTTTGGGAGCGTATCGAAACAGGGGGTGTATCGATACTCCATATAGGCGTATCGATACGAAGATGTTTTCTCTTGGGTTTTTCTAAGTTATTTGGCTTAGCGTATTGATACGCGAAGGAGGCGTATCGATACTGTGTGTTTCGATACTCTAAATAGGTTTATCGATACGGATATGTTCTCTTAGCTTAAGACATCGCCTCAGCGTATCGAAACGTAAAGAAAGTGTTTCGATATTGGTTGTTTCGATACCACCTTATAGGCGTATCGGTACCCTTGGGAATTTTGTCAAAGTTTTTAAGGGTTGAGTTTAGGGGTTCTATAATTTATGCTAAGGGTCTCTATGGGTGGAATAAGTTATAAAATGAATATTAAAACCGGAACTTAAGCCTTTAACCCTGTCTTTGAGATAAACGATTAATGACTTGGTCTTTTGATGATATTAGTCGGTATTGAAATTAATAAGAGTTTGGTATGTTACACATCAGTTATGTGGATTACTATGAATCTTGCTTAGAGCTAATGAGTTGCCTAAAGAATATTATTAATATTATGAGATATGATAACTAGTAACCTTGCTTAGTGCTGATGGGTTACTAGAGTAAAATACTATATGGAAAGTAAGTTGGTAACCTTGCTTAGTGATGATGGATCCCCTACTACTATACTACCACGAGGTGATATCGGACACCCTAATATATATATATATATATATATATATATGATCAAAGTGTTGCAACACTCGAAGACTTTCCGAACGTAGGATCCCGATGCTTAGTGGACGCAGACCAGTTCGAAGATGCTTGATGTAACATTCCAAGCATGGATGTAGGATCTTGATGCTTAGTGAACACGACTTCATCCTAGAGTATGAGATCCCGATTCTTAGTGGATGCGGATCTTGCTCGTAGTGTATGATCCCGATGCTTAGTGGTCGCGGACTGCACTACTTATATTTATATATGATATATATATATATATATATATATGAGTTATACATGAGGTATATGAGACTTACGAACTTGAGATATTTGTGTGGACTTCTCTTGTTATGCATATGTCATGGGTCGATATCTGTACATGCATGATATCCTATGTTTAGGCGGATATGGTAGCACATCGTATTCATGCCATGTCATTATATCTTGCTTCATATGATTATTTATGATATGTTTGATGTGAATCGGTTGGTAGAGTACCCACTGAGCTTCTGTAGCTCAGCGTTTCGAAATGTGTTTTTGTGAATATGTTAAAGAAAGCTTTGTTCGGAGGAACATTATATTGGTGGGTTTCAGCATCGACATTATTGTCAGAGTATTATTACTTGATGTAGTGAGCTATATACTTGTAGGACCTTATATCTGAAATTGTAACTCTCTATTATTTTATTGCGTCGAATGCTTTTAAACATGTTGTAATATTTTGGAGCTCCATCTACTTTAAGTTACTCGGATTTTATGTTTTAAATTGGATTAGATTTTACGAACTATTGATGAAATTGGATTTTGACTAATTCTCGTTGGACTTTTGAAATGAAATTTTAAAATACGAGTTTTGAGCTGAAGGCCTAATGTGACACCGGGTCAAGGGTTTACAATAAAAAACCTTAAAAGTATCGACACAATCAAGTATTAACACGTGACACTTCATTGTAGATCAAAAAATAAAAATGAAATATAGTTTCAAAATTTTATTTATGAATTTTTTCTGTCTTTTAAACATTTATATTTTGTCATTAATCTTAAATCTCGACTTCGTTTCTAGTTGGGGTTATAGGTGGATGGTGGCTCCGTTTATTATATTAGGTGTCGTACAATTGCATATCTATTGATCTTTTTTATCGTTTAAATATATTAATTTAATTCATGTTACATCTTATACTATTATTCGAGATACTTTTTTTTGTTTAAGTTTAAGAAAATTTTTAATAAGACCCTAAATAATATATTATATGATTTTATCTCTTAAAAAATTATACATGTTTTGATGAGAAAAAATATCGAATTATTTTGGGTAACTAATAATTAAAGTTGTTCGATTTTCAAGCTTACAATGTAACCATAAAATTAATTAATTAATGGACCATAAAAATATTTTTTTAATTTTAAATAATGAGATAAAAGTATAAGAAAGTTTTTCAGGGTGAGAGACAATTGCCCCTCCTCACCCCTTTATGCCTTCGTGATGTCAATATTTTTGAGGGAGAAATGAGAATAAATTAGGAATGATGATAAAAGTTTGACTATATAATTGTTCAAAACGTAATATATTTTAAGAAAAGTTTATCTTGTGCGTCAAACACCATTAAATATTATTAACGTTAATATCGTTGAATATTATTAAATTAATTAATACAATTTTTAAGGATTTAATATACAATTAATAATTAAATGTTGAGTCTATCACTCTTTCATTAATTGTATGTTGAATCCTTAAGATTTTTAATCTTTATTAATTAATTTAATGATATTCAACGGTATTCAACGTGTTCAACGCCCGTTATAGAATTTTTCTATATCTAAATATAAATTTTATATAGGTTTTCCAGAGCCTCTCTCTTTTCTTTTCTTTCACTTTTTTGGTATTGAACGTGATTAATGATACTAATTTTAATATTGACCACAGATGGTTAGGATCTATCTTTTCATTTGTTTTGTTTTAATTTTTAATAAATTATTATGTTTTTATGACACAATTTTATTCTACCTTTTAATATATTTTTTTGTCATTTGGTATATTTTATTTTTATTTTTGTTTTGTTTTTAATAGAGTTAAATCTAACGTCATAACAACTGATCAATATGACGTTCTTTCCATTATGTTGTTAATTTTTTTTATCTCAAACTCTAGAACTAGGAGAAATTATTACATGAACCCGTTTCACCACCTAGGATATAGTCCTAACCAATAAAATTAAGACACATTATATATTTTTTTCCATATCATATCTACACATAAGCAACATCCAAATTATCCACATTAATATCTTTCATTTAAAAAAGGAAAAAAATATTATCAAAGATTTTTAACGTTGTCTTCTCCTTTATTATTAATTTTTTTTAATTATTTTTTCTAACCCCTAACTCTAACCCTAACCCCAAACCTTAAACCCTAAAACATAACCCATAAACCCTAACCCTAAACCCTAACCTAAACCTTAACCCCTAAACCCTAACATTAACCCTAAACCTTAACCCTAAACATAAACTCTAACCCATAACCCAAAACACTAACATAAACCATAAACCCTAAACATAAACCCTAACCTCTAAACCCTAAACCCTAAATCTATATTAAAAAAAGAAAAATTAATTGAGAAAAAATTTAAAGAACAAAGAGAAATATGACATAAGAAATCTTTGGTAATATTTTTTCCTTTTTTAAATCAAAGACATTAAATTAGATGATTGGACAATGATTGTGTGTAAATATGATATGGAAAAAATATATGATGTGTCTTAATTTAATTGGTTAGGGACCATATCCTAGGTGATAGAACGGGTTCATGTAATAATTTCTCCTAGAACTACATTTGAAAATACGATTACATCTACCATTCCTTATTCGCGATTGAGTTGTGGTAATGTCCTTGTTGTCAATGTACCTTCATTTTAATATGTATTTTTTATGTTGTTTGTTGATAAATTTATCTATTATCGTCAATTTTTGTTATGTTTGTATCCTTATTTTATTTCGAATCTTTGGATTATATGATCCTCTTATAATAATATGGTTTAAAGTGTTTTGTTTACTGAGTTATAAACTTTTATTATAATTTTGAATATATAAATTTTATATTTTATATATTATATAATCAATCAGTTTAATTTTATATCTGTTATTTTTTTTAATTATAAGTCGTTTTCGAACTAAAATAATATATTTTAAAATAATATCATATTAAAACTTAATTTTTCGATTTCTTATCATATTTTCGAATTTTTTTGTACAGCCCTAAAATATTTACCCAATATCGGGTCGGCCCAATCCAGCTAAATATCTGGAAGCACACGTGTCTTCGACCCGCTTTACTTTCCCTCTCACCATCAAAGCTTCCCTGAGGCAGAGCCGCAGACGGTTCCTCTCTTTGACTCGGTTCCTTCTTTTGCTCTCGGCCTCTGTCATGGACAAATTACTAACAACAAATATCTACCAAATTAAATTTGAAATATTCTTGATTTCCCCCAAAATTCCCCTCTTTTGATATCCCAAATCATTCCCCTACTCTGAATTTTATGCCATGGATCATCAATTGCGTGATCTTCCACCGATTCTGCCTCAGAAAACCTTGAATTCATACGATCTCATAACCCATTCCTCGGTATGGCTTGAAATCCGTCTCTTTTACGTTCGAATCACGCCTTGCGTCGTTGACAGCGTTCCCGACCACCTCACCCTCTGCCACCTTCGCCGCGATCGTATCAACCGGGAAGCGTCCGAGGTCACTTATTTGAGCACCGATAGCGTCCGCGTCACGGGCGGGTTTGAATTCGAGGCGTACGAGGATGAGAAGAAGGTGTTGTTGTGTGGGTCATTGGAAAGGATGGATGGAGAGTGGAGCATGGACTGCTATCTGGCGGCAGCGGCTATGGAGCCTGGGAATTCGGCTTTTTTTCAGCACAAAATGGGTGTTTCGGCGCCGGGGATTGAAGTTTATATCGCCGGGTGTTGTGCTGGTAAGCCGGTGATATTGACCAAGAATATAGTTGTGAGTCCTAAGAGGAAAAGCGTGTCGAGGCTTAAATGGATGTTCGACGCAATCCCCGAGGACGAGGAGCTCGGGAAAGGGAACGATAAGAGTGACAATGGGTTGATTAGGCACCGGAAATTGCAGGTAAATTACACTTGTTTTTTTTTGGCAATTTCTTTAAATATGACCACTATTTATAATGTAGATGTAGATTCAAGTATGGTAGAAGAAGATTAAGGGTTTGCTGGTTTCGTTGTTGCTATGATGATTGGATCCTTCATTTGCAACTCCAAGAACTTGGGGCCGCTTATCGGAGTGATTTTTGGCATTGTCAGCTATTATGAGTAATCTGGTTTATGTATTTTTCCCATTCAAATTTGTCTCCTAGATTCACTTTTAGGGATGAAAAATATAATCTTGTCGAGTTCTGCAGGCCTAAGAACCTATGTTGCACAGATATGGATACGAATAAAAAATTGGGAAGAAGAAATATTGGCAGGTAACCAATATGTCCCCGATATGGGGGTATGTGATACGGCTTTAGATTGAAGTACCCGTGCTTCATAGTTAAGAACCTGTTATGTTGACGCAGCTCTGTAACTATGGGCTTCAAATTAACAATTGGAATAATGAAATGTGCTTGTTTAGTGTGTTCATGCAAATTCATCAAAACTTCTATGTTATTTTTTTCTTGCAAGTCAATTTGTTTATCATTGGATGTTTTACTAAAAATAGAATAATCTTTGTGGTATGTACAGTTTACTAATGCGGAAGTTGAATATCCCGACTCTGATGGGAAAATTGGACCTAGTCACTACGCAGAAGAAATGTATGCTGGAGAGAATGGCCAGCTTTCATGGTTTAATGCTGGTGTTAGAGTTGGTGTTGGTATTGGCCTCGGAGTGTGCCTTGGTGTTGGAGTCGGAGTTGGACTGCTTATGCGATCGTATCAAACAACTACTTGGAATATCAGGAGGAGGTTTTTCTAAGATAGGTCACTTCACCTATCAGCGTGATATTTATAAAAGGAAAAGGATATATTCCAGGATTTTGATAGCAATCTGGAAGATATAAGGTTGCAGGCCAGAAACTCAAACGTATAAACGCGAGGTACTGATAGGGTTCTGGTAGGTGGGTGGAACTTGTTTGCTTAACATGCTTAAGATATGAAATTACTCTCTGAGAATCTGCTAACAGCTATAGTATGTAAGTCCTCAATCCCCTCCACATCTTCGTAGATTACATATCGGAAATATATCGAGTCTTTTTCAAAGTATATACCTTGAGCCTGTTGATGTTATGGACTTGTTCAGCAGTTGGTTTGGTGTGAGGCTAAACATATATCTAGGTTTCTAAATTATATCCTGTAGAAATTATGATTTGGATGATCTGTTGTCTTTATAGGTAATAAGAAAGTAGTATATTTGTCATTAAACTCCACTAAATTGCGCCTTTGTTTGTCATTAAAGTTATAAACTTGAGTTTTAGGGCAAACACTTCTTTCATTTTGACTGTTTTGAGACGATCGTTTGAGCGAAAAATCGATTGTTAAACGTAGGTTGTTTGAGATTATTGTCGTTGATAAACGATATTTTTCATCACAACATCAAAAAAATGTAATTTTAACTTTTAATTCATTTAAATTTTATTTTATAATTAATTATATTTTATTCTCCTAAATCTTACTTCTTAATTATGTCTTTGTCACTGACATTGATGGATCAACAAAGTTAAAGCAACATCTTAATGCATAGAAGTCTGTTTCAATAATTGCATTTTTTGGACACAAAAAGAAACTGTAAGTAGAAACAACCCATCAACCACCTCCGGCCAAGCCAACCTCCAAGATGCCGATAAACCCTTGTCCACAGTCGCGGATGCTAAAAAAATACGTGTCACCTTAAATTTTTTAAAGTTTATATAATTATTTTTATTTTTTAATTTATATAAATTAATCTTTAAATTTTTATAATATTTAAAATTCATGTCTATTTTAATATTTCAAAAATTTATATTTTTAGATCCGTCACTCCCTATGGTGTTTTATAGCCTATACTAGCCATGTGCAAATCTAATGTGTTTCATGCCAATTGCTATGCTTCTCACTTCACTACTTGCCAAAAAAGTTGGACATAACTGGAATATCGAAACTAATAGTCACTACGTACTACTACCAAATACTAGGGAACACATTTCATGACCTGGGAAATCCTATTTAATACTTACCATTCAATTGAATAAAAAAATTGGATATATTTTATGATTTAAATTTTATTTATTTATTTTATTCGAATCAAATTATTGAATTTTTAGATAAATTTAATTATAATTATTTATGATATTATAATATATATTGATTTTAATTTAAATGTATTATCTAATTATATAATGTAGATAAATATACATCTTTTTATATTTTTCACTTTATAATATTATTTTAAAAATATCATCTAAAATCCTAAAGTATATTTATAATATTATTTTTAAAGAAGAAAATTTTGAGGATAAAATATTGATGGTAGTATAAAAGAGTCAATGAATTTATGAGAAAGAATAAAGCAAAAAAAAGATTGAGTGATTAAATTGAATAAAATATAAAGTTAAGAGACTAAATTATAAAATAAATGTATTTTTGTTAGAAATACGAATGAGTTACATAGATTATAAAGTGATGGTGGAGCATATGTTTTAAAGTTGATCAAAATAGACTTATAATGGAGGATGAAATAAAGAAAAAATTATACGAAATTGAGAGGATAAATTAAAAAAATAAAAAATTATTTTAAAAGATATAAATTGAAGTTAAATAAATATTTTACACTAATTTTAAAAAAATATAATTTAAATTTAATAAAAATAGACTTGAAACGAAAAAAAATCAAATACAAAGAAGAAATTAAATTACAAAAATCATTTTTAAAAATATAAATTAAAAATAAATCGATCTTGTACCACAATTTAAAAATTTGCTGTTCAATTTTATCAAAAATTAAAAAAATAAAACGAAAAAATTATATAAATATTGTTTTTGGAAACTTTAATTCCAAAATATTGATCTCACTCTATGATTTTCCAAAATATTGTGAATTGCTGCAAAGTTCAGAAGACTTGTGGATTTCAACCCGTCTTTAAACAGTAAATCAAATAAAATATATTATTTCGGTGAAGGTGGGGTGAACACAACCCGACTTTGAACAATTTAATTTTGATCTTGGTATTGTTCAAAGTCGGGGTGGACACCACTCGACTTCAAACAGTGCATGCAATAATTTCCAACGGGAGGGAGGGAGGGACACTGTTCAAAGACGGGGTGCCCTCCCTCCGTCTTCAAAAAGTGACCTGCATAGAGGGCAGACTGCCTTGCATGCGTGAACAGTGCATGCGTGAAAGGGGCAGGCAGCAGGCTGTGCAAAGAGGGCAGTATGGGTGCAGTGTCATCAGTTTTTTATGGAATTTAGAGTATAGGTAGATATTTTTAAGTAGTATATTAATTTAAAATTTTATAGGGGTATTATTTTTTTTATTTAAAATTTATTAGTGATTTTTGAAATTCGTGTAGGGATAATTAAGTAAACATTATTACTGCTTATTTTAAATGTGTATGGAGAATGTTGAAAATTTTGTTTCATATCAATTTGAGTAAAGAAGTAGAAGGAGGAGGAAGAAGAGGATTTTGATCAGAAAATTTTGCAAGTATTTTAAGAAATTTATTTTTTCTTAATATATTGATGTTAAGTTTATTATTGTTTCTTAAAATGTTTGTTTGTTTAAGAAATCCGAGATTTATAATTTAGAAGAATGTTGTTCTTGTATTTTTATTTTTTAGATATAATGATGAAACTTTTTATTTTTAGGAAATTTGTATAGTTTTAGAAAGTTATTTCGAATATATTTTTAAAATATATTTGTGAATTATTTTTTGATATAAAAATGTTAGTATTATTTTTTAAATTTAGTTTCATTTTATTTTTTTATTGTGTATTATTTACATCATTTCTCACAAAATTGCAATCAAAATGAGCAACAATAGCTTCGTTGCGAATGTTCATTACAATGGAAAATTGGTGAAAATCGATGTCAGTATTGAATTCGACTGTGATAGACTTACGAAGATGGGATTTAGAAAAGACATCACGTTTCGAATATCAGAGAAAATTGGAGGTCTGATTCATGGTTAGTGATATCGGTGGCTTTGAGACAATTCAGTTAAATATTCCGCAATAGCTCTCGAAGATAATACAGATTTGGAAATAATGATCATAGAGCATGAGTCAATGAGTATTCGGAATGTTGATTTGTTTGCGGAGATTCGTGATATTTCTATTCCATCTAGAAACGTTGTTGGAGAAAGTAGTGAAATGTATATTGGTAACGAATTTGATCTAGTTGGAGGCAGTTTCGTTTCAATGATGTCAACCGGGGAGAATCTATGAGGTCCATGGGGGGAATCACTTGAAGATTCAAACGAATATGAAAATATTGATGATCCTGATTTGTTTCCTGGTAACGTTGGAGAAGCCCCTAATTTTGGTGTTGGAGAATTAGTTCAAATGGGGGATGACACTACGTTTTATGAACCACCAAGTCATATGAGCTCAGTAGATTTCAAAGCGATGGGAGCGCTAGATTTCCTAGATATGCCTCATTTAAATTCTAGTCAGCAGGGTGAACTATTTGTTGGACTTTGATTTTACGGGAAAAAATGAAGTAACATTGGCAATTAAAGAGTATAGCATTATGCAACATGTAGATTATGTGGTTGATAAATCCACCCCACGGACTTTATTTGCGAAGTGCGTGAAATTTGGACAAGAGTGTAATTGGAAGATTCGAGTGTCGTATGTTAAGAAGATTGATCGTAGGGAGGTGACAAAGTACAACGGTGACCACACGTGTCCACGAACATCCATTAATCAAGACCACAGCAAATTGGACTCAAATGTAATAAGTCATCACATGATGAAGTTGGTTGAAGCGAATCCAAGGGTTCCCGCTTCTACAATACAGGCATCCATAGCGCAACAATTTGAATATCAAATAGAATACAAGAAGGGGTGGCTTGCTAGAAAGAATGTATTGCATTTTGTGTACGATGATTACGATAAATCATACAATGAGCTACCAGCTTTCTTGGTAGCAATGACTCATTTTATCCCAGGTACCATTGTAAGGTATCAAACCAAGGATACATATAACCGACAAGGGCAACTGATTGAAGGTACCAAATTTTTTCATAGACTATTTTGGGCATTCAAAACATGCATTGAAGGTTTTTCATATTGTAAGCGAATGATCCAAGTCGACGGTACGTGACTGTATGAGAGGTACTCTCACGTACTGTTGTACAACCGACAAGGGCAACAAATCATCGTTGTTGTACGACATCCAAATAAACTAGAAAAAAATTATTATTTTAGTAAGACATCGACTTAGAACATAAATAATCATTTATTTTAAAATTTAAATTCAATTTAAATAATACCTGCTCTTGAGCATATAGATCGATCTGAGCTCGAAAAACTTTTAAATTGTTATGCACCAACCCCGTGTGAGCTTTTTTGCCGCACCATCTGAACAAAATGAAGATTTTTTTAAATAACTAAATTAAAATGATAATTTAAAATTAAAAGAAGAATGAATAAAATTACCGAGACACAAGAGGGAACTGAAGCGATGTCCGTATAACCGGTGTCCAAAAAGGTAATCGTTGCCAAGCCTACGCTTGCAATAGCAATAAATATCCACCGATACCACGAACCTTATGACCATCTACTATAGTAGCGCCCTTGCACAACTCACGATACAAGAACACTAATACAATTGAACCCCAACTATAGGTGGAAGCTTCCCACGGATACCTAAAAAATCGTAGATATCTTGTATGAACAACATTTTCATATATATCTGGCATCAATATACCTCAAATCAGTTGAAGAATATAAGCTCAATTGGCATTATAAATTGCACCAACCGAGCTATATTCACCAAGTTGAAAATTATTTTGCAGCCAACTCAATTTTACCCGACCTCCTTTCAGATTTGATTTATCAGGAACCTGTCTAAGGTAAAATTCGCAGATGGTTTCAGGTATACCTTTCACATTATCGATGTCCGGGTCACCAATCAATGACTACCGATCAATGGTGTCCCGTTTACTGGAAGCCCAATCAACATGATCACATCTTGAAGTGTGGTCGTACATTCCCCACACGGCATATGAAACGTATGGGTTTTAGGCCTCCAACGCTCAATCAGAGTGGCTATCAATCTGGGCACCAACTTATACCGAAGAATAAATGTCGTATGATAAAATCCAGAACCTTTTAACCAATCAATGATTCGATCGTCTAGATGGTTATGGGTCATGGTCAAATGATGCCTAAATGTATTCTCATAATCCTGTAACAGGTTAAAATATATAACAAATATTATTTTTAACATAATTAAATTTTTATTAAATAAAATTCAAATAAATTAGTACCATATCAGGAATCGGTAAACAGTTAATATGTTGATCCTGTAACCACAAAAGATAAACTTGCTCATACATCCTACAAGACAAGAAAATATATTAACAAAATTTGTACAAATATTTCTGTTGTGCTTGAAGATGTTCGATTCACAACTGATTTAAGCTTGCCAAGTGATGGAGAATTGATAATTTGGGTGTTTATGGTGGAAGCAAAAAGATAGACAATAAACACAAGGATTTATAGTGGTTCAACCACACCTGCATCCACTACCTTAGCTTCCCACTAAGGATTTCCCAAATTCACTAAGAATTTCGTCCTTTTGAGGCTAAAAGGGCTAACCTTACAAACCTTGATTCAAACTTGAATCAAGCATCCAAAGTTCACAACCCGAACTTTGGGAATTCACTCAAACGAGAGAAAACTTAGCAAACTTGTTTAATCCTTCTAACAAGGCTAATGTTTGCAATCTAAGCACTCACCTAATTCCTAATTACACTTGAACATATATTGACAATTTAGCTCACAAGTGTTTGTCTACCCAAAGATTGGAATTTAAGTACTAAGACAATTTCTTGATCATAATGTTGTTACAAGTGAAGCGTTAGTCTTCTCTTAAAGCTTGAGGCTTCCTTTTATCATCCCAAGTGAGCTTCTAGCCGTTGGTGACCGTTGAGATTGGTTTAGAGCCTTTTGGAGCTGATTTCAAGGCTTATTTCCTCTTCTGGTGCAGGAGGTATCGATACCCCTTACACTGATATCGAAACACCCTCTTTGGAAAATAGCCGTTGACATGCATTTCTGAACTGGTATCGAAACACCCTCTTTAAGAAATAGTTGTTGACCTAAATTTATGAACTGGTATCGATACTAGTATCAATACCGCTCCTAGCTGTTGGGGTTTTTCATAAAATCGTTTTATGACCGTTGGGGGGTATCGAAACAAGGTTCGAAACCAAACCTCACAGTGGTGAAAGGGTATCGATACCAGTATCGATACCACAATGATTTTGCCTTTGAAAACATGTCATTGAAGAACAGGTATCGAAACACCTTGAAGGTGTATTGAAACACTTGGGTTAAAAACACTTCTTTGGTTTCTTTAAATCATTTAAAACATATTTAAAATCTCTCAAAAACATCTTAAATATATTTTCAAGTAGTTTGGACATAAGAACCATTTTTGAAATCTTTTCAATTAGTCCAAAACCATTTTTCAATTATTATATCAAAACATTAGTTTTACAATTTCACTGTACACATATTTACAAAATTAATTATTTGGCTAAACTAAAAACTAATTTATAAAAAAGTACCTTATTTGCAAAACTAAGTTAATAATTATTTTGTTAAGCTAGAAACTAATTTATAAAATTAGTACTACCTTATTTGCTCAATTAATTTACTAATTATTTTGTTAAACTAGAAACTAATTATTTTGCTAAACTAGAAAATAATTATTTTGCTAAACCAATTTACTAAAATAATTTTTTAAAAATAATTGTTATAAACTATTAACATAACTAGTTACTAAGTCTTCCATAAATTATTTTTTGGCTAAAATTTAAGAATAAGAATAAAATCAACTACTAAATCAACTAAGTCACAAAATTAACCAATAATCTAAAATTTTAACTCTAACAATTTAAGTTACATCTCTAAAAATATAAAAAATAACAAGGATAAAAAAATAACAATTTCAATAATTATAACTACTAAAATATAATTACAATAATTTTTTTTAAAAAAAAATCACTTACAAATTTTTAAGAATAATTTTCTCCTTTTTCTTCTTTTCTTTCTCCTCTCTATTTTCTTTCCCGTTTATATTTTCAATTCATTCTTTCAAACTCAAATTCCTCTATTTAACATCATCTCCATCAAATAACAATCATCAATTTTTCACTTATACTTTAACCAATTAAAATCACTTCCCTGATGTTGCGTGTAAAAAGAGAGCGCAAATAATGCAAGTGTACACATTGCAAGTAATAAAGTGATAAGTATCAAGTATCGTCTCCACAGGGATTGGTGTACTTAATATGCTTTCTTTTCTCTTCTCGCTCTATAAAAGAAATAAAAGACACAGATTAAATTGGTTGTTTTGAAAACTAAAATAACTGAAAAATTAAAGGAGAATGGTGAATGGAAATAAAATCAGATTTAGAGAATGGGCAGGATCCAGTTGAATTTTATTGTGAGTTCAATTGACTTGTTTCTGTTCTGTGCAATAATGCAACACTGCCTCAGCAGAACTGCTGTTTCCTGCCTCGACAATGAAGACCAGCGTCCGTCGCGGCAATTTCTTGATCTTGGGTGGACTTCTTTAAGGTTCGGCAAAGTGTCCTTGGATGATTTCGCTTATCCCTAAGTTGAAGTACTATTGATGACTAGTCCTTGATGATACCTCTCGGCGTGAATCAATGATAACCACCAACCAATCTCACACTTCTTTTAACCGCTGAAACTCTAACCTATCCCTAGGCCGAGTTAGTATTTTCCAGCTAGAAAAATACCGTACTTATTCCTTTCGTGAATCCAACTCTCCCGATATTGGATAAATAAATCTCTCACAAACTTCTCTCCCGAGCTTGAATGCAAGATCAATGAATGGCAAAGAATAAGCAAACCTTAATATTTTATTGCATAAAACAAGAAAACAAAGTTCAATCTTCTCTCACAAATACTCAACAACCTTCACCTAAACCCTAAGAAAGTTTAGAACATAATGGAAATAAAGAAAACTCTAAAAATCTATGGAGAACTCTTTTCTCTCGTGCGTTGTGTATCTTCCTCTTCTCCTTGGCCGGTTATGGTTTCTATAGGCTTGGCCTAGAGTAAATCTTTCCTAAGTAGGAATACAACTTGGAGTAAAACACAAGTCAAGTACATAAATAAAATATTTATTTTATTTCCAAGTTTATTCCCACAAGGATTCTTTTCCCGCGTGGCCTTTGACTTGGGCTTTCTACTCGCTTCCCAGCTCCGATCATTGTGCTGCTTGTCTAGAAACGTCCACCTCATTTTTCTCTTCAGCTCGCCTATAATATCGGTACTTTTCCTTCAGCTGCTGCCACGGTCTCAGGTTCTGCTTCGGCCTTAGTTAATGCCGCGGCAGCAGATATTCCTACAATTGCATAAAAGGTGTCGTAAAGCCTGCATTTTCTATAAATATCATCTTTATAAGTCACAAAAGCAGAATATCTAAATATCTCACATTAAGTACATGTTTTAGTCCAAGTAGGTGTAGATTAAGTGATTATTGTCCATGAAAGGTGTAAAAAGTGATAGTGAATTAAGCACTTATCACACCCCAAACTCGAACTATTGCTTGTCCTCAAGCAATACTAACCATCAAATTGCCAAACCTTATTCTCTTTTGGTCTTACGTTTTCATCTATTCTCCCCACCATAATTATGCCTATTCTTAAGCCTTAACCTTTTAGTTACCCAAGGACTCACTTAGAATCAAACTATAAGATTTTGTGAGTGTGTGCCTTTTTGTGGACAAGTTTGATTAAAGGCTTTCTTAGATAAACTCTAAGTTCAAGACAAATAGACTTTGAAATTTATGATTTCTTCCTATAGTATCAACATTTGAGCCAATTTCAGGCACCTCAAGGGTTGTGTTTTATTATTAGCTAAGAGATTTTTTTAAGCATATACTAGAGCCAATTTCGGGCACCTCTAGTTATCATTCCAAAAATCCAAGTCTTTATCACCTAAGTTCATTAAAAGAATTCTTAAAATCACATAAGTCCCAAAAATGATTTTAAAATCAACCTTATAGCAAGCTTCTAAGTTTTCTTCCTTAAGTATCCTAAAGTTAAGCCTTATAAACAGGACTTAACCATGGTAAGGAGAAAGATTTTTGTAACCTTAAAAGAATAAACTAAGGTAATACTAATGTAGAACAGTGCAAAAGTATGGGCAATATTTCAAGTAAGATGGTGGACAAAATTTAAAAATAACTTAAATACTTCCTTTCATGGTAAGGTCGCAGTAGTGAGTTGCCTCAGAGTAGATCTACACCCCAAAACTCGAACCAAGCATTATCTTCAATGCTTATGATCATGGCACACAACAGGAAACAAAATATGAAAAAGAACGAGTAAGGATATAAAATCAGCATAAAGATTTGGAAAATTTTGATTGTTCTGCCCGTTGGGACTGTTGCGGCACTGACACTGTGCACTGCCATGGCAGTAGATTTTCTTTGTTATGACTACTTCTCCTTCATTTTTGCTTATTGTCCTAAAAATAAACACCAAACAAAAATTAAATTAAAAAGAAGCAAAAATAAAAGGATTAACTCTAAACTAAAACTAATCCTAAAAATAAAATAAAGAGACGATGAAGAGATTATGTCACAAGAGGAGTGCATGCAAGTGCATCTCCTAAAGTGATGGTCTCTATAGTCCTCATCTCATGTTGACCAGTATCAAGCTTCAATTTTTGGCCATTCGCTTCGAACTCATGCTCATCCCTCCTTGATTTGATTTTTACTGCACCATGTGGTTCTGACCATTTGGACCTAAGTTTGCCTAGAAAGTGTGCTGTCCAATTGGTTTTCTTCACCTCTGATGTTTCAACACTATCCAACTCTGTTGTAACTATTATCAACAGCATTATCGAGCGTACTACCGAGGCAGTGGTTGTTGAGACAGGATATTTTGTTGCCTGAATCTATGGTGTGGATAACCTTGCACTCCTCTAGATCATCATGTCTTTTCAAGTTATGGAAAACATTGAGTTTGACTTGCTGGTCGTTAACCCTCATTGTCAATTCTCATTTTTCCACATCAATAAGAGTGCGTCCAGTGGCTAGAAAAGGTCTCCCCAAGATGATCGGTGCATTGTCATCTGCTTCACAATCAAGAACAAGGAAGTCAGCTGGAAAAATAAATTTATCCGCCCTTACCAATATGTCCTCGATTTTTTCTTCAGGTTGCACATACGATCTATCCGCCAATTGGAGCATTATTGTTGTAGGTTTTGCCCTTCCTATTCCAAGTTTTTGGAAAACATATTTCAGCATCAAGTTTATGCTTTCTCCAAGGTCACATAATGTCTTTCCTTCATAGTGGTTTCCTATCGCACAAGGTATAGTAAAACATCCAGGATCCTTCAATTTAGGAGGCATGCGATTATGAAGCATTGCCATGCATCCTTCAGTTGCAGCCATTGTTTCAAACTCACCAAGCCTTTTTCTTTTAAACACAATGTCTTTTAAGAATTTAGCATAATTCGGCATTTGTTCTATTGCCTCAACAAATGGCAAGTTAATGTGGACTTGCTTCAAGATGTTTAAGAATTTTTTAAATTGATAGTCCTGTTTATGCTTTTTCAACCTTTTTGGGAAAGGTGGTGGTGGTCGCATCTCTTCTATTGTCTCATTGGTCTGGAATTTAATACCTGACACCACTGGTTTTCCTGCTGTCTTGGCCACTTGTCTAGGGACTGCCGATTTTTCTGCCGAGGCAGTGTTTTTTTCTAGGATTGATGTGGCATGATCACTTAGTTCAGCATCCAAGTCCTCTTTATCTGTTTCTTCTTGTTCCACTAGTGGGACTTTGTCTGCTGAGTTTCCTATCATCTCCTTAAGTTGTAGGCCACTCCTAGTAGTAATTGCCTTACATTGCTCATGACCTATTCCCTTAGCAACTTCAGTATTGCTGGGTAATCCTCCTTGTGGTCTAGTGTTCATATTTTGAGCGAACTGCCCAACTTGAGTTTCCAGTGTCTTAATGGCTGCCTCTTGGTTTTGCAACCTCATCTCAGTTCTGTTCATGAAAGCATCAGTTCTCTTAATGAAGTTACTATTCTTAGCCATGTATGATTCGGTTTTCATCATAAAGGCCTTAAGAGAATTTTCCAATGAACTTGTATGTTGCTGTTGCAACATCTGCTGTTACGGCATTGGCTGTGGCGACGGCGGCGGGTGTTGCATTGGCATTGATTGCTAGAAACCTGAGGGTTGAGTAGTTGGATTCAAAGCATTATTGGGATTGCTCCGTGAAAAATTTGGATGCCTTTTCCAAGCTGGATTGTATGTGTTGGACATCACGTTGTTGTTCCGGTTATAATTTCCCACATAAAGGCTAGATTCCTGATTCTACATGCACTTAGAAGAGCTATGGTTACCTCCACATAAATCACACGAAGAATCTATTACCTTAACCTCATGGGTATTATGTTGCATTTGCATATTTTAGACCATCTTAGTGAGAGTTGCCAATTGTGCTGTCACTGAATTGGATGTTTCTAATTCATGTACTGTGGCATGACGTCTCATCCCTCCTCGCCTAGATGTAGGGAATTGGAAGTCATTCTTTGCAAGTTTATTCAAAATTTCTATAGCTTCCTCTGGTGGTTTGTCAAGGAGTGTCCCATTAGCAGAGGCGTCTAACATCATTCTTGTTGGGGCATTGGTTGCATTGTAGAACATGGTCACTTGTGTCCACAATGGAAATCCATGCAAAGGACACTTGTGCAGTAACTCCCTATAGCGCTCTCATGCCTCATACATTGGTTCATCATCTGCCTGTCGGAAAGAAGTAATTTCATTACGTATGCGGCCATATAAATTAGTAGGATTAAAACGTGTAATGAAATCACGACAGAGTTCACTCTAAGATCTTATTGATCCTGCTGGAATGCTATTTAACCAGGTTTTTGCCCTATCCCTTAGTGAATAGGGAAACAGTTTCAATCTCAATACATCTTCATGGACTCCTTGAATTTTGAATGAATTACAGATCTCCATGAATGATTTAAGGTGTTGCCTGGCATCTTTAGTTACTGACCCACCAAACTGTCCAATAGTATTGAGCATATTAAACATGACAGGTTTTAGCTCAAAGTGGGCTGCTTCGATCTCTGGTGTAACGACTCCTGGATTTAACCCATTCAAATCCTCTTCCAAAAAATCTCGAACAGTAAGCTGCCGCGGCACTGGTGGCGGCGGAAGCCTTCCATTTCCAGCGGGTAGGTTTTGTTCTACCGGATGATTTGCCATAACTACTCGGATTTGTCTTCGCAACCTTTGACACGTGCGCTCAATCTCTGGATCTAGCTCGTATAATGGATTGCTTGGGTTTACCCTGGTCATACACTAGTAAGAAACGAAGTTAAATAAAACAAATTTAAGATGCGAGAAAATAAAGATAACAAAAATTTAGTTGTCAATCCCCGGCAACGGCGCCAAAAACTTGTTGCGTGTAAAAAGAGTGCGCAAATAGTGCAAGTGTATACGTCGCAAGTAATAAAGTGATAAGTATCAAGTATCGTCTCCACATGGATTGGTGTACTTAATATGCTTTCTTTTCTCTTCTCGTTCTGTAAAAGAAATAAAAGACACAGATTAAATTGGTTGTTTTGAAAACTAAAATAACTGAAAAATAAACGGAGAATGGCAAATGGAAATAAAATCAGATTTAGAGAATGGGCAGGATCCAGTTGAATTTTATTGTGAGTTCAATTGACTTGTTTCTGTTCTGTGCAATAATGCAACACTGCCTCAGCAGAACTGCTGTTTCCTGCCTCGACAGTGAAGACCAGCGTCCGTCGCGGCAATTTCTTGATCTTGGGTGGACTTCTTTAAGGTTCGGCAAAGTGTCCTTGGATGACTTCGCTTATCCCTAAGTCGAAGTACTATTGATGACTAGTCCTTGATGATACCTCTCGGCGTGAATCAATGATAACCACCAACCAATCTCACACTTCTTTTAACCGCTGAAACTCTAACCTATCCCTAGGCCGAGTTAGTATTTTCCAGCTAGAAAAATACCGTACTTATTCCTTTCGTGAATCCAACTCTCCCGATATTGGATAAATAAGTCTCTCACAAACTTCTCTCCCGAGCTTGAATGCAAGATCAATGAATGGCAAAGAATAAGCAAACCTTAATATTTTATTGCATAAAACAAGAAAACAAAGTTCAATCTTCTCTCACAAATACTCAACAACCTTCACCTAAACCCTAAGAAAGTTTAGAACATAATGGAAACAAAGAAAACTCTAAAAATCTATGGAGAACTCTTTTCTCTCGTGCGTTGTGTATCTTCCTCTTCTCCTTGGCCGGTTATGGTTTATATAGGCTTGGCCTAGGGTAAATCTTTCCTAAGTAGGAATACAACTTGGAGTAAAACACAAGTCAAGTACATAAATAAAATATTTATTTTATTTCCAAGTTTATTCCCACAAGGATTCTCTTCCCGCGTGGCCTTTGACTTGGGCTTTCTACTCGCTTCCCAGCTCCGATCATTGTGCTGCTTGTCCAGAAACGTCCACCTCATTTTTCTCTTCAGCTCGCCTACAATATCGGTACTTTTCCTTCAGCTGCTGCCACGGCCTTAGTTAATGCCGCGGCAGTAGATATTCCTGCAATTGCAAAAAAGGTTCCGTAAAGCCTGCATTTTCTATAAATATCATCTTTATAAGTTACAAAAGCAGAATATCTAAATATCTCACATTAAGTACATGCTTTAGTCCAAGTAGGTGTAGATTAAGTGATTATTGTCCATGAAAGGTGTAAAAAGTGATTGTGAATTAAGCACTTATCACCTGACACCCCTCACTTCCCCAAAACCCCTCCCTTAACACCTACACCCACTGCATTATCACGCGTCCACTACAAGGCAGTCTGCCCCCTCTGCAGGTCACTGTTTGAAGATAGAGGGAGGGCACCCCGTCTTTGAATGGTGCCCCTTCCCTCTAACCCGTTAGAAATTATTACTGGCACTGTTTGAAGTCGGGTGGTGTTCATCGCGACTTTGAACAGTACTAAGATCAAAATTAAACTATTCAAAGTCAGGTTGTGTTCATCCTGCCTTCACTGAAATAATTGATTTACTGTTCAAAGATGAGTTGAAATTCATCGGTCTTCTAAACTCTATAGTAATTCACAATATTTTAGAAAATAATAGAGTGTGATTAATATTTTTAAAATTAAAATTTCCAAAAATAATATTTATATAATTTTTCCCAAATAAAACTACGTCGTAAAACTATAAAATGCAATTTTTAAAATCTTTGAATTAAACTACCCTAGCCTAGTACGAGGAACTGCCACAACAATAAGACCATATGCCTTTTAGACCCTCAAAATACCCAAAATTACCCCATAAACCCTCTAACCCTCGTAGGGACATTTTTTATCGCTCACTCCACACAATTAGTGCAGGGATCGGACGGCGAACATCACCTCCACCGCTACGACGTCGTCTATGCTCAGATCCTCTTCCGCAATGCGTCACTGCGACGATCCCACGCCTCTCCCTTTGGTGGTTTCCCTCAACTGCATCGAAGATTGCGCACTCGAACAAGAGTCCTTAGCCGGCGTCGCGCTCGTCCAGTCCGTCCCTCTCAGCTGCTTAGGCGATGGAAAGATCGAGGCGGCCGCCGCTGTCCTCATTCATTCCCTGTCCTACCTACCACGAGCTGCCCAGCGTCGCCTCCGTCCTTACCAACTCATCCTCTCTCTCGGTTCCTCTGATCGCGCCGTAGACTCCGCTTTAGCCTCTGACCTCGGGCTACGTCTCGTCCATGTCGATGCCTCGCGAGCTGAAGAGATCGCGGACACTGCCATGGCTCTGTTTCTGGGCTTGCTCCGTCGGACGCACTTGCTCTCTCGCCACGCGCTCTCGGCATCCGGTTGGCTTGGATCAGTTCAGCCTCTTTGTCGGGGAATGAGGCGATGCCGAGGACTAGTGTTGGGAATTGTTGGTAGATCTGCTTCGGCCCGATCCCTGGCCTCCAGAAGCTTAGCCTTCAAGATGAGTGTGCTTTATTATGATATCGTGGAGGTAAAAAAATAGGCTGATTTCCTGAATTGATGGGTCAATTAGTTTGAGTTCCGACTGCACTCTACCTCTTAGCTTTCTTTAATTTCGTTAGATTGCTACTTAAAATTACCTCTTTTTCCCTTCACCAATTTAACTTCAAATTCAAACGTAGCATTTCAGTTCTTGCTTGTTTATGAAATTAATTTCAGTTCTTGCTTGTTTATGAAATTTAGTAAGTACTAATAATAACTCTCTTATCTACTTTGGACTGAAACTTCGTGGTAAGTGTGATAGAATTGGTCATCCTAATACAACTTAAATTTAACACTATTACACAATTTTTTTTATTGAACTATAAGAGAGTGAAGCACCATTAGCTGCTTGCTATAGGCATTTTGAGCTGGATGTAAAGATCTTAAAGTTAATAGTTTCATCTAACATGTTATTCAGTTGTATCTTATTAGGTAAACTGAAAGCGGTAACAGATCTATTGCAAATTGCATTTAATTAAAAATGAGCTTCAGTAAGGTTTTTAGTGGTATATATGCATGTCTTGTGTTGTGTACATGGTCTGTTAATTCAAAGGCACAGCTTTTGGATTTTATTAGTTAACATTTTTTTGCCTTTTACTCTGTTAGATTGATTTTCCTTTGGAATAAAATATCCTCTGAATATTGTTTTCACAGGAAAATGGAAAAGTAAGTAGATCTTCTGTAACATTGCCACCAGCTGCTCGCCGAATGGATACCCTTAATGATTTACTGGCTGCTAGTGACCTTGTATCACTTCATTGTGCTTTAACAAATGAAACCATTCAGATTCTAAATGCTGAATGCTTGCAGCATATAAAGCCTGGTGCTTTTACTTTCTTCTTTTGTTTCAAAAATTTATGGTTCCTTCTCTTTTCTTTTGTATGAATTCGTTTCTTTGGGGGGTGTTTCCCTTTAGGGGCTTTTCTTGTGAATACGGGCAGCAGTCAGCTCTTGGATGATTGTGCACTGAAGCAGCTTCTGATTGATGGCACCTTAGCTGGTTGTGCCCTGGATGGAGCTGAAGGGCCACAGTGGATGGAAGCTTGGGTATGATAAAATCTCTTATTCTATGAATTCAGGTTTTGCCATGCTATGCTGTTTCCATAGGAAGGTAGTGGTTACTTCAAAAATGTGTGTGCCTAGACCGAAGGGGCTCTTTTTGTGCTTTGAAACAGTGAAAATATCTTTGGTTTTGTAGTCAGGTTACAAGGTCAAACGTCTAAATAAGATCAACTTTGCAATAGGTTATTGTTTCTGTTCCATCGTATACCCAATTCCTTCGATTTTCCATAATGTTATTACGTGCAAATCCTAAGAAAGTAATTGGTTATGGTTACATTACAATTGAAAGGGGATTAGAGAGAGAGAGAGAAAGAGAGTGGAAATGTGGGGGAGTGATAGATAATGCTCAGGTGAATCTTTTATAATTCTGCTTCTCTCTCCCTTTCATCATCTTCATCTAAGATAAAAGAGTATTTTCAGCTTGTGATTGGAAGGTTCAATTTCAACTATGTTGAGGAAGCTGTATATTGCAATTTCGTATTGCATGATTAAGATTACTGAAGATGCAACTCATCATATTATCATAACATCTTTGCTTCAGGTGAAGGAGATGCCCAATGTGTTGATACTTCCTCGAAGTGCTGATTATAGTGAAGAAGTGTGGATGGAGATAAGGGAGAAGGCCATCTCTATGGTGCAAACATTCTTTTGCGATGGGGTTATTCCAAAGGATGCTGTTTCTGACGAGGATGAGGAAGAAAGTGAAATTGTAGATGAAAAAGGACAGTTTAGCGTACAAGAGAAGGAAAGTGCTTTGGAGGGATCTAGTGGTGACCTATTGACTGATGATATTCAACAAACTCCTGAAAGTTCCCTCAAAAAGGATATCAGCCGATCAAAGTATAATCCTAATCAAAACCAACATTCTGGTATGTCTTCTGGTACTGCAACTAAATCAGATTCGAAACGCAGCAGGTCAAGTAAAAAGGCGAAAAAGAGGCATGCCCGTCAAACTACCCTGCAAAAATCAGACTATCCCTTAATATTAGAGAGAGAAAGTACTTCACAAAGAGAAGATGACACTGCTATGAGTGGCACAGATCAAGCATTAAGTTCTGGTTCTCGCTCCCCTGGAGATTTGAGTAGGAAAACACCTAAAGAATTGCCACTGGGATCAAATTCTGATCAGCTTCTTAAAACTAGCAAGAACCTAAGTGGACAGTCTGGTGATATGCTGAAGGAGGGATATGTTATAGCTATGTATGCAAGAGACCGTCCTGCACTCCACCTGTCCAGACAAAGAGTTAAAGGTGGTGGTTGGTTCCTAGATACCATGTCAAATGTAACTAAAAAAGATCCTGCGGCACAGTTCCTTGTTGTCTACAGAAACAAGGTTTGTTGCCAGGAATTTATCATTTTTTGTGTTGATCCTTACTCTCAGCATTGCCTTAAAATTTTTTGGCAGGCTTTGTTTGCGTAAATTAAGTACAGTTCTTGGGCTTTTGGTAACTGTGGCTGAAAGTTTTATGCTATTTTTCCAGGACACTATTGGTCTGCGTTCTTTTGCTGCTGGTGGGAAGTTACTGCAGGTAACTTTACATTTTACAAATTATTAGGGAGTGTCTTTCTAAGCATGAGTTTACTAAAATTCTTGTACTATTTTTGATCGATTCTTAGCTCAAAAACCTTGGTGAATTGGTTCCATAAATTTGTTGCAAAATAGTCTTAAAATTTTCAAGGGACCTGTTGAATTAAAAGTTTTTTGGGGTGAAATTCTCTAAGATATTCTACTTTAGTTGGTTTATGTTTTCTTTGAATTGGTGCTAATTAATATTTCTCAGCAAGTCCTTTAACCTTGCTACCAATACAACAGTAGCTATGCTGTAGCTTACAATGCAATTCCTATGACATGATCAGCTAAGCTTCTGCTTTTGATGAAGTCAGAGATTTTAATGTTATGTATTCTCATGGCCAGATTAATAGAAAGATGGAATTCGTCTTTGCTAGTCACAGCTTTGATGTTTGGGAGGGTTGGACAGTGCAAGGTCCTTTGGAGGAATGTAGGCTAGTCAATTGCAGAAATCCTTCAGTAAGTTCCCATCATCTCTGTATTCCTCAATCATATTGTGCTATCAGCTAAATATTGGGCAGCAATTATTAATCCTTCTAGGCATGTAGTTTTAATTATTTGGAGCATTCGAGGATGATTCCTGATGTGCCCAAGCGTCTGTGTACTAATGATAACGATAGTATACGATTGCGATAATCCATGGGTATGTTACCCGGATTCAAAAATGAGAATTATATACTGTTTTACTTATCCCCCCTCAACACATTGTATCATTCAGGGGGGGGGGGGGGAGGGGGAAGAAGATATCCCATATATTTGAAGTATTTTCCCTCCATATTTTGTTTGAATGTTTTTGATTCAAGTATCCTGTAAGTGTGGCTTTCCCTTGTTATCTTCTCTCATTTTTATTTGCTTCCGGTATCGGAAATGGCAGGCAACTTTGGATGTACGCGTTGAGATTCTTGCAGCGGTGGGGGAGGAGGATGGGGTAACTCGGTGGCTCGATTAGGTGGTTAACAGATTTAGGGATTGACTTTTCTAGTAGGAGGGTAAATGAACTGAGCTTGGACGCACAAAATTGTATCCGTGTTCGGTTCGTTTGTTTAAATTTTTAATATCGTGTTTGTTTATTTTTAAGATTTTTCGTGTTTGTTTATTCAGTTTTCGTGTGAATATATTTGTCTAACATGTTTGTTCTACGATTGTGAAAATGTTTATCGAAGAAAATTATAAAATTATACCATTAGTTTTTAAGTTCCTCAAATATATGATAAAATTGTAGTCGCATAAGTCATACATAGCTCAATAATAATAATAATAATAATAATAATATGATAGTGTATAATCGTATCCACTTCAAATCCACAACAAATAATATTTTTACATATAAATTATTCAAATCTTAAAAAATTATATATAAAACTTTACCATCTAGCTTACCATCCTAACCAGGTAATCATGTGAATTATGATATCAGTCAGTTTTTTTTCTTTGCTGTTAAAAATTAATAGTAAATAAAGTATTTCAACGTTAACGAAGATGTATAAGATATTAAAAAACTATTCTTTTAATTTTATTTTTCTATTTTTTATCT